>OX375814.1:16499456-17124456 GCA_947359405.1 Antitype chi | reverse complement strand
AGTGGGGCCCGCATTAAAATTTAACTTCCCTTTCATATCAAAGGGAGGTTCCTATTTTCCGCGTGTATGTAACTTGTGCTATAACGTGACTGCCGAAAAATTAATCTACAATAATATTAGGTACAGACGCCAGCACGTTAAGCTACCACAATCTGTCAAATTTCTTTGATAGATTATCAACTTTATGACATAAGTATAAGGTTCATGTTCAATTGGGAAAATTTGACAGTTTGGGGTAGCTTGATGTGCTGTCTGTACAACAACATTATTATAACATAACATCACGCCTTCTTTCCCCAAAGGGTTGGGCAGAGGTATACCTATATTTTACCCACATTTTGCCAGAGGGACGACCCTATTGCCAGTGTATTAAGGGAAATCTAGTCGCGGGCGCGAATTCACTGGTGCGCCTGGCTCAAAATCATGCTGTCTCACCAGGCATGGTCTCCGAAAGAGGTACATAGATCAGTGATGAGCAGTTACACGCTAGTCTACACGCACAACGTTATCGAGTGTGATGCAGGATCATTTATAGTAAAACAGGCGCGTAAAAAATTAAAAAAAGTCCTTTGGAAGATCGGGTTTTATGAAAAAACCACTGCATATATCAATGACCAATAAAGTTTATAGAACTTTTCTAAATTTGAGGTTTATCGGTACCGACTTGGTTTTCCAGATTTTACACTTTTTTTTTACTTAAAAACGCCCAAAGTTCGTTAATTAGCAAGAAAAACTAATCTTTGTTGGCTCACAACTTTTTAATGGCGTTTTATTTTAGTATTCTGTTTCCGCACAGACAATATTAATAATGAGACAAAACCATACCATGTTAAATTTTTGATGTACATTATCGAATAGTGGAGACACTCCCGAAGTTAGCATGGAAAAAATGTCGACTAGATTCACCTTAAATATACCTACTGTTTTAATTAACCGCATTACCTACTCGTTTATTAAGGAATTCGACACGTTTTAATTACTACTGTAGGTAAACTTGCTGCGGTGGGCTCGTTGGTGGGTGACCATCCATTACTTATGAAGACCTCATCGTGCCTCGGAACGCACGTTAAGCCGTCCAGGGTGCCAACCAACATTCGTAGACTTGACGTTCTGGGTTGTCAGAAGAAACCCGAGAACCTGTCTTACGAAGGGGTATAACACAATAAAATATCAAATACTGGTATTCAGCTGCATCCGATTAGACTGGAAGCTGACTCTGGCATAAAAAAATAAGCTAGGCAGATTAATGTCTAGTTACTTTTTTGGCAATCAAAATTAATTAATTTAAGTATTCTAGACGGGATCCAAAGTTATGTGTTAGACAAATACACTGACTCACTCGCTTACACCTGCCAACAGTCTAAATTGATATCAACCACATACCATACTATTAAATATTGTCGTTATGAGCGATAATAGTTCTTATTGCAATCCGATACGGGTTAAAATCTGTTGTAATAAATTCGAATAATAAATGAGCAAGCATTGTCGTAAAAATGCAAATAAAATCGTATAAAATTAGATATTAACTATTTAATAATAAATAATCCATTACTGGATGCAATTTGGCATTTGGAATTTTATGGTATATTTTTAATTATAATTATAACTTGTTATTGAAGAGATAAACTGGTTTCGAAGATAATTATTAAGAGGTGACTTTGATTATTTTTTTGATGCATTAAAGTATGTTTAATTATGTTTTGAGTTCCATAACTCTATGCAAAAAAGACTTGAAAATATCATACCTATATTTTTTTACTTTCAAAATTATTTACGGTTATAGAGATACACTGGTTTAAAAAACTACCTTTTTGATCGTTTTCAAGAAACCACCGCCTTAAAAGTTTAGGTTCTCCTTATGTAGCGGGAACAATCGACAAAGCAAGCAAGCGTAGCTGCAAGAGGAGGCAAAAAGCGAAGTGCAAATAAGCATAAATACAAATAAAATATCAGAAAAAAGACTATAAACCATAGAAACTCCTAAAAAGCGGACACGCAAACAAGCATACAACTACACAAGCAAGGTTGAGATGGTTCCTCAAGAGGTTCCAGTTTGTTTCCCTCAGTCAACCGACGCTCCTCTAAGCAAGTCGGAGTCTCACTTCCCTCTTCACGTCCGCTGACCATCAGTCGGACTCCAGTGCTCGTTCCACAGAGGACTTATTTTGAAGGGTTCGAGAACTGCAATTCAGTTTCTGCAAAATTACAGATGTCAAAATAAGACTATTGCAATTTGAAAAACTTTATGACACTTGACAACAATATGCGGTATACAAATCAACATGAATTTAATAGCTTCTTTTCGTGATTTCGTGCACGTGAAACGTCATCCAATCCACCGCCTCACCCGTCATGCCGTCCCCTCCTGCGAAGCAGTAATGCTCGCGAAGAGGGTGGCAGCGCACGTGAGGGAAAGGCAACGCACGTGGGGGAGAGGCCCTAGTTGCCGCAGGAGACGCCCTGGGCGTCGGGAATCCCAGACTGATTCCCGGCCCCAGTAAGCGCGGGGTTTCGGACGGCGAGTAATGGGTAGCTCGCGCGTCCGGTAAGGACCAAGCCCGGGTAAACGGCGCGTTGTGTTCCACGCGCACCTCAAAGAGATGTCAGCACCAACTTTCGCTAGCTATGTCACATGCAATGGGGGTCGGCCCCCATTGCATGTGACATAGCTAGGCTCGGGCCTATTATCATCAACCGGGTGGGGTCCGCAAGGGCTGATGCCTGCCAGGGGTACGGGTTGTTTGAAAGAGGTACCGTGGCCCCTGAATCCAACTGAAGGAACACGGGTGGGTTTCCCTCCCTCCTACTCCAACCAGAGCGGGAGAAGTTATGTGACGATTTCCCACCCAAAAAAAAACCGTACGGCGATTGTATTGTAGTTAACTTTTTTGGGAAAAAATATAACATGGTGTAAAAATTATTGGAATCAATCCAATTACTTATTCTGACCAAACTATATTCAGGTTTCGCATATACTAAACATAATGTTGTATACAAACTGACATGAGATATTTTAATTAATAAACTGGACAGCGCAACAACTGGGTCTCACAATTAACTTGTTGTTTCAGGTCTATTTATATTCGATCAATGTCTACAATGAATTAATGAAATAAATTAGCGAATTCCACTACAACCGCCGCCATTCATTCGTCGACTGGTCCATTGTTTATAATGATGGTAACTAACAAGTTGTATAGTTTATAAAGTTTATAGGAGTCAAGTGGGAGAGGTGTCGTATACTTAGGTTCCTAAAGATCCACAATCCTACTAATATAATAAATGAGCAAGTTTGTCTGTTTGGATGTTTTATCCCGGATATTTTTTATCCTGGTAGTACAATTCCGTGAAATATTTAAAAAAAAAGCAAAAATAAAGCAATAAAGTATTGAGTATAGAAGTCGCTGGCAATAGCTAGTAAATAATACATAGGTATCTAAAGGATTGATTCAAAATTGCCGAAACAAAGGTAGAATACCTACTAAATCACAATTAGTTTTTGCGTTAGGTACGTAGGTAGGTACACACCTAACGTACCAAAAGCAATTTTGTAATTTTAAACAACAAATCTATATCTATACATATAATAAAATTGTAGAAAAGTGGTGTCTGTACAATCGAAATATATAAAAAAAAAGTAGCAGGGGTTGTTATTATATCGATGCCGAACCCGAGATTGTAATTAATTTTTTTTTTGTCTGTTTGTCGGTTTGTCTGTTTGTCTGTGTGTTTGTGCACGCTAATATCAGAAACGGCTTATTCGATTTAGATGCGGTTTTCACTAATATATTGTAGTAAGCTTCACTTAACATTTAGTGTTTATTTCATGTCAATCGGTTCATAAATAAAAAAGTTATGTCAATTTAAAGAATCACGGCGAACATTTGTTAAAGTATTCTCTCAGTTATATAATGCTGAAATTTTGAGCTATGTTCTGGGGGATTATGTTGAGTATATCTCCATTAACAGAGTCATGGAAGAAGGAGAATCTACAAGCTACCCAGTAGAATTTTTAGAATCCCTCAATGCTCCTGGACTACCAGCACATTAAATAAAATTAAAAGTAGGCGTACCCATAATGCTTCTTAGAAATTTAAGCCCCCCAAAACTTTGCAATGGCACCAGGTTAAAAGTGACCAATTTACAACGAAATCTGATAGAAGCAGAGATTTTAACAGGGTGTGGAAAAGGTGAAAGTGTTTTCATTCCTCGGATTCCTCTCATTCCAAACAATTTTCCATTTAGTTTTAAACGAGTCCAGTTTCCAGTCAGCCTATGTTTTGCGATGACAATTAATAAAGCCCAAGGTCAGACGCTGAAAGTTGTGGGTGTAGATCTGAGTATCAGCTGTTTCTCGCACGGTCAGTTGTATGTGGCTCTGTCACGGGTTAGCAATCTTAGGAGCCTGTATGCTTTCATCCCCGATGGCCATACGTCAAATATCGTATACAGAGAAGCATTACTGTAAAGTAAATTTTTTGCTACCCAAACGACGGTATATTATTATGTAATTCAAAATATGCTGCCCAAAAAGTCACTGTTCCACGCGGACGAAGTCGCGGGCACAGCTAGTATGTAATAAATATCAATTTCAGAGAGATCGTTACCAATAAATGGAATTTTAATAACAATAAATTGTATTAATAACACAAAATTCATTGGAAATGTTAATGAAGGTAATCAAACAGCCACTACGCGGAATTCAAAATGTAGGTAATAGGTACATGTTACCATTTGTACCCGATAATATTATATTGAAACGCAATTTTTTTTTCCTCCTAATAAGTGAAAATTGTTTACTAACTATTAAATATTGCGTAGAACTGGTAGAACGTAGTGCAGTGTAATATTAGGTAATAGCAATTTAGGCATTCTAAACAATTAAGCCACCAATATCAAATTCCAGATGTTCACTGCGCAAAATTAATACCCGAATGAAAGAAAGAAAATTCATTTATTTAGCACAGACTTAAAAAAAAACAGACAAAAATAATAAAATGCGATGTGAGAAATTAGAAAGAAAGTGAACCTAACGGCTTCGCCAAAAAGGCCCAGTTCCGCAAAAACGTCACACAACTAGTGCCTGACGCTGGTTTTCCACTGGACCCGAATGACATACCATCACTCCTGTATTACCCGTAGGGTTAAGGAGAAACGCACCTAAAGTTCCTCCCCCCCAGTGGGTTCCCGCATTGTCGTTGCGGGGGGGCTCAGTAGCCGTGGTCCGCTCCCACGGTGAAGCGAAGAGGAACCCAAAGGTGGGGCCGCTCGTCAGGGCTTTGGTCTCCAAGCCGACGACGTAGCGGCCAAAAAGTAGGTTGCGGTGAGGTGCACCGCAACTGAGGCGGGCCGCGATGTCGAATGGGAGGCATCGCGGCTGAGGGTTACAGGCTGCGGCGGAGGAGGAGTGCCGGTACTTTTGAGTAGCGCTCTTCCCTTCCGTGGCCTGGACGGGGCCGCCACCGTTTGATGGCGGACGCGGTGGGGCCGCAGGGGAAGAGGAGTGTCGGTATAGCGTTGGCCGCTCTCCCTATCCCCTGCGGCCGAGAAGTGGTAGGCGGCGGGGCCACTGCGCTGACCCGTCGCAGGGGGCCAAGGGAGCCAAGGGTGCCAGGGTAGTCTGGGGCCCTTGTGCTACTTGGTTTCTGGGGTGGTCACGGCGTGCCATGTGTCCTGGTGCGCCGGACTGGTGGGGTCCGCAAGGGCCGATGCCTGCCAGGGGTGCGGGTTGTTCGAAAGAGATACCGTCGCCCCTGGCACACAGGCAACTGAGGGATCACGGGTGGGTTTTAGTCAGTAAAAGTCTGACACGCCCTCCTGCTCCACCCAGAGCGGGAGAAGTTATTTGATGATTTCCTATCCAAAAACAAAAAAAAAACCGGGGCACCAATTCAGATTTCTGCTGCTACTCAAAAATTCCACATCCGAATGATTGTTAAATTAATGAAAAAACGTCCAGATGACGTAAACTGGTGAAGTGAGGGATTCAACTACAACAGCAGGCTTAGCACGAGAACCGTAGAGAAGCGTTTTGTCGACGGAAGAGTAGACAAAAAAGACGTTTTCGTGTAGACTGTTGACAGTTTTGAACCGAGAAATGTAGACAAGCGATTTCTATTCTACGGTAGAGTAGATATAGAAAGCGTCGTTCTAAGCCTGCAGCAAAGAGTTGTAAGAAGTGGAAAGTAGGCCTCCTACAGTCAACAGTATAAAGTACACCAAAGGTTTTCTGCCTTGTATACGGAGTCCTAATAAAAAGGTTTTATTGTATTAAATTAAATTGCGGCTTAATCGTAATTCATGTCGAGTACGTCACATTACTACAAATGCCAGTGAGTTAACTATAAAACATGTTCCAATGACCTTTGTTAGAGTTGACTTGAACTCTTTAACACTTTTCAAAACACCTATCTAACGGAAAAAAGGTGTTAAAGCTTAGGGTAGGTAAAATTGTTATGACAGACTAGCATATTAAGTATTTTTTTCTCAGAAACAGAAGCACATACGAGTACTGGTGACAAGCTGAATACAGAATCAGTTGATTAATAGTCTGTCCTTTTACCCAACTAATTAACGCCAAGAGTTAATTAAAAAAAGAATAGTTGATAACAGTATACCTGACTCGCATAACGTTTTAATTACATAAGCATAAAAAACAACACGTCCTATTTACGCCGCATGTTAAATGAAAAGCTACAGATATTGGATTTCATAATGTCGACTATGAAAATTAATTGCGAACATCGATGATCAAATAATAACAGCGCAGGATATATTATAAAGAGACTAATGAACTTTAACCTTTCTGAATCTATCGCATAAATAATCCCCTCGGTGCCTTATTCACTGTGACGAAACACGCAATACTTCGCAAGGGGACTCCCGCTGACAACATTGCTTACTGTGTAATCAGGCTAGAGCAGACAGAAAAAAAAAACGAAGAGAATAAGGGTACACTTGTACACACATAATCCGAGCGAGTGGAATTTAACGTGTTGGAATTAACAAGGCAGATGTGAGTGGAAATGCCGGAGACGGCGACCTAGGAGGACATATGTATTATTACACCTTATTGGTGATGTGTTTTAGAACAGTCAGGAGCGTAGTACTCGTAACCAAATTGTGTGTATGACCAGATGTATGAACGTAAACGGGGCAAAAGGAGTCAAGGATCGTAGAAGGTGGCGCACTGTAATTTCTGCCTACCCTCATGGGAAGAAGGTGTGAGTTTATGAAGTTGTGTGTTTATGTTATTTGAAGATCCAAGATATACAATGATACGAGATGATATATCAAAGATAAGAATGCTTGAAAACATGCTAATCCTGCTCCTTAGGACTAGACTCTAGATTCTAGAGCCTAGACAAAATCAAACTGGTTGTTAATTGAATTGTATAATAAATTATAATTTATGACATTGATTTACACTCAGTGACTACTTCAACTCACACACTGACTTATTACTTGTTATATATATATATGTATACTTACTTTTACAATGTTTATAAATGTACAAGCATCATGTATCTATGATAAAATTAATTTATCTGTATTGTGTCAATTTAATAATTTTTACCTATTTTGGTATGGTAATTTTATTCTGGGTGCATCGTTTTCACACATAATTATGTAATGAATGTACTATGTTAAATATTGTACGTGTTGTTGTAAGAGTAACGGTGGAGTTTCTTGTTCATTCTTCTCCATACGAAACTACATTATGGAAGGGGCGACTATAATCAATTCTATTTTAATGTAAATGATGACGTTCAAAAGTGCCTTTTATGTGCCTATTTGAAATAAATGCTTTGACATTGACTTTGAAGCATGTCATTCTCCTCCATCGCCGAAAATGTTCCGAAACTCAATCTGCGGGGAAATTGCGTAACACACTAACAGAAGGAATGGCTTTCATTTAGACAGTTCAACAACATTCATTGCGTTATTTACGTTTTTGAGCTGATATTTTTTTCGAACAATAAAAGCAATAAATTAGAAATATCCTTCAATATGATTCAGATTGTGTGTTTCGCAATTAGGGTGCTGGCCGGAAAAAACATGCGTTTATTCCTTTGCTATTCGACCAAAATATCTATACTGATGAAAATCAAACGAGTTTTTCCGCTCCAGTGTCTCTAACATGAGTAACTAATCCTAATTATTATAAATAAAAATACAACGAGGGCTATCCAATCGCTAAATCAGATTACATGTCCACGATAAGGACTACTGTTTCCCCGGTAAAATTAAATACAATTTATCTTTTCCTGCTAGCAGTAGCGAAGGTATTTATTGATTTCGAAATTCATCGAAGCGATAACATCGTATACTATTGTACTATGCATGTTACGATGTAATTAGTTGAAGAACATTATCTAATCTTGGGCTATTTACATAAATGTAATTATAACGAGAAACAATAACAGTGCTCGACTGACTTTTGAGAATTGTATTAGTTACAAGGATTGAGCGTCGTTCTAGATTGTAAACTGTTTGAGTAAGGGGTCTTTGCTATGTTTAAATAAAATCCCAATTTTAACTTATTTTCTGTGCTTCTGTGAAAAGTAAAGGGTATTCTATCTATATAGACGGCCTTTGTAGTCTGAATAATATTGCTTATGGATTTGTGGACCGTTGTCAACAATAGGCTCGCCCCCTCTCCCGAACATTTTTAGGGGAATACAAACGTGGTGTTATTATTATCTTAGGTTATATTATCTTATGTAAATCCGCTGTATTAAATTTGGGTGTACAATAAAGCATATTATATCTGTCTATCTAGCTTGTGATGTTGGAATTATTTTGTCATAATTGACATGCGCTAAAAGTACTACAATCCACAGGCCTATTTTAGTCCGACCCTTGCTGGTATTTCAGGGCACCGCTTAACATTTCATACGTTCCGGTCTTACATGCCTTACCTACAATGAAATTAGGTTACACCTACATTTCACGTCCGCAAAAGTAACCGTCACCTCATTTTCCTGTCCTTTCAATTGGTTTTAACCTCAGATCATAGAAAGAAGTTTTAACCCAACTACGGCGAAACAAAAAGTAGGTAGTGTTTGTTGACTGGTATGTACCTATGTTCATCTGACCGTCTTAACTTCTAAACTCCTTGTGATAATTTGGGGCCATTCAAGTATTAGGTAAGCACTACAGGGGGCTTTGCTTTGCTTATTTTTGATGACATGGGGGATGGGGGGTCTGGATGGTGATTACGTCAGCAGAATATTTTTTTTAAACTTTTGGATTTCTACAAAATTTATTCGACTTTGGTTTTAACACATATTACAACATTGACAACCCTACTTATCTATGAATGGCCCAAAAAAAACAATGACAATATTCCAAAATCACACGAAAGTGAACAGACACGTTGTGTGTCTGCTACCAATATTTACGTGAGCAATTGGGTAAGAGCTTTGCTTACTTTTGCTGACAAGAGGGTGGAGGGGGGGGGGGGTTAATAATTGCAAAAAATCTGCTTACATAATACTTGAATGGCCCCTTTGACAAATGAGGTATCATTGGTAGCGTCTTGATCGTCCGCTGATTATGTCACGTGATAAAACAAGAAAATATATTATTCTCATTTGAAATCTTGGTCGTATGCCACTTATACAAATACATTCTAACAGTACCAAGCGATCATAAGCTTTAGGTCCATGGGTACTTTTTAGAGCGTGTTTGTCAGTAGGCGGGTTTTAGTTTTTGAACTTTGTTTTTTCATTCCTGACTAAAACAAGTACGATTTTCACGCTTTTCATTTGGCCTCGTTATTCATTATATAATAGACTAGCTGACTCCTGCCCACTTCGTTGGGCGGTAAACATTTTTATATCACTCAATAGATTACGACACGGTCGCGGTTCTATCTATACCTATGCCGTATTCCAAATTATATGCAGTGAAAGGAAAAAGTATGTTGTTTTAAACACTTGAGACGATAAATTTACTTATTTTGATAAGAATTCATAATTGTTGATAATATGACCAATAAACATGACCTACCGATTTTGATTTTTTATATTAATAACTAGGTACTTTTTGTGACTTAATATAAAAGTTAGACTCATGCTGTCGCTGACTTTTTTGTAGCCATTATCAAGCTCTACAACTTTTCTCTAGAACTCAATCATACAGGAAAAGTATTTATACAGTGCACAAACTTTAACCATGAATTCAGCATACCACTGTAGACCCCCAGCGAAGAAATTTATCGTCAGTTGTACAAAACAAAATCAGCTGTTTCATAGAAAAGTGCAATACCTACGCTGTCAACATGTATGGAACAGCTGTTTTTTTTTTTTGTATAATCGACGAAAAATTTCTTCCCCGGCGAAGAAATTTTTCGTCCATGAATTCAGCATTCCATTCTAGACAGAATGGTATGCTGAATTCATGGTTAAAGTTTGCCCACTGGATTGTAAGAAACGTTTTCGTTCGACCGTTTTTTCTCCGACTTACTTTGCAAATCCGACTACCACGAAAAAGTCTTTTCATTTTTCGGGTTAATATATAGCCTATGACACTCACAAATACCATGGCTTTCTATTGGTAAAAGAATTTTCAAAATCGGTTCATTAGATCCAGAGATTACCCCCTACAACCTCACACCTCACAAACTCACAAACTTTAAAGTTAGTATAGATATTATATAGTATAAAAATACAGATTATTACTATTGTGGACTGCCTGCATCATTCATTGTTTTATAATTTGAGTATTTATAGACAGCAAACCTAGTCACTATTTACCGGGGGGATCCATGACACATTACGCATCGTATGACTCAAATCATCAGATTAATAATGATTACTCAAAGATAATTACTTTTCACGGAGGTGATATCGTTTATCGATATCGCGCCGGCGCCAAATTAAGTATACTAACCAAACAATGCGTTATAAATACTTCAGTATCTACAAATTCTTCGTATTGTGATAACGGCTTTTTCGCGAAACCACGAAGCAATCAAATGGCTAAAGTGTCCCGTAGATTTATGTAGAAAGATTAGCTTTAATTGCGCATAGGCTTTAATCTTTTGTTTTTAATATTTTACTTTTAAAGGGCATAGATATCTTTGTTTATTTTCAGGCAACCGGCCGCTTATTCTCATTACACGCTTTATATTAGCTTCTCTTGTATGTTTGTTTGTTTGTAACAGATCCCTTAGGGCGCGATTTTGACCCACTTTAAACGGTCAGATTTAATTTAAACTTTGTAAACTTGTCGAGCACCGATGACCATCCAATAATTAAAAAAATAATAGAAAAAAAAAAGGAAAAATACACTGAAAAAATCACGCTTTTATAGTTAGCAGAACTAAAAAATACAAAATAAATAATAGATAAAAAAACTAAAAACACGCTTTAAAAACCAACTGTTTTTTAGTTTTTTAAACTATTACTTATGTTTTTAACAACTAATTGAATTCAAAAGAAATGTTACAGTCGTACAAGGAGCTTCCGTACAAAGGCGAGCTTAACTCATAATTGGGTTCTCTAACAGCAAATTTTTGTGCTGTAGAAAAATTTGTCTTCAAGATATTTCAATTATTATTTCTGCTAGTCATCTCACGTGAACGTTAAGTGGTACTTATAGCTACATCTTCCTCGTATCATTGCCTTCAAGAGTTCTCGGAGCAAACGTAATGCAACAGTATGCAAATTGGGCGCCATTTAACAGTACTGGCACGGAACCATTCTACCGTCTACGCGGGTGCGTTTTTCCTAAAATATTACATAAGTCGTGTTTGGCTATGTGCCAACCGACACGTGCTATCGCTATAAACTCCGAATTCCCCGAGTTCGTATTAACTAGGCAGACAATCCACACGTATAGTAAACAAAACAAGTGCTAAGCGACCGGGATTCACTATCGCAGGGCTCCGTGATGCTGGGTCTTTCCAATCACGAGTTACGTATACTACCGTTCGTGTAGACCAGGGAAATACACAAATATAGGTAAAATTGTCTTATTAGGCTATGGTTCAACGACGGATTTTAGAGTCCTATATGTTTAGACAGACCAAATATGGTTGACCATCTTTACATGACAAGGACCCCTCCGTGCCTCGGAAAGTACATTAAGTCGGTGGTCCCGGCCATCATTCGTGGATCTTTAACAGTAGTTACGGGTTGTATAAAACCAGAAAGTCTGATAACCAGTCTTACCAGAGGCTATCGTATTACCCAGTAACTGGGTTGTGGAGTTCAGAAAGGCAGTCGCTCCATGTAAAATACTGGCATGGTATGCAGTTTTTAAAAGGATCAATGTATGATCATGGTTGGAGGATAATATAACTAGTGTACCTTCTGTTGCTACCCTACAATAGTCGTGATATACGACCCTGTTTAAAAAAAGTAATCCGCGAAATTAAACATTTATTTGCAAAAATATACGATATGTTGAATTTTGCGAACTACATTGAGAGCAGCACCTTAATAAAACGGTAATCCTAAAGTACAATTTTACAAGCTCTCGTCTTCAAATTCTGAATTCAGAAACCGGGTGTAGTTCAAGTTTACCAATGTTTTCTAAAAGTTAACTTCGAGTTTCGTGGATCTCGAACTTAAACTAACACTAGAGTTAACCCATCCGAAACAAACACGGGACTCGGGACTCGGAGGGTAAGACCGAAAACCTTAATAAACTTGATACCACGAAGTAATATTCAAAGGGAAATTGTCTCTAGGAATGGATTGCTTAATGAGTACTTTGCTAGTCACGCTGATACTATTAACCAGCACCCTTATTGTGTAAGACTGTAACACACTATCAATCAGAATGTGGATCATTTTGAAAGATAATGCTAACTCATTGCTTCACATGTCCGAAAAAACTGTCAGCTCAACAATGTAAATAACACAATGAATGTTGTTGAACTGTCAAAATATCAAAGCCATTCTTACTCTTAGTGTGTTATGCAATGCCCCTCTGTGCTAGCTCAGAGAAACACGTTGCAACGCAACAACGGAGGAAGAAAAATAAAGACATAATTACATCACACATCTACATGTAAGGGGCGTCCTTAGCAGATTGCTAGCTTATCGTGGCCGCGCACCGCCGCGTTTTAAACTAAATTTTCCTTTCTCTCACTATTTTTACGACTTCCACGAAGATAAGGGGCCGACATGCTTTTGTTTTTACAACCAATACAACAGGAAAACGGCTGGAATTTAATTTAGTATCTATTGCTATCCAGTTTTTCCATTATTTTGTATTTATCTTCAGATATGACATTACTAATAAGTTATGTAATTTAATAAATTACTAAACAGGAAAAACGTATATACATACCTATACTAAAATAACATAATAGCCAGTTTTTTAAAGGGTTGGGCAGTTGTGAGGCGTTTGTAGATACACAAATATTTACCTATGAGTCTCAGTCAGTAGTCTTAGAGTTTTTCCTCGTGGAAACACTCCACCGCCACTCGGGATCAAAATCAGGGTCAAACTATCAACCTTAGCTATTTATTGTTTTAATGTTTACCTAAGAATAGAGTGCGCCACGTTAAAGTTAGCAATAAACTAGACAAGTTTGACAGATGCTGTAGATAACTAGAAGTCTTAAACCCGGTTAGGTTGTTGCCGACACAGAGTTTCTGAGAAAAATCCGTCGGCCGCGGCCGTGTAAAATGTATACTTTCGTCTTTCTTCCGAGCGATCGTCAAGATAAAATTAGCGGATTGGCCGCTGTGTAAACAAAAACATGGTTTTCCCGCTATCGTTCTGCTATATAAACGTGTTGAAAGTGAACTAACTGCGCATTTTGACGATTTGTTTCATTTGGGAAATTCACGCTGAAAATATTCTTCGAAATGCTTTTCATGTCTCACGTTCCTGTTCGAACGTTGTTTGTTTCAAATCGCTTTCTACGATAAGAACGTCTTTATACAGACTATAAAAATGTATTTATGTATTCAAATGGTGTACCTACTAGGGTCACGTTTGAATGGTCTAGCTAGATTTATCAATGCGACTCTTGCAGATGTTTTTGTAAGGATACATGACACGTGTTGGCTTCTTAACAAATTACTAAATGCTACTTTTAGACGCAAATGATATTTACTAAACTAAATGCCGACTGCCTACTTATAAAGCAATATAACGTTTCTAAGAATTCATCAATTTGCCAAGATCCACGTGGGTAGTCAATTTATTAAAGACTTTTTTCTAGTGTAGGTTGGTTTTAATTATCACAAGGACAGCGCGCTTATGTTGTAAATGATGAGAGTAAAAGTTTCTTGATTAGTGTAGGTCCTTACATCTGTACCTACTGGAGATTACCGGTTTAGGACGACCAGTCCTGCCTCCAGATCTTGTTCGCTCAGTGTAGGTATAGTATAATTGAAATTTAAAAAAAAGTTAAAATCTATCGGGATTGTTAGGTATTACTTATTGGAGGCATATAATTAATTCGGTTAAAACACACCCTAACCGAAAATACCGCTTGCCAGGGGTGCGGGTTGTTCGAAAGCGATACCGCGGCCCCTGGCACACAGGCAACTGAGGGAACACAGGTGGGTTTTAGTCAGTAAAAGTCTGACACGCCCTCCTGCTCCACCCAGAGCGGGAGAAGTTATTTGATGAAATAAAAAAAACCGCCATCAAATTTTCCACGGAACGGAGTTTTCATATCATGTTAATTAATTCCACAATTTTGGTTCAGAACAATTTAACTAGTATAATGATTTACAGATAATTATTATTATTTTATTATTAATCGTTTATTTTAGGCATTAGCACCCATAAAATTAAAATTGAAAACTTATTCTAAAACAAAAGATAAACTAAAGATAAAATAAACAAACGAACATAAATACAAACAGTAAAGAAAAGAAAAATAACAATAAAACTACCCACCATGTCACACCAGGGAAGCCAAAACAAATATACCCCGTAACAATGCTGAGTACATTTATTTTGTCTCCCTCGTTAAATGCACAGTATGAAAAACAGCTTTGACAACAGTATTTTGACTTGCCACCACACGCAAAAAGAACGACGCCCTGAGCTTCCCCATGAGCGCAAAGAAGTCGGTTACTCTGCTCTCAGCAAACATCTCAGTCGCACTACACCGCCAGGGCAGGTTGAGCATGACCCGAAACGCGTTATTATATTGTACACGAAGAGTGTTGTATGCACTCTTCGTGTACTTGTACCAAAGTTGACTTGTGTAGAACGACTGACAGTAGGCCTGGAACAGAGTTATTTTTACTTGCTTCGAGCAATGGAAGAAACGTCTATTTAGCATGTTACTTCTACATGCAATGCTACGTCTTTGCCTCTCCAGGTCATCGTCATCTTTTAAATTTTCCGTTATGATGTGTCCGAGATACTTAAACTGACTAACTATTTTTAATTTTGAACCACACAAAGTAATTGGCAATATCTTATTAGGGCCATTGCCATAATATAATGGTTGTTAATGATTTGTAAATACGAGGGTACTTCAAGACATTAACAACGTATCGAAGCTCGGAGGGAAAAGGGGGAAGCTATTGCTCAGTTGAGCGTTAAATGGCCTGTAAAGACGGTTTCTTGCCGTTTTTTGCGAGGATCGATTTTATTTACAACTTCTGATAGAACAATCAGAGGGTAGTTCAATGTAGGGTTCAACATAATCTACTGTCTGGAAAATTAAAACTCATTACCTACCTACTCATGCCTTACAGTGCCGATACAAGAGTCAAACTTTTTATACCTTTTTCCAACTTTTAGAGCATCCCGTGAATGAATCCCGTGATTAATAAATAACACCGAGATATAAGGAAAAATGATTCGGCGAAGAAATTCTTAACTGTAGTTTCGGCCCCCACAAAGATCAAAGGAGAGCTTACTCCCGCACTGTTCTAAGGTATTTTTAGACCAAAATATTAAACTTGCTTTAAGGAAAACGCACGAAATAAACGCAGAATCGATTGAAACTGCACGGGAACTAATTGCCCAATAGCTTTATTATCAATTTACGTCAGAGTTTAATAAAGTAAAGTGTAGGGTTTGAGGAACCGTCAAAATAGCGTTGAATTGCTCTCTATTAACTAGGTTTAATAGGTATCAAACAACCAACTCATGCTGAAGTGAAACTGCTATACACTTGATCTTCGTTTTGGCCCGTCCCAAGCTGCGACATAAATCGACATTTACGTATTTTCAAATCGTAACAACTTCCGACTTTTAAACATGTCCGACTGAAACATAAATAAAGCATGGCGCCAAATTTTAAAGGGACATTAAGCAGCAAACACCAAAAGCTCTTAATTTTATCCGAGCCATCATTGACAAAATATGGCGACGTTCGGTGCACACACACGCGCACACGTGCACGACATCTGTCCACGACGGACATTCAACGACAAAAGTTTAATTAATAATGTAGGTCATTCACATGTCACCCCAGCGTAATAACGATGAATGAGTTATGCAATCAACAGAAAATGGAGGCTCAATTTACGTTATTGGACTGATTTCATCGTGCCGTCAATAAATTTGAAATGTTATACCAATTTGTTTCAACCTTTAACGAAATTGCATTGTTTGATTTAAAATTTGTTACAAGCTGCTTCCATTACTTACAAATTCGTAATGCGTATATCCCTTTTACCTTTTTTATTAGATAATACCTAGTCGATATTTAGATTGAGAACACTTTTGGTTAGGTTAGGTTAGTCACGGACTTTAATTGATAAGCCACTTGCCACAGTTCCTATTTTAGCCGTGTAATGCAAATCGGGTTTAGTCGGTTATACTCGTACATAGTCCAGAGTGACGACCCAAAGTCAACCAATTGCAGGGCTAGCAACCGTAACCTAGCGGCAATTGTTTTAGCGTAGCGCGATAGTAATGTTATGATTAGTAATTTCGACATCGGAAAAACTCGTACCCACGATTTTCTCCGAACGCGTAGCGTCCAAGATACCGTTCATGACAATTATGATAACTGTTGCACATAAATAGGATTAGGCTAATTTATTAAATTAGGCTACGATTCTCCAAAATTCAAAATTATCGTCTCTGACATTTCAACTGTCACTGTCTTCGGATAGGTTTTCAGAAATAACGAGTATTTAATGAGCTCTAATTCAAAGGAGGTCAGTATCAAATAGATTGGATAAAGTTTTGCAACAGTGTATTGATTTATTATTGACAATTTATTAGTCAACCTTCAACCTCTATGGATAAGACTATTTCCGATTATAAGTAATTTGGAGCATGCGGTTTAAGTTCGTCTCGGGAAAACTGCAAAATTGGAAAGTTTAAAAGTGGCTTATCAATTAAAGTCCGGGACTGTACTCGCTAATCGCATTTGACAGAGGCAAGTTACCTAGTTGACATTTATTTGATAGGCGTTCATCTGAAGAATATAAAATTTTGGGAGCTTTTTGGGCGAACTCGGACGAATCGCCCCTTTAAATAATATATTATTTTCATGAGACGGAGGTGACTCTCCCGAAGTTAACATAGATATATAGGTAAGTACATTTAGATATTTGTGGGCGAATCGACTACTCCAGAAATACGTATTATTCAATTGGCATGTTTTGAATTTTATGCAATAAAGTTATGAAAAAATGTCACTCAAAGTACATGGAATAAAGTGCTTCGTGCGAATCGACTAATAAGCCGCTTTTTGCAAACAATATTTAAAAGCATCTACATGAACAGTTTTGTCGCCGTCTATACATACCGTGAAGAGCACTCGTTCGTAGAAGTGTGGCGCATGTCACACGCATTGCCTTTCGAGGAATACTTGATTATCTCCAGCATTATTGATTACTTGCCCTACTCGGGAGACAGAATCACCCATTGTTACTAACATCACAATAACTATATTATACATTTCTTGGTCATCATATTAATTTATAGATCTCCCAAGAGAAATAGCAGCAGATGTAACATAATATATCCCTATTTACCTATACAAATAAATCATGTGACTCTATAGGACTGTAAAAAAAATGTGAATGTTGACTTCTTGAAATAATTTCGTCAATGTTTGTAAAATAGTAGAGGAAAGCATTCTAGCATACTTACAGCAGATAAATCAATAAAATAGCAATTCCACTTACATGGAACTGCTATGTTATTTCCCACTAACTAAAAGCAACACAATGATTTAGGTATGTTATTATGATGAATAACATTGGTAGTTATTGATTTGGCATAGATATTGTAAATGGCATCCACAATTACCGTTAGTTGGAAGATGGAAAACAAAACCAGCGATGCGTGGTTCAAACATTCAATTCAATTTTCAATGGTTTTCCCAATGTTCCAGTTTCTGCTTCATCACAATCATCACTAAAGGGTCTGATAGTCCTTTCGGTTGAAAAAATCGTTTAATCAGCATATTAGTAGTACCTATGTTCAGTTAATACTCAAAGGGATCGTGCTGATGCACTACTCTCAACTCAGTATGTAAATGCCTCTAACTGGGTTAGTGCATTTAAAATCCGCGTCTTTACTATGAGATCTATAAAGTAACCCTAATCTGCAAGACGTGTTATGTACTTTTCTATTAATGTGAAAATATTCCTATTGTCATCGATAGTGAAAGACACTATTATAACAGTTTTCAAAGAGGTTGATAACACTTAAATTCATTCAAAATCTACCTGTATTCATACTGAAGTAGGTGTACGGGTGTGTTTGTCGACAAAAAATAGACCAAGAAGTGAATGAACTTTCCAACGTTTATTACCACCATGTCTGGTGGAGGCAGCGGGCTCGAGGGGGGCCGAGCTCGCACTTTGATTGATGGATAGATAGATACTACAAGTTACCTAATTTAACGTCGTGCGCCGGTCATTGGGGTCAACAGTACCTGGTGCACGTCTTAACGTTACAGTCACGAGCTTTCACAGCGGAGCCAGCCGGTGCCGGCTCGCAAGCCTTGGACGGAAGACCATAAGTTTTATAAATTAGTGACAATGCCTTGAGTTATTTCGTGGAAGTGCCAAGGTTGGTAGTTCTGGGAAGTGGCAGCTCGTCGGCAAGTACGTTCGAAGCGAGCCCGCTCGGTCTCGGTCGCACATTCACATGCCGGTCCCCCCGCAGCGCCGAGCCGCGTTCCGCCCGCCACGCGTGTTTACCTCACTCGCTCCGGTGCGCGCCGCGTGCCGGCTCCGCCGCTCGCTCAGTACGCTTTTGTACACGAAAGAGGATTGTCACGCCGAGGCGACCCACCTCGCCGAACTTTCACCTCCCGCCGCGATATCGTTATCTGTGATAAACACCGACCGTTGAGTGAAATTGAATGTGCGGCGTACTTAGAAAGCGTTTCTGTCGAGGTACGCGGTTGGACTGCCATCGGCGAAGTCGATTTCTGCAAATTAATTTCTCCAGTGCCGTCGGTTTCTACGAAACTGCTTATAAAGAGTTTTACTGAGAAACGAAACGGCCATAAAGTGGATTTGAGGAAATATAAGTAATTATAAGTGGGCCTTTGTGTTTCCGTGTTTGTTGTTACCTAAGGCGTTTACATTGGATCCCAACCAACCACGAGCACCTCCAATGGTGGTAAAACTACCAGGTGAGAACTTCAAAAGTGGTGAACCAAGCGGTTCTTCATAGTAACTAACAAAATAATCATTTGCCTTCAATGCTATTCGTAAACGATACGTCATCGAGAAAGTAAATTTGTTTAAGACTGCAAAACACATACACAGACCACACAAAATATGAAACGGCGCCAGCTGTTATCATTATCACATAGGCTTCGGGGTCAATGCGTTCTCAATGATAACGGCGTGGATTATATTAATGAATGACGTAATCCCTTGCCATTTAAAAACAAATGATCATTTTGTTTGTGCTGTTTTTGTTTCTTTATTGAAACTATCTCTATTGCAGAAATAATTATGTCGTCAATATAGTCTTTATTATTGTATAAAGTTTTGAACTCCCTAGGTGTTTTCTGTATTTCTAGTTACTAAATATTCAACATGTAGCAATTTTTTACTAATTCCAATATTTAGTAAGAAATTTAACCTACCCACATTTCTTCTCCTACAGAAATGATCGTGTCTGCAACTATGTTAGGAATTCAGTCGTACCTACCTATCTTAATTACAGCGATGTAATACCCACGTAACGTTATGCAGTAGGAAATGATATAAATAAAATGATGTTTATGCACAAGCGTGCTGACTGTGTTAATGACACCTCGCTAGGCGGCGAATCGCTTCATTTGAAAACAATTATCGTGCTAGCACGCTACGATATAACGTTTCCTTAGAATTAACGATCAACTCATAAATTGTTTGAAGGAGTTATTGCAGATTTTGCATAATTAGGTACAATACATAACATGCCATACAACTTATCTAAGATCCGAATAGCCAATTAAATTGTTTTTTTTTTTATGCAACACAAGTTTACGATTTATTCTGACAGCACCAATTAACTATCAATCAGCATTAACACGAAGACAGCTTAAATTACTTCTTGGAATTTGTTTTTTCGTAACCGAATTTGCTAATTGCCTTCTAACAAACTCATTAGGAGTAAAACCGAAAAACATAGAAGGCTAGATTGGCACCCGTCAGTTTGTTTACGCTGGATACTTTCCATGAAGGTAGTGTAGGTAGGTATGCCTATTGCCACACGCACATACCACTTCACTACTCACCCACTTGGTAACGACCTCGCCAGTCCCAAGATTGTTGACAGCACTTAGTTCAAATCAATGTTATTGTTAACAATCCCATTGTCCACGCTTTACCGGGAACATCATGCTGTTAAATCGTTTACAGGGAATCGTCGCGGCCTTTGTTTATCCTCAAAGGGAGACAATGTATTTTTTTGTTTCTATTTTAAAGCTAAAAGGAGGCGAGTCTATTGTTACCGGTTAATATACTATGACGATTCGTAGAAACCTTGTAGAAACACTTCAATTATCATTGATTGAGACTCATGGAGTCATTCATCCAAAACAGTATCGTAATCAATAATTACGATACTGTTTTGGATGATTGACGTAGACTGATGATGTTTTAATCGTAATTGTTGTTATTAAGTTACAACAATAACGATTAAATAACATCCGTAGACGCACAGCCCTGCGTCAAAAAAGTTCAGAGGGCAACTCCGCACTAATCGCAGTAAATGTACGAAATAGGGAAGTTGTGGTTAAAGGAGGGGCAATCCAATATTTGATAGTGTACACCGACGCCATGAGATCTTTTCAGAGCACTCTTGTGGATCGAGGCTTTACCAAAGAATGTATGATCAAAAATGTAGCTCAACTGCGTAATCCAAATTTAAGTGCAAAGAAGAACTTGTATTCCGTAGTCGTATCAATAATGGGGAAGCTAATATCTCACTACCATGCTGGAGGACAAAATATAGATACCCCAACCTTTACAATACAGCTATAAACAGAATATTTAAAACGAACCTCCGGTCCAGCAATCCAGGACGAAGAGCAAAGAAAAATAAAGTTAGAAAGAAATTACTTATTTCTTAAGTTGTAATGGGAATAAGGTCACTACCATGTTGGGCGCCAAAATAGACAAAGTTTTCAAAACATACGATTTTTTTCTAAAACGACCGCAAATATTGGTTTTGAAATTAAAGGCGACCAATTATTAAATTCACTTTATTATTTACTGATGGACATGTTTTTCTCAGTAGGTCTAAAACTAAGACAACTTCATTTGGATAATACCACTCTAGTTTTATCTTCTATCCTTCAAGTAAAAGTATGTAAATTAATTCATTATTTTAATCCACGTTGCGTTGCTTGCTATCTACATATTAATATGATTGTAATGTATGCAAATGACTGCGTTCATTAAAACATTATGTTCGATACAATTTTTCTAACCACTGTTATTGTTTATAGAGGAGTTGTTTCTCGTGTGTGTACAATAACAAATTTTTGTTCATGAACTATTTGAATAATAATAATGACTGTGTTATTGAACAATGCCTAGGGAAATCAATCGCTAGAAAATGAGACGCGTCTAAGAATTTACGACTATCTAAAAAACTCAGTAGGTAGATAACCCTTTAATACAACTTCAGTCTACCAGCACCTAAACTCTTAGCTAATGTAGGCAATCAAAGTGTGCCGGATTCGAAGGAAATGTTAACATTTTGCCGTTGAAATCCATTAGCGTCCGTAGATATAAAAACGAAACGCTTTTCCTAGTTCTTTGCACGTCTTTGCTAACTTTGCGTGAAAGCAAAAAATATGGCTCCGTCGATCATTGCTTACACCCGAAAAGTTATTAACAATCGTCTTCCTCAGTCTTAATCAGTCAATCGTCTTATTCGTAGACTTTGCTTGTCATTTTCTCTGAAATGAGATAATTACTGGCAGATATAAGAAGGAAGTTAAGTACACGAAACATTTTTTTAATGTAGTTACATACCTGCTTTCGTATTTGCATAAGTAATTTCCGTGGATACGCTCGCTTCTAGTTACGAATACATTTTCTTGAACCAACCGTCGAACTCGTACATTGTTACTTTCTCAGAACTTATCAATATTAAATGCCGTACTTAAATCTGATTTCTGAAATATGATAACTGCGATCGTAATGCTAGCTTCATCAGTGCTTGGAAATAGGTACATAACATGCAATTTAAATAAATCAAAAAAATCAAAATCAAAATATTTTATTTCACATAAGCCTGCATGGGCACTTATGAAACGTCAGAAGCTAGGTGCACGGTTCCAATTTGTCGTTTCCTATGGAGAAGAGCCGGCAAGAAACTCCACGGTTACTCTTTTAAAAATAATTGGCTTTTACAATGTTTTCAAATTACAGTGATAATAGGTATGGGAGGACAGTGCAGGCCAGTCAATAAGTACCAGGTACTTAGAGGAATGAAAATACAGAATAGAAAAACGTCTACAAATCTAGTCTCTAAGGCCTACAACGTTCTCTCATTCACAATATGTAAAAGAATCTACCTATATAAAATGAATCTATTTGAACCAAGTGACATGATTTCGATGACAATCACTGAAAATAAATGGTAGGTAGTAAAATTGATGTATAATGTCAAATAATGACGAGAATATGTCAGACATTGTAAAAAAAATAATAATAATAAAAAGAATAAAAATTAACATTGCAATTTGGGAGCAGTTAATAGACTTTCACACGGTTTTGCTGTTAATGAGGTACCAGGGAAGCCACATGTGCAGAAGGAATTAATGCCAAACTTCCCTGTCTTCAACGTAGTCTTTTATCTTATAATATGCTTTTTTGATAAGGACACGTTTGATGTGAGTTTTAAACTTTCCATCGCTAAGTTCTGTAACCGACTTTGGCAACTTGTTATAGAAGCGGATACTGTTTATTAGAAATGACTTGCTAGTTTTAGTTAATCTAAATTTTGGAATCACAATTTCATCTTTACTACGTGTATTTAGATTATGGAAATCGCATCTTTTTTTGAAAAGACCTAAGTTTTTGCGAACATACAAGATATTTTCTAGAATATAAAGAGAAGGCAGAGTAAGTATATCAATTTCGTTGAATTTGTTTCTAAGAGACTCGCGAGGCCCCATTTTATAGATTGCGCGGATTGCCCTCTTTTGTAAAATAAAAATTGAATCTACGTCCGCTGCCGATCCCCACAGCAGAACGCCATAAGACATAATACTGTGAAAATAAGCAAAGTATACTAACCTAGCTGTGGCTACATCAGTCAACTGCCTTATTTTTCTTACTGCGTAAGCAGCTGAGCTTAATCTGCTTGAAAGCGCTCTAATGTGGGCACCCCATTGCAATTTTGAATCTAAAGTAATTCCCAAAAATACAGTTTCCGAAATAGCATCTAGTTTCTTGCCATCAAGTTTTAAATTTAGACCTACTTGGGGTACATTTGGTAGCGAGAACTTAAGACATTTAGTTTTGTTCGCATTGAGTAAAAGATTATTAGCAGCAAACCATTTCGATAGAACAGCTAGGCTTTCGTTGACATGTAAGACATCCGTATCTTTTCTATCTATTCTAAAAATAAGAGAAGTGTCATCAGCGAATAAAATTATATCCGAGAAGTTAGCCATCAGATAGGGAAGGTCATTAATATAAACTAGAAATAAAAAAGGACCAAGAATTGAACCTTGAGGCACGCCCATCCTAACTAGAGACCCCGAGGATGTCGCCCCGTTAACGTTTACTTTTTGCTGCCTGTTTGATAAGTAGGAAAGTACAAGATCAGCAGCTTGTCCACGAATTCCGTAGTGGTGTAATTTACAGATCAGTGTATTGTGGTCAACGCAGTCAAACGCTTTTGAGAGGTCACAGAAAATGCCAATCGCATCCTGAGAACTCTCCCAGGATTCCAAAATGTGACTGATGAGTTTTACTCCCGCGTCAGTCGTCGACCTACCTTTCGTGAAACCAAACTGTCGACTATGTAAAATCCCATTTGAGTTAAAATGTGACAACATCTGGTCCAGCATGATTTTTTCATAAATTTTGCTCAATGCTGGAAGCACAGATATAGGTCTATAATTAGAGGGATCACTCTTACTACCCGATTTGAAAATTGGTACTACTTTACTATGTTTCATTAAGTCAGGAAACGTACCGCTGTCTAAACATTGATTAAATATGCCTGTTAGGACAGGGGCAATTGTGTCAATGATATTTTCAATAACCTTAACGGAAATCCCCCATAAGTCTTCAGTGTTTTTTATGTTAAGACTTTTAAATGCTGTTTTAATTGTGGCAATAGAGATGGGTTTGAATTCAAAACTTGGAATGTCCTTACTGAAGTTTTCTTTAAGAAGAGATTCAGCTAATACAGATGATGAGGGGAGACATTTCGTAACCTCTATTGGGATGTTGGTAAAGAAATTTTCAAGAGTCTCCGCAACTTTTAACTTATCTGAAATGGTTTCATTGTCAATAGTTTGTTGTAGTACAAAAGTTATGCGCCAAAACTAGTAGGTACTGAGAACAGTAAGGTATGTACTTTGTCAGTGGGTAGCTATGTATTCGTCTTATGACCAAGTGCTCTTAAACAAATTTGTAAACATTACTCGTCCGCTTACGTCAACAGATTGGGTGTAGCTTGCTACAGTTTACATGATATGAAAAAGAGAAAATGTTGTTTTACTTGGGAGAGTAACTACTAGGAAAATGTGAGTTCTCTCGAATCGGCGGGCGGACGGAACAAGGTGGGATGGCTGCGCGGGCGCAGGTATGCGTGTTCTCAGAACGCGCCGCGTCCGTTTTTGCTCCTTTTTCGATTCGAGTTTACCGAGAATCGAATGGCCCGGTGGCGAGCCTACTCGGAACTCGTAATTAATCCTTGGAAGCCTCCGACCCAAGGGTTGTTATGAGAAATCGCCAGCATTATGACTTCATTTTTTATTTATTTTTGCATTGTCTCATTTTGAAAAGTGTATACGGGTTATTGTTCGCCGAAGGACCGACAATGCCATGCAAAACATTATGCACGGCTATTAAATTGTATGCTGTGTTCGCCTCTGACCTCAGGCTCTTAGGAAACTTCAAAGTTATTGATGCGCTTCCAAGAAACTACTTATTTATTCATAATACATGATAATCAAGAACGTATCAAAGAATCCACTAGAAACTTTAATTGCGCAGGTTGTCTTGCATCATGGAACTGGGGGCCGATTCTACTAACAAATTTGTTAAAAAAACGCAATAGAACCGCAACCGAATCACCACTTTTAAGCGTTTTCGCATTCTACTAAAATGAACAACGGTCCAGCTGCGACACAGTTGCGGTTACGTTTTAGTTACGCCAACGATCGATTGAAACAATGTCAAAACCTATTCTACTAACAAAATCGAACATGAGCGTGACGTTTACTATAGGACAAAGTTAATGATAAAATTATGATCATTATGTCTTTTAATTATAGAAAATACTTTTAGTGCCACATATTCGTGTTTAGTAACATTTTTAGATTCAACTTTTTTCTTTTTGGTATTAATAAAACATATTATTTTGGCATGTTGGTAACGCGGGTTACCCGCTGTGTTCCCGCTACAGTTCAGTTGCAATTCGTTTTAAGTTTAGTTTCCATTTTGCTTATAAAATTGTAGAATGACTTTTTATGTAACTATCGAACGGCGATCGAAATCGAACTGTTGTGGAAACACAGTTTAACGTGTAACGTTGCAAATTAGTAGAATCGGCCCCCTGCTCACAAAAAAACACGGATGTTTCTAAACTTTCCGTGATGCAAGACGGTTCCGAAAGCCAACATAGGTAAACTTATAATTTTATTAATGAAAATTTATTACTTTGGGAATTAATTATTAGTTTGGGAACTATTAATTTTATTACTTTGGGAAAATAAGCAGCTGCGTAACGCAAGATCCTACTGTGATAATGAATCAGAAAACTTATTTAAGCATAAAAAGGTTGCGTGGACAACGTCATTGCACGGTTGGCCAAACCACACTTAAAATATTTCCTTGGCGAAAAGAAAGACATCATTATGATAGCAACAGAAACTAGAGCATAAAATAAAATCGTGTTCTTTTTTGGACCACCACGATGCTAGAATTCCGTATCCAATTTGCTTTGCACCGTGGGCATCTCATGTTTTGTTGGGCTAGGACTGAACTGACTAAAGCAAAACGAAGTAAAAATATAAAGTCGCTTGCACGGCTTTCCCAGAAGAGCGGCTAGTTTAAATTTCAATGGCGGACTACTGCGAACCCGCTCGACAGTTTCGTCTAACGAACTGATTGAAATACTGCTTTGATCTGTACCTCGGCCCCTCAAAATCAGCCTCTATATTGTACATATTTAAAGTACTATTTTGAATATATCGTAGAGAGCGATTTAATTTGCCGTTTCGCCTTTGAGATGGATTCGTTCATCCTCGTGTTGGTTTTTCAAAACTGCGGGGAAGTTCATGCAAAAACAAAAAACTTATTTCAGTTTTTGTCTCTATTTAATGTACTTAGTGATTGCAAAATATTAGGTCCAATCGTAGCTCTTTATTTTAAAATTTTATCCGAATGAAGCATGGAGCACTGATTAACTTTGCGCTGGTAGTAACAGATATGTCGATAAACTTCTGTAAATAAGGTGAAGGCAAACGATTAGGTCACCTCTAAGGCTACTTCTATTCAGTTCATCGTTATACATGCATTACAGTGTAAAGCCACGTCAACATACTACGTAGGTGACCGACAACATAATATGTACCCTATGTAGATGGACAAAACTTGTAAACGTAACCTACGTTTACAAGTTTTGTCCACACTGTTTATTTATGAACATAGAAAAACATGTAGCGATGGTATGTCAGCATATGTATGTATAATCAATCACAGCAATATCTATTTCCATCAGAATTCAAGTCACAAAATCGAAGTTCAGTTCAAACGAAATGAAACGTCAAAGGAGGAAAGTTCGTAACGCCTAAACCGGTTTTACAAGTTCACAGTAGGAAATCCCTTTCACTCGGAAACGGGTCTGGGCTCGGGATAAAAATAGACACTCTCATTTACAGATTACACAACGTCTAATTGACTGCCCATAAATCGGAGCTCCTATACATATAGGATCACGTATAACGGAACGCATCTATTTTAAAAATCGAAACTACCACGGGTCGACGTTCCGGGAACCGCGGCGCAGCGTCGAACCGACCGGTCGGCGAAGTTCTCGGAACACGCGAAGGTTGCTCAGCTAAACTCTTACATTGAATCCGAATGGTATTGCCAAAGTCTTTTATGTGATGTCAGACGAACGTCAGTGATGCATTAGAGCTTTTATAGCCCGCCATCAATTGCGAGATTGAGGCCAATAAAATCATTTTGGAGCTCGCAATCACATAAAGACCATGAAAAAAATCTTGATGCACGTTTCGCGTTTATCTCGGATCGTGAGTTAACTTTCTACATAGGGTCATTAAGGAATTCTTCGAGTTTAGCCGACGGAGCCGTGAGATCAGGAGATCAGCTGCCGCCCGTACGCTACGCTGGTTGGCGCCGCCGCTGCCATCGTTCTCTTGTCTCAATGTCAAAAGGCCAGGAGCGCTCAAAGAATTCCCTTATCGTGCACTAAATATGTTTTTGTAATTTCAAACCCTTTTACACGATAAAAAGTTTTCTTTATTCTACTTACTCTTATTAAATGCTCTCGTCGTCCTACTTTTCGTTTCACACATCAATCTTTATGGCCAGTGTTGTTTATCGCTCTAAAATGTTAAAGATGAACGCCCATATGTCTCTCGTCAGGGCGCACTTCAAACCGTACGTTTTCAATATCAGCTGTTACCAAAAATATATTATATGTATATAATGTTGCAGCGTTATTTATATCCGCCAGAAGGTTCCGAGAACTTCGTGTGTGAACAGAACAAGCTACAGGTTTTTACTATATTATTCAAGACATGAAGAATCCAGATACACAAGGATCAGTAGAATAAAACCTCTTTACAAAAGCTTAATTATGTACTTCCCTTGTTAATGGTACAACAATCGTTCACAAAATCACAACTGAATAATGTAAAGTGGCTGGAACAATGAAAACCGAGCAGAAAAACATTGTTTCCGACCGCCAAGTTTCTTTTTTGCCAAAAAGTGAAGCGTTGGAAAATGTTCACGTACAAAGACGACGGAAATAATGTTTGCCAAGGAATGATATTTTTCTGAATACTTCACAATAATTTATCCGATACGCTTATTGTTATCTTTTTACAATGCTTGTTCTAAACATTATACATACTATATCTTAGACAAATAAAGACATAGATGATGATCAATATTGAAAACACTTGTTAATTGAAAGGAACAATGAATTGACCACTGTTAATAATTATGCCCGATTGTCTCGATATGAACAAATAACATACATACCTACATAATATAAGTTAAAGTCGTTTCTCGTGGCCATCCGTGTGACCGCGTTGTTCTTCTAAACTTTGCAACGGATTTTAAGGCTTTCACTAGCATTTAGAGAATTAATTCCAGAAGATTTATGTGAATAAAACGTTTCTATTAAACTTACATGCATATTTTAAAGAAATCTCGGTTTTTTGTCAAGTTGTAGTAACCTTGCGAAGCAGGGTCTTTGCTACTAATTGTATTTAAATAACGACCCACGTTAGTTAAATTAATAGCAAAGACGGTCTCCTTTCAAGACTTTATTTTATTTTTACCCGATTTTAATAATGACTATTATAGCTTTGTAATTACATATATTGAAACACTTGTTAGCTCTCCAATATAATTTCCATGTGAAGCAGGTTCCAACGTCGTAAAACCCCGACAGCTTTAATTTAAATAATAATAGATGAATAGAGAAATATGAGGGTAATAAATAACAGACAACCGTACATGTTACCGTTACAGCTATTGAAATATAAACTAAAAGCGGTCATTTTACAGAGCAATTAGCAGTAAATAACGTTTGTAAGTCTTACCTAGGCACCGGAGCTGGGAACAAGATATTCTATCTAGTTATTATGTTTCTTTCAAAGATAAGAAAGTTAATGTACGTTGTATGAAACTTGAAATGTCTCGCACAAAGGCATTTTAATATTTTTACTGACCAGTTCTCGCCTCGGTGGTATTTGAATGACTATGTAATGTATGGATGACGGAATGAAAATCTATTCAAGAAACCTAAGATTCTACCTAAATAGATTTGAATAATTTCAAACAGAGCTAGTTTATATCACGTTATTTTTAGCGTGTTTAGGAAGAATTTCAAGATTGTAGATTTTTTTTCTACTCTGGCGCCTGAAGACGATACACGAAATGAAAATAAATTTTATAGAAAAGTAGATAAATGGGCTTGTTTAATTTATTAGTTAGTTAGTAGTTAGGCATATTATGTTCTAAGAAATGTGCAAAACCAATTAAATCGAAGAAACAGAAGAAAATAACTAAACACTCGAAGATCTTGCTAGTATTCGATTATTGCATCTTGATTGTTTCTACTTGAAGATCTGGACTCGCAGATTCAATTATCAAGGAGCAATTTATAGTTTTAAATTTATTATTTCTCTTATAGCAGCAATCGAATGATGATTGAGATAAGTTGAATATAAGCTAGACGCTACTGATCATCAGAAATTAAAAAGAAATGCTTCGACGGTAAACACTACTCAATAAAATTGTAGACAAGTGTTTATTTATATTACATCTTGTCTGCTGTTCTTGTCGCGTCGCGTCCCCGTGTTTCAGTCTGTACGAATTAAAATAATTACATATAAACATGCCTCTGCATGATTCCATCGTGTTCTGAGAAAGTATTTATACTTTATATTACAAGGTCGAAGTATAAATAAAATGAAGAACACTCGTGCGCCAACCTTACCCCCGCGATGACTCAGTTTTACCTGTATTGTCGAGGGCTAGGTTATTTCTAGAGAACTGACGATAATTTTAACATTCTAACACGCCCGTTCCTAGTATTGTAACAAAATTGCCAACGATATTTTCTATTTTTTTTACTCCTCTTCGTAAATTGGGAAACACTGAAACATATTATGACGTAAATGGTCATGACAGTTCAGAATCCTGCAGATACAAACATTTGATGCTGGTAAAATTGAAGAATTTAAAAGAGAACATACTGCCAACACAATTAGCGGTTCCAATGCACGTTATGCACAATGTCGACAGGAAGTTAGTTTCGCACCAATCTTTGTCACTTCATCGCACTGTGACAATATTTTATTTTTACACATTCCAAGTTCGTCTCATGAGTTCATGATATACAACGACCAGAGAGAATTTCACATACTTCCAGTATATGCTATGAATACCTAATTAACAATCCGTTACGAAAAAACCGACATCGAGTTTTCCGTAAGCTCCAGGTCATTTACTATCTCGTATTTCGAATGCATTACAGATATTGTATTCTTTGTAATTAATCACGGTTCTTTCTTGATGAACTCATAACTTGTAAATTATGAAGCCAAAGTAAAAGTGTGTCGGTCGGTATCCAACTATCCAACCGTCCATTGTCGTTTATTGCAAACGAACTATTTCCGGATTGCAGCAATATTCCAGAATCGAAAGCTGCGCAACGTTTTGCTCGCTATCTTTAGAACCAGCAACAGAAATCATGTATGACCAAATGGCAATTTTACGAATCGAAACCAACATTTCAAATAGTAAACCCTTTATCTTCGATGTCAGTACTATCACCACAACTTCATTCATGTTTTAATTAAATTTATTAAAGTGTGTCAGACTGATAGCGTTACAAATTTCCTGCAAGCGTACAGTCACGTTTTTATTTACGTTTGACTTTGACATGCACGCCTGCGCCGGCGCATGAAGTTTCTATACACAATGTACACATACATTATTTAAGTTTGTTTTGAATACGTCATAGAGGGTTGACACGATAAATAGGTAGTAACCATAATGAAATTGGCCAGGAATGTCACTCGATGAGCTGTTGAAAATTATGCTGATGAATGATGATGATGATGAATGAAATCATCTTCGTTCTCGTGAATCAAGAATGCTACGCTTCTATTCGCAGGGAGTAGAGACATAATAACATAGTGTCTACTATTTAATGTTTATATTTTATATTACGTACTTGCTTTTGGAGGCGCCTTCGCTCGCGTATAGGTCGGAAATTATCCCATGGGACGTACTACCGGGATAAATGTATCCCTTGTCTTCATCCAGGTTATAAACTATCTGTGTGCCAAATTTCATCCAAATCGGTTTGGCCGTTTTTGCGTGATTGAGTAACAAACTTACAACCTTTCACATTTATAATTTTAGTAGGATAGTAGGATTACAAATTGTTGCTACAAAGACGTGTGGAAAGAGTTTGAACACATAATATTTTTTGGGCTACATTAGTTTCATCGCTAACCTCATCTATCCTTTACAACCAAGCGAGATCGAGGTCAAAACCCATTTTAGTAGGAAGACGAAATTTATGAAAATTTTGAAATCATTAAAATAAAGAGAAACAGTTAAAAATTCTCTTAACGAATTATATGCGGATGGAGGGCCAAGTTCAATAGAGACTTTCTGTTATTGCCCTCATTTCAGACATTTTTGTTCACTGTTTGTGCGAAAGAGATAAAGAGTTAAATAAAACACAATTGTTTGTGATTTCGTAGAGTTCTTTGTTTCGTGCATGATCATTTAACTCCAATTTCTCGGAAACCATATTCTCGGAGTGAGAATCCATTGGTCTACTCTAGTTTCCAGTTCCAACTACCGTACTCTACCTCAACAGTGGCTTCCAAAGAAGTGAGTAATCATTGTGGTACATACAATATTATAAAACAATACCTACCTCGCCTTACGATATAAATATTAAATTAATAATTACAAAAACCCTCACTGCTAAATAATAAACGATGTAAACTTTGAGCCTGAACGTGCAATTATGTATTCATGGCCTGAACTAGAATACTTGTAGTGTGTAACTCTCATAATACTACTACTTAGTATTTCCGAGTGGTTGAAAGTTTTGCTTTTCCGAGTGGTTGAAAGTTTTGCTTATTCTCAACAGTGATTATATATTCCTACATTAGCTAGTAGGTAACTTAACTTGTATTAATGTTGCATTGCAATTTATGGATTAACAGTGACTTTGTTAACTTGAAATCCCGTATGTACTTACACGTATGCATATCAACACCCCTGCATAATCGTACTTAAATGCTGATACGCATCATTATTTTAAAAGAACTGATAATGTTTTTGTCTGCAATATTCTCAATAGCTCGCTTCTTCTAAATGAACCTGGGCTACATTTATTATTCCAAAGAAACTTAACGCTCTGACTCACATTTTAGGAACTTGAAAACAATACTTAATTAATTTATTAATATTTAAATATTCTTCCAACACTTGTAGCGTAAAATTATGAGGTATAGTATCCGTCTAGGGGGCATCGTACAAATGAATCATCTGACTTAAAAGTAACATTAATCATTGCTTCAACGTAATAGCAGATAAAGAAAATTATTATTATATTACTTTACACATGCAAACGTACCTTATACACCTACATATCTACCTACATAGATATTGTAGACAGCGGTTCTAAGAAAGATGCCGTCACACGGCGGAGAATTTCAAGAAAACCTCTTAGTAACAATACAAAGTAAAGGCTGCAAGGAGTGGGTTCCAGGAGACAAAGTATTCAAAGTCCTTTGAGCTTCGGATAATATTCACAAAAGATTATAGGGACCGGCTTCGATGAACGGCGCACAAATAAAAGAGAGTTATATACGGAGAGCAACTTCTTGGAGACCATGTAAAGACTAACATTTACTTATAATTAATTCAAATACTTTGAATATCGAGAAGGAATTTCAATGAGAACTTTCCAAGTTTTCGACGTAATAGGCACTTTTCCACGAAGGTTTTCATTACGACCGAGTTCTGAGAAGAAAAGTTAATACCGCGCTCGTTACTTCAAAGTCAAACACTTCATTATAGAATATTATTCAGTTAGAGCAATATAATTTATGAATATTGAATACCTACCTACATAGACTACATTTTTTATCCAGTAAATACAAAATACGACCTGGATTTTGGGGACCAAATTAAGCCTCGATAAGTCCTTTTCAACAATATTTCACAGCAGGCTCATGACGCTTTCTATTTCTACTCAACCGTAGAATAGAAATCCCTTGTCTACATTTCTCGGTAAAAAACTGTCAACTGTCTACACGGAAACGTCATTTTTGCCTACTCTTCCGTCGACAAAACGCTTGTCTACGGTTCTTGTGCTAAGCCTGCAGGACGCTCCATTTACAAACTTTGTTTCTTAATTTTACTTTTTTTTTCTTAGTTATTCAGTTAAGAAAATCGGTTAACTTGAACGCTGATTTATTGAATTATTGGCAGCTTAAAGGCGCGACGTGCGACGCGATTCTGGTAGAACAATTTCCATGAAGTCTTCATAGAAATTGCTCTACTAGAGTCACGTCGCGCTGTCGCGTCTCACCTGCCTCCCGCCTTAAAATGCAATGGATAAAACTAGAAATAAAACTTATTTAAACGATACACATATTACTCTCCAGCTCTATACTACACAAAATATGACTATTCAAATGATACTTTTACTTTCCACACAAGATAAATGCGTCTCAACTCTCAAGTCATATGAATATTAACAACATTGTGCCGTTATTTCTAGTTAATTACATAACTGTATTGTCTAACAGTTATGCACGATAGCAAATACTTAATATTAAATCTCTCATTGGAATTACTAATCTATAACCGACAATTATCTTTTGTAAAGTACCGCTCTTAACACCGTAGGTTGTTGTTATAAATATAGCAAAAAGAAAGAAGAATATCTTTGTAAAGACAGTTAAATTCAAATAATTAAGACAGGAGTCATCGTTCAAGGTTTCATATTTAGTTGAAGACTTCCTAATAGTAAACCCATTAGAACGTAGTATAATAAATTAATAACTTACTTATTATAATAGTAAATAAATTATAAGTAATATTTCCATGAAAACCTCGCTTTGTTTGTTTATTTGCGACGTTTATACAGTAACTAGTAGTGATGTTTACGACATGTTTTTCCTAGAACAACTTATTATGGCGCGAACCCATATGAACCCATACAATAGCGCGACGCTGAATACGTAACCCTTTAATGTAAACCTATTGTCTGCATTTACAAAGCGTGAATTTCACAAAACTATATTTTATTCCATTTCTAACAATGATAATGTAGTTAATGTTCTTCATTATTATTATTTATTATTCAAGGCTTGCAATTTCTTCCCATGGGTGTCGTAGAAGGCGACATACAAGAGAATGGGCAGCAGCGTTCTCTATGCATTTGAACACCATACTGCGATCGCCAACCTCGCCAAGCGTGGCGATTATGGCAAATCCTATTGGGGGAGGCTTATGTCCAGCAGTGGACGTCTTTCGGCTGATATGATGATGATTAAAGACTTCTTATTCTTAATTAACAAGTTAGTACATACGTACATAACAAATTAGAAAAACATTTTAGCTTCACTTTATCAAGAAGCAATTTCCAAACTTTAAATAAGGGTGCTTGAAGCTTTTATCAAAAATGTTTCAGATATTTTTTGTAATAGAAAACAAGCAAGTAATACCTGGACGAAATTGAGAAGTTTCTCCAACTTCTCAATTTCGTCCAGGTATTACTGAAAGACGAATACAATGGGAATTTCTAATATTTATTTGGAAATGCCGCGGCTGAGCGAACACTGAATACTATTAGCGAGTATTATATCTAACTAGAAGCCACACACATAGATCGTTTTCTGTTCCTAGAAATACAACAATTACATGGCTAAACAACCATAAAATTAAGCGTATTACTGAGTTGGCACAAGAGCCACGTTTTTACATTCCACAACAAAATAGATTCGATATTTCTTTCGTAATGGTCTCTATTTGCGTTTTTATTGTTATTTAGCAGCGCTGATTGGCACTCGACTAGTAGGTCACCTATAAATGGAAAACTTATAGGCTGTTAAAGTTATCAGTGAGTAAAGTGTCATAAGTAGGTAGAGCTATAGGTATCTATACATCTATACAGATAAATAAAATTTGAGTCTGTTTGTAATATTAAAAGAACCGCTTTTTACTAAATGCATATGTATACACAGTACAAAGGTAAACCAAAATATATACATATTTTTGAAAAAATTGTGTCTGTTTGTTCCGGCTTATCTCTGAAATTGCTGGTCCGATTTTGACGGGACTTTCACTGGCAGATAGATGATGTAATTAGAGTAAGTTAGGCTACTTTTATTTTAGAAACTTGTTTTTTTTTTGTTTCCGTATTCCGCACGGACAAAGTCGCCGACACAGCAGCTAGTGGTGAAAAAGCAGTTTAGTGGACGTCAATAGATGTTCAGAATTTTTTTTTATTACTGTTCAACCTAAAACGAAGTAATTAACGGTCAGCGACCAAGTTCAAAAATAATTTCATCGTGATGGCCATGGCCTGAAGGTTATCGCATTACCGGCACGAGGTTGGGTCGAACCAAAGTGACCTTTCGGATATAACATCTTTTAGCTTTCTAAATTAATCTTACACGTCAGGGATTGACGACCGATGAGTACAGGTTGTAATTACCGAAATCCCCTCATTGAGCTTGCTCAATGAGGGGATTTCGGTAATTAAAACCTGTACTGAACAGAAAGTGATTGAGCATTCATCACGACTCCAAGAGTCGTGATGAATGCTCAATCATTTTCTGTGTAGGTAGGAAGTATTTTTCTTGTTTACATACCTAACCCTTTTCACCAAATTGCTCGTCGGTTGGATGAATGCTTTGTTTCGGTTGCTTGGTTTTATCAAAGAATGTGGTAAACAATTTAGAACATATTCTATGAAGACGTTCAGAAGCATAGTTTTGTATTTCTCGGGACTCGTAATTTGGAATGCTGATTGTAGCATAGACGTGCTGAAATTTCCCGGAAGTCGGGGCATGTGACCGGCCTGAATAGGCTGCATTTCTGCGAAAGCTGCTTAGTAATATCCAAATCTTTCTATCAATAACGAACGAGGCGGAACAGCTCCTTTTTTTAGAACCTATCCATCTGGAATTCTGCATCTATACTTCATTGAGCATAAATACCGTTATCTTTAACTGGGTAGTATGAACGTATCGTTCGCAAAGTTAACCGGTACCGCACATGAGTGATTGAGCATTATCGGTATGAATTCTGCGAATATGTTTATTCAGACCAACTCTTCGCGTCTAATAAAGAAGTACCGAGAATAACTGTATTCTATTCACTGTGAAATTGAAATCGGAGTGTGCCAGCCAAGTTCTACGAAACGACATGACCTCCCTAAATAAATACACTTGGTTCGGCTTTTCAATCTGAAATGTCGGTAAGTCACCTTTGTCATATTTTAAGATTTTTTTTCTAACGGTAAGCGTGGAATTGTGATGTTAAAAATAAAGCAGTCAAATGAGTATATATGTATTTGATATCATGCATAGCATAAAATATGTATTATGTTTGGATTTGATCTGTAAATGAGTGTGAGGCATCTCATTTTAAAATCCAATACAGGCTACATTTGGCAAGGCATGCGTTTAATTCACGATTAAGTAAGGGAAAACACGTAACAAAATACTGATACCCGCATTCCTGACAATTATTAAGAATAATAATACTCGTATACATAGCCGTTACCATCTGCATCCACTACATAAAGTCGTTAATCCCACGGGAACAACTAAAAGCCGTCTAATTGCGCCAAACTGTATAAAATAAATCATCTTTATAAATTGGGGGGCTTATGGTTATTCAATGGGTGGCAGCTGCGCTGCGAGTGCGCGTTCGCGCCAATGACAGCCGGCAGATGGTTGTGAAAGCTGCGCAGACGCAGGTAAGGGATTCCGAGAACGCCGAATATAATCGCACTACGAGGAACTCGCTCTCTATGGCACGCTCGAATGCGAATCGAACACCTGCGCGCGGGCATACAGAGGCCTTTATTCTCGCAACGCTTTTTATTGCTACACCCCGTCGTCGTAACGTTGAAGAGGATGTTAATTGTAACGAACATGCATTGTTGGACGTACCCCTTTGTTAAAATACGGGGGATCGAAACTGCTATAAACTGTGCTTTTGCTGCGATGTGCGATTGTGAACTTTTATTAAATTACTACATACCTATCTAGTAGGTAACCACGTTGACATTGTAAGTGAAAGTGAGTCACTGTCAATCTGATTTTTCCATGTTTTGATTAGGTATCTGGTGACTATTGATATCGGCAAGATATAATATAAGTTATGCTTAGTAATTTTAGACTGTAGTACTGTACCGATCGTTGTTAGAGTTTTTCATCCCAGAATATTTTTTCGTCTATCAGTAGGTAACTACAGCCTCGAATAACCGTAGATCGGCAAGGTTCTTCCGTGCAATTTCGTATATTTTCTTAGTTTAGTTTGGCTTAGGTATATCATGATGATAAACACGAATCTTCACCAAAGAGAAGAGGTCCCTGTGATCCTATTTAATGTAATAAAATAAAAAGACATTGAAAGCGACTGATTCTATCGTGGATATAATTGCCTCCTAATCAGTCAGAAGTAGGCTATGTTGCTACATAAGTATATGAATCATTCTGCCAGGGGTGCGGGTTGTTCGAAAGAGTTACCGCGGCCCCTGGCACACAGGCAACTGAGGAAACAGGTGTGGGTTTTAGTTAGTAAAAGTCTGACACGCCCTCCTGCTCGACCCAAAGCGGGAGAAGTTATTTGATGACTTCCCATGCAAAAAAAAAAGTGTATCATGAATCATTTCTCACGTTGAATGAAACACAAGAGCAAGCTAGACGAATGAGCGTGCCGATGACTGATCGTTTTATCTAATCATTTTATCGTAACGGAAGCTGTTTTTACTATTTGTCATTGGATTTAAATTTCTTTAATTCGTACTGCAGGTAGGTTGTGTAATAGGTATGTTGTGCAGACGCCAGCGCATCAAGCTACCCCAATCTGTCAAATTTCTTTACTTAATAGATTTTCAACTTAATTACATATAGGTACGTAAGGTTCATGTTCAATTGAAAAATAATGACAGTTTAGGGTAGCTTGATGTGCTGGCGTCTGTACATAAATAAAACCTTATCTACAAAAGGTCTAAACTTCCACAGAAATGTGTCTCTAAAGGCAGAACAGGAAGTATCCAAATTCAATTTCTTTACTTTTGCAGAATACCTATCAGGCACTTACCAAGCATCTATTATGTATATGTATTATTTAACGGCTATCGAACAATTCAATTCAAATTCTACCAACTAGTAGGTAGGTTGGTTGGTTGGAACGTCAGAGCCAACTGGGAGTCTAGGATTTACATTCCTAATACATAAACATTGCAATATATGGGTAACATTCGCAGAAACCGACATCGTGAGTTTCTGTAAAAGGTAAAGCCATTCAACTAACAGGACACAAAAGACTTTCCATAGCGACCATCTACCCAAGTAACCGCAATAGAATTTGCTAATGGAAACTAGCCAAACACACAACAATACGTCAAATTGCGGTGTTATTAAGTTTCTCCACCACGCAATAGGAATATTTGGTAGTTACGCCCAAAATACTTTGGTGTTCGAAAGTTTACAGTAAAAACCTACTTACTTATCACGTAAACGACTCGATTCTGCAAAACCCGAAAATAAACTGAGTACAGTCAAAGTCATGTTAAACAGATTTCAGAAATCGATATTCCTACCTTCCTCGGTATTTTTACGACAAATCACTACTGCTTCAACCAAACGAGTGAGAGTCGATTACAGAATTACAAGTAGCACGTACCTAGCTACCAACATGCTAGGTATGGGTAAGTTAAACTAGTACGTCCCCTGCCCATTAATAATTGAACCACGTAGCAACTCTAAAAATTGAACATTGCATTGACGTCAGGATAATAAATGAGAATTCGATGCGATTAACTCCCACAACAGTACCTATGGCTCAAGGACAATGCCAGCCTAACGAACGAATGTTCTATAAATAATGGGTCTTGTGGAAGATAAAAACATAATTGCTTATACGTAGGCATAAACAGTTACACAAGACATAGCTTTAACCATTGCCATGGTCAGTCATGAATTCATGATGTGCCGTTGCGTGGGTAGACTCACGTAATATTCTTAGTAACGCTAATAAAAGCCACACAAAGGTTACCAAAATAATAAGCTTACCGAAAAACACTGGCAATTATAAAACTACGCTTTTTTGGGATCAAGAATATCTTTTTTTATCTAGTTGCCTGCTTCATTATCATTACTTATGTACCTAACTAAGTTTACCTTTATTGGTTTTGCGCGTTCTATGATCTAGCCTACCAAAGTACTCTACCCGTCTGGTTACTTTCACAACATTGTTCACTACCAAAGACCTTGTAAAATCTTTTATTTTTTGATTGATTAGCAACAATAATAATGATAACCAATCGAACTTACCTGATATATATTTACCGTTTATAAACCTATTTGGTACAGTTTATAAGACAAATGCGAATCAAAATAGTTACTCACAGAACTTTATATCAAAAATTGAACATAAAATGCTGCCCTATTACACAAATTCATATTTTTGACCAAAAAACAATGCCACCATCACTGGTTACATTTTGAAACTCAAAGCAGTTGAATAATTGATCGTAACTAGAGTTGCACTTATCACCATAGTTAATTCGATCACGCGTTACTAGGAATCGGATTTAAATCATGATTTTTTTAATTGTTTTTTGTTGCTGTTAATCAATTATGTACCTCCGCTTGTCATAGTAAGAAATAGGTACTTGTCAAATATTAAGTTTGCTTTTAGTGTCAAGTAATTTTCGATTTTTTTTAATTTTAAACAATCATTATAAACGAATTATGCTTGCTTACCTACAAAATACTATTAATGCGTCTATTGTCTATCATCAAGGCTTCATAGTACACAATTTGTTATCATTAAAGAGAAATAGTTTTACGTAGAATTGCCTAGCTACATATTATATTAATGAATACAATACAATGTATATAGCAAATAACTAGATAACTAGTAATTATTATCGGTGAATGAATTCTCAGAAAGCAGTGAACGTTCGAGTTTCGTATCACTCTCTGTCTGTTGATTTGCTCAGCCTCGTCCACCAATCCCCTCCATCTGTTCTCGTCCTACAGAGTAGCGCTCGCAGTTGGCTTGGCAGTGGCGTCGCGTCAGTTCAGTTGAGTCGGATAGCGCGACGGTCGCACCTCATACCGCACTTCTCATTCATTCCGTTTTAGCGTTTCACTGCGATGCACATAGTTAAAAAAACTTTAGAATAACTTGTTGTATCAACAGGGACTACTCTATTTTTTTGTTGTGAGTGGATGACAGTAAATCGTGACAGTGACATTTAAAGTTTTCAAGCATTGAAATCGTTTGAAATAGTTTGTAAAAGTGTTTATCATTTCGGAAAAGTTTTTCAGTAAGATTTAACAAGGAAGTGACATAAGTTGTATCAATTTAATTTCAAATTGTGCTCACATTTTGAATGCGGACGTGGTTAAGTGTTGCTTTATGAATGTGTAACTTTGAGTGAATCGTGGCCTCCGCACAAGTGGGAGGAACAAACATCAGCCGTCGTTCTTTGAACAAATGGGCTTTATTGAAAGGCGAGAAACAACAATTTGTCCTTTAATTAAACATGACATTAGCAGCGAGGTTATCTCCTCAAAGTAAGTTGTTTGGTTTTAGCGGTAAATTGCTACGGCAATAGTCTAGGCAGTGTTATCAGATCAAAAAGCTATTATGTTAAGTTATCAGAAAATGTACAAGAAATACGCCTAAATTTGCCTGCAATCCTGCAATATTACGAATAATATTAAAAAGAATAGACATCAAAAATATATTTTTATAGCCAAAGCAATGACAAAAAATTCTATGAAAAAAAAAAAAAACTATCACACCAAAAATATTGTGAAGTGTCACAAGTTATGTGGTTTATTGTGTATTAGAATATTTGCATGTGGTTCTTACAGTGTTTGATTAGCACAATTCAAACACAGCCTCCTTATCAGCATTATGTAGCTAAAAATAGTGTGATAAGAGTGCAAATATGTTTGTGTGGCCAGTGATAACAGCAGAGAGGTTCAGAGGAAAAATCCGAATTTACCTGATGAAAAATATATTTTATTTTGATTTTAAAGCACTTCAGTTATTATCTAAAAAGGTGCTTAATGTGATGTTAAATACCTGTAACATTTTACTATCAACACCTCCACCAACCATCTGTATGCTAATTATAAATGTTGGCTGATAATTATAATCAAATGTATATATTAAGCTTGGAATTAAGAACTCACCTAAATTGATTTACATAATTTATAAATTAATTCAACCATGGTATAGTAATAGGGAGTTAATAACTCTAAAGAATGACTAGTTCCAGATCTCAAGATATTTTAATTATTCTAATTTTATCATTCCTTTCCAAAACCAATCCTAGAAAGCAGTAAAATAAATATTCAAAAAACAAATTACATGAATCAACCAAAATTATATTGATTTCCACTGTCAGTCATGATATAAATATGAATTACGAAGTTCCATAGAATTTAATATCTTCAACGTGTAAAACCATGTTGCCCATATCAGTTTCATTGTCTGTAATCAGGACCAGCTGGCAATCATGTCCATTCACCGTTATGAAAGTAGTTCTAATTAATGGCTAAAGATTATACTAATGGAAGATAAAATGCATGTTATGACATCAGTTATGCACTGATGCATACACGTCCTAGGGAAACGGAAGAGATCTTTCATTGAAGAAATTGTAACCACTTGTCAAATCTGGTTACGAGTAATGTCCAGAAAACTAAAAAAATTGTAAATACCTTCCCACTGATGTTAAAAGTGTAAAATATTCACTATTCTAACCATGACTCTTCATCTTTCCAGATGCCTGTGTGGAAGTGGCGGTGCCGCTGAGTAGTTGGTCAACAGGAGTAGCATGCTGCCCCAACTGCAGGCACGAGCTACGGGTTTGCGTGGCTCCGAGTGCGGGAAAGTGCCACTCCTCCCCCCACACGCCACCCCCCTTCACGGTCCAGCCAACGTACTTGCCACACTCACCCCTCACAACGCCGCTGTCACCTCTCATACCCTCACCATACAACGATGAGCTGAGACGGCTAGCAGACACCCTGAGAGCATTAAGGCTGTCAGGCTGGTACTACGGCAGTTTGGATTGGCTGGTGTGTATTTTTTCTGCATGCTAGCGCCATCTCTTGGTGTTATTATGAGAATGTGAACTAAAATTCAATCACTCTATTTCCTTTGCAAATTATTATTTAGCAAGTCATCTAATTCTAAAAATGAAAAACACATTATGTCAAAATCAAAGTCTATCCTTCCTTAACAAGTCTCCTACAGGGTAAAACTTTAAGATTTTCTTATCATTATATGGTTAGTTCATAATTCAGTTTTCCTTATAAATCATTTATGACAGATAATGACTCGGACATTTACGGTATTCTATGATTGCTACTTGATTGACAACCGGATTTTATACAATATAATAATTAATTAGCTTAGGTATTTGTAAGTGATATTTGCCTTGATTAAATGAACTGTTCATTTTTATTAAGGTGGAAGCGCCAAGGTAGCCCGCGAAATTCAAATTTTGTTACGTTTTTTGCAATTTCCAGGTCACTGTCAGGTTGTATGGTGATCTAAATATGATTCGCGACCGTATCAAATATGGCTTTACAGAATCATAATCATTAGAATCAACAATACATCTCTATAAGTTCATATTACTTTAAAGAATGACTATTTCATGAAATTATGACATTTGAGGGAAATTCTAACTTATGGAGTTGTATTGCTGATTCTAATGATTATGATTCTGAAAAGCCTTATTTGATACGGTCGCGAATCATATTTAGATCACCATACAACCTGATACTGACCTGCAAATTGCAAAAAACGTAACAAAATTTGAATTTCGCGGGCTACCCTGGCGCTTCCACCTTAAGTCATCTTGTGTAGATTCATTAATCAAATCGTTCTTTGTTATATTAATTCTTAGTATTTTACTAAAGATAGTCATCATAACACTTGGTTGAAGTTCAGCAACCTTTGAAATCATAATCAATGTAAAATATTGGTCAATGACTTGTGAATGGGAATAATAGGTCTTTATCTAGTGTTTTATTGTTAAATTGGATATTAATACTTAGCTAGAGAGAGATTAACAGTTTGTTTGTTTTATCATGTTTGTGTAACTTATAAATGTACGCATTGTAAATTACTCCACATAATTTATAAACTTCTTTCCTTTTTACAGGGCGCCCGAACAGTTCTAAAAGACGCGAGCATTGGTGCGTTCGTGATCCGGGACTCTGGCGATAGGAACTTTATATTCTCACTGTCAGTACAGACTGAGCGAGGGCCCACGTCTGTCAGGCTACACTATGAACAAGGTTTCTTCAGGTAAGCCAACCTTTTTTGTTAAATAAGTAACATTTGTGATAGTAGAGATATCTGTTATAACAATGTAGAATTGTAAACAAATGTCGACTTTAGAGTAATGGGAAATAAGTTCATTTCATATTCATAAAAAAAAAGTTTGTTCATGTTAATGAAAAGTGAACTAAAAGCAAAGGAGTTTAGGTTCATAATTCCAAAACAAGTTTAGTTGACATTTGAAATAGCTAATTTTTATGCTAAGTAGCTAATTAATTCGGAAAATTGGAAAGTGATATTGATGAGTCAATATTCAATGAACTTGAACGATTTACCTGAACACATCATTTAAATCGACGTATCGGGAATTTATTATTAAATGGATGATAACTTGCGAAATATTAAGGCAATGGGTGATCCCAAATATTCCATTAGCCTACTTGACTACTGTATCGTTACGTCACTATAACTCGTAACGATATTACGTCACAAATTAACAGTAATTCAGTTGCGATGCTACTGTTGACTCAGCTCTCGCGGTTTTCCTTAATTTTATTGTCACATTTTTATTGGAACTTTTTTGACAATTAGTTCTGCTAACCGTGACGATTAGAATTAGAATCATGCTTACTTTTTCCGTCTTCATTTTAAATTCGTGTCTCAACTAAAGATTTTTTTGATAGATAGTCTCATGTAAAATTGATTATGTGTATGCAAATTGAAATTCAATTGTTAGGTAATATTTTTGACCTTTACAATGAGTTGCTAATTTTTGTTTTGTTTGCAGGTTAGACTGTGACAGGCCGCTGGCGAGGTACATGCCGCGCTTCAGATGCGTGGTGGAGCTGGTGCAGCACTACACGCAGGTGGGCGAGCGCGGCGCGGCCGGCACCGTGTGGGTGGACCGCGAGGGCTGCCCACACTCACCCGTCATGCTCAAGACCCCGCTGCGCAAGGAACCTCCATCCCTCCTCCACGCGGCCCGCCTCGCCGTGCACAGGGCTCTGGACTCCAACCCCCTCACGCCAAAACTATGGTGCGCCCCCAAACACAGGCTGCTTCCATTACCTTCCACATTAATAGACTATCTCGGAGAATATCCTTACTCGATCTAACTCTTGAAATGTTTAATCTTAGTAATTTATTTAGTCCAATCTGAGCGATGCCTAGTGAAGATATTAGTTATTACGGAAATGATTGAGAGCGATCATCGCTCCAACTGATTGTAGTTTGATTCCTATGATTGGGTGGCAGACGGATCAATGAACTGAGCTGCTAGTTTCCTAAGGACTTCGTGTTTGCATTATCATAATATTATTATCTTATTTGTACAAATTAATATGCATTGTAATGTCTAGTACAGGATGCTAGAAAGGGCCGGATCCTTTAAATACCGACTAACAAAATAATTTATGAATAGTTAAATTAATAATGTTAATTATATTATTTTTAAGTATTTGATTATGGGACTCAACTATGGTATTTAGTGAAATGTTTACGCAGATTATTTTTATTAAGCCAATTATTCTGTCTGTATATAAAGATGTTTTGAGAAAAATAACGCAAGACTGATTCCTTGAACTTCAAATATTGTTTGTGTAATAATTGCCTGTATACTGTTCTGTTAAATGTATGTATCTCCATCGTATGCTACACCGTCGCGACAGTGTGCATCGACTAACGATCCCCTGCTGATATTATTATTGTAGCAAATTGTTCACTAATGCCTACTCTTGTCCATCGTCTTAAGAAGTCATCACACTATTTAATAGAGCTATATTTTTATTTATTTATTCTTGGTTAAGTTAGAATTACTCATCAACCTTACATTATAATAGTTTTTTCTTGTTCCTATCCATGTTTGGTGTATAGACACGTATCTCTTCAGGCCGCAGTCTTGGCACACACATAAAGCCTAGTTATGAAACAGAGTGCCATCACAACATATTGAGAATTTACTTTGTCATATTTAATTCAAATGGAAGTATTTTTGAGGCTGAACATGTACATAATTCTTGTTTTGTTTTTCTATTTATTTCTTTATTTTAATAAGTAATGAGAAAATATGAGTATATAATCGCCATGTAATGGTTTGGTGTATCATAATAGGCATTGTTTGCGTGAAACTTAGTAATATTCAGGTAAATCTAAATTATTGAACTTAAGGAAATACGATATAGCTAATAAAGTGTGGAATTTGTTTTTATTAAGTTTCGCGCACTCAAGTAATTTAGCGTGCGGTGGAAAGTTCGGCTAGTGACGTTCACTAACATCTAATAGGATAGATCATGTATGTACCTTGAATAATCTCAATTAGAGTAAATTTAGACTTCAGACTATGAATATGTTTAATACATAAATATGCATTATTAAAATAACGCTATGAGCCTGAAAGTTATAAAATAATTTGTAATTTTTACTTGTTCCTCCATCTTTAATATAACCAATTGACAATTGTCTTCTTTGAAACAAGAGTTATTTTTTGTACCATTTTGAAAGGGGAACGCACCAATTAAATAAGTGTGACATAATAGAGAATACTTGTGTTTAAATGTTTGTAGACTAATGTATTGAAAGAACTGCAAATAATTTATATACAATACAAAATATACATTCTGCCTATAGCTTTGCATTTTATTTTTAAACAAACCTTTCTGTGAGCGCCGTTTGCTCAACCTGAGCCTCGGAATAAACTATACCAATCTATCAATCTGCCTAGCCTTTGTCAACTATGTTGCGGTCGGCTTCCAGTCTAACCGGATGCAGCTGAATACCAATATTTTACATGGAGTGACTGCCTATCTGAATTGCACAACCCAGTTACTGGTAAGACTGGTTGTCAGATTTTCGGGATTCTGACGACTGTCAAAGATCCACGAATGACAGCCGGGACCAACGGCTTAACGTGCTTTCCGAGGCTCGGAGGAGTCTCGGTATATAAATATGGTCACCCATCCACAGACCAACCCCGGCAAGCGTTTAACCTGATGGATCGACCCGTGCTGCTATTACTTAGCCACTATAGCAAGTGTTTTATTAGACGTGCTAAGGTACAGACGCCAGCACATATCCTTACGAAAAACTAAAAAAATCCCAATTGAACATGAACCTTATGCGTAGGTAGTAAAATTGAAAATCTATCAAAGAAAATAGATTGATTGGGGTAGCTTGATGTGGTAGAGTCTGTACCTAGCCCGCAAAATTCAAATTTTGTTACGTTTTTTACTCCCTGAAAAATTGCAAAAAGTAAGAAAATTTGGAATTTCGCGGGCTATAGGTACTGACGGGCGCTTCCCCCTCAAATGGTCTAAGAAGTATCGTTATTGTCTCACATACCAGTGTCTCAACACGAAAGCCTTTGGCCAGTGCGTGTTACTAGGATGACCTATGGCACTGAAACGTGTTCGCTCACAATGGGCATCGTTAGAAGGCTAAGTCACCCAAAGGGCAATGAAGAGGGCTATGTTTGTAGTTTCTCTACGTGATTGAATCAGAAATTTATAGATCTGTAGGAGAACCGAGGCAACCAACATAGCACGAAGAATTGCCAAACTTAAATGCCAGTGAGCAAGGCACATTGCTCGCAGGACAGATGGCTGATGGGGCCGAAAAGTTATAGAGTGGCGACCGCGCACCGAAATATGTAGCTTTGGAAGGGCTCCTACCAGGCGGACCGATGACCTTATGAAGGCCGCAGAAATCCGCTGGATGTGGGAAGCACAGAACCGGTCGAAGTGGCGATACTTGAGGGAGCCCTATATTCAGCAGTCTTTTGGCTGAAATGATGATGATGATGTTTTATTCTACATTATATTATTACAAATTAAAATAACCCAAGATATAAAAAAAAAACTGTTTATATTTCACATCGGGCACGACCTACCTTTTTTTTGCAATTTGGAGGTCACTGAGGTCAGTGTTAGGTTATAAGTATTTTGAACAATCATTTTACAATCTCATTGAATATTGAATATTTCATTAAAAAGCTATTCAATGGGATTATGAACTTAGAGGATTGTATTGATCATTTTAATGATTATGTACTACATTTAACGTGAGTTCGTTGTTCCGTGATTCATTAGCAAAAAAATGTTTTCGTTGTTTGTAACCATAGAGTATTAAACCATTTGTTTGTAACCATGGACGCCGGCAAGTTTATTTTCAGAGGGGTTCGTCTTCAGCTCCACGAAGCGACTTCGATCATGTTTGCACTTCACCTCGGATATGTTAGTTTATCATTTCATTTTGTCCATTCATACAATATCGACATAAGCAATTTTTGCGATAGGTTGCACAGTGCGCTGGATTGGAAGGTGGAAATACGACAGGAAGCTATGTCATTGTGAAGATGGACGGTGGAGTACTGTGGTGGAGTGGACCATGTTGGAAGTACTTAAATGAAAATACTATATTCCAAAAGGTAGCGAGTACTGAAGACACTTCACAGTTAAGAGAATGTAGGTAGTAGATACCTATTCAAGAGCGAGCAAAGCCACCTGAATTATTTTCCATCTGGCCTCGAATGGGATAGGTTTCATTTTATCCATGCATACAGAAAGGAGACTGTCAATTTATGGATGGTTCTACTCAGGAGGGACGAAAATGAGGTGATTTTAGGCACAACATTTTTTTGGCATCTAAGGTCAGAAAAGTAGCTTGACGTCTACCTGAGGTCGTTCTTTTACTGACCTCTAACGGGCCAGTCAAAAAATAAAATATACCACATTTATGACCATTTAAAAGAAATAGGCCTAGGAGACTGAGGCTATGAACAGGATACTGAGTATTAATACTAAAGTACTTAAAAACCGTTGCAATTTTTTATTTTTTTATTAATTTGAACTAACTACATTAATAAAATTATGTTTTATTAAAAAAAAAATAGTTTAATGGCATAAAAATAGTGTCTTCCATGGAACACTTCTATTGTAGGTACCTAAAACCTTGAATCACAAATAATCACAAAATGATACTAATTAAAACTTAATACAAAATTAGGAAAAAGAAAAAACAAATCAAATAGTTTTTTTAGTATTCTCTACTTATTACAAAATTAGGAAAATTGAAAAAAAAAACGTGTGGATTTATGAAACCACCGTAAAAGTGAAACTTTTTTTCACATTATAGACATTTAACTAAAAACTACACGGTCAGCTGATGCGAACTATAGGCGCCGCCATATTGGCCTCGGCTGCTCTGCGACGAGCGCCTTTCACTTTATCCCTACTCCGCGGCCGACCGTCACGCGACACGTCACGCGACATGCAACACACAGACGAAAAAGTTTGAGACGATGTAATAAAAGTTTCACTTTAAAAAACAAGTTAAATAGTTTTTTTAGTATTGCCTACACAACAAACATTATCAAAGATTTCAAAATACATAATTATAGAAAATTAAATCAACTTACATTTAGTACAAAACCTTTAAGGTTTCATCAGTCTTCAATAGTTTCAATATTTGTAACATAACAGTAATCTCACTACCTATTTACAGAGTTAACTCAAAAAACTAAAACTTAAAAAGTGCTTAATCAGTCTCATCACTTTAAGATATAATTATTAGGTATCGTTTTTGTAGGCAAATTATATTGATTTACGATCGAAACTGTACAACTAAATGGTTTTTAGTATGACACTAAAAGTTAGCTCACTCCTAAATATACAGGATGTGGCGTAAATAGATAATAAGATAATTTAGAGCGGCCTGGCATATTTCGGACTCGTTTGCGATGGATCCGCTTTCTCAATTTCCAGCACGAAAACGGTAGAACCAAAAACGTCCCCATACACATCGAGCTGTTTCTGTAGAGCTGGAGCCACGGTGGAAGTCGTATTTGTAAATAACGCGATATTTTAAGTTTTCCATGTTGTGAACAGAACGGTTTAAAAAAAACTCAAATCGCGCGAAACCAATAAACCACTTTTGAATCGGAAATGCACAACCTTTGAAATAAATTTAAATTTGGAATTCGTAGCCAAAAGCCAGATATTTGAGATAAAAGTAACGAGTTCGACAAAACGCCAATTACTTAGGTAAGGCTCTAATATGTTTCGCGAATCATATTTCGTATAACATACGCCTGAACGCCTCACACTAACCCAAAATCACAACTCAAAATTTTTAAAATTTCGCGGGCTATCCTGCTTCATAAAACGCGTCCTCTTTGATTGCTTGCGCAAAGAACGGAACGGAACGAGCCAAAGGCAACACCAACAAGGCAATGGGGCCAGTGTGACCATTTGTGGCAGATTTCTGCCATTTTGGCAGATTTCGCGCCTAAATTTTGTCTGTGGCAGATCATACTGACGATTTGAAAATGTGGCAGATTTTGGCAGATTTAAAAGATTTCAAGAAAATACACACTACCTAATTTAAATTTCCAATGAATTCGTCTTTTTTTTAGTAATTACATCAGATTTTATAAACAAATGATTTTAACGAACTGGCAACTTCTGTTTCATAGGGAAATTATACGGGCATTTCCCGCTTATTCTGTTTTTAAACAAGTGCGTCATGTGATTATGAACTGTAATCAAACGAGAATAGTGTTCATATTCTTATCTTCTTTATTGATTTGGTTTCCAATCAAATTATGATTTTACTTCATTCAAGTTCATTCTCTTTTGATGTATATCGTGTGCGGTTCTTTGCAACAAATAGTTTATTATGAAGAGAAAATACGAGCGTTCTTATCGACCTGAGTGGGAGCAAGATCCCTTGCTTTCTTCCTGGTTGTCTAGGGCTAAGGATGACCAGGACGTTGCATTCTGTAAAGCTTGCAATTGTAAATTAATTACCAGATTGTCTTCTTTAAAAGAGCATGGATCATCTCAGAAACATAAAAAGAACATAACTGGGTATAGTGGCCAATCATCGGTAAGTACTTTATAATAAGTATATACATATATATATAATCAGATACTTCAGAGATTTTTTTAAAAGTATTTTTTTTTTATTAAACTGTTTCAGGTTCAACAGTTTTTTAAGAAAACTCCATTAGAAGAGGAAGTCAAAAAGGCGGAACTAAATTTTTGTGCTATGCTAGTGGAACACAATTTACCTTTTCGCTTAATGGACCATTTGAGCGACATAATATCAAAAAGCTTCCACGATTCTGAAATCGCCAAACAATTTTCCTGCAAGAGGACTAAAGCAGCAGCGGTAACGTATAATGTGTTGAAGCCTAATTTAGAAGAGGAGATGCTCGCCGATTTAAAATCGTGTGAAAATATGAAAACACGTAAACCGATGTTTTCTTTAATAATTGATGAGACCACAGATGTTACAACCACTTCGATGCTTGCAGTTGTAACCAAATATTATTCTGAAAAAGATCTCCAAGTAAAAACTAAATTTTTAACTTTGGTTGACTTGAACGGGGCTGATGCGCAATCATTGTTTAATGCACTTTCCGGGGCTTTGACTAATGCTAACCTTAATATTAAAGATGCTATTGGTTTTGGGGCTGATACCACTAACGTCATGTTCGGGGAACAAGGTGGTATTGTTGCCAAAATAAAACATTTAAATCCACATTGCATGTTTATTAAATGTGTCTGCCATTCTACCGCTTTGTGTGTATCGCACGCTAGTAAAAACACCATACCACGGGCTATTAACCAAATAGTACAGGAAGTTTACGGATACTTTTCACATAGTAGCAAAAGACAAAGAGAATTTGTAGAATACCAAGATTTTATTGGCACTGAAAAGCATAAAATATTAAGGCATTACGAAATTCGTTGGCTATGTTTGCACGCTTGCATCAAAAGAATTTTAGAGCAATGGGATGCCCTTAAACTTTTTTTTCAGTCGCAGTTTTTGGAAGACAGAAATATTTCATCAGAATTCTTGTTCAATAGTTTGAATGACAAGATATATAAACTGTATTTTTATGCCCTGGATTATATATTGCAAATTGTCAACAAACTAAACACTATATTTCAAGGAGATTACACAACAGTCCACACAGCATTCAAAGACATTTCTGAAGTGTATACGTGCCTTTTAAGTTGTTATATGAAAGGAAATTATTTGAAAACTACAGATCCACTTGCAATTGATCCAAAATCCATTGTGAACTTTTTTTCCCTGAAAGATATGTATTTAGGCGTTAATGTGAGCACTGAAATCGATCGCTTATCCGTAGACGTGAGTTTGAAACCTGGAATCCAATCATTCCTTCAAAGAATGCAAACTTTTCTGACTGAACTGTGTACTCAATTAAAGACACGGTTGCCACTGAGCAATATTTTCAAAGATTTGCAGTTCTTGGATCCACAGCATGTAGTTTACAAAGATTTTGCGTCAACTTTAAACGTTGCAAAGAATTTTCCCAACATAGTAGACGAAAACAACATTCAAAAAGTTGATGACGAACTTCGACAAATTAAATTTGATGAAAGTGTAAAAGACTTGTTAGAATCAGGTGGAAGTAGCACCACCAGCACAATTTTGAGTGTAGACAAATTTTGGGGAGCGATTGGAAAAATCCTGGACGCGAATGGGGCTATAAAATATCCAAACATTACGAATTTCGCGAAAGCGTTATTATGTTTGCCAATGTCCAACGCTTCGTGCGAAAGAATCTTCTCTCAGGTGAATTTAAATAAAACAAAAATAAGAAATAGGTTCCTAAATCAACATGTGTCAGCTTTAATTACAACAAAAGAGGGGATTAAGGAACACGGAGACTGTGTCTCCTTTAAAGCAACTAAAAACATGATCAAAAAGATGTCGTCAAAATCTATGTACACCGAAAATGACGAAAATTTGGAGGCAAATGCTGATACGTAGAGTAAGTAGTGCATAGGTATAATAATGCATAAGAAAATTGTAAAATATTTTTGTTTATTAAAGAAATTTTGTTGAATTCGTTGTGTGTTTTTTTCCGTTTCCATGAAGGCATATTTTTGGCATTTGTAGCGCCAAGTGTGGCAGATTTTGGCAGATTTTTTGCCCAGTCTGTGGCAGATTCGCCATTTATGAGATGGTCACACTGAATGGGGCTAAATGTCAAATGAAACGAAACGCAAAAGTGGTTTTGGTTGGGTTATTGTTTATTGATTGAAGTTGTGTATTCATATTTATTCGTAAAAAGTAATTAATTTGAAGAAATACAATGTGAAATGAAATAATTTTGGACCTACGTCATGTCGGCTAATGGAAATGGCGGGTTTTATGCACCGCTGAAACAAAATCTCTCCGACTCGGAATCCGAGGATGACAAGCTCGAAAATGCTATGCATATCAAAGCTACGGACAGTTGTAACAACCTGGACTTCAACAGTGGCTTACAGTCGTCGAAAAACTACAGTATAAGTGACATGGACGAGTTCAACACCAACGTTAACACGGTGGAAAGCACAATGGATAACGTAAGCTTCCTGCAATCGGATATATCCACGAAGATGTCTTTCCCGCGCCGGTGTGCGTTCATCGCCTCGATACTCATGTGCATATTCACTGTGGTGATATTTCTTTGGGGTATACCTTGTTCTGAAGTCGGCAGCTGTGCCGCTAACGAATGGCAAGATAGGACGACCAGCTGGGAACTGCCTTACAACGAAATGGAACTATCAGGAGCCGTGCAAGTTGTCGACGGCGCTATACCGAACACAAAGAACTTGATATTCATATACCGGGGCAATCACATGCGGCTAGAACCTAAGAGTAGCAGTGATAATGTGAATGGTGTAGTGCTCATTGTGGGCAATTCTGGCAAGGTTGGCTGGTTCACCAGAGAGAGCAGAATACCAACTGATATTAACTGTCACCTGCTTGATGTGAACAGGGATAAACAGAAGGACTGCATTGTGTCAGGTACTGAGGGACTACTGGCTGCCTTAGACTCTGTATCGGGAACATATTACTGGCACATACACAAGCAAGGCAAGGATTTGAACAAAGTAGTAGCTATAGACTTCCCTGTTATGGTGAAAGATATGAATGATGATAAAGTTAATGATTTGCTGACTGTTGCCACTGTGTATCCCAGCACAAATCACAACTCTTTACTGATGATATCTGGTGCAACAGGGGTTATTATGGCAGAACCAATTCCCATAGATGATTGTCTATCTGTAAAACTTTTGCCCGAGATGGACACAGTCACATACATTTGTAAGAATGGCACAACTGAAGCTGTGAGACTCATATCATTTACAGTATTGAAGAAAATGCTGAAAAAGGATCTACCTATCAATCATAACCAGCCTCCACCGACAGTCTTGAAAAGAATTAATCTAAGCATGAAAAAGAACATTGGGAACACTATAGAAACATTCACAAATGGTCCAGGAAAATTGAAAGTGGAAAATTCAGGAGAATGCCCAAATTCTTGCAGAGTCTATCTGAAACTGATGTTGGAAAGAAATGGCACAACTAATGTCAGCTGGGAGTACACTGCCAACAATGTTTATGCTATGAAGCCCAGCTCTTTTGCTTTTGCAAACTCCATACGAGGGTTTGTGTTAAAATTATGACAGTGGAACAGTGCACACCTGGCAAAGGGTGCACTTAAAATTGACGAAGTCAGATATAATGTTCAGAATCAGAGTCCAAAGAACATCAATGACATGTTCTATCGTTCCAATATAGATGTTGCTTCAATATCTGCTTTCATTAAGTATACTAACTTTACAGTTCATGACATTTCTGAGAGGATAGTTCTGGTGCTGTTTGACAAACTGCAGACCCACAATGTGAACATTAGTCAGACAGATATTGTGCAGATATGTGTAAGAGGGCCCATAGAAAGCAAAACACCACTACCACTTTGCCAGCCTGACTTAGAATACCAGGAGAAGTCGTTGATGATAGCAGATTTGGATGGAGATCAGTCCCATGAACTAATATCATACTACAGTACCTTTGTGGCTCCTGAGTATACACCAAAGAGTTCTAATCCCTATGATAACTGGAGCCTTACCTCCTTAGTGAGGGTAATTCGTTTAGAGTCAGAATTGCCTAAACTGTTTATTAATGATGTTTAAAGTTACATTATAACCATATAATGCTCTTGCTTTATAATGTATTCTGCTGATATATACGGTTTCAATTTGCCAAAATATGTAATGCTGGTTTGCTGTACATGTAGCTTGGGCAGCTAGCTATAAGGTCTCTAGTCATTCATCTTGTATTTATATCCACTAATTTATTGTCATAGGAAATTATCCAGGTTTTTCTGGCTGCTCTAAAAATCATATATTACCATGAATCAACTTTGTACTTCAACCATGATGAACTTATTCTCTATACTACCAGTATAGAGAATATTGGCAGTTGACAATTCCAAACTTTAATGGAAGAATTTTTGCTCCCAGTACTTAATCAGTTTTCTAGTCAGATTGATCAGATTTTTCTTGACGTACAATTATTCATATAAAATTTTAGATCATAAATATTCATGCATGTACTCGTAGTTTTACAATCGTTTTCGCCTGGAGTGTTCAATGTTTATAATTATAATCATACAATATTAAATATTATAACTAAGTATTTCATGTACCTATTGATATTAATTTCTAGTCTTGTAAGAATTAGGTAGTATATCATTATGACTGTATACCAAATGGTAATGTTTATCAATCTGTTTCATATATTCAAGTTTTGAAGAAGGCCCCCTGTGGGATTGTGTGATCTCTGGTTTACAATACAGGATAGCAAGAGCACATCACCGGGGTTGGATTTTGAAGAGTCATGAACCAAATAGTGCTATATTTGAAGTAGCCTAGGAGAATTCATATGAATTTTAGAAGTATGGGTTGAAATGTAATGCGATGGCGCGATTTTTAGCTTTGCCTCGCCTGGGCGAATGAACTCAAAATCGCCCTGCCCTATACAAGTACCTAGAATCTCAATCTGAATCTGTTTCGGTCTGGTTTTGGCACATCAACTGTTTGTTTCATTTGTATTAGAAAATAATATGCGGAGTGAAGTGCCTTAACGCGGGGGCTATGGAGTGGTTCTTTTGCGTGGATTCGTTGAAATAAAACTCTTATTAATATTCTGCATTTTTCTTACAACCTTGCTGAGTTTGATAGGGGTATAAAACATTTCAGTTGTCTATTTAACTTATAGCTAAAAGAAAACGTTCTGTTATTCCACAATCTTTATTTCAAATCGAACAACAGTTATTTCCAACTTGAGCTTGTTATCAACTTAAAAAATTATCATCACTAAAATAGGAATCTGCTCAAAAATCAACTAAAATGTATTAAAAACTAAAATTTACATTCTATCACAAGTAATATTAAATACTTAATTTGGGCAGGTGTTACAGGCAGTTTATGGGTTAAATACATATTAAATGACTGGAGTGCGTATTAAATGGTGCGTAGTATCGAGTGTGCGTGTATGATATGACCATCTGGTCATACACCACAGAGCATCATTTATAATACTGGCATCATACACTCTGGGTTTATGACACGCTTATACATGTGTATAAATGAAGCAAAAAGACTATGTAACGATCGTAGTAGGTGGCTTTCTTTAGTTTCTGCTTACCCCCCATGAGAAGGCGTGAGTTTATCATGTAAGTACCTATATTTTGATCAATATAAAACCTAATTTAATTGATTAATCAAAAAAAATAAGTATATTTGAATGAAAAAATATATCTACTTTAAATTTAAATGCTCAAGATGGGTTCACATTGTGCAACGGAATGTAATCACCACGAATAGTAACAATTCGTTAATTTTTCCCCTTATGAATTATTTTATAAATACTGATGACTGTGTTACAATTTTAGTGTGCACTAAATCATATTTACCATTATCCACTATTCTACATTTTTTAAGATGATAAATTAATTGTATAGTATTTGATTGAATTGTACAGCATTGTTGCTGAAATTAAACAGAGCAAGATGACCAGTAAGCAGCCAAACCTTGTGAGAAAACTCTTTTGGTTAGGTTAGACAACATTAACAAATTAGAAAGAATTTAAATAATTTCGCGAAAAAACTAAAAGCATAGCTCATAATTAGAGTAATACATAAAAGCCTTTTCTGTACTGATTCTTTATTCTATATCAGCAAACAGTCTTCGCGTCTATTCATGTGCCCAAACAGGCCATGTCACAAATTCTCAATTTTATACACAAATTGTAATGTATAGCAGAAGTAAATATCTAAACATCTCCGATTAATATTCGAGTATATACTTACTTTGACAAGAGCGGCCTAACGAAATGAAACAAGTAAAAAAAATATATCTAGAAAATCAAATTAACTTAGCTCGCAATTTTCCGCACTCGTAAACGTGATGATGGGGTATTGATATCTATATACACCACGGATTTTTTTTTCTAAACTCATTCTTGCAGCAACTACACTAAACTTGTCAAAAACTTTCCCTTTTTATCATGTTTAGATATCGAAATCAAGTCTGCGAAGTTGCGCTAGCTAACTTTATTTGACCCAGTAGTATACGTCTATATTCTACCTACATGTATGTCGTGTTTGACACAAGCACATAATTATGATGTTCGTCAGTATTCATCTCACTTCTCATTTAATAACAATCACATCAGAATGAGGGTGTTCGGAAATGACGTTCACTAGGTGGCAGCACTGAGACCGCAGGTCTGGGCACCTGTCAAAAGTGTTAAAGAGCCTACGGACTGAACGGTGAACGAAAGAATGACATCAAATATTTTAAGTTCATTGTCGAACTGGAAGACCTCTTGTTATAGTGGCGCCAACTGGTGGTTTGAATATTACCCTCATTCCATCGAAACTGAATCCACAAACTCCTTAGGAACTAAAATAAACACTTTTTTTTAGAAGAGGCTTGCAACGGAATGATGAGTTTTATTTATTGCAAACTAGTGGTAGTCAAAAATTGTATTATACCACGGGAACATATTACCGGGATAAAAAGTATCCTATGTGTTAATCCAGGTAATAATCTATGTGTGCCAAATCTCATCTAAATCTATTCAGCCGTTGTTACGTGGTTGAGTAACAAACATCCAAATTTTCACATTTATAATATTAGTAGGATAATAATATAATAAATGCTTTAAATTCTACACACAGACGCACACTGTACAGAGTGGCAGGGACATCGACGCGCAACCTATCACCATGGATTCAGTTGATGATTCTGAACCCGCTGCGTTAAATTTTTTGATCGGTTTAACCGCGTTGGTATAATTTTATTATGATAAAAATAATCAGCTGTTTCATAGAGAATGCACTTTTCAGCTGATTGTATTTTTGATAACCGACGAAAATTTCTTTGCTAGGGGTGCTGAATTCATGGTAATTTGCGTGTCGATGTCCCTCCGTGCCACCCTGCATTTCTTATGATAGGAGGGGTTAACGAGAAATTAATGCATAATATTATAATTCCATTCTACTGTAGATATACATTAAACTACTCTTATAAATATGGTATGCGTCACAGGTGAACAGGGTTTTTTTTTTAAATCCCAGGATCTTGTGAAGAACCGGATTAATGGAAACTAAGAAAGATTGTCGTAATATCAGGGTTTTTTGCAAAACTTAAGCTTATTTAGGTTAATCGCGAGACGCGAATAACGGCGATGAATATGAACGTTTTACACTGCCGCAAGCGCATGCTTGCTTAACAGCTCTACACTAGAGACATGATCTAGCTAACCAATGAGCATTAGTTTCCTATCCCCTAAATAGGCTGTTTTTTGGTCAACTAATATTAGCTCGTATTATACGAAAATGATTCTTAGTTTTCAATAATCCAATCTCAAAAAAGATAAAAGATTTTCCCAAATATTCTGCGACGAATATAAATCACAAATATACACTAATGCTTAGGAACTTCTTAATTACATAAGAAAAGTAGCAAAAATAAAAAACCATCGAAACAAAATCATCCGAGGTTTTTTGTATAAAAAGCCTATCCTTACATTTTTTTTTTCTAATTTGTGTTTCAATTTAATACTGAGTAACTTTGAGAATATAAAGAGAATTTTAGGCAAAAGACAAAGACTTAGGGCCTGTCACATTATTACAAGCTAGAAATCTCTAAAGGAGTGTTGGTATATCTTAATATACCTTTGTGAGTAACGCTACGGGTTTCTTGAACTTGAGCGGTGGCTGCTTTATAGCATCCGTAATTTACCGACGAATGACGTCAGTTAAACGTTATTTATGAAAGTGAGTTGGTATGCCCTAGAGAGCGTTTTTTGACATCGTAAAGACAAACCACCCTGGCATCATTTTCATAATGGTCGTGTATCATAATGTGGCGGGCTTCGTTCTTGTAGGAAACCGTAGCTTTAGGCACATAATAATGAGATTTTATTGTATAATATAATCATTATGCCAGATAAGATACTCGTTCTCTAGAAGAACAATTAAGACACGAACATATTCAAGAGACGTGTCATTGATCTAACTTATTTTATAGGGCCGAACTCTTTGGTTCCTACTATATAGCCTGAAAGAAACTATCGGAAGATAGCGTAGACATTGTATAAAGTCAATAAATAATTCTGACAAATGCTTGCACTGCCTGCAACATGCCCACTCAAATCTGTGGGGTTCTATCCTAAAAAGATGATAGCCGTTTTGTTTGAAATAGCAAACTTTTTGGTGTGTCCCTTAACATTTACAAATCAGTGACTTGACTATGGTTTTAGAAACCAGCCAGTACTAAAATTTGTTTTACACTACACATATAAGCTGCACAAAGTCGTGCTCTTCTAGCGGCAAGATACACTGAATGTACAGTAAGATTCACCAAAGATGACCACGGCGCAGAAGGCATATTTTAGGTCCCTTTGGAGGTGCGAGGTGAAGCGCGGGCGGAATGCGTCAAGACCGGAGCGACGCCATTGGTGCGCGCGCCTCTCGTGATAGGCTGCTCAGTCGCTATTCGTACGTGTACGTGTACGCGCGCAGACGGCCGCCATTTGTGGTCATCTTTCGTGAATCGTACTGTACTTTGACTTTACTACGTAAGCGTTTCAGACGAATATAAATTATATTCTTGAGCAAATAATGTTCATATTCGTTTAAGACAATATCAGCAAGCCTTTCATACAAATATGAACATTAACTTTTGAAAAATAAGGTCCAAATTAGTATGAAACCCTTAATTTATACCAAAGTAAAGTCTAACCCCTTTATTTACAAATGTTGCTTTAGTAAAAGTTAGTATAGCTTAAAGTTAGTATACATCTTCTTCGAAACTCTTATAAGAGTGACTGTCTGTTCTAAGCTCCGTGTTTTACATGAACGAACTTGCTATATTTATGTACTACTTATACCATAGCTACGTCAAAATAAAAGTTATTCTTATACCTAAGTACGTGTCTAGGGCACGACAATCTTCTTGGTGACGGCTGAGTCATCGACGACTTGGTACTCAGTCAGTTCCACCATGTTGGCGACCGCCAGCAGCTCGGCTATGTTGTGACCTTCTTCGTTGAACAGTTCCACGGATATCTCGTCGTAGTCTCGGGCGCTGGAAATAGGACAATATGCATTATAGTAGCAGCATGGTACTGAAACGTGGTCGCTCACAATGGGCCTTATTAGGAGGGTAAAAGTCACTCAAAGGGTAATGGAAACGGCTATGCTTGGAGTTTCCCTACGTGATCTAATCAGGAATGAAGAGATCCGCAGAACGATGGTCACCAACATAGCTACAAGAATTGCCAAACTTAAGTGGCAGTGAGCAGGGCACATTGCTCGCAGAACAGATGGCCGATGGGACCGAAAGGTTCTGGAGTGGCGACCGCGTACTGGAAGACGTAGAGTTGGAAGGCCTCCCACAAGTTGGACCGATGACCTTGTAAAGGCCACAGGATCCCGCTGGATGCGGGAAGCACAGAACCGGTCGAAGTAGCGGAACTTGGGGGAGGCTTATGTCCAGCAGTGGACGTCTTTCGGCTGAAATGATGATGATGCATTTTAGTAGCTGTCGTTTGGAATAAAGAGGTTTTCGTTTTTGATGCACCTCTTTGCTCAAAACGAAAGTTTATTCTGTTCGAATTTTTACCATTTATCTCATTGCACAGTTCGAGCCTACTGTTAACTTCTAATATGCTTATGTCCCAAACTGCCATACTTTAGGGTATTTTAAGTAGCTAAGGTAGTAATCGGTCAGCGAACCGCGTCAGCCGGGCATGTACAGTAATTGTGGTCATATATATAATTAAGAACGATTGATGATCTAGATTTTTTTATCTAAATCATGTCATGTGTAGTTCCTTTTTAGAAGTAACTAGTTATGTTATGAAATAGCCACATGAATAGAGCAAAAGGAAGTAGGAATATAGAATGAAATCGCTATTTTGTTTTGTAATGTGAAGTGCGTAAATAAAAAAAAAATATTCTCTACAGTATCAAATTCAAATAGTAATAAAGCTGGACACATAATTAAGAACGATTTATTGAACAGCGAGTTGTTTTATATGAAAATTAGATTAAATAAAACAGAATAATGTGAAGTGCGTAAAGAAAAAAGGAATTTAATACATGTTAAACCTAAATTAATAGTTAGTAGCATGTCCACGGCTTTTAATTACTGCTTGACACCGGCGAGGCATTGACTCTATAAATTTTTGACATTTCGCAAGAAATAGATTCCCATTCTTTTAAGAAAACGTAGTACAGTTCTCTTAAATTGCCATACTATCGATTTGAAACCTTTTTCTTGATTTCGCACCAAAGATGCTCTATTGGGTTTAGATCTGGGCTGTTAGCTGGCCAATCTAAGACAGAAACTGATTGCGATATGAGAAATTCCTTAACGGTGCGTGCAGTATGCTTTGGATCATTGTCGTGCTGGAATGTTCAAATAACCGGAAGCACGTCTTCAGCATAAGGTAACATTGTTTATTCCAGTATATTTTTACACGCTTTATATTAGCTTCACTTGTATGTTTGTTTGTATGTAACCGACTCCTTTGAGCGCGATTTTGACCCACTTTAAACGGTCAGATTTCATTGAAACTTTGTAAACTTGTCGAGGACCGATGACAATTCAATAATTAAAAAAAAAAAATGAGAAAAAAAAACACGTTTTTGTAGTTAGCAGAACTAAACAATAGAAAATAAATAATAGTTTAAAAAACTAAAAACACGCTTTAGAAACCAAACTAAAAAAGGAGAAAATAATTTAATTCAATTAAAAAGCGTGGGGTGCTTGACATTAATTGATTACAAAAATACCTCAAAAAGCACCCCACGCTTTTTAATTGAATTAAATTATTTTCTCCTTTTTTAGTTTGGTTTCTAAAGCGTGTTTTTAGTTTGGTAGGAACAACAATGTGATAGAGGGTAGACTTAAAACCTAATAAACATAAACTTATAAACTAGGAAGTATGTAGGTACCTATATACAACATAAACTATTATTTTTGTATTGGAATTGATCCATGTTTCCTTCTATCAGCTTCAACACCATATCCAGAAAAGCACCCCCAAATTTTCACATTTCCCCCACCATGCTTTAATGTCTTTTTTGTGTACTTAGTGGCAAAAGCTTTAATCGGAGGGCGTCGTACATATAGTTTTCCAACAGAACAAAAAAAAACCACAGTCTAACTATTCAGTTTTCATATCTTATCTTACAAATGCAAGTCGGGCTTGCCTATGGATCTTTTTCAACATGGGCACCTTCCTTGCTCTTCCGTGTAACTTTTCTTCTATAACGCCTTCGAATAGTGCATGCAGAGATTGCTGAAGGGTTGTTTTCATCAGAATATAATTTTTTCAGCTCATTAGACCCTTGAAAAGGATGTTGTTTTGCCAAACGAACGATATTTCAATCATCTTAACGAGATGACTTTCTCAGTTTAGGTACACGCAGAACATTTGAAGTAGTTTGATACGTGGCAAAATGCTTCACAGAGTGAAAAACCATAGTTTTTGAGCATTGCAGATGGTCGGCTATCTTTTTATGCGACCAAGTGTTCTCGCGAAGTTTGATTATTACTTCCGTTGTAGATTTATCACAACTTTTATTTTTCCCCTGTGTTTTCATATGAAGCAATCACCTTTAAGATTTTTACAGCACTAAATAGCGCCAAAATTATAGGAATAGTGACCTAAAACCACAGGGTATGCTCTATTTAAATTTGAATAAAAAAATAAACTATTCATCATTGTGTATCAACGAATGTACCACTAGTATGGAAAAGTTTTGCAATACCGAGAGAAATACAAAATACATGCAATTAGTTATACTTGTTAGTTAGAAAAACAAAAAAGGCTTAATAGGGTATTAAACCCATTTTTGAAAAATGCCTTAATTAGGTTTTAAAGTGCTAATAAACCACTGAAAAAAAAAAACAAATTTTTTATTAAATCGATTAGTGCCGTTAAAATGCATTTAGATTTTACATTTTCAAATTTCGCGCGTAATTTGACGAAAACGCTGGACGCAGTGGACGCCATATTGCTCTGTGGGTATGACGTCAGTGCGCTGTATAAACTAATGCGCTGATATTTTATATGATAATGGTTTATTATTTGAAAAATGAGTTATTATTCTACTTATAGTTGGTTTGCTGTTCCTGAATGCAAAATATTATTTAATTAAAAATTACTTTGGTTACGAAAATAATAAAAGTACAAAGTTGTTCAATTGACACGCCGTATGACGTAATAACATGGCAGCTACTATTTGAAGGTGTTCAAAAACAGATTAAATAAACTGAAATCTTTTAATTGAATTTTAATATTTATTTTGTTATTTCATTGATAGGATAGTGGAATTGAGTCATGAGAACAAGCTCTACTTCAACTTGTCCAAGTGCTCGGTGATAAGTTTCACCCGCGCACGTGCACCGCTACTCTACGAATACGTAGTGGATGCTGTACCGATGCAACGAGTCACGAAGGTAAGGGATTTAGGGGTTGTTCTCACCCCTGACCTATCGTTTCGCGATCACATAACTAAGATCTGCAAAAAGGCATTTAGAAACTTGGGGTTTGTTTTGAGGCAGACGAGAGACTTTACCAGCATCACAGCCATCAGAGTCCTGTATGACGCATTAGTCAGGAGTCATCTGGAACATAGTGCTGTCATATGGGCCCCACATGAGGCTAAGTACTCAGTGATGTTGGAGCGGGTCCAGAACAAATTCACCCGCCACCTGTACAAAAAACTTTATGGGGTATACCCATTGTACCCTTTGATGTACCCCACTCTATTCGTACTGGGTATGGTGGGGTACAATCAACTCGGTGTGCGACGCGAAATTACACTAGTATCGTACTTGGTGAAACTGCTCCGAGGCATAGAGCACAACCCGGGAGTGTTACAGCGGTTGCACTTGTACGTACCCGACCGTTATGTGTGGAGGCGACGGCCCCCGCCCCTGCTGGTCGTACCATCAGCCAGGACCAACTTGCTGGCTAAAACCCCTCTGACTCGAGCAATTCACACTATAAATTGCATTCAGGTCGAATTGGATATATTTACATGTTACTGGAGTGAATTCGCAAAAGTACTATTATTTATATTATGTTACAAATAATGATCTTTGATGAGTGCTATAATTTTAATTTTGCGTGTGTGACTTGACTATCGCATTAGGTTAAGTACCTGTAAGCATAGTTTTAAGGCCTTTAAATAAATAAATAAAAACTAAAATAAAAATGAACTAAAACTGTCATTTTTCGACTGCATTTTGCCTAAACTATTTCATAATATATGTTTAGATTTTTTATCCTATAGAGTAAAATGCCCTATTACATGACCACCACTGTATATATCAATCAGCTGTTATTGTAATTTTTCGTGGAACTTACATAACCTATCAGTCGTTTGGTTGCCATAATGTACAGACGCCAGCACGTCAAGCTACCCCAAACTGTCAAATTTTCCTTATTGAACATGAACCTTATGCTTATGTAATAAAGATGAAATCTATCAAAGATTTTTGACAGACCGTACATGTTACAATTTTTTTTGGTATATAAATTTTCGAAATCGATACCCAACAGGTGGGTAAAGTATTGCCAACTAATTGAATGTGACCCTGTACCTATATCGTCATACATTTACCCAATTCTAAGTTCCATCAAATATATGGGCGATAAACCACGGTAAGTACGCGTCGTACATCTGTGGCAATAGACTTACATGACATGCATATCAAGCGTCTTGTTCTGCACCAAGTCGCTGAGCACCTTCTTGGCCTGCGCCCACTGCTGGCTCAGATGGGAGCGCGCGCGCACGCCGGCCAGCACGCAGCGGGTGGCCTGCATGGGCAGCGCCACCTGGCGGGGCTCCAGCGAGCGCAGCTGGTCTTCCTTCACCCACAGGACTGTGCCGTAGTCTACGTACAACACCTGGGTAAAATATCTTCAAGGTCAAACATACTAATATTATAAATTCAGAAGAAACTGGCTGATTGTATGTTACCTTTTACGCCCAAACAACAGAAAGGATTTTGATAAAATATGGCAAGGAGAGGGGGAAAATATGGCAGAAAAATCTGCTTGTTTCCTATGAAACAAGCAAAAAAAAAAGCTTTTCTATAAAAGTGCAATATCCACGCGGTGAAAATGTATGGAATGGCTGATATTTCTTTAATAACCGAGGTTTTTTTTACGCTATGTGGTGTAAAGTCACAATTTTATCCTGTTTCAAAATATTGCCGTTACCTCGACAGTCTGGTCAGCCCTCGTGAGAGAGAGTACTCGCGCGCGGTACCAGTGGTTATCGGGCGGGTACAGCGCAGCCACCAGCTCGCCTGGCGCCGGAGTTATCTGAAAAACAAATAAATAAACTAGATATTAGCCGCTCTTTCGTCATTGCAAGCCGCTCACTCGTCAGTGCATGCCGCTCACTTCGTCTTCATACCTAGGGCGCGTTACAGCCGTATCGGTCAGGCTATAGCATCAGGTGGAATGATAGCTAACTTTAAGGTGAACCTAGTCCACATTTTTTGCATATAAACTACGGGAGTGTTTTACTCCACTGTCTGACATGGCACATCCAAAGTAAAATATGATATCGTTTTGCCTCATTATTAATGACTGTAAGGAAACAGAATACTAAAATAAAAACCCATTAAAAAGTTAGGAGCCAACAAAGATTAGTTGTTCTTGCTAATTTTACTTAACTTTGGACGTGTTTGAGAAATAAAAGAAGTGTAAAATCTCCAAAACCAAGTCGAAACCGACAAAGTTCAATAAACTTTATTGGTCATTGATTTATGCAATGGCTTTTTCATAAAACCCGATCTTCCAAAGGACTTTTCTTAATTTGTTTGCGGATTTTTTACTATAAGTGATCCTGCATCTTACTCAATAACGTTGCGCGTGTAGACTAGCGTCTAACTGCTCATCACTGATACTATCTCTGTCGGACACGAAGCCTGGTGAGACAGCGTGATTTTTAGCCAGGCCCACCAGTGAGTTCGAGCCAAGTCTTACCAAGTCCAGTCTTACCAAGGGGTACCGTATTACCCAGCAACTGGGTTGTGGAGGTCAGATAGGCAGTCGCTCCATGTAAAATGCTGGTATTCAGCTGCAACCGGTTAGACTAGAAGCCGACTTCAACATAGTTGGAAAAAGGCTGGGCAGATAATGATGAGATATTGATAGTTACCGTAAGTGGTTTATACGCGACTTGTGCGGCGCGGCTGTTCATGTCTCGCACCAACGCTGCCAGCGTCGTCGGTGGCAGTACCACACCGAAGCTGGGTATCTCAGGTTCTGTCGCAACATAACATTGCACATTTGAAATAAAGAATTTAAAACAAAATCATACATGGTGAAGATTTTTTTTTTACAAAAACAACTTACAAACAAACATTGTACGTTAAAGAAAACCTATACTCCATAGGTTTAGGTAGTTAAATAAATGTAACCAAAAAAAAAAAACCTAACTCATAGATGCGAAACCTTTTATTTCAAATGTTAAAATCATATTATTTATAGTCATATAATAATAGGCTCTATTCTGAATCTGAATCAGAATTTGATGAAAGGCTCTATTCTGAATCTGAATCAGAATTTGATGAACTATCTGTCACATTAATAATAAATCGTTCCGTTATATCATACATTATTTGCTAGCTATAATAACACAATCGAAACGCACTCGCAAAATCGTAAATGTCGATTGTTGAGAGCGCTGTCAAAGGCGTCTGGTTAACCGACTAAACGTAATACCTCCCACTTCAGTTGCCATACTACATCACAGTTGTACTTTTCAATTTAGCAATTCGTTGTATTTTCTAAAAGGTTTAGGGAACCTGTCTATTTGGGCTCTTTACAATAGGCAGGTTACAAAATATTATATTATTATATAAATCTAACCAAAAAATTGTGCTCAACTATTTGCATCTAGGAAGAGTAGTCTAAGAATAAATGATAAAGTTTAATATACATTAATAAAAGAGGAAACTATCGTATAAATCAAAAATAAATTTGATTTTGTCACACCGTATTTTTAAACAAGTGCCAACTATAAAAAAACCCTTTTTACGATTTGTTTATCTTTATTTAACTACCTAAACCTATGCAGTATAAAGACAACTGACTTCAAATAAATGATAGTTTAAAAAAACTAAAAAACACGCTTTAAAAACCAAACTAAAAAAGGAGAAAATAATTTAATTCAATTAAAAAGCTTGGGGTGCTTGACAGTAAGTGATTATAAAAATACCTCAAAAAGCACCCCACGCTTTTTAATTGAATTAAATTATTTTCTCCTTTTTTAGTTTGGTTTTTAAAGCGTGTTTTTTAGTTTTTTTTAACTATTATATATTTTCTATTTTTTAGTTCTGCTAACTACAAAAAAGTGTTTTTGTTTTTATTTTTCATTTTTTTTTTTTAATTATTGAATTGTCATCGGTCCTCGACAAGTTTACAAAGTTTCAATGAAATCTGACCGTTTAAAGTGGGTCAAAATCGCGCTCAAAGGAGTCGGTTACATACAAACAAACATACAAGTGAAGCTAATATAAAGCGTGTAAAAAAGCAACGACAAAGTGAAAATTAATTTTCGTTTCGGAAGCCGCTGGCTTTGGTTTGAGTATATTTTCAGACTGCCACTTCCGAAACTAAAATAATTTTACACTTTGTACCAGCTTTTGTGGTTGAAGTTGTATGGTGAACAAAATATGATACGCGACCGTAATACGTATGTATTTACCGAATTAGAATACTCAATACAACTCCCTATCAGTTCATTTAATACCATTGAAAAAAAGAAAAATGGATTTATTTGTCACAGAAAGATGACATAACATTCAGCTGCACGCCGTGACTGTGACAAGAAGGCTTCCACTCAGCATGATGCTGTGCTATGGAACCCACTTTTTCATGAAATAGTAATTCCTCCCTTGAATAAATAACTCTCACCTTGCTGATTCTCCGACAGCATTTGAACGTAGACTCTGTCATAGTGACAGACGAAGGTGACCTGCACTCTGTGCCACGTGTCGGGGGCCGGTAGCGGCAGTGACTTACACTTGCCCATCACGGGCACACGGTCTAATGTCCAGCCGTCTGAAATGAGCATATTTATTTGTAGCACAGTAACTAGCGAATCACCCCTTCTTCGCATGGTGTTTAACGACTACGAGAAAACAACAACTTTTCCGAGACGACCTCGACGCGTATTGAAAGAGTTGGATCGAGGTGGCCTTTGAAAAGAATGCCTGGAAGGATTTGGAGGAGGCCTTTTCTCAGCAGTGGGACAATGTAAGCTAATAAAAAAAAAATGTACTACACATAAACTTTGCCGAATAAATTCTCAAAATAATAGTAAAAACCGCATGATTAACCATTGCGTAGGTGGCGCGGGCTTGCGGCCGGCGAGTAATGGGTAGCTCGCTGTCCGGTAAGGACCAAGCTCGACGGCGCGTTGTGTTCCACGCGCGCCTCAAAGAGATGTCAGCACCAACTGGTGGGGTCCGCAAGGGCCGATGCCTGCCAGGGGTGCGGGTTGTTCGAAAGAAATACCGCGGACCGTGGCACACAGGCAACTGAGGGACACGGGTGGGTTTTAGTCAGTAAAAGTCTGACACGCCCTCCTGCTCCACCCAGAGCGGGACAGGTTATTTGATGATTTCCCATCCCGTAGGTAAGAACAACGCGGTGACACAGACAAACACGAAAAACGACATATACAAGGTGTAACAGAATAAACGCAAGTCCCGAAAGTAGTTCCCACACTAGGAATTTCTCCTGTATTGTAGGTGCGTTTACAAACATTTAAACTCACATACACAAACAGCCAGACCCGGAACAACTACTTGTAGGTCATACAAATATTTGTTCCGCGCGGGATTCGAACCCGCGACACGCCGCGCAGCAGTCAATCGCTTGGCCACTGCGCCAACCGTGCCGTCATAATTGTTCATAATTGACAACAGAATCGATTTCAGTAACTTTAAATACGAGTATTAAAAACAAAAAGTATTTTTCACACCTACTGTTGTTTGAGCCAAAGAAAACAACTCAACCTTAAATCCAGGAAGATAAGACTCAATTTTGAATGCATAATGTAATGCTAGGGTCAACACTAATTTCATCAACAGTAATCTTTAAAAAAGAGGTTTTGGTCATTGTATTATGCTTTTAAGTCAATACTATACTTAGGGTGCATGAGGTCTTGCGTTAATCATGTTACATGTTGTATTATATAAAATAGTAACGACATCAAAACTGTACATTGAATATTTTAGAAAAAAAAAGTCATTTCTACTAGATGAACGAGTCCCACTTGCTGGAGTGCCCTAAGTGCCCGTTCACCTGCACGTTGGATGATCTTAATAAAGCCACTGACGCCTCAATAAACGTGGCCACCTATTGGGCTCTAACAATAAGAAAATTAAAACAGTGTACGAGTACCATCGACACCAAAAGAAGAAGAACAAGATGAACGAGGTGGACATATTTTTTTTTAACTGTGGTCGGACTGGCACAAAAGCGGCTGATCGGATTAGGATATTTTTTTTTTAAAGATGACCCAGTTTACTTTTAATCCCGGTAGTACGTGCCCCCGAGATATTTACCTACATCCATGCGGGCGAAGCCGCAGGAAAAAGCTAATTTATAATATGAATAGACTAGATTTACATTACTCCTGTGTGCTACCAAATAAAATTATCTTTACATAGTTTATAACAAAGTAGCTTCTCGTGTCTGTAAGCTTAGATCCTTTAAACTTCGGAACGGATTTTAATGCTGTTTTCATCAAAGGACAGGGTGATTCAAGAGGAAGGTTTATATGAATAACTAGCTGTTGCCCGCGACTTCGTCCGCGTGAATATCAGTCATATCGCGGTTAAAAAGGTTATAGTGAGACAATATTAAAAGATAGACATATGCAGTCGCGGATTTTTTTTTAACTTTTAAAGAGGAACAATTCAATCATACATGATTTTTGCGTAACTTAAACCGTTTACGCAGCGCACGCAACGGAAGCTCTCAAAAAGGAATATTTTTCCCGATTTTGCAAAATTTTCCATTGATGCTTCGCTCCTATTGGTCGCAGCGTGATGTTATAAAGCCTAAAGCCTTTCTCGATAAAGGAACTTTCCAACACAAAAATATTTTTTCAATTCAAACCAGTAGTTCCTGAGATTAGCGCGTTCAAGCACACAAACAAACAAACTCTTCAGCTTTATATATATTAAAAAGTATAGATACACGGACATCCACGCAGACGAAGCCACTGGCAGAAGCTAGTTATTACATACATTTTCAACTGACCTGGATGCATGAGAACATGCTTTTTGGTACACCGGCTTCCTTTAAAGCACGTTTTATTTGGCCCGCCTTTATAATGTTTGCAGATATCAATTTCATCTCGATTTTTGTAGCCCTGCAAAAAACATATTAAATTATGTAGTGTTCCATTTATCGATATTCCTACCATGATTTTAAAATATCGTATCGTGTCTAATCAGGTTTTCCACTTTTCTTGTTGTAATGTTTATTTCACATGCATTTAGAATAAGCTGTAGTCTTTCAGATAAAACTATGGAATTTTAGACTTAGATAAGTTTTTTTCCCTTTAAAATTATGTAGTCGTAAACAATAGTTCGACGAAGTATGTATTATGATTGAAACCCAAACTCAAAGCATTTATTTCAAATAAATCAATTCTCTTTTGAATGGTCAGGGGTCGGCCAGCCGGAATGATGAAGCTATACTCCATAGGTTTAGGTAGTTAAATAAAGGTAAACAAAAAAAAAACACGTAACTCATAATGCGAAACCTTTTATTTCAAATGTTGAAATCATATTATTTATAGTCATATAATAATTGGCTCTATTCTGAATCTGAATCAGAATTTGATGAACTATTTGTCACATTAATAATAAATCGTTCCGTTGTATCATAAATTATTTTTCTAGCTATAATAACACAATTTAACAAAGTCCAAACGCACTCGCAAAATCGTAAATGTTGATTGTTGAGAGCGCTGTCAAAGGCGTCTGGTTAACCGACTAAACGTAATACCTGCCACTTCAGTTGCCATACTACATCACAGTTGTACTTTTCAATTTAGCAATTCGTTGTATTCTCTAAAAGTTTAGGTATCCTGTCTATTTGGGCTCTTTACAATAGGCAGATTATAAAATATTATATAAATCTAACTAAAAAATTTTGCTCAAGTAGTTGCATCTAGGAAGAGTCGTTTAAGAATAAATGATAAAGTTGATACATTAATTAATACAAGAGGAAACTATCGTATAAATCGAAAATAAATTTGATTTTGTTACACTGTATTTTTAAACAAGAAAGTGTCAACTATAAAAAACCCTTTTTACGATTTGTTTACCTTTATTTAACTACCTACACCTATGGAGTATACTTGCCCATTACAAAACGTACCTATGGAAAAGAACGGGCAAGAAACTACACGGATACTCATTTAAATCAAAATATTGTTACCAACAAGTGGTTCATAATGTTGAAATTATACACGTGAGAACGATGTAAAAATACGCTGGTCGATGCTCAAAAAAAGCGTCCGTAATATAAAAAAAATATAACAATTCAGAAATTAAAATAAGCCGTGGCAGCTAAGAAATGACCAGTCCCTACTGACGGCGCCCATTCACGAACATGACGTATGTATCAGCGCCATTCAGCTCAACAATTTTGAAGGGAACTTAATGATCCAACACACACGCCGCCACCAGTAGCGGATTTAAGTTTAGGCCCGTGAGGCCCGGGCCTAGGACGGCAAATCGCCAAAATTTTTAAGACTAAAATTAAAAATCGATTGGGTTTTCTGTAAACTGTAAGACCAAATTTTAAAGTTTATTTTCTTGCGCTCTTACAATCTAAACATAGTACCATTTCAAGGGTAGAATTTCTTTGTTAAAATAATTAATCAGGAAAGTACTAAAACACAATTTTCATTATTTTACACACTCACACACATCCATCCATCCACACACACACACACACAAGTATACTGTTTCGAAAGAAAAAGGGCGCCATATCGTCCTGGGCCTAGGGCGTTATCAAACCTAAATCCGCTAGTGGCCACCACCTGCGGGACATTTGAGTGAGCATGACATACTCTCAGCCGCCAGGGCTTTTATTTTTAATAATTACCGTAACAGCCTCAACCGGGTCTTCATATTCCGGGCAGTCAGTTATCCCGAAGTCGGCCTGGTTTGTGCTTGAATTTGGTTCAGGAGAAGGATCTGGTTCGGGAGAATAATCTGGTTCAGGAGAATGATCAGGTTCAGGAGAATGATGTGGTTCCGGAGAATGATGTGGTTCAGAAGAATGATCTGGTTCAGGAAAATGATTTTGTTCCTCCAATGGTTTATCTGCTGAGGGCGAGACTTAAATTATGGTCAATATGAATGTTGTTTCACACAATTTTACAAAATAATACAACATTATGATGTGGATGGATTGGGAATATGTTCCAACGCTAGGCGCAAACTACACATTGATTTTGGCTAGTTCCTATATTTCCAGGTTGCCGAGGGCATAAGAAATCGTATCCAACATCCTGAAACTGTAGGGAGCTTTTGTACCCCTTCATATGTATATTAAATATGTGAAGAAAAAACTTTGTAACCCCTTTTTATGAAAATTACACGGACGGAGGAGTCAAAGTTAAGTTGATATGGAGGAGTGCAAAAAACTATTTTTTTTAAATAATGTATTTCTATTTAAATGAATTATGGTCCAATTTCGACCACTGAGCGTCCACTATGTTCATTGAATCCATCTGAAAATAACAACCATCCGTCTGGAATATCTCAGTAGCTGCCTCTGGATTTGTGCTCGGTTGATGGCTATTGGCTCGCTCCATACTACATGGGACTTCAACATAATGGCGAAATGTTGGTGTATATTGGTAGAAATAAACCAGGTTAACTGCACGCTTCTCCACTCAAATTTCTATACAAGCATTTGAATTGTGTATGCAACGAGCAGTGGAGGGGCGTGCAGTTTTAAACTGGTTAATCTCTACACCGTTGAGTGTTATTTTATTTTTATTAAATCTGAGCTAGTTATTTTATCTTACTTGGTAGAGCTAGTCCTTCCTGCACCATGAGTTCATTGAGCGTCTCGCCCGAAGGTAAAATGACGTACACGCCTAAAAACTCCGAGGTACTGTAAAAACGAATAATGCATGATAAAAGTGGATTAATTTTTTTGTTAGTAGGTAACTAAATTAAATTAAAGCTGATGGTGCATTATTCTTGTTAGGTACTCAATATTATATTGGGGTAATTGGGGACATGCGCTAGTTAAATAAAATAAAAAAAATCGTTTCTTTGGGAAAGTTGTTTGTTATGATGAGTACAATTATGTGTTTAAATATCGGTCACTAATATACCAGTCACCCTATTATAGATGATGTTATAAAACTTCCCGCCACTGTTGCTTGCATAGGAATTATTACTTTTCAGTTTTTAGTACAAAAAAAAAACTAACAACACCGTTTTCTGAAATTAAAACTATTTTTCACTCTGTGCTTTGTTTGGAAGATGGTGGTTTAATTATTGAAAAAAAAAATGTTTTTAATTTTGGTGAACTCAAAATATAATATAATTATTATATTATATAATAATATTTATGGCCGTGAGCTAATAAAAAAAGTTCAAATAAATATTCATGGCAGTGAGCTTATAATAATAGTTCAAATAATTTGTTTAATACCTACTTGTCATCGACCAATATTTCGTACTGCTTGCCGACGTATTTCCACATGAACTCTTCTTGTTTCTTCATCAAGTTCTTGTTGCGGTAACTTGCTAGGTCCACCTGCAAACAAGTGTTAACTGAATAGGGTTCGTTATGGTATGGTAAAATATTAAGTAAGTAAGTAAGTAACAGAGAGTTGCAGAAAAAACTTTCAACTTTTAAACCCGTCATAAAATACTAATCTTCACTCATCCATACTTTACATATTAAAGTAACTTCCCATATAATAAAACGTGTAAAATAACACCAACTGTTTATCCTGTAAAAACTAATGTTAATGGCTACGATATTATGTAAAATTATCCGAGGGGATTGGCGCTGATAGCCGAAATACAGGTTTGTTCGGCTACAGATGCTTAACTCATTTGTACCCAAAACTAGCCTATTTTTAATTTGTAAAATATGTTAAAGATTTTGGAAATAAATAAATACTATTATTATTAAATTTCATATAGATCTGATGATGCGTTTCGGAGACAGACAGCGGAACTCTTCAAAAAAAGACAGCAAATCAACCGCGATTGCTGCTATCGCATAAATATGCATTGTTTTGACCCCAAGGATGATGAAATTTCGAATTGGTGTGGGGTAGGTACTATTAATAAAAAGTGAAAAATGAACGCTTTTTCCATAAAAAAAAACAACTGACTTCCGGAAAAACACTACAAATTGAAAAAAATAAAAAATACATATCCAAAGTCAACGACTTCCCCCCCAGTGGGTTCCCGCATTGTCGTTGCGGGGGGGCTCAGTAGCCGTGGTCCGCTCCCACGGTGAAGCGAAGAGGAACCCCAAGGTGGGGCCGCTCGTCAGGGCTTTTGTCTCCAAGCCGACGACGTAGCGGCCAAAATGTAGGTTGCGGTGAGGTGCACCGCAACTGAGGCGGGCCGCGATGTCGAATGGGAGGCATCGCGGCTGAGGATTACAGGCTGCGGAAGAGGAGGAGTGCCGGTACTTCTGAGTAGCGCTCTTCCCTTCCGTGGCCTGGACGGGGCCGCCACCGTTTGATGGCGGACGCGGTGGGGCCACAGGGGAAGAGGAGTGTCGGTATAGCGTTGGCCGCTCTCCCTATCCCCTGCGGCCGAAAAGTGGTAGGCGGCGGGGCCACTGCGCTGACCCGTCGCGCGTCGCAGGGGGACCAAGGGTGCCAGACACGGGTTCGTCTGGGGCCCTTTTGTTACTTGGTTCCTGGGGTGGTCACGGCGTGCCATGTATTCTGGTGCGCCGAACTGGTGGGGTCCGCAAGGGCCGATGCCTGCCAGGGGTGCGGGTTGTTCGAAAGAGATACCGCGGCCCCTGGCACACAGGCAACTGAGGGAACACGGGTGGGTTTTAGTCAGTAAAAGTCTGACACGCCCTCCTGCTCCACCCAGAGCAGGAGAAGTTATTTGATGATATCCCACCCTCACAAAAAAAAAAAAAATACCGACTGCCGAAATTGAAGTTATTTTTCTGTTTGTAGTGTTTTTCCGGAAGCCGGTTGCTTTTTTTTGGAAAAGTTTTTATAAATAATAAAGTGTCAAACGAGGCAATTTGTCACAGTTTTTGTTGCAAGCATGATTAGCGCCTTAAAGTTGTTTTGTGTAACATCATTAAATTAATGAAATCATTAGCGTTAATGATCCATTACGTATTATGCCATTAATGTTTGTCTTTATGCAATTGGGTGTAAGTCGTTTATTTTGCAAATATGGGTACAGTACATGGTGATAAATTGATAACAGTTAGGTTCAGCCATATTTTACCAATAGGCATGCATAAGTTACAGTTTGACGCTAAAACAATGCAGGCAATTATAAGATACATTGAAGTTTTAAATCACAACATAAATATATCACTACCACACAATTTATTCATACAAAATTCTCAACAAGATACTACACAATACAAAATTTCTCAGTAAGGAATTCTGGCATTATAGTATGACATAAATGCCATTGATATACAATAAACCCAAGATGCACACGAACAAAAGTAACACACAAAACTGTCCCCAATGAAATGTCAGTGGTTACAGTTATGATAAAACACATCTTTTTGCTAATTCAACCTTACATGCATGACTTAAAGTAGTTTTTACAAAGCAATGTCTAAAAAGGCTGACTGAAAGATGACTGACGATACCATTGAGCCCTGTTTATGCGGACGTTTTTGAGACGCTGATTGTGTGTCTTGGGGTTTTTGTATATCAATGCTTTATGCGTTAAAAAGCTTCGGAGCCTGTTGTTGAATAAAGATAACGGTAATTCTTTCCAGTGCTTGTTTAGGTAATATTAGAATGGTAACTAATTGTTTCAGCAAAAAAAAGCGGAAATTAGAACTTTGGATATGAATTTTAAAGTTTATTTCATTTATATCTTATAACTTTATAAGCAGAGATCGGATATTCGGATGCATATTTACCTAAACATAATTTTTAGCTATGAAAGTATGGAAGCGGCTTTATAAATTATTTGTAATATTTATTAAAAACCCGGGATTCTTGATTGCATAATTATTCAGATGTGTATTAATTTAAAATTAATGTTTAACCCGATACAAATATGTATATGTACTGGAGGAGGGGTGGTTTGTATTAATTAGTTAAAACAAAAAATAAACAAATTACTTACTTAAATTAAGACTTTTTCGATACAAAAGCGTATTCCATGTTAGCCAACTTCTCAACTTTAAGTGAATATGCATCCGAATATCCGATCTCTGTTTATAATACACTTTTTACACGTCAATATTTTAAAAACTAGATAACTGAATTTTCTAGCCGACTGATCCCTGAGAAGAAATGCCATAACAAACTCAGAGGTCATGGTGTCTTTTAAAGTCAAAACATTATATTTTTAGAATTTTATGTGAGTCATGTAATGCAGGGCTATGTCTCAAAACGTAAGAAAATAACATCGAAGAGTTATTGTTCTAGACATTATCATTGCAAGAAAGTTATCTCATCTGTCACTGCCCATAAACATTATGCTCAATGCGTTCCAAGTTATGGCCGCATATCAATGAAATCAAATGATCGTAATCAGCCTATAATGATCCCACTGCTGGGACACAAGTCTCTGTGAGAGGGAGTGGGCTGTAATCCACCACGCGGGACCAGTGCGGGTTGGTCGATGACACATTGTTTTTTTTATTTTTTGGTTGGGAAATCATCAAATAACTTCTCCCGCTCTGGGTGGAGCAGGAGGGCGTGTCAGAATCTTACTGACTAAAACCTTGCTTGTGTGCCAAGGGACGCGGTATTTCTTTCGAACAACTGCAGCTTTACCAGCTACTTGTATTGCTAACAGCTTTTGAGGGTTCGGAAACTATATCGAATATATTTTTACAATCGTACATCTCATCTCGGCAGTGTCTAGAACCTCCCCGCTGTTGGCTGCGCTCTTGGTAACATTACTTCCTACTCACCCCGGCTAGATGGCAGCAGCGCGCGTAGGGTGGCACGGTACAGAAGCGTGGGGCCAACTGCTGCACCCACTCGAGGGGCACGCATCTTATCTCGCCCGTGTCAACCGCGAATATCTCTGCTACTTCTCTGTCCTCCTGGAGATGACAAAACACATTTTTATAAAAAGCGATAAGTCTGATCTACAGGCGCTCCGTCAATGGGATTTCGCCTGTACTGTAACGATAAAAAAGTCCACTGTAAAAGCTAGGCGGGCCATCAACTGCTAGGTAGTGTAGAGAGATCATTTAAACCAGTAAGTAATGGTAGTGGTTATTTATTTATTTATAATAAGTACACCAACAGCACTGTCACTTACATTTCAAATAAACTTACATCTAAGATCGGCATTTCAGTAACCGTGCAAATAACAAGTATGCATGACATTGACATAATGAAAATTAGAGACAAGAAGAAAAAATAAAAAGTGTGTCCAGTAAACCTAAATCTGGAACACTACAGAAAACTAAACCCGTTACTGGGTAATACGATAACCTATGGTAAGACTGATTGTCAGACTTTCGGGCTTCTGACGACCCGTAACGACTGCCAAAAGATCCACAAATGACAGCCGAGACCAACAGGCTAACTTGGTTTCCAAGGCACGGAAAGATGCCCCCCCCCCCCCCCCCGGAACGGCCAACCACGGAACATCCGTAAAATTATAACCAAATACATAATATTTAAAAAAGTATAATCACGTTTATTAGGCTTCTGTTAGGTATTTTTAAAGTACCCAAATAAATAACTGTTATTCGACACATACCTCGATAAGTTTAAGGAACAGTCCCCTGTAGTAACATTCGCTGTCGTCGTCATAGAATGCGCAGCAAGTGAGTGACTTCACCTCCTCCTTGGTAATGATCACGTGGTTTTCGTTGTAGAATTGTGTCATTGCTACCATCAGGCTAGAAAGGGACAGAATACGTAAGTGTTAACAAATAGATTATGTCGGTTGTATACATTTTCGAGCTGGAATTATGTTTGGAGCTCACGGAATGGTAGAATAATAAATATAACTCTCGCGTAAATGGCAGCCTTTATCCATTTTCGCGGTTTCACTCGCAAAGGAGGTTTTCAAGCTCTTTCATTCACACATTTTTCCTGTTGAATGTTAGCGGGCAATCGGGCATGGTTAGTGGCGCCATTTTGATTCGTTTTTTTCATGGCGCGGATTAGCGGCGCCATTTTTGTTTAATGGTCCGTGTTTATAATATCAATCCCAATAAAGGTCTACAATCGATTATACTAAGTTTTTCAAATAAGTTGAAAATAGATAAATTTTATTTAGTCCGAGAGCGTAATAAAGCGGACAGAGGAGCGAGTCTGAGATTATTAATTTTTGACTTTATTTTAAGCCCCTTTAGCTGATTTTTACTTGGCAGCACAACCGGTAAGGAAGTGCGTCAGGTTTGCGCCGGTCATTAGTCAAGCTTTCGTACTAAATGTAGGTAAACATTGTGAAAACAGATAAACATTAAGCTGTATTAACTGCTATATGGACGGTCCGTACGGTCGTCTCCGCAGCACGCACCTTCCGTACGGTAACAGTTTAGTGCTCTACGGACAATGTCCTACTCGTTGCCTGGTAATCATCGTAACCGAAACAATATTCGACACACTTCTAGCTACTCTTATACTTTAGCGCTTCGATTCTTATATAAATGATTACGAATATACCATTATTATGGTTGACCTCAGACTTCTGTAATGACACGCTGCGTGTTGAATGAATATTCACCGTGTTTTTTGCAAATAAATACTTATATTTTTGGTGACAGCAGTACACACTTACAGAGTCCGGTTTGTTTTGCGACCGCACAGCTGTAAACGCGTTGATTAAATGCCTAGTGCATCTTGATACGGACGTACGGAGCACGGCGCGTCTGTGCTCCGTACGTCCGTCTCCATGCCAGCCCTCGTACGGATGAACGGACAGTCCGCGGTCCGTGCGGTTCTAAACGTAATATGTAGTAGATTTCTATATGATAGCTCCGGACGACGGACGTGCGTATAGCACAGATACAGCATTAGTACTCACTCACTAGCCTCATCGTAGTTTTCAGTAATCACCCAGAAAAAGGCGCCGTCGATGTGCATGAGAGCAGCTTTGTACGTCGTGTCAGCTTCCAGCATCTGTTGTGCTGGCAAGTTGCCGGCCTCACAAGTTACTGGCGTATCTGAATAAAAAGTAGTAATTTGCCATTAAATTATTCATGGAAGCCAACTTTCATACTGAGAGACAATTGTTATTCCATTTTTTATATTTTTTTATAGTGAAATGAGAAGAGCTGAGATCGTTTGACAAAGCGTTGGCATATCAACAGTACGGCGTTTCTTTTTTAATATAATAGTATTTTTTTCTGAACTTCAGTACACGTTACGTCAATGTCTAGACCCCTGAACATCCTGATGACAGGGGTCGAGGTTTCTCCAGTTACAAGGATCAACATGAGAAGGTTTAGACTTTAAACAATGCACAAATAGTTTAAACAATAGTTCAAAAATAAATAAAATTGGAATAAAATAGAAATTAAAAAATGCAAACAATAATTAAATTGTTAATAATACTTAATGAAAATCTTAAATTCATCGACAATCCACAGCCGGAACCTTTCCACTGGTTTAGAAGTATCACATTTTTCTCTGGAGCAATCAAGAGTTTCTTTCACATCAAAGCTGGCATTTTTTTTTTAAATTCTGGGTTATAAGGAAGGATTTTTTAAATGTATCCTCCGATGGGGTATAACTTAAGGGATGAAAATTACTATGGAAGATCATCTTTTTAGCCTATAAGATCCTATCAGGCACAAGGCTTATAAACAATAAGCGTCAATCGATTCTAATACCGCGCCGCTCTAGATACGTTTACGCTCTGAGAGACATCGAGAGCAGTTACAATATCCATAATTCTATATCAAAAGTTTCACTCAACATACTAATAGTGACACTCTAATTTTGCATACAATTTACAACATAAATTAATTGCATTTTTTTGTACTGTCATGAATTTTCTTATTATGAGGGAATACCTTCAATCGTAACATTGTTCAACCCCGCTTCCAATTCACACTGCTCCGCCTGGGCAACCACCTCACTCTGTGCCTGAGGCACGGTTTCCTCTGATGATGAAGTACTAGAAAATACTATCAAAGTCTGCTCAGGCCTCCGAGTTTTGACTCTCTTCGGTTTCTCTGGAGGGCAATTATTTTGGCATGCTGTGGACGTTGAGGGGGCTGGCTCGCTCAATACGTCAATGAGGTTCAATGGGACCGAAGGTGGTAATGGCGTCAATGGTATTGAGTATGTATCTTGTACTGGAGTATATTCTAGGTAAGCACCTTCGTCTGTAATGGAAATGGTAGTGTTCAACTTTTAAACCCAAATAATGAATGTATTATGATTGTAGTCACAAGCATAATACATGCGTGTGCTACATGATGAAAATACCTATTGCACTAAGAATTAAACGAAAAAAAAAACAATCTTAAATGAAAACCTAGCGTCTCAAGGATAAGGATACAAAAATATGTTTCGTTTTATGCAAGAGGCAATAATTTGGGTTTATTCTTAATGTATAATAATTTCATTTGAGTATGTTGTCTTCATTTGAAGAAAATCAATCATTTTCATAAGAAAAACATACCAAATACGGACATCGCAAGGTTGAAGTCAGTAATAAGGTACATGTATTCGTCAAGCTGTTTCATGACCGTAAGGAACCGATCCTTGAGCTCAGACGGGTCACAGTTGAGCTCCTGGACAAAGCCTTGCGTCTGTAACAATTGCAGTAAAAAAATGATTTAAAATATCTATTGCACAATAGTGAGAGGCAGAATAATTTGTAGAACAAAAAAGAAACTTGATTTTTTGTTGACTTTGTAAGTACATACTTTGGACATACTGTAGTCTCATTAACTAAAATATAATTATTGGCAATAACTACATTATGTTGGTACTTGTGGATATTCTATATATGGAGAAAATAATGACAATAAATCTTCTCCATGAATTACCTATGGTAATATTAATTCCAATTAGTATCCTATTGTTAGAAGCTTCTATCTGGTTCACTGATTGTATTACTCACATTAATAAAACGCAACCAAGTATTGTAAACTCAAAATGTTTTATTACAAACATTTACTTAAAATACACACACCGGCAAAATTAGAGGAACACAAAAAAAAAACAATAGTTTTTGAGATTTTATGACTTTTATTTATTGTTTTCGCGTCATTTGACTTCATTTGTTTATTATATGTAAGAGAAAAATAAAATTAAGGGTTTATTAGGATTTACTTTAAAGAGAAACAATAAAACTGGTTAATGTGGAACTTTTTGATGTTTTCTAATGCGTAAGGACAGAGCAAAATTAAAAGAAAAAAGTAAAATTAATAGAATTAATAGCGCGTGTTGGCTCCTCGTGCCCTTATAAGGGCTTGGATACGTCTACCCATGCTCCTTATGACACCTTCAATCATTTCCTGAGGCAAAGTATCCCATTCTTCAACCAGCGCCAATTTCAGCTCTTCAACATTTCTAGGGCCTGGATTTCTTGCCCGGACCCTTCGTCCAATCATGTCCCAGACATGTTCTATTGGATTCATGTCTGGCGATCGTGCTGGCCAGTCCATCTGGGTTATACCGATCTCATTAAGGTAATCACACACTATGTGCGCAGTGTGGGGCCGTGCATTATCGTGCATAAACACAAAATCTGATCCTATGAATGGGGCAAAAGGGACAACATGGGGCTCTAGGATCTCAGTTATGTACCTGTGTGCAGTCAGGGAACCGCCATCGATGATGACCAGAGCAGTGCGTGCTGTCAAACTTATACCACCCCACACCATAACAGACCCTCCACCGTAAGACGTCGTTTCGGAAAAATTTGCTTGATGGTAACGTTCTCTTCGATACCTCCACATCTTCTCCCTTCCATCGATGAAATTTACACAAAAACAGCTTTCATCAGAGAATAAAACTACTCCACTCATTCGACCAATTTTGATGTTGGCGAGCGAACGCTAATCTTGCTACTCGATGGCTCACCTCAAGTTTAGGCGCTTTTGCTGGCACGTACGACTTCAAACCAACTTCATTTAACCTTCTCCTCACTGTTCGTTCACTAACACGTACATTACGCACTTCTTCCAAAAGATTTCGGGTCTGAACAGCCGTTTGATGACAATTTCTCAAAGTTTGCACCCTTATAAAACGGTCGTCTACGGCACTGGTTGCACGATTTCTGCCTTGGCCTCGCCTGCGGACATAAGATCCTGTCTGTCTGTATCGTTGCACATTACGGTAGATCACGGATACTGATACACCCAACGTTCGACTGACTGACCGGTAGCTGTGACCTTCCTCAATCATTGTTACAGCCCTGGCGACTTCAGTTGCTGGCAAATCACTCATTCTGTATGCAATACAATGTTAACTCTCCAAACAAAACAAACAAAATGAGCTAGGGCCACCATTGACTGCTTTAACCAACATTCTTATCAAAAACACTCAGAAGCGTAAATTGTAAACAAACGCTTTAGAGACTATAATTTATGTTAGAGGGTTGAAAACTGTCAAAAATCCCCTTAATTTTGTATGAAAAAAGGGTAATCATTCAAATAACAGAACCACTTGTCGAAATACCCACAAGTGTTGGAAAAAGGCACCTTTTTTTGTGTTCCTCTAATTTTGCCGGTGTGTGTATGAGTGGTTATTTGATAGGTTAACTGTCTACCCAATATTTTTGTTTTGTGACAAACAACATTGCAAAGAAATAATATTATTTTCAACGACATTTGCATTAATGAAAGTAAAGAAAATGTTGTAGATATAGAACTAACCGCTAAAAGAAAAAAAAACGTATTAAGCTAACAGCTCTATTATTCTTTTTTCCCCAGACAAATTATTCACTTTTTATTGTGCTTACAATAGCAAAACCCACAAAAACTGTACTAAATTGCGACTTACCTTAATTTTCATTCTTTTTATGTTCTCAATTGCGCGATCACACTTGTCCCAAAATATATACAATCTGGATCCAAGTTCGTTTTGCCGATGCATAGTCAGCGTTGCAAGGTCTACGAAACTCCTAGAAAGTGCATTAAATGATGAATTGAAATAATGCATATTGAAAAGCGAAATACGATGGGAAGGCAATACGAAAGTACTCACATTTTGGCTTTTACCCAACGGTATAGCGCTAAAGTTTGCAGAAGTATATTTTACTATATGTTTAATTTGAGTTTGCACAATGTTTAGTTTTGCATCTCTGCATTAGAAACAACAACGCAGCTTTTCAACAACGTTTTTTTCCCTAATGCAGAAAGAAAACTATAGGTACTGTACAATGCTTCCGACTGTGGTCTCCACAGAACACATATACTCCTAACGGGTGGTCTCCGACTCTCCGTCCGTCAGACACAGTCACACTGACACACTACACTCACAGAACTCACAGACAGACAGACCGCCACAGTCGGTCACAGACAAACAAAAGTAGTGGTGGGCCGCGGACTTGTGACGAGGCGACGACGACGAACCGTTTACAAGGACTGTTTTGTGTTCTGCACCCTAATTGCGTAACTCACGATTAATCATAATTTGTTTGGTTTTGATAGTTCAACAATATTCATTGCGTTATTTACGTTGTTGAGCAGACACATTTTTCGAACATATGAAGCAATGGTTTAGCCATCTGTTTCAAAACGAAACAAATTATGATGAATCGTGAGTTACGCAATTAGGGTGCAGGTTCAAACAGTCACCTTCGCACAAACCAGTCTTTGAATTCCTTGGTGCAATTATTTATTTTACGACTAAGAAAATACAGTCGCGAACGCAATGATTGAACTATCTATCACACTCGATGCGTCGTTGTCCTTATCGTTCCACGTTCGTTTACCAGACAGTCCTCATATAAAGTGAACTTTATGTCAATTAATGTCATCTTTTGTCAAGAAAATTGTCCCAATCAATGCTGTCGTTCTGTCGTTCGAGATGTGACGGTTTTTTTTTGAGTTTAGGAAATCATCAAATAACTTCTCGCGTTTTGGGTGGAGCAGGAGGGCGTGTCAGACTTTTAATGAATAAAACCCACCCGTGCTCCCTCAGTTGCCTGTGTGCCAGGGGCGACGGTATCTCTTTCGAACAACCCGCACCCCTGGCAGGCATCGGCCCTTGCGGATCCCACCAGTTGTTGCTGACATCTCTGACGGCGCGCGTGGAATACAACGCGCCGTCGACCCGGGCATTTTTTTGTTTTTGTTTAACGTGGAGAAATGCCTACTGCACTACCACGGGGAGACAGCGCAGTTATGTGGGACTGTAACCCACTAAAACTCCACGGTGTCCTCCAGTGCCGTTTGAGGCAGGGACACGGAAACGCGCAAGCCATCCGCGAACCCACCGTGGCTGTCCATCGCCGGACTGGAATAACCCTATCACCGGCGCACCAGGACACATGGCACGCTGTGATCACCCCAGGAACCAAATAGCATAAGGGCCCCAGACGACCCTGTGTCTGGCACCCTTGGCCCCCTGCGACGGGTCTGCACAGTGGCCCCACTGCCTACCACTTTTCGGTCGCAGGCGATAGGGAGAGTGGCCAACGCTATACCAACACTCCTCCTCCCCTACGGCCCCACCACGTCTGCCATTAAACGGTGGCGGCCCCGTCCAGGCCACGGAAGGGAAGAGCGGTACTTGGAAGTACCAGCACTTCTCCTCCGCTGCAGCCTGTAATCCTCAGCCACGATGCCTCCCATTCGACATCGCGGCCCGCCTCAGTTGCGATGCACCTCACCGCAACCTACTTTTTGGCTGCCACGTCGTCGGCTTGGAGGCAAAAACACTGACGAGCGGCCCCACCTTGGGGTTTCTCTTCGCTTCACCGTGGGAGGGTGACCACGGCTACTGAGCCCCCTCGCAACGACAATGCGAGAACCCACTGGGGGGTGATGTGACGGTCAATCCCGTGCACGCATACAGTTGTCAAATCGTTGATAGTTGTAAGTAACTGCAACTTTTTCACACGACGCATTCAATTCCAAGTTTCGTCCCTTATTTAAGCCGTCTTCAAACCAGTTGCAACGAAGACTGGTTTCTGCAACCTTTTTCGTCGTATTGCTGCGTTTCGTCCGTCAAAAATTCGGCAACGATCCACCACTACTAAAACTAGCTTACCACAGAGAAATAGAGAATTTAGTATGCGAAAAGTTAGCCACCAAAACAGATGATAAACCGTTCATTCATTTGTGTATGTGTGATTTTTCCTCAAAAAATGTCTCTGTAGTAACAATTAAAATAAATAATAGCCATGATTGTTTATTGTTCGGAAAACTTGCGTGATAAAATTGTTTTATGGTTGTATTGTATCATCCTCAACAGTAGTGACATCTAGTGGATAATCGTTGAAATATAATTTATCTATTCGATACTAGATGGCGCTCATATCGGTGGAACTGTTGTATATCTATTCTCTAGTAGATGGCGATAGTAGACTATTGTTTGTATCAGTTTCAACAAGTTTATAAATTGCAAATTTAAAAACTGGATCGAAAAATTTCGTGATAAGGTATTGTACAGAAGCCAGCATAATTATCAAGCTATTCCAAACTGTCAAATTTTCCCAATTGAATATGAACCTCATTCTTTTGTAATAAAGTTGAAAATCTATCAAAGAAATTTTTCAGATTGGGGTAGTTTGATATGCTGGCGTCTGTACCATATTTTTTAAACAACACTGGTCTGTCTACCAATTACTCATATCTAGACCAAACTAACGAGCCCAGAAACGATATGTCTGCTGTAACTTGCATGTCTGTTGTTGAGGGGTTGTTATACTGCAGACTTTCTTGGCTGTAGGGTTCGGTCAAGGTCAAGGTTACCACAATATTATTACCTATACCAAATTTAAAGTCGATCGGACGAGTAAAAGTGAAATAAATTACCATTGTGTGGCAGAGATCCTCGAGTCCAGCTAATGGCGTCGCCTTAACAGCCTAGTCGCGGGCTCGAACTCACTGGTGGGCCTGGCTAATATCACGCTGTCTCACCAGGCTTCGTGTCCGACAGAGATAGTATCAGTTATGAGCAGTTAGACGCTAGTCTACATGCACGTTATTGAGTGAGATGCAGGATCATTTATAGTAAAAAAATCGCTAAAAAATTAAGAAAAGTGTTTTGGAAGATCGGGTTTTATGAAAAAGCCAATGCATAAATCAATGACTAATAAAGTTTATTGAACTTTTCGATAATTGAACTGTGTCGGTACCGACTTGGTTTTGGAGATTTTACACTTCTTTTATTACTTAAACACGCCCAAATTTAAGTAAAATTAGCAAGAAAAACTAATCTTTGTTGGCTCCTAACTTTTTAATGGGTTTTTATTTTAGTATTCTGTTTCCGTACAGACAATATTAATAATGAGACAAAACGATATCATATTTTACTTTGGATGTGCCAAGTCAGACAGTGGAGTAAAACGCTCTCGAAGTTTGTATGCAAAAAATGTGGACTAGGTTCACCTTAAGCCTCTGACATCTGAGAGCCTTCCACCTGGGCACGCTGTGACTGAATTGGAAATCCCTAAATAGACTCCGAACTGAAGTCGGCCGGAGAAAAGAGAATCACCATGGCTGGACGGCTCGTATCTCAAGCGGCATCGCTCCGCAGACAATAGGCTACCTTTCATCTTGCGCCGCTTGTTCTGCTTGTCACCTGTACCTACCTATACTTGAAGATCTCATCACTGCATCAGCGATCGGAGTTCATGTCTGAATTTTGGCCAAACATAATATTTGAACTTTCTGAACTTTTTGATTTGCGCTTGAAACGCTAAGAAGATCAGAAAATGCTGACTATGTTCAAAATAAGTGAATAGATTTTCTCGAAACAGCTTGGGATAATCCCGAATAAACCAGCCTTTTAGCAAATGAAAACCCATTGAAATCGGACCACCTGTTTTGCAGCTACGATGCCACAGACACACACAGAACGGCATAGCCGTCAAAGTTTAACACCTCCTCTTTATACGTCGGGGGCTAAAAAGAGACTATACGCTTGGTACCCAAATAATTTTGTACTGTAATAATAACTTTTGTTTTTAAAATCGACAAACCGTATTTCACCTTACCTACTTATTTTATACTTGGCTTTTATAATTAAAAAAAAATACCAACTTTTTTTATTGTTACGGATCCACGAAAAAGTTAGCTTGTGTAGTGCAAAAGAAAACTTTTAAAGTAGGTAGTCGTATTCATTAATCGGGCAGCGGGCGGGTTACGCACTACGTTTCAATTAAAAAGACCAACAAACTAAACAAGGTCCACATAATAAATTCAGTGCAACCCGCTCCGTTCACCACTAATTGGATTCAGAGGCTCAAGCAACCAATTAGAGTGAAAGAGACAGAGTTACAGGGGGTGTTTCTGACCTGGGAGGGACGGAGAACGAAGATGTCTGCGCTAAATTTCAAAACACCCATAGAGAATCGTCCTGACCGTTAAAAGTTTTTCAGGCAAAGTTCCTCTGGGCCAAAGTTGAATGGAAAGTATTAGCGTAGTTGTAATTGATGTATGCTAGTGATATTTTAACTAGAATAGGGCGGTTCTTTTAGATATTAAAATAAAATACAGAGTTTTATTGTTTCATGCAGAAGGGGCCAGCTCTCATAGAGAAAACAATCGAGTAGGTAGGTACGGTTCAGATATAGTAAATGGTTGTTATTCTTTGCTAAATCTTTCATTTAACCCTCGTTACATTATAATTTTTTGATTATCCTATTGTACATATACTACATACAATATACATATACTGGTACTTGGTACTTCCAGCAATTCTGAGCAGACAGCCTTCCTACTTTGCTTATTATTTCTATTTTAGGGTTTGAGCTAATAGGTATACTTAGTTCGTATCGATACGAGTGAGATTTCTTTCCCTCTTATGATAAGATTCCTGTTCCATCTTTGATTATGTTTATGAAAACTCCTTTGGCTTATAGTAATGAATTTATGATAGAGTAAGCCATCAGCTACGGAGTCGTGCGTTCAATTTGCTGGCTATAATTAGTAAAGCAATTGCTTAGATTAAATTGGTAATCGATTTTGTGTTATGACATCTTAATTCAGAGAGGGCAGGTAAAACAATTCGTCTTTGGTACCTAGCAGGTCTACAGATCTACAAACGTTGGGTTATAAATATTTTTTTTAAATGATATTCCGTCTGCTTCGTTAAGATGGAATGTTTGTATTTTGTGAATTGCATCGTGCCAAGTTCTCACTGTACGTAGGTACAGTCTTTTTTTTGTAATAAATCGAAAGAAAATGGAAATCGAAATGATTATTTAAAACGTTTTGGTGATTTGAAGAGTGATAGGAAGTCTATCGTAGCTTAGCTGAGGCGGAGGTGCAAATCTTGACCTCAAATGGAGACGGAAACGGAGGTGGAAAACCAAAGAAGATCAAATCGATGGTCGAGTTTTTCCATAAATAGTGTTATTTATATACAAATAATTTTGATATTGATACTTTCTAGTTCACCTGTAATATTGTCTGTGTCTAATTGTCTATGTATCAACGTTCTAATAGAAAAGTTTAGTTAAGTTCAAACCGCAACCGATGCGTTTTTATTATAAATAGTAATAGGCAATATGCCAGGAGCGTTCCCTCCGCTTATTAGGACATATTATGGATTCACCGAAGCATAGTCTGGAAAGGCTTAGGTAAGTGTGATACTGAGCCGGGTGGTGTTAAGTCAGAGCACCGGCAAGATGGTCAGATGCGATCAAGAAGGCTGCTGGAGGCAGCATCTACCGTGTGGTCGCGTTCCTCAGCACTGAGGGAACGACGAAGAAGAAGAAGAAGAATGTGTATTAAAAACTTATTAGGGGCAAACTATACTTCCCAGAAATCGGTTTTGAGGCTTGTTGCTCAATTGGTAGCTTACCGTGACGATGCCAGGGGTGCAGAAACTTGAAACATCGAGAGATCTCCACCACATTATTAAGAGTCTTCTCTTAGTTTTGAAGCAGACTTTTCTTATTAGAACTGCGCTACAAGCGGGTGTGACGTGTACGAGATCTTGCGGAGGCCAAGTTCCGTTACTAACCCTAAGAAGCCTTAATGTGTGTTGTCAACTTTGGCATCCTCTGTAGGTAATCTTCCACTGCGTTCAACTTTCATGTTATCATCTACTTTATACCTAGCATCCCATTCAATCAAATTACCAGGAAATTAAATACAACCTCCAACTCTAAATCGAAGCCATCAACTGGAAAACGCATAGCAACACATTAAAGTGAAAACTTTCCATACTCGACAGCGAAGGGTCGGACATATCGCATTTGGACGTCATTATCGCGTTATTCCGGCGCGTATCTGCCGGCAATTCCCCGCGTCGCTCCCGGTCCGGCACCGTCCGAGTCCGTCCGACTATCGGATTGCCGGCTCGCGGCAGCCACGAGCTGTTATTACCGCCGGGCGGGGCGTTTAACTCAATTTGAGGTAATACTCTGGGACAGATACTTACTCTGATCGATGCTAATAGCTTTTATTGATATAGTCTAGGTGTTATTAGTTTACTAGTGGGGCGCTATCCGGTATAGTTAGCCGTCGTAAATAACGTTAATATCACACTTTGACGCGGTCGTGAGACCCTCAGATTGCCGCCTGTTGTGCATTTTGAGTTATTTGATAATTCATAGGCGTCCGTAGTGGTTTATTATGTGCCGTTTACTCGTTTAACTGTATTTTCGCTCGATGCTGGGTGTGGTTAGAAATGTCGAAGGCAATGAGATAATTTACACGTCTTCAGGTGCGTGCGCGCATGCCTCGGTGTGAGGAGTGAAGCGTCATATTATTATGTTAGTTTGTATGGTGGAGGAGGTAGGTGATGACACGAACAGGAACCTACGTTAAACTGTTATACATCATGCATGAAAGAAGAGATTGCTCTGGAGTTAAATGCGAAAAAAAAAACAATTATTTCACATTAGGATGCCCTGTTTCCTTGGACACGTAAGAATACAGCACGCTCTTCAACAACGAACCTTTAGAAAGCTCTGTTGATGCTTTTATCTAAAACTACTCAGTATATGCATTTATTTTACTGAAAGATTCATATTTGATATATTTCCTATCCTTTGCCGGTCCTATAAAAAAACTTTCGAAATTCATGCCATAAATTCAATTCACGTGCCATTTAAAAGGAAGAACTATTTTGGTATCGACTTTTTTCAACTTCATGTCGCTTATTGTAGTACCAAAATGATACATCAACACCTCAGTATATACTTAAACAGTACTACCTTCTTAATATTTTAACAATAATTCCTCTGTGGGCAGGCACCTATGTCTTTAGGTAGTCGAGCCATAGGTGTTAAATCATAAATAAATAACAAATCGGTGCGCCCACGCAGATCAAGTAGGTGTCGGTTGTTAACTTACAATTTACAATGCCGGAGGAATAATAAATTGTTTTGTAAAAATTTCCATACAAAATGTCCATTTATTACGTCGACTATCGATAGCTGAAAAAAAAGATTAGGTATGTGGTATGAAAAACCTGAATAAGTATCTATCTACGTAGTAAACATTGATACAAAAAACACAGTCACACACACATGCACAGTCTGGAACAAAAGTAACACTCAAAACTGTCGCCAATAATTATACATCAGTGGTTATAGTTATGATAAAATTATTGGTTTTGCAAATTCAACCTTTCACGCATGACTTAAAGTGGTTTTTACAATGTCCAAAAAGACTGACTGCGACTATTTATGCGGACGTTTTTGAGACGTTGATTGTGTATCTTGGTTTTTTTGTACTTATATCAATTGTAGTAAAGTACCAATCTAACTAAAAAGGTTTTCAGTATCTACTCAGTGTAGGGTAGGTATAAAGCTAAAAAACAGTGACTGTTAGAGTATTAAAAACCTACGGTCCTACGGTCTGTCTTAATAGGTATTTACCAGATACGTTCATAGTTTATTGCCTTTCGTCTAATATCTATTAAATGTTATATATACTTCCCGAGAAACATGCATAGATATACAGGCTGGCAGGGATATCGACGCACAACCTATCACAATGAATTCAGTATATGATTCAGAACGACGCATACGGAGACGGTGCTTCCTTGCCAAACCCATTCGTTCCACCTGCAGAAAATCTCGCGCCTGGACATGAGTTGCCTTGTTTTTGCTGGAAGTCTTTAAATAGACTCCGGACTCAGGTAGGCCGAAGTAAAGAAAACTTGCTTAGGTGGAGATTCATGGATGACTCTGCCCTGGAGGTTAGATGTGGTGCTGTTCCACAAACAATGGGGCACAATCTTGTCTAGTGTGTCTTACTGTCTACAATAATGTGCTGAATTCATGATTACAGTTTGCGTGTCTGCCACCCTGTGTAGGTACTATAATAATTAAGGGATCTAGGTACAAATAAAATATTGAATAGAGTTTAACTTCGTGTTTCCACGTGTTTTTAAAGAAGTCAAGGCCGCGCCTAATACAATTAAATTATACTTTCTTTAGGATAAATCTCATCCTATTCTCATTGACGGATAGAATCCTAGTCACATCATCTTGATAGTTCAAATGTGACAGTAATTCCATTACCGGCCTGTATTCACATAAAGGTTGCACTCTTTAAGCAACAAACCTTTACAGTACCTACTACTCTATCTTCCATATTCACCATTTACCTAATACAACCATATCGGATGCGTCTCGCAATTATTCGAACGAATGCTAAGCGTTAATTAGTTTATAATCTAACGTGTTGCGTCTCACGTTTAATGAGTAATTAAAGAGGTTCGAACATCACTCCGGGGCTAATTTCCTCACTAATTACGATTACAGCTCAACCAGGAATCGTAAGTTGTACGGCGAGGCGTCAATACGCCCTTGACGTGCTGCATTTGAATGTTCCACTGGCATGGCAGTGTTTTTTTTTGTGGGCCGGAAATCATCAAATAACTTCTCCCGCTCTTGGTGGAGCGGGAGAGCGTGTCAGATTTGTACTGACTAAAAAACACCCGTGTTCCTTTAGTTGCCTGTGTGCCAGGGGCCACGGTATTTCTTTCGAACAATCTGCACCCCTAGCAGGCATGGGCCCATGCGGACCCCACTAGTTGGTGCTGACATCTCTTTGAGGCGCGCGTGGAACACAACGTGCCGTCGACCCGGGCTTGGTCCTTACCGGACAGCGAGCTACCCATTACTCGCCGTCCGCAAGCCCGCACCTACGGTGGCCGGGAATCAGCCTGGGATTCCCGACGCCCAGGGCGTCTACCGCGGCGGCTACGGCCGTGAGGGCGCATATACTGCCTCTCCCTCACGTACACCGCCTCCCTCTTCGCAAGCATTACTGGTTTGCAGACGGAGGTGACGGCTACCCATGCACTCTCGCTCCGTACCATGGCCCGGGCCGGACGCGAGAGATCGCCGCCGCCGATCGCCTCCACGAGGACACGGCAGTGCTCCGCCCAAGCCAGGAAGACCTACACCGTAGCCATGGCAGTGGTAGAGTTATGTTTACAACTAAGGGCGTTAGTTTTACTGTTTTAATATTACGAAATACTTCAGTACAGAAGTGGGTACCTTTTGGATAGGGTTGCCATCCGTCCGGGTTTCCCCGGATTTGTCCTAGTTTAGAAGGCATCCGGGGAGCGTCCGGGCGGGGCTTCATCTGTAGTCCGGGTTTATTTTAAGAATAAAAAAATTCTAACTGATTATTAAAACAATTTATTCTGTTTTGTTAGGTACCTACATTTAAATTGATGATAAAAGATTACTAAATTTAATTAAGGTCTTAAAATAATTAAAAAGGTGATTTATGACATTTTCAATTGTTTTTATTACACTGACTGTTTAAAAAAACCAGTTGACAGTCCGGGTTCTGGGCTCTAAAATCCGGGGTTTTCACGCATCTTGTCCTGGTTGCCAAATTTTAAAGATGGCAACCCTACTTTTGGAAGAAATGATAGGTAGCTACTATATTTTCATTGCATCACGCCCGTCTTTCCCAAAGGGTTGGGGAAAGGTGTACCTATTTCCAGTTATGTTTAAGTCCCGTGTGATAGGGGGCGAGCCTAATGCCATCGACCGGGCACAAACCCAGAATCCGGGCTGCTACTGAGAAATTGCAGACACAAAAGCCCAATAACATTGCCCGACCTGGGCATCGAACTCAGGACCTCATGCTCATAAGAATATCTTTAGTTCTATTTTTTTTTAGACTAATTACCGTAATCTTTCTTGAAATAAATTTTTAATTGTAAGCTCATTATTTTCAGTTTTATTAATTTAAAAAAACTGTGGCCATCTCTAACGAATTTACCCTAAAGGCATTGTAATGTTTTGTGCGATCAAATGATTAATCTGTCTGAATACCTTTAATTCAATGGAATTACCTCGTTCGAGGTACGTAAGAGTTGAACGAGGTATTAGTAGTAGTAGTATACGCTTATTCAACTTGCCAAACCACTAGCTCACATTGGCCACACGACTTAAACGAGGCACGGTCGGCGCGATCCCTGTAATTATTATTAACATTCAGCCGTTTCGCCCGTAGTCCGTAATTAAAACATAGTTAGGCCCAACGAGCAGACGCCTTGCCAGATTAATGTCTAATAGAAATGTACCACATGATTACATTAATAAAGTACGAGGTATTATCGCGTTTTTACATACTATCCGAGTGATTGATGGCAAATAGATTATAGACTTATTTCACTGGAACGCGTTAGGTAGGTACCTATTTACATAGTTATTCTACTTGCACAAGTAGGTCGTGTAAACGAGGCTTTGATTGGATTTTCTTTTGTAAATTTTTGAGTTTTTAGGCTGAATTTTTTGGCTGTTTTTAATACTTAGGTAACTCAGCATATTTTATACCCAAGGGCTTTAACAGCATAAATAGGTAGATAATCAACACAAAAGCCTCAAGACCGAGATTATCCATGTTGCATCATAATACTCGTCCCGGCCATCACATTCTCTCCAGACAATAATTTTCACGCCTTTGATTTTAAACAGTCAAATACCCATGAATATTATTCTGAAAGTCTTCAAATCTCATCTGGCATTCGAAATAAAACTCGTAAGCAAAGCGAAATTGCATACCCACCATAATAGGGCCCTCTTAAAGTGTCTGTAACTTTAAAACGTCTACGGCGTGGGCGGGGCGCTGCCTTCAAAGACTATATTAACATGTCACTGTAAGAGAGATAGCACTATTAACACGTTCAGCGTGAGAAAGGGACGCCAATAAACAAGTCTGGGCTTCTATGCGCTCACGCACCACAAAGGAAGTATTGTTTTCAGTTGTTAACGCCCGTTGTGTGTAGTTATTGATGTGAAAGGATTTGTTTATGAACGTATTGTCTATGACCGGCTACTGTACTGAACGGATCGTTATTAGTGGGTGGCACCGAAAAAATATCGGTTTCTTAGTGTTTTGAATGGTTAAAGATAAAGCACTATGAGCGAAGGGCTAGCGTTTTGGGGGACTTTCTGTAGTATTGACGTTCAAAAAGTGCTGAATATCAGCCTAGTTTGAATAAATGACTTTTTAGATTTTATAAGGTTATTGGTAACCTCGTTGGCCTAGTGGTCGCAAGCGCTACTGCTGAGCAAGAGAACCTGAGTTTCATATCCAGGTCGGGCAAAATAATGTTGGGTTTTTCTATCTGGAATTTCTCAGTAGCAGCCCGCAGTCTGGATGTGTGCCCGATTGATGGCAATAGGGTTGCCCTCTATTACATGGGACTTAAATATAACTGGCGAAATGTGGGTGTACTCTGGCCAAGCAAAATGTAGGTCTACCTGGCTTGGGCGGAGTACTGCCGTGTCCTCGTGGAGGCGATCGGCGGCGGCGATCTCTCGTGTCCGGTCCTGGTCCAGGCCATGGTACGGAGCGAGAGTGCATGGGTAGCCGTCACCTCCTTCTGCAAAGCAGTAATGGTCGTGAAGAGGGAGGCGGTACATGTGAGGGAGAGGCAATGTATATGCCTACTTCTGGGAAATAAAGCATGATGTTATATTGTGTAGGTTTCTTTACAAAAATACGTTTTTTTTTGTTTTTAATGTGTATTGGCACTTGAAAAATCAACGTTGGGATAAGGAATGAAAATATCAACTAACTGTTCTAATAAGAAAGGCTAATTGGAGTGCCATATTATTATTTTTACTATCCATACATAATATAGAAACGCTTCATCGTCACAGTCAACTAAATTAATGATCAATTAATACAAGTAAGTAATAACAAGTTGGTTTAATAATATACAGGAAAAGTTTTTATTCAGTGCGCAAACTTTAACCATGAATTCAGCATACGATTCAAGACACCTCAGCGAATAAATTTTTCGTCGGTTTTACGAAAAACTAAATCAGCTGTCTCATAGAAAAGTGCAATACCTGTGCGCGGTCAAAATGTATGGAACAGCTGATTTTTCGCTGTTTTATCGCTGGGGAGTCTAGAAGATATGCTGAATTCATGGTTACAGTTTGCGCACTGGATAAAAACGTTTCCTGTATTTAGTAATTTTTTAAACCAACTTGTCATTAGAAGCAAGAATACCAAAGTTTTCCTAAAAGGCCCTGGTCGCATTTTTAACTGCGAGTATCGATACTTAGGTAGGTACTCATATTTTCACCAGCAGTTTTCTCAAGAAACAAAATAAAATAAAAATAAAAAGCCTTTTATTCCATGCAAATAACGTTTTACAAAGCAGTTCACTCACTATACAATTACATAAATATGTATTTTTGATTTTGCTATATTTATGTTTTTTTTTTAAATAAAAGTATTCAAGTTTTTTTTAAAGGATTTATTGTTTACTCAATATATACCTAAACCAAATAATCAAATAACTCTTCCTAAGTTTTCTTGAAGAATGGAGTTGGACAGAACACCTGGCAAGACGTAATGATGACAGGTGGAGTAAGGCGGGCAAGAGTGGCAACCAAGAACTGGAAGACAAGATGTCTGTCATCCGGCGGCTAGAACGGCGGACGACATTATTGCCATCGCGGGCAAAACCTGGAGGAGGCCTGCACAGGAGCGTGGGGATTGGCACAAGAAAAGAGAGGCCTATAAAAGGCCTATAAATATAATGATTTGCCTATAGAAAATAATGTATGATTTAAAAGTGTCGATTCGCCTGCTTCGGGCGAGTTAATTCGTGCGAATTGACTAATAAGCCAGTAAAGCTCGGTTTTATGACGTTTTAGTAAGGTGACCAGTCACTTTATTGAAATTACGATTTTATAATTATAAGCCTAAAGTTAGCTAGCTACTAAATTCTGATGATTATCTGATTGTAGTCCATAGAGATGATTTTCAATTTTCCAACAATAGTCTTTTTGTACTACAAGAACACCAAGGAGGTTCTAATAGGGAATTAAAAAGCAGGTGGAATTCAAACCGAAACGGGTTACTAATATATTATTAAGCTCGTGGGGGTAGACTAGCAAGTTGTTTCCACTTAGGTGGGTATTTCGGCATTACGGGACCAAAATTTAGACAACACTTCAGACCTTTTAATTTGGGATGTCTGCCTACCCCACCACATTTTACATGGAAGGTCTAAGGTGCATAAAGTTTTTTAAGGTTAATAATAACAGCCGCACGAGTCGATCGATCAGGTTAAGCTACGTTTGCCGCGGTTGGTCCGTGGATGTATGGTATGTTGTTAGGGGTGTGTAGGCAGAGTATACCCAGCAGTGGGTCAAGTGGCTGTGGATAATGACGATGAAGTTTTCTTGTGCACCTCTAGAAAACAGGTAAAAACCATAGGTACGTATGTAAACATAACATTACTATCTTCGGTTTATTCAGTCTAAGCATTGTCTAGCGAGTCAATACTAACAGAGCTACGTAGAAAAAGATACACAAATTAAAACGCAAGACAATGCGCGACAAAAACTCGTCAATATCACTTGTCATCTCACAATGGGTCTGTAATGGCGCGCGCTGCGACAAATCGTCGTACATTACAACTGTCAGAGCAGAGTGACACAAACTGAGAATTAATATGGGAACTCGATTGATACTTGGAAGAATATCGTGTGGGTATGAGTTGAGGGGATTTGGAGAATGGTCTTGATCTGAAGATTTTTTTTTTAAGTGATCACTTCTTTTTAACCGCAGTTTGCGCTCTTTTTGAACAGTGAATGAAGCAGAAGGTCTATTCCCTAAGCACGAAATCCGTAGTTTGGGCCAAAGTTCCGGGCTATTCCTACTCCGTATCACCGACGAACATAACATCAGTTTGGACCCCGACCTAAAAATGAATGACCACACGATTTGCCAGTTGTACCCTATTCCCGATGTGTTTTTGCCCGTCCGAAACAGTTAATTAATCGGGTGTAGGGTTAAGTCCGAAGTTTCGAAATACTTTTCGACCCATATCTTCGTCGATGGACTTCGAGAGTAGGTCCCCAGAACCGTCACGGTTCGTTGACGCTGAATCGGGTATACTTGGCTCCAGTCGGTCGGTGACGCTAAATTGATTCTCTTCTCTCTCTCTTTTTCAACCTGCATCCAGTCAATGATGAGTGTGAGTGAGTGTTTGTATCCTTAACTGCACGCTACTTTACATCTCGCGATTTTTTACTGAAGTAGTCGTGTCCTTCCAATCCCAATAGATTACCTACTCTTTCAGAAGAGCCTACCACACCTCCGCACACTCCACCCCATGCTGCTAACTAGAACTTTCTCCATATTGCCACAAGTTCGACATTGCCACAGACGATTAGCTTGTAGGCAATTAAAATATTTCTTTTTGGCAATTCATCGTTCAAACTTCAACTGAAAACATTCGTAATAGGAAATGTGTCCAAACCAAAATGCTGTTGGACGTGAAAATGTCTTTTCGCTCGTGATGATAAGATCAATATTTCTGAGCAACAAAAATATGTAAGATTTAAAACGCTAATAACTACGTGAGTTTTAGTACTGGAGTAATGTTTGAGCATTTAAAAGATAGCTCATATTTATAACAATTTTTGCATGCGTATGCGCGCGACCATCTATTTTACACAATGACTCGAAATTCCAATTCGTATAGCGCAAAAACGTGTTTAGTTAGAACACTGATTCTGGAGTTGTTGTCAAGAGTTGACAAAGAACTACTAGCGCATGGAGAGAAACAACAAAAATAATTGCCAAAATAGGGTTAAAAATTAATTTAAAGTTGACAATAGGAAAATAACTCCATATATCGTGTCATATCGGCCGTAAATATGCTCAGAAATTAAAACATGAGCATATACGGTGTTGTTTGCTCTTCCAGGTTAGGATATCTCAAAATCCTGACGTGATAGACCAATTCTGCCAGATTCGGATTCAGCGCATCAAAATACTTCGGAAATGTATAGTCTGGTATCTGAGTAAATAATTTGTCGGCCTGTGTATCGGGCGAATACAACGGCTACAGCTGTATCGGGAACCATAGGAACTTTTGTTACAAAACCCTTAGTAAAAACACCTTGTACGAGTATAACGTTTATACGAAAACAAACGGTGCGGACTGGAATTGCGCCTGCTTAATTTTATAACTTCAAAACATAACCGAATCAATTAGGTACATATAATTTTTCAAATGTTTCATCCGTACGGGCATCACATGACTACATCCACGTAATTTCTACCACACGCAATTTTATACGGCAATTTGTAGCATTTATAGCACTTTTAGCTCATTAAATACCTTCATTAGAACTAATCGGTCACTTATCCTAGTGATGATGATTTCTTGCACACCCTATTAGCAGATCGTGAACGAGTGAACGAATGAACGAGTGAGTCGAGAGCGATTCTCACGGTGAACGAGTTACACAAATAGCTTTAATTCAACTTTAATGATCTGTTCGCGTGAACTAAATTGATTTGGTTGTTGTGACTCCAAGTTTCGGTCTTTTGAATGTCTATTGCAATTGACAGTGATGTGTCAATTATGTGCTTGGAGTGGTAAAAGTTTGATCTCAATTTAGCAAGAATATAAAATGAACTTTAAGAGATATTCTGGGTAGAGTAAGTACCTCCTCTTTCTTCAATTGTACCTTATAATACATATCATATTCTGGACTCACTGAAATAAGATGTTATTAACCTTCATTAACAGGAATGTGGACCTTATTTACTGCGTTTTTTTTTATTGGAAAATCCACTGTCATGTATTTTCAACTTTAACTGACCTAGGGATTAGGTATCTAATGTCCCTCAATGTATGTTTCTCGATCAATAAACTCAGCCAATAGCGTAGGAGTCTACAACTGGATAACAGTACCTCACTCAGTCATCCAGCTTGTAAAGTCAGGGATATTAAGTCTTAAGGTGAACCTAGTCCACATATTTTGCATACAAACTTCGAGAGCGTTTTACTCCACTGTCTGACTTGGCACATCCAAAGTAAAATATGATATCGTTTTGTCTCATTATTAAATATTGTCGGTACGGAAACAGAATACTTAAATAAAAATCCATTAAAAAGTTAGGAGTCAACAAAGATTCGTTAATTTTGCTAATTTTACTTAACTTTGGGCGTGTTTATGTAATAAAAGAAGTGTAAAATCTCCAAAACCAAGTCAGTACCGACAAAGTTCAATTACCGAAAAGTTCAATAAACTTTATTGGTCATTGATTTATGCATTGGCTTTTTCATAAAACCCGATCTTCCAAAGGGCTTTTCTTAATTTTTTTAGCGAATTTTTTACTATAAATGATCCTGCATCTAACTCAATAACGTTGTGCGTGTAGACTAGCGTCTAACTGCTGAATCACTGATCTCACTGTCTAATCACTGATACTATCTCTGTCGGACACGAAGCCTGGTGAGACAGCGTGATTTTTAGCCAGGCCCTCCAGTGAGTTCGAGCCCGCGACTAGGTTCCCCTTAAGTAAATTGACTACAAACTAGAATTACCGTTAATTCAAATCACACCTGTCATCAGCAACTGTCAACGCTCAATTCGTTGACAGTTTTATAAAATGGCTATATCACATAACCTCATTTTCGTGACTTGTAGGTACACTTAGTTCAACAAAAAGCTTGCCAATCCTCCACATGTCCACATAAACCCACAATTATTTATCAATTAGCACCTCTTTTTCCCATTAGCCCCTCATCAGCTCACGTAAGGACATAATGACGTAGACGACAAATATCTCAATCTAGCAGGTGTCCGCGGAGGCTGCGCTTGCGCAATTACCGGCGGCGCGCGGTCAGTGATTATAAACACATTTGTAGCGCCGATGAAAGTGTTCTTGACGGTACTTGGGTTTTTAGGAGCAAAGAATATGGAGTAGGTGGGTGAGGTTTTTTGATATAAGAAGGTATGGTATGGTCATGGACAGAAAGGGGCTCCTGGCTACATAAGAATAGCCGCACAGGCCGAGCAGTGGTGGCCTCGTAGTGTCGGCTCCATCTTACGAGTTGTAGTCGTGTGTTCGAACCCAGGCAAGCATATGCATTTAATTTCATCACCAATGCAACACAAAACGGTGAAGAAAAACATCGTGAGGATACCGGCATGTGCTAAACCCAAAAATTCGAAGACATGTGACATCTACCAACCCGCACTAGTACCGCTTGGTGGATTACGGGTTCACTCCCTCTCACAGAGAGAAGGCCGGTGTCCCAGTAGTGGGAACATTACAGGCTGCTTATGCACAGGTTGCTTGCCGAGGTTGGTCCGTGGATTAGTGACCATCCATAACAGAGACTCCTCCGTACCTCGAAAAGCAAGTTAAGCTGTTGTTGGTCCCATTGCTGTCATGTGTAAATCTTTGGCAGTCGTTACGGGTAGTCAGAAGCCAGAAAGTCTGACAACCATTGTTGAGGTCACATAGATAATCGCTCCGTGTAAAATTAACGTGTTTAGCTGCAAACGGTTAGACAGGAAGTCGATCCCGACATTGTTGAAAAGAGGCTATGCAGGTGCGGATGAGAAGGTGATGTTTAATTCTTTGCAGGATAGTAAGATCTAGTCAGATACAGATTTGCTTTGACATGCTAATTAAGCCATTCCATATTCTGAAACGTAAAAAAAAACAAACGACTTCCAAAAAAAAACTACAAAGTGAAAAATAACTTAATTTCGGAAGTCGGTGTCTTTGGTTGTTTTTTTTTAGGAAGTCCGTTTTTTAAATAGACTTTTTATTTTTTGTAAATTCGCATACCTTCCCTTGATTGACAGGAAATTCTTATGGAGTTCTGAGGTAACAAACATTAAAAAAAACGTTGGAACTGAATTGAGAACCTCCTCCTTGTTTGAAGTCTGTTAATGATGGGAGAAATGACGTTACTGGCAAATTTAAAGCTGCTTGTAAGTACGTAGTGCTTAAAGAAAATGGACAGGGATCGTGGGCTGCAGACCTATTGAGTTTCTGTTTGAAACAATAACGTCACAAAAAGTCCACCATAAGAAGAATTGTTATGCCTAAGTAAGCCTACTTACCTTGTGATATGGAGTGTGGTTTTTCCGAGACACCAAAAAAAAAACATGTTTTACGATCAGCAGTCAATTATCAGGAAACCACATAGGTGAAGCTACTGAATAAAATACCCAGTAGAATTTTAATTTACGCCTTTATAAAATGGTAAACGATTAAATAAAAATTACATTGTTTTTTGCAATAAGACTATAGCAGCAGTATCTAACTATCGTATTTTTACACAGGAAGAACATCAGGTCTTACAAGATTAATACACGTCTCACAATCAATAAAAACACAAATTAATCAAGCCATATCGCCTCGGCTATCAAAATTTAAAGTAGTTAATAAAAGGTGTTTACATTATTTATATACTTGCGTTATAAAACGATAAATTAAAAATCTATTTCCCGTGCTGCCGACAAAACGTTATAGTTTAATCGTAACAGCCGCATAATAAAATTAGGATAAAACTCATTGGTTCGAACGCCAGCTTCGAATTTTCAAATTTGGAACGAGCACGGCCATCTTCCAAATTGCCGCCATAAACGCGATAATTGGATCAGCTCATTGGCCAGTAGCTAACTGAAACCAATTTTTAATGGCGACTCTTTTATTGTGTCGTTTTTTTACAATTTAAATAAAAAAATACGTTTGCTTTTAGACGCTGTGATGAATGGTTCGATACATCATTTTAAATTTTGTTGTTAGGTAGGTAGTTATATTTTTAGTTAAGGCAAGGTATCTGAGTGAGGCTAGACTTTGCAAAAAGAGCAAAAGTAGCATACTTATGGCTGTCATTATTAATAAATGTATGCTAATGAGTATGGGGATGAACAGACATATCTATCATCTATCAGGTGTGTATTTTTACCTTTATCTTTGCCGAATTGCCACGTTGATTAATAGCACGTATTTCATTACGTAATTTAAAAATTAGATTTATCCTGAAAGCTATAGGATATGGAAACGTAATTAATAACGACAAAAAAAGGTAACAAGACAAACGATAGCATAAACAACAAAATTCTATTCTCGGTACAAAAGCGACAATAAATTATAACACTGGCCGCAAGCTCATTTCGTTCGTAAAGCCAAAAAGGCTCGGAAAAAATGAAGCGTTCGAAATTTAATTTATTCAAAATTGAAACGTCACGGCACACAAAGGCGTGCGGCTCACAATGGCGCAGTGCCGCGCGCCCGAGCCACACTGTTAACACGAAAATTAAATGCTGATATCACAATTAATCAAGGGCCCATATTAATAATTGGCTATTCACTACGCCGTGAGGTGTCAAATTATATTGCTCAATTAACCGCTCGTAGAATAGAATAGGGCGTGTTTGGCTGTTTGTAAAATACAACACACATTCCCTATTGTGGTTCTGGCGAACATTTGGTGTGGAGCTGTTCAAGAACATGAAATATTCGTTTGTTATGAAGAGGATCTACACAAACATTATTATAAACAGAGAAAGTTTCGAATTGAGTTTGTTACGGTAATTTCAAGAATGTCTGAAACGATTTCATAAACGTTAGAAATTGGAAAGTTCATGAATACTGAATGTTTAATACCTAAATGTCTACGTTAGGTATACTAAAAACCTTCCTTGTTAGAATGCCGTTAATACAAGACAAATTATATACTTTATTAAGATACCGATACTTATTTATTTACTTTTAGGAAAAAAATACAGAAAAGTAAGATAACTATGAATATCTTTGACACATAAGTAAAGATTTCCAATTAGACTACATTAAGGGATTATCCTTATAAGTATTCAGAGTAAACCTGTTAAATATTTGTTTATTGGATATATTAGCTTATAAACTAACTCGTTAATGATGATCTCATTAATTCTGTATCCATTAAATTAGAATGAGATCATTAGTTAGTATACTAGTCTATGTCCCTGGTTGTCTGGTGGTGTGGCTTTTGCCTTGATTCCTTTTGGGCCAAGTATTTGTGCAATCAGTAATCAAAACTTGCTAAAATCAGTAGAAGGCAGATCAACAAACGGCAGTATATAAGTAGATAATAGGGGGTGAGTCTATTGCTGTCAACTGCCAACCGGGCATAAATCAGGACATCGGGCTGCTACTCAGAAATTCCCAATATGGAAAAATCCACCAAAACTTTACCCGACTTGGGAACCGAATACAGCACTTAATACTTAGCAGTTGCGACCACTAGATCGCTGAGGCAGTCTAATATTGTACCTAGCATAATAATGGTAGGATTATAGAGGTATGAGGACTAGGGTGTAAAGTTCACTCATACTGTATGGAAAAGGGAGGATCAGTGATTGTCATGGAAATCATGTCACTTGGTTCAAATAGGTTAATTTTATATAGGTAGTAGGTAGATTCTTTTACATATTGAGAATGAGAGAACGTTGTAGGCCTTAGAGACTAGATTTGTAGACGTTTTTCTATTCTGTATTTTCATTCCTCTATTACCTGGTACTTATTGACAGGCCTGCACTGTCCTCCTATACCTATTATCACTGTAATTTGAAAACATTGTAAAAGCCAATTATTTTTAAAAGAGTAACCGTGGAGTTTCTTGCCGGCTCTTCTCCATAGGAAACGACAAATTGGAACCGTGCACCTAGCTTCTGACGTTTCATAAGTGCCCATGCAGGCTTATGTGAAATAAAATATTTTGATATTGATTTTGATTCTCCGACCAGACGGGTGTTGTGTCTAGAGGGCTACTGCCCAACGGTTGATGTCGGATGTTGTAATATCGTCGCGCGGTAGACTCTGATTGCGCGATGCAGGATTTGTGTGACGTAATGACGTCAAGTCTTTGATGCGTAGTTCGCATGTGGCGTTCTAGATGCCGCCACAGGATAACCATTTATGACAGCTTCATCCTAGGAGTGTCTAAAGTGTTATTATAGAGCTGTTCTATTTAAGTGTCATCGGGAATATTGATGTATTTTTGTATTTTTTTATTGGATAGTTTACATCGCCAGTTAATAAATATTTCTATTGACGTAACAGGCCTAGGCACAGGTAATCAGGCAGGTAACGCTTCGCAACAATGATTAAAGGGGCTTTGTGCAAAATGTAAGACTGCGGTAGGCAAAGTCTTTACTCACCAAACAGGTATGAACGAATTTCCGGTCCTAGATCGTTTGAGGAATTTAATTGTTGGGCAGTGAACCCAAATACCGCAATCGTAGTCTTACTAATCTTCCATACTGAAACGGATTAGTTACAATATCAGCTACTGCACTAGATTTGAGTTCAAGTAATCCGATAAGTACCTAAAGAAGAGCTTGTGGCTAAGTAATAACAGCAGCACGGGCCGATCGATCACGTTAAGCTACGCTTGCCGCGGTTGATCCGTGGATGGGTGACCATCTTTACATACCAAGACCCCTCCGTACAACGGAAAGCACGTTAAGCCCCGGCTGTCGTGGATCTTTGCCAGTCGTTCCGGGTCGTCAGAAGCCCGAAAGTGTGATAATTAGTCTTACCAAGGGGTACCGTGTTATCCAGCAACTGGGTTGTGGAGGTCAGATAGGCAGTTGGTCTACGTAAAATACTGGTATTCAGATTCATCCGGTTTGATTGGAAGGCGACCCTACCGACGACGAACAGGCTAGGCAGATGATGGAGAATGAAGACCCAGACCTGGCCACAGGAGCGTGATCAGATCACGATCGAGGTACAAGGCAGTAGACAAGAGTTGGATGCGGGAGGCCAAAGACCGTGTATAGTGGCGTGCAATGGAGCACACCTACACTCACCATTGAGTGGATACGGGTTGAAAAAGAGGGAGTATAATGAACATGACATAACATATCCACACCTGTATTCCCCGAAGGGTTAGGCAGAGCTGCACATACAGGACACCCGCATTTTCTCAGTTATATTTAAGTCCCATGAAACAAGGGTAGAGTCTACTAAACACCACTAACTAAACACCACTAAACTACTAAAAATTCAACAACCTCGACCAGGGAATCCAACCCCGGACCTCATGCTTAAAAATAGCGCTCGGGACCACAAGATCAACGAGGCAGACAGAAGAGAATAACCTAAAAAAACAAACCGACACACAAACCTTGGTCCTTAATATTCTAATTTAAAATTTTCAAACAGGATTAAGTTCAAAAGGTTGTAGAACCTAGTTCAGTTAACCAATGAGAAAGTGACCCGTTTACGCGTAAAAAAGGTAGATATATTTTAATAACATGTAATACATTAATAGCAGAAAATATGTTATAATCTATACAAACGTCTCACTTGGATGGTCGCGGTACCTTTTAGGGATGTAGCCTAGTGAGTTATGATATATCGGTAACGATATATCGATGAACTGACAGCTTTATGTAAACAAATTTTGTGTACAATAGACTAGAAAGATGAATAGCTGAGTTAGGTATAAAAAATCATCAAGCATCTGAGGCTTTTTATTTCATTATGAAGTTCTTCAGTTTACAAAAAATAAAGCAACTTTTCAAAAGTTGTTAATGTAGCAGTGACAAATATTGATTACTGATTGACTGACTGGAACGTCACGTATCATGAGAAACGGGCAGGCAGAAGAAATGGTGCTCATTGTTTTTCATCGTTTAAATTTTGGGGCCATTTACTTAATTGATTTATTGAGCTACTAACGTGAGATCGGGTGTGACTTTCACGTTACAACAAGATACATCAAGAATTAAGATACATTTCAAAGATGAATATAGCCTCACAATTTGAGACAGTCTACAAAGTAGGTTGTACATATCTATCACACACGATGACATGAGACTTCAGAAATAACAAACTTACATTTCATAATTTCATCTATAAAATTACAACAATCGATATCGTTTATCGATACGAACCACATCACTGTAATAGGGTTTGGACAGGCGGCAATTCGAATGATTATTTACGGTCGATATATTTTTAGGATTAGTGAGGAAATTATTTCATTCTAGATCGTATTAACGCGCCTGCGCCGCTCCGCTTATGACGAGTCAACGGCCAGATCCTGATACGGCTATTAATATTATTTTATTCGTGTCAAACAAGAAAAGCTACCGTTAAAGGGTATTAGAAATATTTAAAATTTAACGACCCGACCTGTGATCTTCAATGGAATTATACTTTTATGAGGTTACGCTGAGTTTACTTAAAACGTTAAAACCTCTTTTGAATTGAAACCTTTTTCAATTTAGATCGATTTTAAGGTGTTGTTAAAATGAAATTAATGCCTAGAAATGTCGTTGCTGGCTGGTTATTAAATTACAGAGTAGTTGCCTCTGCGTTAGAACTGTTCAATTCAGTAAGTTGTTCGAAGATAAATTCCAAGTCAACGACATTACAAACTATAATTTTTTCGCTTCTTTGAAAATGTTTCAGTTGAATATTTTTAGACTCGATTCCAGTTAATTTATTTCAGTTGAATATTTTTATTGTAGAATCCCAATGATTTTAGCAAAGGGTTGATAAGTACCTACGCTTGTTAACCAGACCTTTTCGGTCATGTTTGTCACTCTACATAATTGAAATAATTTATTTTTAAAAAGTGAATAAGTAATAAATAAAAGATTGACGTGTAAAAGTGGTTGTAAAAACCTAATTACAGAAATAAAATCATTTATCATTTAGTTGCACTGGTCGATCGATTAGGTTAAACTACGCTTGCCGCGGTTGGTCCGTGGATGGGTGACCATGTTTACATACCAAGACCCCTCCGTGCCTCGGAAAGCCTCGTTGGTCCCAGCTGTCATTCGTAGATCTCTGTCAGTCGTTACAGCACCCTAATTGCGTAACGCACGATTAATCATAATCTGAATCATTTTGAAACAGATTGCTCATCCATTGCTTCATATGTTCGAAAAATGTGTCTGCTCAACAACCTAAATAACGCAATGAATATTGTTGAACTGTCAAAATGAAACAGATTAGGACTGACAACCACTCTTACCAAGAGGTATCGTATTACCCAGCAACTAGATGGTGGTCGAGGTCAGATAGGTAGTGGATCCATGTAAAATACCAGTAGCTACTCAGCTGCACCCGGTTAGACTGGAAGCCAACCCCAACATAGTTGAGAAAAGGCTATGTTGATGACTTTTCTGCATAATGTAGAAAGTTAATATCGAATCCACTAGGTACTTATAGTTTCAGCACAATGAGATCGTTTCCCCAGTCGTCCATCACTTTCCAAATCGTCCATCACAATTCATGTTCATGTCATACGGCATTCGTATAAACCCATAAACCATGACGGCAAAAAGCCTTGGATGTATAGGTATAGAACAAAAAAGAAATAATGCAAAAATGAACAATACAAAGCTGTTGACTGCAGTGCAGTGAAACAAATGTTACACGGTGAAAACTGTGCTAAAATGGAAGACAGTGACGAAATATAACATATTTTTTTGTTTACCCTACTTCTTCTTTTTAAAATTATAAATGTAAAAGTTTGGATGTTTGTTACTCAATCACGTAAAAACTTCGAAAGATTTCGATGAAACTTGGCACACCTTTAAAACCTGGATTCATCAACATCATTTCAGCCGAAAGACGTCCACTGCTGGACATAGGCCTCCCCGAATTTTCATTCCGGGTTTTTTACCATAATCGCCACGCTTGGCAGGCGGGTTGGCGATCGCAGTATGGTGGTACAATGCATAGAGAACGCTGCTGCCCATTTTCTGGTAAATCCCTTAGTCGCCTTCTACGACACCCACGGGAAGAAATGGGATGGTGCTATTCTTTTTACGTCCAGCACCACACGGTACAAACCTGGATTAACTACATATAATACTTTTTATCCCGGTAGTACGTTCCTGTGGGATAATTTTCGACCTCTACGTGGGCCAAGCCGCTGGCAACAGCTATTATTTTATAAAATCTGTGAGCTTTTAGTAATCATTGAAATGCTATTCAATCGTTTTGTCTTCATGAAATTACTTCTCGAACCGACTGAAAGTTTGCCACGGTGCACGTACATGGGTTTTAAAATATTTTATTGCAATAAGTTAATCAGCACCCTAATTGCGTAACACGCGATTAATCATAATCGGTTTCATTTTGACAGTTCAACAATATTCATTGCGTTATTTACGTTGTAGAGTAGACACATTTTTCGAACATATGAAGCAATGGTTTGGCTATTTGTTTCAAAACGAAACCTATTATGATTAATCGTGACTTACGCAATTAGGGTGCTCTAGGATCGCGTATTTGCACTTTGGACGTGACCTACATTTAGCAGTGCATTGATACTGACACATAGCATTATTCTATGCATTTCATTTTAGTGTTCAATTAGACGTGGTTTGAGTTAGACAACTTGCATTTTTATTAGATTCATCCCGTTGAGCATTCACTGACATTTTCTGCATTTGACTTTAATTTGACATTCGGCATTATTTTGACATTTTACATTTGTATTGACAATACTTATGTTAGGGATGCACCATAAACGACTCTCAAGTCTTTATGAAAGTAAGGCTTTTTTTACTGACAAACTTGTTTTGATGTAGGTCTTTCGCAATATCTTTGTATTCTTCTCTATAAGAACCTACTTACGATATGGAATGAATAACTAGTTTATCTTTTTGACTGACCGACTCCTTGACTGTTTAACAGTGCCTGTAATTGATTTATTCTACTTATATTATAAATGTGAAAGCTTGTATGTTTGGCACTCAAACACGCTAAAACGTCTGAACGGATTTGGACGAAATTTGGCACTAAGATAGTTTATAACCTGGATTGACACATAGGGTACTTTTTATTCAGGTTGTTCCCGTGGGATAATTTTCGACCACTACGCGAGCGAAGCCGCTGGTAAAAGCTAGTATGAAATAAATGCTTTGAGTTTGGATTTTGATGACTGCTTAACTCCAGAAAAGGCTTTTCAGGGAAGCTTTCAGTGCGAGCTTTAAGTTGGAGTACCCACAAATATTCCTTTAAAATAAGGACGGCAAGGGCTTTAAGTTAAGAATAAAATCCTGCGCCAGCAGGATGCGGAGGCGCGCGTCGCCCGACGCCAACGCTACTGGAGCCATCCGCTAGGACAAACCTGAACAAGTTTGCCCCCTTGTCACGAGCCATAAGATTGGTCAATATTATTTCTATGGAAGTTGATGTATTTCAGTGCAGCCTGAAGAGGTTCACAGAAGTAGCACTGAAGTGCATTGAAAGTATTCAATGTTGTGTTGTTTTTCATGTTGATTTTTAGTTTGTTTTGTTCATTAACGTAAGTAAGATGACTTTGGAAACTTTTGTTTATACTAGTAACATCGCATTGGCGCATAGCTGTTAGGGTGTCATGTACAAAATTTAAATAAATAAATAAAAAATAAATAAAACAATTGAACTTTGAAATTTAGTTTTCCCAGGCACAAGTCAAAAGTTTCTGACAAATACCTAATTCAAAGTCACTAAGCAATTCTATTAAAAGCGGGCCCATCTCGTGTAATTAAGATAAGATCTGTCACAGGAGCTAGCACGACATTTTTTATGTTTTTATAGTCGTTTACGAATAGATTAGAATTTGCTTTATTGCTTGTTCGCGTGTCTATAGTCGGCCATCTTTGTTTCACGCATTCCTTGCTTGCGCCTATTTAGAGGTTCGACTCATCGCTGCGATTTTTCGAAAATTGTTTCTGGAGATAATAATAGTGTGTGAATCAATAATTGCAGGTTTGGGAAATCGAAAGATATTGCTTAAGGTATATTTTCGGGTTGTTGTGTTTGAATTGCGATTGCGTGATTTTATTGATGTTAGGTTAACAGGGTAAGAATCGGTTCAATAAAACAAACACTGGTTGGTAAGGTTTTTTTTTTTTTTTTTTTTGGGTGGGAAATCATCAAATAACTTCTCCCGCTCTGGGTGGAGCGAGAGGGCGTGTCAGACTTTTACTGACTAAAACCCACCCGTGTTCCCTCAGTTGCCTGTGTGCCAGGGGCCGCGGTATCTCTTTCGAACAACCCGCACCCCTGGCAGGCATCGGCCCTTGCGGACCCCCCATTTGGTGCTGACATCTCTTTGAGGCGCGCGTGGAACACAACGCGCCGTCGACCCGGGCTTGGTCCTTACCGGACAGCGAGCTACCCATTACTCGCCGTCCGCAAGCCCGCGCCTACGGTGGCCGGGAATCAGCCTGGGATTCCCGACGCCCAGGGCTTCTCCCGCGGCGACTACGGCCGTGAGGGCGCATATACTGCCTCTCCCTTACGTGCGCCGCCTCCCTCTTCGCGAGCATTACTGCTTCGCAGAAGGAGGTGACGGCTAGCCATTCACTCTCGCTCCGTACCATGGCCTGCACCAGGGCCGGACGCGAGAGATCGCCGCCGCCGATCGCCTCCACGAGGACACGGCGGTGCTCCGCCCAAGCTGGGCAGACCGCCACCGTATGCTCCACCGTGTCCTCTGGGCGATCTTCGCAATGGAAGCACCCGGGCGTTTCCTCCCGCCTTATACGAAACAGGAACCTCCCGAAACAACCGTGTCCGGTGAGGACCTGCGTCAGGCGGAAGGTGAGGACGCCATGCCGCCTCTCAAGCCACTCCTCAAAGAGGGGACTTACCGCCGCTATCGTGGCGTGCCCACTGGTTGGTAAGGTAAGGCTTGGGCATCAAAAAGTCGTGATCTCAACCAAATCGAGCACGCCTGGGGTGAGTTCGGGAGGCTGGTCAGAAGCCGCAGACCTGCTCCTGTCACCCTCAGGGCCCTAAAACAGGCCCTAATAGAATAATGGGAGAATATTCCCAAAAATCGCCTCTGAAACCTCGTCTTCAGTATTCAATATTATTAAGACAAACAGTTATTAGCGGCTATGTATTATACGTATAGCTAAAAATTATAACTGTGTAGTGAACTGCTTTGTAAAACTTAATTTGTATGTAATAGAAGGCTTTTTAACACGCTTTTATTAGCGTCACCTTTATGTTTTTAAGCATGTTTGTAACCGACTCCTTTGGACTTGATTTTGCCCCACTTCAAACTGTCAAAGTTCATTTAAACTTTGTAGACTTATTGAGGAACGATAACAATTCAATAATTTTATAAATTTGTTTCATAATGTTAAAAAAAAAAAACTGAAAAATCACGCTTTTGTAGTTAGCAGAACAAAAAAATAGAAAATAAATAATAGATTAAAAAATCTAAAAAAAACCGCTTTAAAATCAAACTAAAAAAGCAGAAAATTATTTAAAAAAAGTGTGGGGTGCTGATATTAATTGATTATAAAAATACATCAAAAAGCATCCCACGCTTTTTTGAAATTATTTTCTGCTTTTTTTTTTTTTTGTTTTTTTTTTGTACTACCTATAGCTAAAAACTTTATACTTAGTCGCTTTTGTTACATAATTATAATAGTGACTGGCTTGGAGCTGTAATCAGAACCCGAAGAGGTAATAGAGGTTATTAAAATGTAAATAAGGCGTAAAACTTACTTATAAATGTTGTTTAAGTTTTAAGCCAGTAAGTTGAAAACATCTACATTGAGGATTTTATCTTTTTTTTAGTTAAAAATGTTAGTAATGTATAAGAAACCATAATTTAAAAGAAAGATGATGAAATTTGCTATAAAAAGCTTTTTATTTATATAGTTTGGGAGAAATTGCAATTTCAAAAGTGCGGTACTAAGTTTTGAAGGAAAAGCAGTGTAATATACCACTTTTTCTTACAACAACACAACAGTGTTGTACCAAAAATCCTTACACATAAAAAAATATGACGTGAAAAATAACATGCTTTAAAAACTAAATCTCAATTCTGATCCTACCCTAGTTGTAAGTCAACTACTGTCTCATAAATAAAATAAAAGCTGCTCCATAGAACCACTCCTTAACTAGGCTCAGATATTAAAATATTTCAATGAATTCGACATAAAGTTTCTAATTAGTCTAGTGTTGCTCGCTCGATTTATTTATCTCCAGTAGAAACTAGTAATTTATGTTTCCTATACTTTATATTATGAGAAGTACTAAAGTAGAACTAAATTGACGATGTATTTAATATCACAACACCATCGACATTCCTTCGATACGCAGCCATGAAGATAACTAATTTTTAACACTCTAAAATATTTCTCCACTTATTGATTGGGTATTAATAATATTTTTCTGGTTTTCAATAGAATGCCAAGTAAATTAAATTTCCGATGGGACCTCTTAATTAGATAGATATACGATCTCAAAAGAGGCTTGATTAGTATGAATTACCATAGATTTAAAATAACTCGGAGTGTGGACCGAATCGAATCCGCGGGGTGTTTGTAGGGCTGGCCTAAGGGACACTGGGATGGAAATGTAAGCTATGTAGGATTCCGAAAACCCTTGAAAAGGACTAATACTTTTAACAAAATATATTTAGGACGGGAAATGGGAATTTTAAGCAACGTTAAATAAATGTTTGAAAATCCATGATTTTCTAAATAAGTCTTGATTGTTTTTTGTTAAGCTTTTTTTTGCCCTTGTTTTAACAAATGATTGTATATCAGTTTAACAGGTTTCCAAATGATTATAGAAGATGCTGTTCTACAAACAATGAAACACTTAATATCCGGTCCAGCGTGTCCTGTACCTTAATTGCGTAACACACTATCTATCACAATCGGATTAATTTGGAACGATATTCCATTGCTTCATATGTTCGAATGAATTGTCTGCTAAACATCGTAAATAACACAATGAATTTTGTTGAATTGTCAAAATGAAAGCCATTCCTACTGTTAGTGTGTTACGCAATCACCCAGCGTTGTCTGCAAGCTAGAGGAATTGATTGGACGCTACTGAAGGTACCAAAATGGTAGCAAAATTCTCGGCCGACTCTATCAGGACTTCTAATTTTTTTATATCTAATATATCTATATATTATATAATCTATAATAAGAATCGAAGTTTAGCATTACCATTAGTTTTAATACTCACTGCATTGATATGAAGAGAGCTTTGCTAAAACCCTGTATATTTCCGGCATCAACATCTGGCAACCCTATGTGTAACGAACTATCGATAACATTATTAATTAATTGAATATTCGATATTCTCATTATGAATTTTAACGCGGCACGTTAATGAGCTCCAACACGTAACGATTTGTCTTCGTTATGGACATCCACGCTTAGATGACCACGTATTTAATTAAAATTGAATAAATTACTCAGTGATTTACTGTAAATTAAGTTGGTGAGATGAAAAAAAGATGTTTCTTCACAGTTTTTTTTTACATTATTGGGAATGCTGTCGAAATCGGTTAAAGCATAGCATATCATCATTACTGTATTCCTCGTATTACTTAAGGCCCATAGTATCCTCATCTCCTGTCTGTATGCTAAAGCACGACAGCCGCCCGCGCCCGCGCAGGGCACCTCTGAGCCTTTATCTCAAAATGGGGATATTCCTTGGCAAATGTTGATTAATTTACAATTGTGCTCTAGCGATTCTGTGGTACCCCTAACTATCTATTTTTCAGTGATTTTTTTTCCAAATAATGAAGCCGTTTAGTAGGAGTATGGAATAGAAGCCAAAATATTGCGTGTTGGAAAATATTTTTTTACAGCAAAAGTATTAACCATACAAAAAAAGTACCTTCGGCAAAATGATCTATATGAATCTATAGCAAAACCATATATTTTCAAATCTTCAAGACAAGCCGTTAATGAGCAGTAGGGTTCATAAAGTGACCGTGTTACGCTACCAAACGGGACGTAGGCCCTTAAGTGGCAGTGGACAGGCGCATTGCTCGCAGAACAGAAGTGCTATTCTGTAAAAATCTCACCGTAATAACTTGGGTGAAGTGAGCTTAAAGTGAGCTGTCATTGGTTTCGCGGCAATTCTACGCAAGAAGGCGGGGTCTTTGCTGCAAAGAGTGCGTAAGAGTAGCAACAGCATCTTCAGTGTGATTGCGGATAGGTATGACTGTCCCTTTATTCAAAATTGTATGCGTTTATGTGTGAACTAACATAGTTTTAAGCACTATTTTTACTAACAAAATGGATGATGTTGTCTGAAATAAATAAGTAATTATTATTAGTATAAATTCCTAGTGTCAGATGGAATGATAGCTCACGTCATCTAAGTTCTTGCGGTGAGATTTTAACAGAATATGTAGGCTGATGGTCGATGAGGCTGAAATGTTCTGGAGCTACGTCATCCAGTGCGCGGTCTGGCGACCGCGCACTGGATGACGTAGCGTTGGAAGGCCTCCCACAGTAAGCCCCTGGATGCGTGAAGCATAGAGCCGGTCTAAGTGGTCGTGCTCGAGGGAAGCCTATGTCCAACAGTGGACGTCTACCGGTCACAAATCCAGACTTCGGGCTGCTACTGAGAAATTCCAAATAAAAAACCCAATAACACTTTGCCCGACCTGGGAATTGAACCCAGCACCTCACGCTCAGCAGTAGCGCTTGCGACCACTACACCAAAAAGGCAATTTCTGGTTACTATTACTGTTTTTGATTACAACGATCGATGTGACTATGACTGATGTAATATTGCAAATAATATAACGTTATTATGATTTAAAGCGGTAATATTTTAAGACAGGAAATGTAATTTGTTACACTGATTTATCACTTAAAGGCTCTAAAACTCAATCAATTACATCGTCGATGTGTATAATTTGAAAATGGCGTACCTCAGACCTCACTGTTTATTTCTCAACAGGTAGGTATTTTTAAGCCTAGCCGTTTCTTGAACTATTTTGGAGTCAGCTTCGTCTAACCAGATGCAGCTGAATACCAGTATTTTATACATGCAGTGACTGCTTTTCAGACTGCTTTCAGAAAAGCACTCGCCCTCTAGTTAACTATATTACACCAACACTATTAACCTTTTGGTACTAACCTTTTCGTAAGACTGGTTGTCAGACATTTAGGTTTCTGAATACCCATAACAACTGTCAAAAATCTACAAATGACAGCTGGGACCAACGGTTTAAGAGCGTTCTCCCCACGCGGGCTGGCAACGGCGCATATAAGGCGGTTTTCGTGATTATTTCATTAAATACAAACAAAAGTAAAAAAAATGTCAGCCATGCACTAGATCGTTGGTATTTTCAAGTTTGTATGCAATGTTTTACAGTTATTTTGTTATTTACTTATAAAAATCGACGTACCGTCAATTATTTTCTATTTGCATAACTTAGTACTATTAAATGTTTCTTTAAAAAGAGTAAATGTTAAAAATATTATAAAAACAAAAGATCTAGTGCTTGGCTCAAAAAAAAAAATAGCGGTTTTGTTTGCATTTAATGAAATAATCACGAAAATCTACTATAAATGCGTTGTAGCCAGCTCCCGTGGAATGAGCGCTCTTAACATGCTTTCCGAGGTGCAGAGGGTCTCGATATATATAATGGTCACCCATCCACGAACCGAACGCGACAAGTGCAGCTTGACCTTCAAAAGAGTACCTACCTAAAACAATTTATTAATTGATTAATGTTGATTTTAGACGGCAAAGGTTTTAACCGACTCATAAAAGTTAATCCCAAAATTTCAACATAACGTACTTTAAAAACTATTAGTAATTTGAACCAAGTACTTATAATACGTAATAATATATTAGCTAGGTGTTAATAGGGTCACAACGGTAAAAACACGAGAACCAAAAATATAAAATAATAACTAATGGTGTGGACAGCTTAAACTCTTGAAAAATTACTGATCATTTTTATATCGGCTACACTTAAAAGAAACAGTATGACAATTCATTTTGTAGGTACCCCCGATGACGTATTATACTTCATTGGGTACCCCAATCGGAATGGAGATTAATTATTTTTGACACCTCTGTAGGTTTTGTAATGTTTTTTTTTAGTAGTTTTTAAGAAATTGTTTACATTATACATCGGTCGTTGTTAAAAGCTGTGGTTCTACTTTAAAAACATTTTTTTTTATATTATGAATAATAGTACCTACCTTATTACGTAGCTCCTATATAGACATTCAATAGTCTATTCTATATTCTATTCTATTCTATATTCGACTAATTAAGAGGGAACAGGGCGTGCGAATCTCCATACAAATGTATTCCCCTTTTTCTTCCTGAATAATGCCTCTAGAGCAATATTTTTCATAAAATCTAGGTCCGCCGTAAACACGTCCCTGTCGTTTTCTTTTTTTCAGCAACTACTTATTAAAGAAAATATGACCCTCTAAAAATTACAAAAAATGTGCTATTTTCACCGCCGTGATTAGAGGACTACCAGACAAATTAGAAAAGTTTTTAACATAAAAAAAAATATAGGAACCTAAACATACTCTTTCTTAAAACATTAATGTAATAAATAATTGAATCGGCTCAGTTTTCGAGGAGAAAAAAGGGGAATACGAAACGTCGATTTCGTCAAAATATTTGTGATAATTTCGGTCTGAGCTGAAGCTGTCCCCACTACGGTTGCAGACTTACTGACTAGACATGGGTAGCTCGTGAGCGAGTGATAGAAAAGAGCTAGCTCTTTTTGATGGACGTCGATGTCGCTCACTCACTCGTTCGCTAAGTAGCTCACTAGCTCAGTTAGCTCTTAGACTCTCAGTACTTCAGCGAGACACCGATGATCGACCGAACTCAGCGGCCGAACGGCTCATTCGGTTCGCTTCGGAATATTTCGGTTGTTTATTTTTTTGCGTATTTACGTAAAGTCATAACATTATATAAACAAACAGAAAAACTTATTTAATTAACTCCAAACTTCCAAAGAGCTATTGATAATGACTATTGAGCGGGCCGAGCCGTTTCCTTCGACACGCGTGCAGCGTGAGTCAAATGAACTAACAATCGGCGTCTGAATCACTGAGCTATAGAAGAGCTAGTGAGTAATAAAGAGTCCAAACCTCCAAAGAGCTACTCACTATTGAGCGAGCCGACCCGTCTCCTTCGACGCGCGTGCGGCGTGAATTAATTGAGCTAACAGTCGGCGTCTCGGCGTCTGAGTCACTGAGCTATAGAAGAGCTAGTGAGCTAGAAGAGTGATATAGCTCTTTAGCGTGAAAGAGCTAATCGCTCTTTTTCTTTTCAGTGAGCTACTTCGCCCATGTCTATTACTGACAGCGCGACGGCAATAGTTTCTTCAAATACCTATTTTTCAAATTCCTCGCCGGCCCCGTCCCCTCTTAATGTTAATTGGTTGCGAAAACAGTTTGAGGAAAAAATAATATTTATTTATCGTAATGTATTTATTAACTACACAGTTTATACATATACAGAGTGACTTATAATTTTGTAATTAAACGGTTTTATTTTACGTTTTTCTTTCAGTACATGATTGTGTGACATATTTGCAACAATTAAGTACCCCATAAAGCCTAGGAGAAAATTCATTGGAAGAGAAAACCCAAGTTTTAAATATCGAAAGGTAAAATGTGGATGTGAAATTAAATTGCCTTATTGGATAATAAGGCCATTTATTTTAAGAGTTTAGAGAAAAGTGAAAAAGTAACGCTTGCTGGGAATTTTCAAAAAATCATAAAAATTGAGTCTTTTTGTATCCTATAAATTTTCGCCTAGGCATTATGGTTGCCGAGGAATTGTAGAATAAGCGTTGGCTGAACAATAGACAGGCACCTATAGAAGATCGCGGGAAGAGCTGCATGTGAGTTGCACAGACCAGGGAATCATGGCACAAAAGGTAGATTGCCTATACTCAGCAGCGGGTGGAACAGGGCTACCAATGATGATGCTTGTAGAATCCTGATGATTTCAAATTTAAGGTCATGTTAACTTTAAATAGTATCGTTATGAGCGATAACAGTTTTTATTACAATCCGATACAGGTTAAAATCTGTTGTAATAAATTCGAATAATAAATAATCCATCACTGAATGCAGTTTGGCATTTGAAATTTTATGGTATATTTTTAATTATAATTATAATTGTTATTGATATACTGCTTTTAAAGATAATTAAGAGGTGACTTTGATGATTTTTTGATGCATGAAACTATATTTAATTATGTTTTGAGTTCCATCACTGTATGCAAAAATAACTTGAAAATTTAATATGGTTTTGCTTTTAAAATTATTTACGGTTAAAGAGATACACTGCTTTATAAACCACCTTTTGGACCGTTTTCAAGAAATCTCCGCCGTTGATTATGTCATTTTACTGAGTCACCAAGCGCTACCGTGCAGACGACCTACAGAGCTATTCTGTAAAAATCTCACCGTGAAAACGTAGCTGAAGTGAGCTTGATATGAGCTGTCATTCCACATGATGCTACGGATTAACACTATTGAGAACTCAGTTCAAGCACACCTCACCTAAGTTCACCTAAGAGATTTTAACAGAATAGATTGGGTGCCCCACTTTATCTGTTTCCTTTTTTAACCCCCGACGCAAAAACGACGGGGTGTTAAGGCATTGTCAAGTCGGGGGACAGTCAATGAAAACGCCAAACAGACGAAGCCTAGCATTTTCATTAGCCGTCCCCCGACTTGACAATGCCTTGATCAAAATATTACCTACAACTTAAAAGGCCAAAAATTATGAGATTTTTTTACTTTTTAGATTTTTTGTATGGGTCGGGGGTTTATAAAATTTTTAATTTAACTTTTTTACTACCTATACTTATTCCTCGTGACAGATGACATTAGTGACAGCAGTTGCCTCCTCTTGTGTGCGTGAGATAGTGTTTACTTAACTATTACAAACTTACACTGCATTGCTGATGAATTTGTGTAAAATAATTAGATCTTCATCATAGTTGCATCAGTATTGGTGTGTAAGCATGTCATACAACTTTTATACTATCGCTCTAAATATCGAAATCAATGACAATTTATTTCTTCTTTCACAATGGAAGGCTGCCAAAGAATAAACAGGCGAAGTGTTAACTGCATTATTTGTTACAAGAAACATATATCAAATGCCATTTGAATAGATTTCTATATGTATAAATATTAATTTGAGTGGGCTAACGGCCGGCCCGAATTCGTTTATAGGCAGTAAATCTTTCGTACTTGTCGAATGTCACTTGGAATGAGAGTATATGTTATTTAATGCCTTCAGAATTAACATATTAACATATTTTAACACTTATTGATTGTATTCTTATTTGTTTTTAGATTTACAAGCTCGGGTTAGGGATGTGTCGGCTATAAATTATCTTTTCGTGATGAATGTGTTTTCTAGCAATGGCGGTTCTACAATAGGATTTAATAATGACATCTTCGTTTTTTTCGCTTATTTAATGCTGGGTCGAGTATATTTGTTCAGGTTTCGAAATTAAGCAGAATGCGGCGTTTACAAATAATCTCTTTCATTGATAAATAGCCAAGGTGTGGTGCGTATGACGAAATGAATGAATGAGTAGGTAAAGAAATCGCTAAAATTCTAAGTTGACAACTATTTTAAGTTATTCTCACACAGGTGTGGCTCATTCATTCAAATCAATCGCACCTTTTTATGTGATTAATTTGCCAAATACATTTAAAGAAGGTAATAAATCAATATCTCGTAAAAAATAAGCTACTGCTTCGCGGCTTTGTTAACAAGGTTGTTGGGCAAAATTATTAGATACCTACTGCACTGCCTTTTTAGGCCGCGTGACACCATAGATGGAAATTAATGGAAAATCTTTGTTCAAGGTGAAGAAGTATTCTTCTGGAGGTTATTTCTTACTTATTATCTTAAAATATTTACCTAATTTAGTAAAAAGCTAGGTCTTAAAATAATAACACACTTCAAAAAAATAAAAAATTACAGGGCATCGAAAAATACGTTCGCATCGTTGTCAACGGAAAAAGCCTTTTGGACAAAAAGGCTGGTGGCATTGCCACGTTGTATGGCAACGCTGATTCTTTGGGCAAATCTAGGTCACCTCTCAGGTCACACGAAGAGTCGATCAGAGGGTAAAGCTGTAAAAACTATCAGATTACTTGAAGTTTTTAAACATAATCTTACATTCAATGGCGTTTAAATAGAATCGTTCAAGTTCCAAGTCAATTTACTTCCCTTCAAAATATTAATAAAATTCCAATAAACTAGAGGCAAACAACTGACGCTGTTATCTATACATATAATAAAATTGTTACAGGCCGATGTCTGTACATTAAAGATATTGAAGAAAAAATAGTATTAGAGCAACATAAGCCAAAACAACGGTTTTTAGATTTTTTGTCTGTCTGTATGTTTGTTACCGCATCACGCAAAAACCACTGCATGGAATTGAATGCAGTTTTCAATGATGTATTCCGAGAGGTCTAACTTAAAAAATAGGCTATATATTATCAAAAAAAAATGATTATCTACTTGATTCTAAAGTCCACGCGTATGAAGTCGCGGCCAAAAGCTAGTTATGGATATATTTTATTCACACCGTTCAATTAGCCATTCAGAACAACCCGCTTGGGACCACGCAATCATAAAATTGAAAGACTATCGTCTGGCCGTGTGTAGTTACTCACAGGCGTTTCCATACCGATGGCACGTACGTACGAGAGCCCTTTCTTATATTTATAAAGCTGTCAATTCCGAAGTCATTTCGGGTTACAGTGGAAAGAAGCGCAGATGCACGGTCGGTCGTAACTCAGGAAAAAACGTTGTTGAGTCGGTGCCGGCGCGGGAAAGACTCAACCCGCATTAAATTATTATGATTTATGTGTTTTAGCGAAGCCAGCTCGCCTCCTTAATTATATGTGAAGGTTTAACGAACAAAACCTGATCGGTTTGGTGCGCTCCGATTTGGTTTGAGTCTACTGATGTCTCTATTGTGGTTCAGGGGGCTGCTTTAAAATTATAGTGCCTTGAATATAGTCTGAGGTTCTTGTTGATTTAGATATCATACGAAGTAACATGTCAGATGTTTTTCGGTATATAGAATGGAATAGATAACTTTCATTTCAGATAGAGTCCATAGGGTCAGTAACAAAAAGGTACCTATATACACAGATTCACTTACGACGTGGAAGCTGCATAGTGCATCCTTCCTATCCTTCCATCCTTTTATGGAATGTTTATGCATTTTGCAATCTAGTTCTATTTCCAAAATTATAAATACAAGATTATTTATTATTTATTTTATGTAATACTTCACGCACAAAAATGTACAGAGGCGGACTTAATGCCAAAGGCATTTTCTACCAGTCGACCTTTGGGTGATGCAGAGACAAACAGTGGTAGGTGCAATTACGTAAGTCGTGTTTTAAATATTTATTAAAATATAAGTAAATATGGGTACAAAATAAATTATTATGTATTATTTTATTATATTCACTAACGTAGGTACAGTGGAACGTATGAAAAGCTTCATAGTTTCTTTGCCCTGATCAATCATCAATGTCTATGGTATTTGGTATAATATTCCAGAGACCATAGAGGTCCAATAAACCTGCTACTTCGTCCACGTAAAATTTCGGCCCTGACCCGCATACCATCGCCCGGCTATTTCTTCGCTTTAACTTAGCGTTATTTCTGATATTTTTCCTTTTTTTCGACCCCTTGGGGTCGTAGCGTGATGTTAACAACTTAGAAACTTCCTCAAGATTTGGACTACCAAATGCAAAAAAAACAAAACTGTTACATGATAAATGATTTTATTTCTGTAAGTAGGTTTGTACAAACACTTTTACACGTCAAACATATTTTTTTTAAACTAGATGAGGTCGGCGTTTCCTATCTGACTACTCTGAGAAGAAAGGCCGAAACAAACTCAGAGGTCACAGTCTCTTTTAAAGTCCAGACATAATCTTGGTCAGATCATGTGAAGACCATGTGGATTGGTGTCTGAAATGGTCTTTTGAGGAAAGAACCACACAGATTGTGTAGACCTGTCCAATCAGTGCACGCATTTATCAGTCATCGTGCAGCTCAACTCAGAACTTGAGGAGCTCAAAGATTTGACGAACAATACCAAATAATTAATTCCTCTCCCTCCATCAATTTCGACAGCAATTTTCTATCCATCGCCAAAGGCTACGTATGCATTTAAGATTACTACGTTCCTAGTCTACATTTCTAGAATTCAGCTACTGTATCTTTCTATAGTCCGGGCACGTATGTCGGAATGTCACAAAAGGAAACATCGACAGATGTGTTGTGATGCCTGCGGGGCCGGCTGGAGCTCATACATACTGAATCTAGGCTGCGCGCTTGCACAACTCATCAATAGAAGACATGATTCCGTCCAGTTTTGTAGCATACCTTTTGGCAGAGGTGTGTATCTAGATGGGTAAACGGCGTAACATGGGTGTACTGTAATGTATCTTTGTATGTTTGAGTTACTACAATTTATTCTTTTACACCTCGTGATTTTCTTCACTGGCGGCTCGGATACATCTCGATAATTGAAATGTGATGCTATGTTTTCTGATACATGAATAATTTTCACATTTATCAATTTGATTTTCACAACTTTCTCAAAGTAGTCCCCAAGTGAACTGAAAACGTTAATGAGTTTTGTAGTCAGTTGATTTTTCCTCGTGAAGTTTGTTACTTTTCAATCGAAATTGATACGAGTGTTGACGATACTTAAGTTAATCAACGGTGGCACAGTGGTAACGGCCTCGACTTACGAACTGTAGGTTCGAACCTAGACAAGCGTTTTACCTACTTTGTGTAAATTATTTCACCTCTGCTCTCAAAATGGTAAAGAAAAACATCGTGAGGAAGTAAATTAACTTACTATGGAGGTAAAAGAGTCTTGACTCTTTTACCTCCAACACTACTTCCCCCTCCTCTCCTTCCTCCTTCTTTCACTAAATCCTACACTACTTGTAGTGTAGGATTTAACTTTAGATCGTCGTGTTTTTGTTGGAATAGATTATCATGAAAAGAACTGGTGGAACTGGAGTAGTAAGTCAGGCACTTACAAGTTGTAGGTCGTGGCTTCGAACCCAGGCTGACTTTAGTTGGCTTTACTTGGTGTAAATAATTTCTTACCACTGCTCTCAAAACGGTGAAAGAAAACATCGTGAGGAGACCGGCATGTGCTAGAACCAAAAATTCGAAGACATCTACTGACCAGAACTGAGCCCGCGTGATAGATTACAGACCACCACCCTTCGGAGAGAAGGTCTGTGTCCCAACAGTGGGAAATTATAGGCTGATCATGGTTATACTGGTTTGTTAACCACAGACTTATGGTCTACTGAAAGTACCTGCTATATCATTGATATAACATCCTCATGCGTCACCCTAAAAATAATATGACAAGATTCTTCGTTTGATCAGGGCCTCAATTCTTTATGGTTACAATGATTCCCTGCAGAATTTTACTACGTTCTAACTCAGTCAATATCGTGTTTTTTAGAAACCGCTGTAACGGTAAGGAATCGAAATATCATATTCTAAATGTACCAAGACAATTTGTCGATATTATTAATACGATATTAGCAGATGTCGTGTGTGATTGACGTGGTTTCGAGTAAGGAATCGTTAAGTGTTCATAGTGAATTCAGGCCCAGGTAGGCTCCAGGCCCACTGTACCAGTTAAAGAGTCGCAGACATTCCAGCCAGTCGGTCACTAGCAGTAACAATACCGTTTTCAATAGCTTTTCCATCAACACCATCAGTATGACAACACAATGTGTCCATTACCGGACAGGCTGTGTGATTGATTGCCTGTGTCTGATGCTGTGACGTCAATTGTCAGTATCGACACGCTTTGAGTTTATTGTGATGTTATTAGCTAATTAGTAATTACCGTCTCTGGTCTGAAGAAAGGTACTTGTCATTTGTTTTGAAGGTGAAAACAATAGAGATATTAAAAAAATCTAATATTTGCAAGTCTGCATCTCTTTGAAATCATCTCCTCTATGTTTCTCCTTCTCTCTCTGTGTTCAGGCTTAATTTTTGTAGAGTTGTCTACGACTGAAAGGCTGTTTCAGTATTGCTGAAAGTTCAACCATCCTCTCGGCTTAACATGCTTTTCGAGGCACGGAGGAGTCTCCATATTTTATAGATGGTCACCCATCCACAAACCAATCGCGGCAAGCGTAGCTTAGCCTTCGATCGACCCGTGCTGCTGTTATTGTTTAGCCACTAGCACCACGTTAAAAAAGGATCTTAAGTTCCTACAATGGATCCATCCAATAGGGTATTACACCCATTTTAAAAATATCTAAAATGCTAAATAAACCACTAAAAATAAATTATTTTTTAATGAATCGATTAGTGCCTTAAAAATGCATTTAAATTTTACATTTTCATATCTCGCTCGTAATTTGACGAAAACGCTGGCCGCACTGGACGTGCAGTGGACGCCATATTGCTCTGTGGGTATGACGTCTGTTGTCTGTATACAAATGCGTTGATATTTTGTATGATAATTGTTTATAATTTAAAAAATGAGTTATTATTATACTTATCGTTGGTTTGCTGTTCCTGAATGTAAGATATTATTTCAATAAAAATTGCTTTAGCTACGAAAATAATAAAAGTTCAAAGTTATCCAGTTGATTATAGTGTGACCATTAGTGCTGTGCACTCCCTGAGGTATGCGCGCGGCGAGACGGGGGGGAGAATCGGCTGCTGCGCTCTGTCAGTGCGCCGTCAACGCTCGTGGCGGCAGGTAGTGTTATCTGTATCGGACCGTCTATGTCAGACGCACATGGGATAAATATTCAAAGATGGGTCGTGCATTATCTCGTGATATGAAGACTGTCATTTTTAAGATGGCTGAATATTTTAAGAAAAGAAAAGCAGACAAAGAAAGCTTTGAATTTAAAAATGATGTGAATATTGCCAAAATCGTTGCGGAGGCTACGGGGTACAGCAAAAGAACCGTGCATAATGTGATTTCTGCGGGTTATTTATCAATTGAAAATTCAAGCCAATTAAAATTTCAATCGCCAAAAAAACCAAAAGTTCTAAAGCAAAAACACGTTGTGGATGATTTTGACCTTGGAGTAATCAGAAGAAAAATTCATCAGTTTTACGAAGTTGAAAAAAAATTACCAAGTGTCCGTAAGTTACTATCAAGTTTGAGAAAGGAATTGTTGAGAAAGGAAAAGGAATTGTGGACGGGAATATTTAAGACAGCTTTTACACAAAATGGGCTACCGTTTCAAAAAATGCAAATCAAAGAGACATCTCCTTATAGAGCAGCCTAATATTACAATGTGGCGGAAAAAATATCTTACACAAATCAGAAATTACAGAACGCAAAACCGCAACATATATTTTCTTGATGAAACATACATCAACGCCAGTCACCATGCCAGCAAATGTTGGCAATCATCGTCAGAACCCGGAATTCATGCTGATATTGGGAAAGGACGGCGATTGGTAATTCTCCACGCTGGGTGTCGAAATGGCTTAGTGGATGATGCATTGACCATATTCAAATCAGATGCTAGAACCGGTGACTATCATGGAGATATGAGCGGACCTACTTTTTATAAGTGGGTAGATGAAAAGTTAAAAGATAAATTGCTGCCGAATTCTGTGGTTGTAATGGACAACGCGTCTTACCACAGCGTTCAGATTAAGAAGAAACCAACCATATCAAGCCTCAAAATTGAAATGCAGAACTGGTTGCTACGCCATAATGTAGAATTTTCAGGAACCATGACAAAGGCTCAACTGCTACTTCTTATCAAAAATACACAAAAAGAACCCGTGTATAGAATTGACGAACTCCTGAAAGCCAGTGGACACACTGTTCTGCGTTTACCTCCGTATCATCCAGATTTAAATCCAATAGAGTTGGTCTGGGCTGATATTAAAAACAACATAGCCCAAAACTATATTAATTCTTCTCTAGACGAAAAGATAATCGTATTGGATAAATTGTTTTCGGAATTCACGGCGGAAAAATGGCAGAGATGCGACGATCATGTCCAGAAAAATGAAAATGATTACTGGAGTCGCGATGGTAGGTTCGATAATGTTATCGATTCATTCATAATAAATTTGCAAGACTCTGATTCAAGTTCCGGTGGCGAAGTGGAAGATGAAGATGATGACGAAATCGAAGATGAAGTTGAATCAGAATCTATGTCAGAATAACTTTCGTTAGAATATATAATTGTTTGTAAATATAAAAAATGTTCAATATCACCTGCATATTTTTAATAAAATATGAGTATATTTAGGTTACATTTTAATCAACTAAGTAAGTATAATATATTACAGATAGATAGCCTCCGACTATCGTCCCGCCACAAGTCTTGCCTTAGAAATGCAAACTGATATCGTAAGATCTGTCCGAGATGTATCGATCTCATGTGAACTCATGCACTTTTTTCTTCGCCTCCCACCTCGCCGCGCATACCTCAGGGAGTGCACAGCACTAATGGCCACACTATAGTTAAAACAGCGGTATGACGTAATAACATGGCGGCTACTATTTCATGGTGTTCAACAACAGATAAAAAAACTGAAATCTTTGAATTTAATTTTAAAATTTATTTTGTTATTTGATGAACTAAAATCAACATTTTCCGACTGTTTTTTGTCTAAGTGATCTCAATAATATATTTTTAGATTTTTTCTCTAGAGTAAAATACCCTATTGTGAACACTAGAAAATTGTCACTATATAGTCAACATAATTACCCTTTAATGTACCCACTGTTGGGACACAGGCGTCCTTTCTTCAAGAAGGCCGTAATCTACCAAGCGGGCACAGTACGGGTTCGTAAATGTCATGTCTTCAAATTTTTGGTTCTAAGATACGTAGGTTTCCTCATTTCTTTCACCGTTTTGAGAGCAGTGGTAAGAAATTATTTACACCAAGTAAAGCCAGCCTGGGTTCGAACCCACGACCTACAACTTGTAAGTGCCTTTCTTTTTTTTTTGGGTGGGAAATCATCAAATAACTTCTCTCGCTCTGGGTGGAGCAGGACGGCGTGTCAGACTTTTACTGACTAAAACCCACCCGTGTTTACTCAGTTGCCTGTGTGCCAGGGGCCGCGGCATCTCTTTCGAACAACCCGCACCCCTGGCAGGCATCGGCCCTTGCGGACCCCACCAGTTGGTGCTGATATCTCATTGAGGCGCGCGTGGAACACAACGCGACGTCGCGTCGACCCGGGCTTGGTCCTTACCGGACAGCTAGCTACCCATTACTCGCCGTCCGCAAGCCCGCGCCTACGGTGGCCGGGAATCAGCCTGGGATTCCCGATGCCCAAGGCGACAACTTGTAAGTGTCTGACTTACTTACCAGTTCTCTATATGACAGACTATTCCAACAAAAACACCACGACCTAAAGTTAAACCCTACACTACTTCACTCTTTTTCCTCCATAGTAAGTTTATTTGTATCTAAGTAAGTACTTACAAGTTAACAATAACATTGTTGTAACATAGTGTATGCAAGTAATTTCCAACTGCAGCTAGCCGTGTGACATGTCTGTGTTAATACATTGTCATTTCATTTGCTTTTAGGGTTCCGCGTATTACAATACATTCTCTGCTTTGTGGCCGCCATCTTGTTTTTCCGGAAAGTTTCTATTTTACTGCCTATAGGAGTTTGTGCCTAAGTAATTACAGCCACACGGGCTACGATTGCCGCGGTTAGTCCGTGGATGGGTCATCATTGTTTTTGATTTTTTAGACATACAAAGACACCTACGGTCCTCGGAAAGCACGTTATGCCGTTGGTTCCGGCTGTCATTCATAGATCTTTGACAGTCGAGCTCATGCTGACCATAAGGTCCTGGTTAGATCCTGGTCTTTGCCAGACCCGGAGAGGGCTTAGAATTTTTTTTATTGGGTTTTGCAATCTGGAATTTCTCAGTAGAAGTCGGCAGTCTGGATTTGTACCCGGTTCATGGCAATAGGCTCACCCTGTGTGTGAGACTTAAACATAACTGTTGAAATGTAGGTGTATTATAGGTACCTACACCTCTGCCTAACCCGGGAAAGGCCGGACCCGGGATATACAGGCGTAATGCTATGTATCTGTCACCGTCAAATTGTAAATATAGTTGGATAATAATCTATTTAGCGAGATTGTGAACTGTCGAAAGATTGTGAACTGTAACATACTGCTTACAATTTAACCCATTATTTTTCGGTAGATTATAATCTATCGAACTGAAATCGTCAAATTGTGGACTGGTATCAAGATGGATAGTACCTTGCGCTATTACTAAATGGTCAAGTAACTGCCACTAACTTGGAAGTAGGTAGCGCTCGCCGGCCGCTGCCGCGGCAACGCTCGCTCGGCTCGCGCGCAGTTGGTCACAATTCTAATCTAACCTAACCTATTCGGTCGGTAAGCAGTATGGTGCAGTTCACAATTTATCGACAGTTTATAATCTCGCGAGATAGATTATAAACTAACGATGTTCATAATCATATATATATGCTTATATACTCAGCAGTAGGGGAACAAGGCCAATGATGGTGCTGATAACTTAACATTTCTGAAGTCAGGCACTAGTTTCTGAATTTTAATTTTATTTGCACAATTTTACAGGTATTGGCCGCGGTTTACATCCTCAAATGAGTTACGCAGTTTTATATTCTACTAAGAAAAGTAAGCAAACATATTTTCACTATCTCAAACTTAAATCATAATTTAATTCAAATTAAAATATTCATATTTTACAATACGGAACTATGTAACCAAAAATATAATTATTTGACTACTTTACATTATAACGATACTAAATATTTCTACAAATTACACCGCATTTTATGTAAATGCATGTACTCTAAGTAAAATGTGATAATAATAACCTTCTTACCTGTCAATCCGATTCGCCATGCCACAATCAAGTGGAAATTCTGTGTGCTCACCGCGATTTACCTGTAGGTGCCGTCCGCGCAAAACTGAACTTTAAAACTGTGAATTTTAAATGTTGAATTTGAATGAAAACTTTGAAGCATATGTGGAAGGTATTATAAGCTTTATGGTTGCAAAAATAAGGTTAGTTTTTAGTTGTGTGTCAGTCATGTGTACAGTCAGATAGAAATCTCTCGCGAGCCGGTGACCGCGCGTTATAATGACGTTGTCGGTAAAGAAGTCATTATTCATTTTTTTAATACAGTGTTTTGTTGAAACGACATTTTCACTAGCGTAATCACGATTTGTACAGGCAATATATCAAGGTAATAAAAGCCACATTATTACCGAGCGGTAACTGTTGATGGTTTTCAATTTGATGTCTTCATCGGCGTGTTGTTTTATACGATCGCTCAATCAGTGAGTAAATTAAACTTGAAATTATTGCCGCAAATGAGGGAAGACGGTTTGATTGACGATTTTTTTGCTGATATACGTGTTTAAATCAACACGTTTTTAATATAACTCGTGAATAAAGGAATAACCATATGCTCTGTGTAATTATGGAAACGGTTTGCGTATTAACGGATACGTATCTGGTAGCTGTTTAATTGAGTTCGTAGTTGGTTCAACTAAAATATAATTTAATTTCTTTCTAATTTGTTCCGAATTATCTTCGCAGGTGTTTTTGTAAGCCATTTAACCAGTCAAGATTGGTATAACTGAGCCTTACCTTCTGCACACAGCTCAAAACATACATTTAATTGCGTCAGAACACAAAAACGTAATCTCCACAATCCGCGATACATTGCGGGTGCTATACTAAAACTTTCTCATTTCATAAACGGAAAACTGTAAGATGTAACTCACAAATACAATGTAAGGGAACCGCAACAAATAATAGTTTCCGACTGTACGTCTGAGTTACGACAACATACTTCAGGAATACCAACATCCTTCTGCACACACTCTTACAAACCGTCAAACAATTTCCAACCTTGCTCTGTAAACTTTAAGAGTTGCTGTAAACATTGCCGGTGTTAAAGCTAAGTTGGTAAGGTGCGTAAACCCGCTGAAATAGCGCCTGCGATGGCTCAATCAATGGTGAACGACTGTGGGTGTTTTAGACGTGTCGTCAGTAAAACAATTTCGCTTTACAATGTTCGAGGCGAGCTGCATTCTTGTCCGCGGTTTTTTGCGACGACTGTACTTTTTTTTTGGCGTTTTATGTGTGGAGAGAATGCTATTATCGTCCTTATTGTTGGTGTGTTAAGAGATTTTGTATGAGTTTAATGGTGTTTTCGTTGACGGATCAAGACTATTTCTTTTTCTTCGTCTTTATTTGTTTTTTTTTGTCAGCCTTTTCCTGACATTGCACTGTTTTTATTGGCGCTGAGACAGGTCGAGGAAAATAACAGAATAGAATAAAATTTTGTTAATTGTTCTCAGGTATAATTAAAACGTATATCTACTTCATGCCTCTAAGGTGTGCAGTAATAAGTAAAATAATAAAAACAATATTTGATAGAATAAACAGAAACTAAACTGGGTAAGAAGTATTCTAGAAATACAGGAAAAGATTGATATATAAATAAGAAATAGGTTCACATAGATATAGTAAAAAGTAAATTAGGTGAAAGTCTAGGGAGTCTAAAAAGATTTTGAGAATTCACCCAAAAAAGGTAAGAGAAGTTGGAAAGAAAATGTGAGATGCGTTTGTTCCTGTAGAGACACAATTGAAGAAAACATTGCATACCTACTATTGAATAGAATCAAGTTTATCTAACTGAACAGACAGCTGTGCTGCTGGGGAGTTTGTTGCGCTACTTCTTCTTCCCAGCTAAAGCACTAGGAAGTGGTGAAGGGCGGGCGTTTTCGTTTAAAAAATGTTGATTCGCAGCCTAATTTGAATAAATGAGTTTTGATTTGAAAACCAGTCTCCACTTCGAAGTGACAAGTCTTCGTAGATCTCGCGCAAGTAGCAAAAATGATAAATGTTTCATTACAAAAGTGACTTCGAAATAATATAGGTAGTTTCTGAGCTGGTAATGATTGAAACAGTATAACTTGTACAAGTATGTGCTCCACTTCATACATTACAAAAGTGAGCATAAATTATGATAGATTGCTACAATTGTGAGTGGTTTTACTTACCTACTCAGTTCTTGGAAATTGCGCTCCCTGATATAGGTACGGCTGATGTTTATGTATTATATGATCTGCATACATATAATTTGGTGAAACAAAAAACTATTTGATTTAAAAAGACGCCTGTATTTGTAATTTCACGTTAAAATGCTCCTACTGCTCTCTCATCATCAGTGGTCGTCGACGAATGATTCTTGCATAATCATCATCTAAGGCTGTGAGTGGTCCTTAGCTTGGTCGAGTATATTTCTCCAATGAGACCTATTTCTCTTCAATATCTCTCTCCAACAGTTCTTAAATCGTGGTCTACTTCGTCCATCCCATCTGAGCTTGGGCCGCCTCGGACTTTTCCGGATATCCGGTTTACTATGAAGGTGGTGCTGGTGGTTTGGGTGCTCAGGTCTCGTCCATTCTTGAGATCCTATTTTAATGGACTTTATAACATTAGGGACGTCGTACAACTTGTAGAGCTCATGGTTGTACAGCGATAAAAAAAAGAATAGAAAACATTTATTCGACACAGACACAACACAGCAGCAACAAACATATATAAAAAGAAAGAGAACAACAAACATAACAATAAACATAGGTAACAATAAAATTGCAGTAAAATTGTGCTGAGCGTGCCCATACCGAAAGGCTTGGCTGCTTGGCTTGGCTTGGCTTGGCTTGGCTAGCTTGGCTTGGCTTGGCTGGCTTGGCTTGGCTTGGTTGGCTTGGCTTGGCTTGGCTTGTTCATTTTCCAGTACTACATCGAATATATGCACCGGAAGATTTTCCGTTCAAATAGTAATAGAAAGTTCTAGTCTTAAAAAAAACAGATCGTATGATGTTTCTGGTGGTGCTAGCTCGTAAATATCAGCCTATGTATCGGTGTTTGTCCTATGTACTTGGGGCAAACTGGCCATCATTCCCAATGCCACTTCCTCATCACCAGGGCCATGGCACCAATCTGTTTATACACTGGTCCCAATTGGCATTCATTTGGTAATGATTGATTGAACATTTATGTATTTAATATTTATGTATTTAATATTCTTGTTCAGTAAGTGTTGCGATTACTATAATCATAGAATTGAATATAATTGATCAGTCAAGGTGAGAAAGATTAACATTTTTATGTGTTTGGTTAGGTAAGTAGTTATTTACTTGTAAGTCGATATTCACACGGAGGTAATAAAATCAATTGCATTATATCGATTTTCAACTCTCGGTATGTAGCCAAGGGTTGAAAATCCAACAGAGTGCATCTCAACGCGTCGAAAATCGAACAGTATGTTTTACTGCTCGATTTTGAACTCTAAGCTCTAAGCAGTGCGTTGAAAATTCAGTACGCGAATATTCCTGCCGCGATGTTATTACGTCTGTGTGTATGTCGATTTATATTTACGCGTTTTAAGTACTAGATATTATATTTGATTATAATTCACATTCATGTGTTAATTATAGTGATTTTAATCAACACTGTTGTAATCGGGTTTCAACAAGTTATTTTAAATAATTATTCATAGATGTTTGTAAATGTGTTTTAAGAAAAACTTAATTAATTTGTTGGTTTCTACACACGATCTGTTTGGTATAGCATCTTAAAAAAAAAAAACAAAAACAAGACATAGGTATATATATATTTTATTTTGACACAAACAAACGCGGAAATATTGACGGCTAGGATAAAATACTCCAGGGTGGAAGTAGCCACCGTGGGATGCAAAGAAAAACCTCTAATGCCAAGTTTTCTAAACAGTGTTATAGAAGAAAATCACGTGTTACATTCTATTGTCATGAGCCTATGCTAGCTATGCCTAGCTGTGGACTGAAAAAATCTATGGCAACAGTAATTCTAGAATACTGTAAATACAATCGTATTTTGGTACGTTCCGGGACAACCCAGACCCATTTTATGTGTTGTGAATGGCCTTAGTATGGTTGAAGTCAGTACGTAGGTCTGAGATTTACCAAGATTTTACATGAAAAGTTAAAGAAGCTTTTAACATAATTATATGTTCATAAGGCCAGTAAAATACACTGACGGGCTCATTGCTAAATGATAACAGCCGCACGGGTCGATTGAAGGTTAAGCTATGCTTGCCGCGGTCAGTTAGAGGATGGGTGACCAACATCCATTACATATCGAGACCACTCCATGCTTCGGCCAGTTGTCATTCGTAGATCTTGAGAGTCGTTACTACAGAAGCCTAAAATGTCCGACAACCAGTCTTACCCTAGGGGTATCGTGTTACCCAGTTAACTGGGTTGTGGAGGTCAGATAACTAGTCAGCAAAAAAATACTGGTATTATACTGGACTAATATACGACTAATAAATTCTTAAAAATACTGGTTGGTGGCTAGCTTTTTGCGGCTGCTTGATGATGCGTCCCCACGTCAAGTGACGGGCGCTATTTCATATTGTAGTTTCTTGATATGATATTGTAGGTATTTAAAAAAAGGCTCTGAATTGAGTAGCACACAAAAAAAAATCTTTTACATTATTTATTTACGTATTCATAAACATTTTTTATTACTAATATTCAAGTATATATCTATTTTATTTGCCTGCGTCCGTGTGTCACTGCGGGCTGCCAACTGAAAACCAGCGCTGGGTGTCTAACGCCCAGCAAATGCTGAGATGGTAACCCTTTCGGTATGGGCACGCTCAGCACAATTTTACTGCAATTTTATTGTTACGGTCTATGTTTATTGTTATGTTTGTTGTTCTCTTTCTTTTTATATATGTTTGTTGCTGCTGTGTTGTGTCTGTGTCGAATAAATGTTTTCTATTCTATTCTATTCTTAAGACTAAAAACCAACCCTGACATTCGTGGAAAAAAGCAAGGCAGATGATGACCGTATATATCCAGTTACTCCATTGAAGAAGCTTATCACCTATATGATTATATTTTTATTGGCTTTATGGTACCTATAGTTACTTATATCATAATAAGCTTCTTCATCTGAGGATCGTTAATCAATCTTCTTCCGTGCAAAGTGTAAAGTGTGCGTCTGCGCAATTGCGCCTGCGCCTCTCACTGCAATCAAATACATAGATTAGATATTATATCTTGGTAAAGTAACTAGATGTGCATCACGGCTCCGTTCGTGTGTAATTTAATATATTTTCCAGGAAGAAAGTACCTCGCGGTGTGTTGGTATCATTTTCTGCCTATAGCGTTTCCACTGCTGGTACACAGGCTTGCTCTGTGAGATGAAGTGCGGGCCCAGTGCGGGCTGGTACATGTCACATGTCTTCAAATTTTTGGTTCTAGGACATGCCGGTTTGATTTCGGTGTATTCTTTCACCTTTTGAGAGCAGTGGTGATGAAATAAATTACATAAAGTAAAGGGGTTCGAACCCTTGACCTGCAACTTGTAAATCTTTACCACTGGGCCATCACTGCTCCGCGGTAGTGGCGCGTGTAGGAATAGCTTTTCTTAATATTCCAGGATGAAAATAAACCTGAATGAGATTTTCCATGCCATTCTTTATTTCAGCTCTTTAAGAACACAGAAAAGCCTAAAAGTATACCGTTTCAGTTATTTTTAATTTACGTTCATCTGTAATTGGTGGATGGATGATTGCTCTCAATGCCATTTTGTCGCTAGATGGCGCAACATCCACAATTTGGAACATTTTCAATTTTTACGCCTAACTTAGAAATCTTTAGTAGATAACTTTATTGTACGCTGAACCTAGGGCATTAACTTGATTTTTTTAGATAGTCACTGTGCTTGTTAACTGGTCTCATACAAAGATTACAACATAATAAAGATTTAGCCGCTTGACTTTACTCTTTACACACACTTGCAACGTAAATAGTAGTAACTTTCGACACCACTAGATGTCGTTTTATTCAAACAGTTGAAAATTAAAATGTCCGAAAGACTAAAAAATAATTTATAACACTTGATATTATGTTCCAATCTATTTCTTATTAGTATAATTATTGGTCTAAGCATACTTTTGTTTCTAGACTCGATACCTTTCAACTTAGCAAATTATTCATATAAATTATTTTAGGTAATATAGGTATACTGTACCTATAAGTAATAAGTATAAGTATAAATAAAAGACTATTTATTCCATTGTAAAGCTTTTTATTGTACCTTACTATAAATTAATAATATTTATTTAGTAAAAAGGGGTTAATATTTTCATAAAAATAATCGTTTTATTTACTCTCACTACATTTACTTAGATAGTTTCCGTTTGGATTCAAACCATCGAGTCATACCACCATACAAAGATAACATACTTTTTTAAATATTTTGATATTTACAATTATGATTTTGAATTTAGTATTAGAAAGAATTATGTATGTAGATTACAATATAAATAACATCATACGTAAGTATTTATAACAGCACATGTAAGTATCTTACACAACAACACACAAGTGGTTGCTAGCTAACCATAACATTTATTTATGTTTCAAGAATACCTACTTATTATACAATTTAGAACTTCAATAAATATTCTTTTACAATTGAATTGTTAGGCTGGTACCTAAATACATGAGTGAAACTTATCTACACAGAAAAATCTTATGAACTAACAAAATAACACAAACTATACAACGCTACGTGCAAAAATAGCTTATTAATTATTCTATAATGTTCCCACTGCTGAGACTCAGGCCTCCTCTGAACTGTGGTGATGAAATAATTTACACAAAGCAAAGTAGTGCCGGCTTGGATTCGAACCATCGACTCGTACCACCATACAAAGATACTTATAAATATTATAATAAAATATCTTCTTTTCTACGCGCTACTTTTTGCAGTCGCCGCCGCCGCCGCCCGCCGTATCAGTCTTCTGCTTGTCACTTTTTACTTCCATTTATATAATTTCCGTGCGATCTGAATCAAATGCTGGAAGACGCAGTTTTCGCTGCAACAAATGAATTTACAGTTTTGTTAGACTATTCTTACTGAACCCACACCTCAGAGACCTGCGGAATAAGTTAGGAAATGAGTAAGACTTATATTTTTATACCTTTTAATTCCTTGATGTCTAGACATTTAGCATTTTTCTCAACTCTTCTCAATATAATTTCCGGCACTACACATGTTTTAAAAAATGTTACCAACTTCGGCATCATAGCGTTGATAAATTCCTCATCCCGGTTAACTTCTATGACAGTCAATGGTTGGGTGACAGATATAAAGCAAATGAAGTAACATTTATTCATTTTGGTAATTCGCAATTGACCCTGGACCTAGAATCAAAATAATAATAGCTGTTAAAAAGAAACAATCCAAGAAATACATTATTTTTATAAATACATACCAAGAAATAATGATATTTGTTACTTACTTGATAATAATAATTATGCTTTTTGTTCATAACTAAAACATCATTTTCCAAATGAATAGGAAAATTTCTATTTTCTGATGCTCCTCTAATATTTTGAGATTTCCTTTCCAAGGAGGGAAAACATTTTATTTCTACAATAGTATTTTCTGCTTCTATAATACCTGTAAAAAAGAAAAGTTTTTAGGCCTACGCTACTGAACCAAATTTAAAAAATTCACGCGACACAAGATCCATAGGGGCAGAACCACAGGCAAAAGCTAGTTATTTGTATATTTTCATTATTCAATAATCTTACCATCAGGGCTAGCTGCTAAGAATCCAAATTCTTCATCAATGAAAAGTCCTGATGGCCTGACAGTTTTGCCATATTGTTGCATAAACATGCTCTTTGCAACATGTTCATTTTGTTGTCCATACATCATATCTTTAGTACAAATATTATTTTTGTAGAGAATGCATTTCACATGATTGTGACATGGTGTGGCATTACGACGTTTGCAAACCTAAAATTAACAAAGTGACAATCATAATTCTTGTACTGGCTTGTGCTGTGGCTTCTTAGAAAGTAAGAAACAATAGAGGAACAATAGAGGCTGATAATATATCTTACCATTCCAAACTGGCTTGCTGTGAGACGGTCAGATCTGTATGAGAGATACTTTTCATTATCATGTTGACCCACAGTCTGCTTTTCAATTAGTACTATTTTTTGTGTATCTTCTTGGAATTTAAGCAATCTCAATTCACAGAGCCGTTTTAATTCTACCTCATTAATATCGACAGGGTCACTTGCTGCTGGGCCATAGTCCTTATCAGGTTGAGTTTTATTTTTTTCAGTAAAAAGCCGTTTTCGAGTCATTTTCTGTTGGCGCAATCTATTTCTCTCTTTTTGATGGACATATTTTTTAAAATATTGTCCAGGGCTCTCTGTTGTCTTTTTTTTCCATGCAGTTTGATGCCATTTATGTCCTACAGAATGAGACAATCCTGAAAAGCCAAATCATAGTCACATACATGTCTGTTTGCAACCTAAGTTTTTATTAATGACCATTGAAAGTTCCATAAGTAATCAAAAGTTGAGAATAAACTCTTTATATTATGGAGAGAAGAAGTCATAGATCATGTGGGTTGCTAGAGATATCATATAATTATTGTTTTAAAATATCTATGAAAAAACTTATTTACCTGCTACATGAACACGCCGCTGATAAGAGCCTCCTTTTCCAAGACTGAGTCGTTTTCCACAGTTAAATTTATTAATGACACTCATAAAATTTTCTGCAACATTTGTTGTTTCGTTAGACAACCGTCCAGCTTTCAAAGCGATTCTTTCATTTGCAGCATAAATAAGAGCCCAGACCTCTGGTGCTGTATTTCTTAGGATTTCTACTTGGTTGTCTTGCTGTTTATTCTCGTCAGGTGGTAATTGCTTCACTGAACAGTAATATTCCTTACATTTTTCATGCTGTCCAAATACATGAAGTGGACTATTCCTTAAATCATCAGCCATTGAACCTGGCTGACTGCTATTGTGAACAATAATCTTTCGCGCTACTAGTGTCAATTTCATCAATTTAGGCCTCAAAATATTTCGTCCATACAGAGGGAGTTTCGTATTACCTAAAATCTTTAAAAAAAAATATTAAAACATAGGAAGATAAAAAAACTTTTTGAAAATAATATCTGACTTCTAAAACAAATACAACAAAAAACATTGAAAATGCCAATAAAATTTGAGGTTTACCCTCAATTTCCCTGGGATCCCATCATCAGATCTCATTTGGTGAATGGGACCACTTCAGGTGTATACTCTTTTAAATAAAAAAAGAATTTTGAAAATCGGTCGACAATTCGCGTAGTTCGGTGGACAAACATTAAAAAAATACAGTCGAATTGATAACCTCCTCCTTTTTGGAAGTCGGTTGAAAAAGAGAGAAACATTTATTTTATAGTTGCTAAATCCTACTGTAAGTGAAATATTTGTTTTTTTTTATAAAATATTTAAACAAGCACTGAAAAATGACTGAACGGATATGGATGAAATTAGGCACACAGATATTTTATAACCACAACATAGGACTTACTATACTTTTTATCCAGGTAAACATTTTGACACGTGCAGAGCCGCAAGTAAAAGCTAGTGTAAAATCATTATTTATAACTCTAAAAAGTGGTTGTTTACCTTGTAAAGTGCACTCGTGTAGTTTTTTATAACATGATTCTTGCATTCAATTTTCTTTATTTGGTTTCCATAAGACACCTTTTCTTTCAAATTAGCAAACACTGAAGAATCCCCATCTCCTATAAAACTTAGGTACCGAAGATTATGCATATTCTCACTCTGTTGAAATCCTTCAACAATTATATCAGATTCCATTGCAGTAGATGGCCCAGTAAAGTTTTTGCAGCAACCATGACTCTTAGTGTCTGAACCTGTTCGCTCATAATATTGGCATGTATAACAATATTTGTTCCTGACACCAAGATAAAGACATTTCTTGGTTTCCTTTCCAATAATGCAGGCCTAAAATTAAAGTTCTTAGTTTAAATATTGTAAGAAATCATAAATCAAAACACTGAACATTGTGTAAAATATGTTGTACTTTGGTATTGTCAAACATAAACTTCATCGCTGCAAACAAGCAAAAGCGTACTAATGTAATGAACACAAAAATATGGTATCAAGTTAGGACTTACCATTCCAGATGAGGAATCAAAGTTGTGACCATATGACCTTTTCAACCATCCGCCATCTACATATACAGTAATGTATGGAATACCATCTAAAGAAACATTTCCTTTATCAATAGCAATAGACCTTTCTTGCTCACCAGCTTTCTTTATTTCTTCGGTCAAATGTTCATGCCATACATTGCCCAATTGTTTTTCAATGAAACGGAACGTTTGTCCGGTCATTGTTGGTATATCCATTAGACTTGTGATGTGTGCTGCTTGCGTGTAATAACTTCCAGCAGTCACAGTTGCCCATACAAATGCGGTGTTAATTTTCTGTTTCTTCTCTGTGCTTTGCTGCCATATTTTATTACACATGCTACATTTAAATGTTAACAAACTGTGAAATCCTTTCCGGTGTTCACTAATATACTCTATTTGAGATGACTCACAAGACTGTCGATGGTTTTCCATTTGAAATGCCCATTGGATCACATGTTTCAAGTCAACAATACGGTACCCTACCAAACCTGATAAGTTGTCACTTGATGTTCTTTCCACAGTTAGTTGATAAGCTTCAGTCTCTGAATCGGGTTGTGGCCAATCAAAATCAACAGTCTCTACTTGCTCTGTAACAGATTCAACTGTATTGGAGCTAGAGCTGCAGGCTATGGCTTCGTATCGAATTTTTGGTATACCACGCGAATAGGTTTTGGGCGTATCTTCAGCTGTCGAAAGGTTGGACAGCTGATGATGATCTCGAGTTGTATGTGGACTGAAATAAAAGATAAATAAATGAAATAGGTACAGTTAATAAAAACAATGTTGAGAGACAAAAATATTGATAGGTCTGTAGGTACCTAAACACAACAGGGCAGTCCGCGGTTTCTTCCACTACCTTCTGTTTCTTGTTACGCCATGCTTCCACCCGGCTGCAATTTGTTAAAACTTGCTCAATACATAATACTATTTGAAACTAACCATAACGAGCCGCCTTTTCTTTTTTTTTCATAATAAAGGAAAAATGGCGGTAAACGAAGACTACAACACGAACCAACGAGTATCAAATAAACTCCACTCACGTAAATCTGATTCGAAATCTTATGGGAATCTGATTTACTCACTATATATCACTAAAAGAACTTCCATGATGTCTTTTGAATGCAGCTTGCACTTTTTTCCGTGATTTTCGCGGGCCTGAATACATATGTCGTATATACGCAAGTTTATTAGTCGGGTTCATCTTAGGCAGTTCAGTTGCAATTCAATCTGTAATCAAAAAGAATAATTAAAAACAACAGCAAATGTATCTTATTTATGAAATGTTTCAAGAAATTTGTATTATTCAGAAATAACACCACCATCAAGCTGTCGAGTGCTGTGAAGCTCAGTGTTGCCAACACGACTAAAACAAAATCTGCTAAACTGCTATTAAAATTATGTCAAAATTATACTAAATGCTATAAAACTATGCTAAAATACTATGCTAACGTTCGTCTTCCTCTTTTCAGAGAGAATATTTGAAATTTGTAGTATGTGACGACACTGACGACAATCAACGAATGTTACTAACGTTTGTTTTATTTCATCTTCTAAATTTTACACTTTTGTAAAGTTTTAAGGGTAATTAATTACCATTATAATAATACTCTATATCACCTTGAAAATAATTCATTGTACATAAAAATAACACTTACCGTCAATAAAACACAAAAACACTCCACTTTTCAATAAAAACTGTTTCACGGATGGCACTCATTTGAATGGTTCTCATTAGTACCTATGTAATAGGTAGCACAGTCTATAAATCATACATACAGTCGTCCAACCAAGACGTCTAGACAGTAGACATGGGCGAAGTAGCTCACTAAAAAGAAAAAGAGCGATTAGCTCTTTCACTCTAAAGAGCTATATCACTCTTCTAGCTCACTAGCTATTCTATAGCTCAGTGATTCAGACGCCGACTGTTAGTTCATTTGACTCACGGTGCACGCGTGTCGTTGAAAACGTCTCGGCCCGCTCAGTAGCCATTGTCAATAGCTCTTTGGAAGTTTGGAGTTAAGTTAAATAAGCTTTTCAGTTTGTTTATATAATTTTATGACTTTACGTAAATAATACGCAAAAAAATAAACAATGCAATGCCAAAGTATTTTCTACTTTAAAGCTATGGTCATAAAGATAGATTTACAGTGATTTATGTCGTAAGATAGTCTACAATGACGTATTGTATCGAAGAGGTATTGTTGGAAGAACGAACTATGCGATCCGAAATATTCCGAAGCGAACCGAATGAGCCGTTCGGCTGCTGACTTCGGTCGGTCATCGGTGTCTCGCTGAAGTACTGAGAGTCTAAGAGCTAACTGAGCTAGTGAGCTAATTAGCGAACGAGTGAGTGAGCGAGAGCGACGTCCATCAAAAAGAGCTAGCTCTTTTCTATCACTCGCTCACGAGCTACCCATGTCTAGTAGACAGGGCAATCGTGCGGGGCGAGACGGGGAAAGGGTAAATATCCCGTTTTAAGTTCTAATGATACTGGTGTTTATTGTTTCGTGTGGATTTCATGACAAAGTCTCTTCCGAGCCCCTTTTCTTTAATAAAAAAAACCTCGTAGTAAAGTTTAGTTGCTAAATTGGTGTCCAGATTCTTAAATATTATACCAAAATGTTAAATTTTGCGTTGAAGTTATAGTAATACCACATTTGTTTACCATTTATTTTATTGAAATTTCAATGCGTACTATTTTTATTTTTGAATTCTTAGCAAAGTACGATCTTTTAATATGTATGGTACGATCTTCTAAAAAATAAAGTTGGCAACCCTGCTTGACGCACTTTGTGTGTGCTAATAATACTAGTAAAATAAGCAATTATGAAAAATCAAAGTGGTTTGTTTGTGTATTCACTAATCTTGCTGATTTCACATGAATTAAATATGATTCAATCAATAGATGTACGTAGTACCTACGTTTCACCATTGTGTAGGTAGCTTCGCTGATCGCCTGATTTAGTTTTAACTTACATATACATCAAATTCTATTCTCTGATTTTATTCAACGCAAACCAATGGATTAGTACCTAAGCGTATCAGAAAATGTGTTATCAGTACCTACTTACATACATTAAAAAGATTTTTAAATCTGGAAAGTCTAGGAATGTTTAAGTGTGTACTAGTAACTACTTACTACATATTTAAACTAGATAATACAATAATTACATTAGTATTGTATCTGTGTGAACCAAGGGCAGATCGCAGAGATTTTTTTTTCACTTTATGTAAAGCATTCTTTCTCATTGCATAATAAAAAACATTTTATCAATCATAAAATGTTAACTCCGCGGGCAAACCCGCGCGCCCGGCGCTAACTTGCTAGAAACACAATATTCTGGAAACGATTCGCCAGTTGTCAAGACTCAAGACAATCACGCATGGACGGAATGGCAACAGCGCGGGCACAGACGCGGGATGCGCGCGCTGCTTCATGAATGGCAACGTCGCATCCGCGCGTCACTCGATGGTAACCTTGGCGCTTTTTCGAATTATCGAACAGCGCCATCTAATATAAATGTTTACCAATCGTAAACTCGTAACACAACAGCAACCAACTTTCTCGGTGGTTCTATAAATTTCTGTCAGATGGCGCGATTCAAGTCACTCACACATGTAAAGATTTTTCGTTTTTTATTCGGTCTAATTCTCCTAGAAATACTGTTTTTTTTATAAAATTTGGGCCATATGCGGACATAATACACTATAAAGTTTCATTATAGTTGCTTTTATTCTGCAGAAACTGTTTATTTACGGAGATTTCTACATCTGAAAAATGTATGGCGAAGTCCTTCTAGGCATTCACCTTAAGGGGCACCAGCAAAATTTGTAAAAAAAATCCAACTACATATTTCATGAAAAAGTAATTCAACATTCCTCTTAGTTCACATAATCCCACTGACACATAATCAATGGGATTATGTGAACTAAAAGGTTGTATTAATGATGGTTTTAATGATTGTAATTGTGTAAAGGCATATATACCTATTACGTTCCGTGTGGTGCCGGACGTAAAGAATAGCACCATCCCATCTCTTCCCGTGGGTGTCGTAGAAGGCGACTAAGGGACTTACTAGAGAATGGGCAGCAGCGTTCTTTATGCATTTTACCACCATACTGCGATCGCCAACCCGCCTGCCAAGCGTGGCGATTATGGCAAGTCCCCCCAAATTTTGGGAGGACTATGTCCAGCGGTGGACGTCTTCCGGCTGAAATGATGATTATGATGATGATATCTATTACGGTCGCGAGTCATATTTTAATCACCAGGCAACCTGACACTGAACTGGAAAAGAACATTTGAATCGCGCCGGCTATCTTAGCGCATCCTCCTCACAGGTGCTCATGCGCCGTTCTGTTCAACAAGAAAGGAAAATTAACGATAACTAGGAAATACATTGAAGGACCAAGTGACTCCTTATTTGCTAAGATTTAGGGCTGATTTTTCAATTGTCAGTTATCTTTTATCAAAGGAATAAATATGCTGGTTTGCAGCTTTTATTGTATAGAGAATATGCTATCTGTCAGATTAATTCTTCAGAAAAAAGTTATCTGACTATTGAAAAATCAGACCTTACACGTAGTTTACGATCGAGCTCTAGAACTACAAAATTTATTTCAGGAATATAATAACGTTATGTACCCAAGACACACTTAGTGTCGTCAAACCCCACAGAACTCCAGAATATAATAAATACTTAATTACTTGGTTCGTAGGGTAGTCACAACAGTACGTAGAGTCCAGTGAAGTCGTTAATCAAGCTCGTGTAGAGTCGGAGCGGCGCGAGCGCAGCTCTATCGTGTGATTATACTTAATAGAGACCGGCGGCCCAGATATCTTACTTAGAGTAGGGTGAGGTGGGCTGTTGTTGGCTGTGGACATGATTATTATTTAAACAATGTTTTTTAATATGATGATTGTAAGAGAAACCCCAATTTTTATTCCCTTTCGTTTAACTACCCACCATAAACCATCTTCACGGATGACAAATAGTAATTCTGTTAAGTCATCCTTGAAGGTGGACTTGTACCTAGGACTATAGACAAAACCTCAAGGAATCAGATAAATCGTAAGGAATCAGATTGTTTGGATAACTTAACACCTCGTTAGCTGCTAAGCTATGGAATTCCATAGTCCTGATTTAAATCCCGAATAATATCAACGTAATATATTGATATATTGGATCTCTAACAGAGGCTACATAATTACATGCAAGTATTGCATCCATAGAGCAGGTACAAATACAGTGTGTGCTTCCAATTATAGGAGACCACATCATTTACTTGAAATCCAGGTACATTAAAGTTTGACAATGTAAGAATATACAAAAAAACACAAACTAAAATATAAATACTTAAACTAAGGAAACAAAGAAACAATGGTATTTATATTAATATAGTTTAATCTAATGAAACGTAACAAATAAATTGTAATATTGTAAGTATTTATAACAAAGAAGGGTGTATTAGCCCCACACCCAACTTATAACAACTTAATCCAAAACTACCCACGTTACAAGATACATGAACCGCATCACCTCCCCCACATTCCCGCCGCAGCGGGGCGCTTGCGCAGCAGGACGCCTCGTTATTAGCACCTCCATGTTCAAAGCGCGAGCCGACACACCCCCCTCCACTTCGTCCCACCTCACACCCGCAGGCACGCAACTGACAGCTCCAGTAAGTGAAATAGTTTTAAATTTTTAAACTTGGAACTTTTTAGTTTTTGGTTCCTCATCAGTGAGTCTATTGTTGTTGAATTTGGGATTCTGGTGTTGTTTTGTTTCCTTTATTTTGGGGATGGAACGATGTTTGTTGATTCTACCGAAATAAACTCAAATTCAAAACAGTTATTCAACTATCTATCCTACTATCCTTCTAATATTATAAATGTGTAAGTTTGCATGTTTGGATGTTTCTTATTCAATCACGCAAACTGAACGAATTTTTGAGTAATTTGACAAAGATGGATAATATCCTGGATAGTAGTACGATCCTGTGAGATCATTTTCGTCCTCCATGTAGGCGAAACCGATGGCAAAAACTTGTTTTAAATAATAATTTAAAGAAATCCGAAGCTTAAATTGGTCGGAAGAGATTTTATTCCTAAGTCCTTATTATATCTAGTAGGCATTGACAATGTTATCTTGTGTATTACATTGGCATGCGTTTCCTTATTTAGATAGCATGCTAGAGTTTATACAAGCATGTTAGATTTGTTTGAAGACAAATTTAGGAACAAGAATGTATTGTCAATAGCGTAATTTCATTCAAGGTCACAATTTAGATTCGTTTATCAAAATAGCCATTAAGATTTGAATTGGCTTTTCATTGGTTATCGGAATTAATAATAAAATAACCCTTCTTTCATAGCTACTCCTATTTCTTTCTTGAAACTGCTTAAGTTTATGTAAAACATGGGCAAGGAGTCAAAATAATAGAGCCTGAATAAAATTATAGCATTTACGAGTTACTTTATTAAGTTTTTTTACTTTTTCGCAATTCACTTAAATCCAATTACAATGGAGCTGTAAAATGTACAATTGCACACAATAAAATAAGATGATAGTTGATAGTAACCAAGTGTGTGCAGAAGGCTCACTGAAGTTACCAGAATGGATTCTTTTATAAATAGATCTGCACCCTAATTGCGTAACACGCGATTAATCGTAATCGGTTTCATTTTGACAGTTCAACAATATTCATTGCGTTATTTACGTTGTTGAGCAGACACATTTTTCGAACATATGAAGCAATGGTTTAGCCATCTGTTTCAAAACGAAACAAATTATGATGAATCGTGAGATACGCAATTACGGTGCTGGTTTCTGAAAGGTTCTATCGTCATGTTGTGAAATCTTATGATTGGCATGTGGCCTATGATAACATTAGTTTATTATTTCGGGAGAGATTTGGCAACTTTACTGATTCATTGGATGTTTGATCAATCCACTTATATTTATAATAAACTGAACCGTAAATTGAATATTCATCCCATGTTGTGGTACAAATGTAAAAAAAAACTTTAACGGAATGGTTAAAATCACAAACGTACGAGGAAATCGACCAGAATATGCTAATGAAGAACCTGTACTTAATCATAACATACATCAGTCAATTAATTATTAACACACACACACCCCGCACATTCATACACATACACACACACACAAACACATACACTCACACAAACACTGCACATACCTGAACATGCTACAACAACTTTGTCAATACCTTAGAACCTAAGCTTTTTCTTTCCTCTTTTAATTATGCCTCTATATTGTGGTTAGCAACCCATGGGAAGTTGCGAGGTCACCCCATCACAAGTATCCTTATAACTTATCGGGGTTACCTCAATTTTGTGCTGTAAAAAATGATATGAGAACCAATAAAAACTTTTTACTTTACTTCTTACTTGATTAGAACCGAGGGTGCGGGACTCGACGACTTGAGCTAAATTCCACTACTGTTCTAATTATTACTACTGACACATGCATGTATTGACTGGACACGGACAGATCCGTTCAATCTATATAGTTCTTTTTCCTCAAAAGACCATTTCAGACACCAATCTACATGGTTACATAATCTGTCCAAGATCATGTTTGGACTTTAAAAGAGACTGTCCTCCGAGTTTGTTTCAGCCTTTCTTCTCAGAGTAGTAAGATAGGAAACGCTGACCTTATCTAGTTTTAAAAATATTATTGACGTGTAAAAGTGTTTGTACAAACCTACTTACAGAAATGAAATAATTTAGGTATCATTTACTTTTAAAGTCAGAAAAAATTTAAATAGTGCAGGTAAATAAATAAAAAAAACTAGATGAAGTCGGCTGCAATATCGTTAATCAGAGCTTTTCAAGTACGGCGTCAACCGTAGTCCAAACGTCTGTCTGTACGAAAGGGCTAATAGAGGCCTGAAGTTGACTTCAGTTCATTGTACTTAGTCTAGGCTAGTCCTACACAACATGGGTCTTCTGCATCTATTTGTATCGTCAAGACCATCGCGTGCGCACACCGGGAGCCTCGGAACTCAAGCGCAGGCCGCTGATTGGTCGGCCGGCCTGCCCGCCCAGTTCACACGCTGATGCGCCTGCGCACAAAACAATGAACACAGCAACCAGCAACCACACATTAATTAACCAAAAAAATAGATCCCTGATAGAAATTGTTCCATAATTGTAGGAATTATTAAAATTTCCTTTCGAATGCACTCTTTCGGATTTAATTGTAAAGTGGGTAGTTATTTCGAATGGTCATTATGAATAGTTTTCGTGTAAAAACGCAATTAAAGATGTCGTTGTTCTATGAATGGTGTGTATGAATTAATTTTCTTGTATAATTGTATGCAAGGTTTCTACTTTCACCGGGCTGTTGTTTTTAATGAAGAGTAGACCTTTATCATTCAAAATTATTACTTTTGATGCAAAGTAAAAAATCGCAATTAAATATCTAATTTCTAGGTTTTGATTGCGGCTCCGCCCGCGTGGATGTCGGTTATCGCGTAGAAAAGTAGCTTTTGTCCTTTTCCATATCCCAGGCTACCTCTGCCAAATTTCATGACGATCGCTTCAGCGGTTTAGGCGTGAAATCGTAACTGTGGGGTTTCTTGCTGTCTCTTCTCCATAGGAAGCGACAAATTAGAACCGTGCACCTAGCTTCTGACGTTTCATAAGTGCCCATGCAGGTTTATGTGAAATAAAATATTATGATTTTGATTTTGACAGACAGGGTACTTTCGCATTTTTAATATTAATAGGAATTTATTTTAGAACTTCAGACCCAATAGTACTTTTTGTATCTTACTTTTAACATGTTTGTGAGCGTTGATGTCTAATGTTCGAGTGATTGAAATATTAAAACTGGGGGCGAATTTAACAATCATTCTTAACCATAGGTTTGATTCTAGTGTTAATTAATAGTTAGTTTAAGGTCGATAATCGTGCGTGAATCTCTGGCGTTTCTCAGCAGCACACATCACAGCAGTTAGGTATATAGTCAGGCTCAATATTTTCCGCAAGGTCACTGTTGTCATTGTTAAGACTCGCAACATTATTAGGAGCATGTTTATACTCAATTTACCAGCTTATCAGATATTTATTTAAAGCGGTATGAGGAACAGGGTGTAAAGTTCACTCATACTCTATGGAAAGGGGAGGATCCTCCGACCAGACGGGTGTCGTGTCTGGTGGGCAACTGCCCGACGGTTGATGTCGGAATGTTGTATCTATGTCAGTTTCGTGGTAAACTCTGACTGCGCGATGTAGGATTTCTGTGACGTCCTGACGCGTAGTTCGCATGTGGCATTGTAGATGGCGCCAAATCACTTTTTGTGTTTTCAAAATTTTTGTATCGAAGTATTTTCTGTAGTGCCGCTATATATTAATTACGTACGAATCTTCGTCAACCTTTGTTGGTATTCCAGAGGTAATTTCATCAGCCGAAAACAGCGATGTATAATAACCAAGCTACACTAGCTTTCAGATCCATGGAAACAACACTTTACGATAATTTCACAACATAAAATCATATCATCATCATCTGCCTAGCCTTTTCCCATCTATTTTGGCGTCAGCTTCCAGTCTAACCGGATGTAGCTGGGTTACAGTATTTTACACGGAACGACTGCCTATCTGACCTTCATAATCCATTTACTAGATAGAATCGTGGTCAGACTTTTGGGTTTCTGACGACCCGTGATTACTGTTCAAGATCCACGAATGACAGCCGGGACCAACGGCTTAACGTGCTTTTCGAGGCACAGAAGGGTCTTGGTATGTAAAAATAGTCACCTATCCACGGACCAACCGTGGCAAGTGCACTTAGCCACAAGTCTCTCTACATAACGTCACAATTATGCAAATGAGGGGCACACCCCTATTAGCTACGGCATCCTTACCTTCCGCCTTACGCAGGTCCTCACCGGATACGGCTGCTTCGGGAGGTTCCTGTTCCGGATAAGGTGGGAGGAAACGCCCGGGTGTCACCACTATGCGGATCGCCTGGATGACACGTTGGAGCGAACGGTGGAGGTCTGCCCGGCTTGGGTGGAGCACCGCCGTGTCCTCGTGGAGGCGATCGGGGGCGGCGATCTCTCACGTCTGGCCCTGGTCCAGGCCATGGTACGGAGCGAGAGTGCATGGGAAACCGACACCTCTTGCGAAGCAGTAATGCTCGTGAAGGAGGAGGCGGAGAGCGTGAGGGAGAGGCAATCCTTGCGCCCTCGCGTTTCTAGCTGCCGCAGGAGACGCCCTGGGCATCGGGGGTCCATAGCAGACTCCCGGCCACCATCCGGTAAGGACCAGGCCCGGATCGACGGCGCGTTGTGTTCCACGCGCGCCTCAAAGAGATGTCAGCAGTAATTGTATGTAAATCGTATCCTGAACCCCAAGATACAGACTAACTATCTAGTTTGGGTTTCACTGGCAAATAATATTTGTAACTAGCTGTAGGTAATATTTAAGCTACTCATATGTCGTCTCAACTTGTTGTTAATCTATATATGCTTACTGTATTACCTGGACAATAAATTTTTTCTATTTTCTAATTGAAGTGGTCCGCTAGGGCCGATGCCTGCCAGAATCGCAGATTTGTTCGAAAGGGTTACCGTGGCCCTGGCACAGGCAACTAAATGAACACGGGTGGGTTTTAGTCAGTAAAAGCCTGACTCGCCCTACCGCCCCGCTCAGAGCGGGAGAAATCATTTGATGATTTCCCACGCATGTACCTCAAAAAGGTAAGCAGAGCTGTAGGTAATTTGGTATTGAACACCTACATATTGCCAGCCATGTTTAAGTCTCACGAAATAGGAGCTATATTGCTATAAACAGCGCCAAATTCTGACTCTAGGCTGCTATTGCGAAATTCTCAATAGCGCTTTGGCCGAACCAAACCGGAGACCCCAACCTCATCAGTTGCGATTGTGACTTCTATACCAACGAGTCAATGCATACGTTACATGATAAAAACCGGCTAAATGTGCAAGGCCACGCACAATGAAGGGTTCCGTAGTTGGGACAAATTTATCTCCCGAACAAATATAACATTTTAGTAGTAAAACATGTTCTCCCATTCAATCCAAATGCAAATAATATATAAGCTTGTTCGCATATTATTGAGAGTTTTAACATATTTTTATAAGACCACATACTTTTTATATATTTTACTGTAATCTGTAAGTATATAGCAATGTTCTGGATAAAAAAATTTAGCTCAATTGTTTCGAAGATAAGGGGAATTGTCAATTTTCTTCGTAACTTTAATGCTATTTATTTTAAAATGAGTAAAAAACAATATTTGGGCCCCTCTTTGTCTTTCATCAATCAATCAATCATTTTATTATCAGGCAGCTGAGGCCCATAGATAAAATACACAAAATAATCTTAAAAATATTAATAAACTAATACATATTATGAAACTTATCAAAACTATAACTATACACGTAAAGTGGTCGGCGTCGTGTATCGCTGTGAGGTGTCGCGTAACCGTCCTCGGAAACGCCGATATACGACACCTTTCGGCCAAAAGTCCTCTTTCAAGCAGGTCTGTAGATGCTGGGTTGGAACTCGGACCACGAACGACTTAAAGTTGACGTCGTGGCGCGATTCCAACCTTTCGACCCTCAGAGTCCAGTTGGTCTTCACTTTCAAGTACTGCACGACTTCCTCAATCTTCGTGGAATGATGCAGACGTGAAATGTACAGCTGCGTCGTAGGCACAGCAGGGCGCAGCAGCATGCTGGGTCCACTCGGTGCGGTACCGTACAAGTTACGAGGGCAAGGCTTCTTCTTCCTTTCTACCTTAGTAAAACCTTCCTCATCAACCAGGCCCAATCTTGGCACAGAGTTGCGGACCGCAGTCAGGGCAGGTTGAGTACCCTTTTTCAGATTACCCCCTTTTCTGGTTTTTCGCTGTTGCTGCGACGCATCAGATTTGCCGGTGGCGACAATAGCAGCGTAGGCACGAGGGGTCGACGTACCTACGTGTGACGTTCCCACAGCCGGTGTTGTGGTGCGGGCTACGGCGGCGGCGGGCGGCGCTTGCTCAGCGTTATCGGCAGCGGGTGACGCACCTGTGTTCGCCGATCCAAAACTGCCGATAGATGCATTTTGCGCTCCTCGACGCGTGTTCACCTTTGAGGCCTCTGGTGACCCAATTACCGAATTAACGTTGCGCAATAATGCTATTTTTCATCAAAAGACAATTTCAGACACCAATCTACATGGTCTTCATTTGATATGCCACAGGGAAGAGTTTGCAAAAAGTCTATTTTCTTCTTATTTGCAGCCCAAAAATGACCCCATATTTAAAATCCATTTATCTACGTTAAACGTCCGTGTTCGGGTCACAAAAATTAATGTGTACCAAATTTCATATTGGCTGTGACAGACGAACAGAGAGACACACCCACGATTGGTCCGATAAGGGTTCCGTTTTTACGGAACCCTAAAAAAGTGATAATAAGCCTTTTATTGTAACATTCGACAAAGTAAAACTGTACCACTCGTACAAGTCAGACGTAGTACGTAACACGTTCGTGTCGCATCAGATATAGAACGTAAATAAAATTAATAACGGTTCACTTGAGCGCAGGCGTGCAAGCGTCGCGTCGCTGCAAATTAAAAAGTTTACATTTAATCACACGTAACTATTACTACTGGTTTGGTATGTGTTAATAACTGTTATTTATTGATTACATACTCGTACATATATTTTGTGTTTGTAATCGCTGTAGAAGTTAGCACCTGCGTGGTTTAGCACTAACTTCTGGGTTGGTTGATATTTGGTTAATTTGATATTATATTATCTTAGAATGGTTATGGTTTGGGTGTTGGTTTACGATCACTGACTTAATGATACGAAATTATATGGTTCAAAAGGTTATATTGAATACTACAATTTATCCTAATATTAAATGGTAAATTTAAGCTAAATTAGCACTAAGATGGTTTGATTTGGTTTGGTTTGAGTTACGCGATTGGTAGTCGCTCACGAACTAACTGGTAATAGTTGCGATACATGCATTTATGGAAATGCATGCAGGAAAAAGTGCTTCGCTGTTCGGTCGCAAATATTGTACCGAACATATTCCCGAGTACGAGATGAGATAAGAAAAGAATAAAGTAATCATCATCAAATCACCTTAGTTAAATAATAATACATGTCAAATGGTAAACAAAAATAAAGTAATTATAAAATGGTAGACAAAGTAAAAGTGGTATAAAATGGTAAACAAAGTAAAAGTGGTATAAAATGGTAAACAAAGTAAAAGTGGTATAAAATGTTAAACATAGGTAAAATTAAAGAAGTCCTTAAAAAACATAAATTCTTTACACTAATGAGTCTTCAACTGTAAGCACACGTTCTTTTCGCACTTTAGGCAACGTAGCCCTTTCCTTCTTACCCGCACTACGCATAGCACTGGGCCACCGTCTGGCGAAATATGCACTTAAACCTATCGGTTCACTCTCACTTTGCTGACGGTCAGCAGTACTCTGCTTTCGCGGTTGCACTTCACTATGCACCCTGGTTGACTCTGATGTAGTCGCCACAGACTCCTGTCTGTGGTGGGGCTCCGCCCGGCTGGCTGCAGAATGCGAGCAGCATCTCACTCTTCTCCAGACCCAGACTGCTGCCGCGCATAGGACAACCCCCAAAAGTATGTATACGACGGTGTACTGGTGAATGTCGTGAACTGATATGTCATCGACCTCTGCTTTGGTGGATTTCAGTGTTTTGATCTGTTCTCCCAGAATGGATAGGGATCTATTCAGACTCATGTCTTCTGGTAATGCTGTTTCCGTTGGTATTTCAACGTTTACAATATGGTTTATCTGGTCTAGCTCTGGTACGAGGATATTTGGTGAGAAAATTAGTTGGTTTGATTGTTGTTGTAAAGAATACAGCGTGAAATCCTTACTTTTAACGAAGCATTTCTGTGTCATGCTAATGACCCCTGCTCGAGTCAGCTGACGAACGGTAACTTGATCGTCGCATATGATTTTGATAGAATATGTGTCACAGCAGAAATATAGGTATTGTGACGTTGAGTGTAATTCTACCCATCTATTTTTACACACTGTTCTTTCTGTTTTGCACCTTTGGTTTATTGGGCTTGTCTCGCAAAAGTTTTCGTCATTTTCCAAATTCAGGATAGGTTTGAAGAGCTCACACATGAAGGATTCTCCGTGATACAAACATGTGTCAAGTTCATGTATGGTTGCTACAAAATATGCATCCTTTTTTAGGTTCACTGCGACGTATTCCGATATTGGTATTATGCTGGTCATACTGTAATTGGTTTGTTGCGGAACTGGTATTATCCTATATAATTGAAAACTTTCTCTTGCTATGAGCGGGAATGTTATTTCAAAGATAATATATTTTTCTGTGACCCGGGCCTTTGTTCTCAGCAGTTTGTAGATGTGCTGAAGGTCTGTCTCTATGTTATCGATGGGTAAGCCTAAATCTTGAGGCATTTGCCCATAGATAATTTGTAGTTCTCGTTTGAGCTGCACTGGTGTCAGTAGATGCAGACTGATTTGACCATGGTAGATTTCCGAGATTGTATCTATTAAGGTAGTCTGTATCTGTTTCAAGTTTTGCATCATATTAATGGTAGCTATCGAGACCAATGTGAAGTCCTGTTGTGTTGTCATCACATCGATTTCTTGTTGCATCTTATTATTGGCGTTATCCAACGCATTTAGATGCTTATTTATGGTTTTGTGTTGCTTTGCTATTATGTCTTCAGTTCTTTGTAGTACATTGTGCTCTGCTTCTACGATAGATGTCAAGTTCTTCCATAACTGACCTTGGTGTTTTTGATTACGATGCACAAGTTCAATGTCCTGCCTGTATTTTTCTGCGAAACTTTCGTCTAATACTCCGAACAATGAGTTTGCAATTGAGCCGACAGCGTTGATAAGGCCGCGTCGTGTCCGCAAGCGCTCGCCGTAATGCTGGCTAAGCAACAGCTGGTTGTAGTATTGCAGTTCATTGTAATCGTGACGTATTTGTAGGAGTATCATATGACAGTGACTTGATTCCCTGATTGTTTCACATGTTTTGTCGAGATAGCTTGTAAAGTCGTTGATGGCTTTGTCTCCTTGCCAATATGGAGACATGTCAAAATACGTGACTAGTTTCCATTTATCCCGAATCAATTGTACTTTCCCCACGGTATCAAAGTACAATGTTTTGTTGGTATCAAATTGCGTAATATTGTATGAAGCTGTTGCTGGTGATATTATACTTAAGAATAGTAACAACGCCAGTGCAATGTTGACTATCTTGGGATAGGTACCGAACGTTGTGGTGTTTGGTTGCGGGCGATTACGTGGTTCCATTTCGGCTCTAGTAGTGGTAGTATATTGTGGTTGTAGTGGTTCGCCTTTTTTGATTTCTGGTATGGTTGGTTCCGTTTGGTCCATAGGTAAAACTGATAGTTTTACTATAGGGCGCTTCATGTAGCCATTTTTGGTTTTTAGAGTGACTACTCTGACAAGTTCATCTTTTCCTGGGTGGACTTCCATCACACGACCCATTGGCCATTTCCCTGCTGGTAAGTTATCGTCATGTATCATTACTAGATCACCCACCTTGATGTTCTTCTGGTATTTCATCCACTTGTTTCTGGTTGATAGTTGAGTCAAGTACTCTGTTTTCCATCTTTTCCATAAATCTTCAAATACTTTTGACACTAGATGCCACCTGGTTCTGGCGTCTTCTGCTGTGTCAATTATGGTTGAACCTGGTCGTGCTGATAGAAAGTGGGCTGGTGTGAGGAAATTTAAATCTTCTGGGTCTTCTGATAGTGCACAAAGTGGTCGTGAATTGAGGCAGGCTTCTAGTTTTGATAACAATGTTGAGTATTCTTCAAATGTAAATTTTTGTTGTCCAATCACGCGTTTGAGGTGGTGTTTGAGACTTCGTACGGCTCTTTCCCAAAGTCCTCCCGCATGAGGCCAAGAAGGAGCGTTAAAATGCCATTCAATTTGTAGTTCTGTTATCTCTTTAAAGAATGACTCTTTGAAAACATTTTGAAGATGGTCGTATTCTTCTTGCAGCATTCTGTTTGCTCCAACAAAATTGGTTCCATTGTCGCTATAGATGTGACGTGGAGCTCCGCGTCGTGCTGCCATTCTTTGTATTGCAGCTAAGAAAGCTGAGCTGGTTAAATCTGAAACGAGTTCTAGATGCACAGCTTTCGTCACCATACATACGAAAAGCGCTATGTAGCCTTTGGTAGTTTTAATCCCGCGCCCTTTGTTTGCTTTCACTTCCACAAAGCCTGTGTAGTCGACACCACAATGATAGAAGGCGCTTTCCGGGTTCACTCTGCATGATGGTAAATCACCCATGAGTTGATATTGTTGGACTGGCTCTTGCTTCTTGCATGTAACACACTGCCGTATGACTTTCTTTGTAGCTGAATATCCGCTGATTATCCAATAATTTTGTCGAATGTTTGATAAAGTAAGGCGCGCTCCCCCGTGGAAGGTTAGCTCATGAGCGTATAGAATGATTAGTGTGGTAATTCGATGGTTGTGTGGTAGTATGATTGGGTGTTTCATCTCTGAGCTTATTTGTGCGTTTTTTAGTCGGCCCCCTACTCGCAAGATACCATCTTGGTCTAGGATAGGGTGTAATGGTAAAAGTTTACTTTTTGAATGCACGTTTCCATTCTTAAGTAAGCAATTGACGTCATTGGCAAATTCCATATGTTGCACACTTTTAATAATCAGCAGTTTTGCGCGACGGAGTTCATGTAATGTGAGATAAGGTTGACGGCCGGCCTTTGCAGTAGGTAGTCGTAGTATCCATGCAAAAACGCGTATGATTTTTTCGAAGGAATGCAGTTTGTTTAGTAAATGGTGGACAATGTTTGGTATGGTCATGGTTATTTTCTGGTGATTTTCCACGACTACTGCGTTAGACTGTCTTATCTCTAAGCTGGTTTCGTAGGTGGTTTGAGATATGTCATGGTTTTGGTATGATAGAATCCATGATGGCCCCTGCCACCACAGATCATGGTTTTTTAATTGTTTGGTTCTTAGTCCACGGCTGGCACAGTCAGCTGGATTTTCAATGGTTTTGACATAACTCCATTTTTGTTTTGGTATTATTTTGGTGATTGCTTTCACGCGATTTGAGACGAAAGGTTTCCATCTCGCGGGATCTCCTTGGAGCCATCCTAGTACTGCTGTTGAATCACTCCAACAATATATTTCTTGATTATAAGACTCCAAACAAGTCTGAACTTTTTGCTTCAGCTGTGATAATAGTTGGGCACCCATTAACTCCAACCTTGGTATTGATATATCTTTACTAACGGGCACTAATCTTGCCTTTGCTGCGACAAGAGTTACCTCGTTAGAATGATTTTGGTTGCTGACTTTGCAATATATAACAGCGGCATACGCCTTGTTCGACGCGTCACAGAATCCGTGTAATTGCAAGTTATTGTTTTCCTTTATTCCAAGCCATCGTTTTACTTCTATGGTGTTGATATCTTTTAATTCTGCCCTTAAGATTAGCCACTTAATCTTGATATCTTCTGGTAGTGCGTCATCCCAGTTAAGACTTGATGACCAGACGCTTTGGAATAGCATCTTCATGGTAATTGTTAATGGTGTAAGCCAGCCTAATGGGTCGAATATTTTTGATATGTCGGAAAGGAGCGACCTTTTGGTTGGTTTCGATGATGATACTGGCTCCAGCTTCGAGTCAAAGATGAATTGGTCCTGTTGCGGATTCCATCCAAGACCCAATGTCTTTGTTGAGTCTGACTGTTTAAACTCGTAGATTTGCTGGTTCCACAAATCTTTTTCTAAATCAGCGAGTAGTTTTGGTTCATTGGTGGCCCATTTTCGTAAATTAAAGCCACCCTTGTTGAGTAGTTTTATTAGGTCTGATTTTAGCAGTTTTGCTTGTTCCATTGAATTTGCTCCGCCACAGTAGTCATCCATATAGAAGCATTCTTCTAATGCTTTTGCTGCATCGGGAAAATGTTGTTTTTCCTCGGCAGCTAGTTGTTTTAAGCACATCATAGCCAAAAATGGTGCAGGCTTAGTGCCGTAAGTTATGGTTGTAAGTTGGTATGTTTGTATTGGTTGGTATGGTGAATCCCTCCATAATATCTTCTGATACGGCTGATCTTCAGGATGTACCATTATTTGTCGATACATTTTCTCGATATCAGCGGTGTAAACGAACTGATACTGTCTCCATTTTAAAATCAGCTCCTGCAGATCTTGTTGTAGGTTGGGACCTCGGTACATGACGTCATTCAAGCTAAGTCCTGATGATGGTCTAGCAGACGCGTTGAACACAACACGCAACTTAGTAGTGGTTGACTCAGCACGAGTGACGCAGTGGTGTGGTAGGTAGCACTCGGGTTTCGTGCTTGTTGCTGACGGCATCATATGGTTTAAATTAGAATACTCGTTCAAAAACTTTGCGTATTCTGCTTTCAATTCTGGCTCTTTCTGTAACTTTCTCTCTAAGCTACGAAATTGTGCCAATGCTAATGGTTTAGTGGATCCTAGCTGTTCCTTGGTTTCTGGTTTGAACGGCAGTCGGACCTGGTATCTCCCATTTTCTAGTCTCTCTGTGGTTGACAGAAAATATTGCAAACATTCATGGTCTTCGGTGGACATATCAATCTGTTGGTTGATGTCCTCGTTTTCCCAAAATCTGCGTAGATCTTCTGTATTGTGAAGAACGACGTTACACCTGTATCGTGGTGTCATTGTCCCACAAAGCAACCATCCTAATTGCGTTTGTTGGGCTATTGGTTGATCTTCGCTATTGCCCCTCAAAAGGCCACCTAAAGCTATCCTGCAGTATACATCTGCTCCAAGCAGTAGGTCCACTGGTCGACTGGTATTAAATTCTGGGTCTGCCAGATTGATGTTTTGTATGTGAGGCCAGGTTGGTTTTATGAAAGATTTATTTGGTAAACTTTTAATTAGATTATTCATAATGAGAACCTCCCCTTCTAAGGCGAACTCACTATGAATTGATTTAATACGTATGGTTATAACTCCCTTGCAGCTGTTTTCTTTTTCCCCTACGCCGAATATGGTACCTTTGCATTGCTGTCTGCGTAGTTTCAGAACTTGTGCCGCCTTCTCACTTATTAAAGAAATTTGAGAACCCTGGTCAATCAAAGCTCTCATGGTATGGTATGTGCCATTGTATCCTGGGACTTCCACTAAGGCCGTAGCTAAGAGCGTCTCGGACATGTCATCCCAAGATACATGGGTTGAAGCTGCCGCTTGTTCATCATTGGTTACGCATGATGTCGCAAGTGTGTGCGCAGCCTTATGGTTTGGTTTCGCTGATGTGTTTGGCCTGTTTTTGGTTGATAATGCGTCATGCAATAATGAATTATGTTTACCGTTGCATTTGCGACATGTTTTATTAGAAAAACAAGGTTTATTTAAATGGTTGAATAGGCAATTCGTGCAACAGTTTAGATGGTTGACAGTTTTTAGTTTTTGCTCCTCCGACATTTGCAAAAATTGGGTACACGTCCATAACCCGTGGTCAGCATTACACAATACGCAGGTGATTGACCGCGACACATGTGGTGATTTCATGATATTTGGATTGCTTTTATTTGATGATTGCTGGATATTATTTGAACTATAATATTTCTTCTGGTTTGCTTGATAATTTTGACGGTTTTGTGGTTGGTTGGACATCTTTTGGTTATTTGATTCTTGTTTACGCCGCGATGCTTCTAAGGCGGTAAACTTGTTTTCCAAGAAATCTAGGAATTCTTGAAGGACTGGTAGTTCCCTGGGACTCTTCACCGACTCAATGTATTCAGTGAATGACTCGCTGTCAAGTTTCTGTGCTAACAAAAGTACCAACAGCGGATCCCAGGTGGTGATATCTACTCCGAGGTTCTGAATTGCGTGGAGACATTCTTTGGTCACGTCATGCAGCTTTTTGATTGCTCCGATGGATTGTTGCTGCATGCTAGGAATGTTTAGCAATATGTTAACGTGAGACGTGAAGATAAGTCTAATGTTGCCATATCTATGGTTTAATATTTCCCAGCATACCTCGTAATTCTCTGAGCTAATCTGAAGATGGTGAATCAGACGCTCAGCTTCTCCTGCTACTTTGCTCTTTAAGAACTGCATTTTTTGTGCGTTTGATAAAGATGGATTTTTGTGGATGGTTTCTGTGAATAGATCTTTAAACGATGTCCATTGGTGGTAATTGCCTTGGAATGTTGGAATATCCATCTGAGGAGTAGATTTGTCGCGATGAGAAACAGACCACATTTTAGAGTTGATGGTTTTCTTCAACTCGGTGTACATTTTCTCATATCTGTTGAATTCCTCTTGGTACCAGATATCCTCATCCCCGTTTTCACCTTCTATGTCCCAGTGCAGGCTATCGATGATAATCCAACGACTTTGAAGTGACTTTAAAGCATCGTCGAACTCCCACTTGTTTTGTAGTTGATCGATGTTTATGGTAGCTACTGTTCTCATGAAAGCTCTAAAGTGGATGGTCTGCTTTTTAATCATTCCTTCTAATTTTCTATCGTCACGCGTATCCCTACGCTGCTGTTGCAGTGCCTGTGAATGCGACGAATCCCCTGCTTGCTTCGATGTCCCTGCCTCTGCCGGCGGCTGGTGAGGCTCTTGCTGGCTTGACAGCAAGAGCTCCATGGTTTTGGTAATTAGCTGCTTGATCGACAAATAGACTTCCTCTGCCTTATCAAAACAATTTTTAGTGAAATACACATGGTTAAATTCAGCAAGTTCACAGCACTTTCTATGGTTACGTTGATATTCTCTCCAGTAATTTTCTAATATCTCCAACTTCCGCTTGCAGTAATCTATGGTTTTTCGTTCAGCCCCGTCTTTCTTGATGTTAGTTAGAAGTTTTACCAAGCAGTCGTAAACCTCCGTTTGGCTGACTGCTAACTGCTCCATTATTTCCACTGTTAATTAAATACGCAAGTGAAAATAAAGTGTATAAAATGGTTTGATCTGACCTTATATTCTCCTTACGCGACAGCTGCCCAATTTCTTCCAAATTGATTTCACTGCCTACCTACTTCCCTACAAACTGGTAAAACACTGGTTGCAAGGTCCCGGCACACAAACACTTCACTGTACTTCGCGAACCGAGGCCCTTAATGCTCGAAGGACCATGTAGAAGTTAGCACCTGCGTGGTTTAGCACTAACTTCTGGGTTGGTTGATATTTGGTTAATTTGATATTATATTATCTTAGAATGGTTATGGTTTGGGTGTTGGTTTACGATCACTGACTTAATGATACGAAATTATATGGTTCAAAAGGTTATATTGAATACTACAATTTATCCTAATATTAAATGGTAAATTTAAGCTAAATTAGCACTAAGATGGTTTGATTTGGTTTGGTTTGAGTTACGCGATTGGTAGTCGCTCACGAACTAACTGGTAATAGTTGCGATACATGCATTTATGGAAATGCATGCAGGAAAAAGTGCTTCGCTGTTCGGTCGCAAATATTGTACCGAACAATCGCTATATTACTTGTTGTGGTTTTTTTTTTACTTTTTAAACTTCGTTAAGCGCACTTTCGGCTTTTTCTAAATAGTCAACGAAACAGGGCGCGCAAAAAGGCCAAAGTTACTGGCGTTTCCTACTCCGTGCCACTTACGGATATAAGATAAGATTACTTCAGGGCTCGAAGTAAGAATGAATGGCAATACAATTTGATAGTAGTCCCTACTCGCGAAGTATTTTTGCTCGACGGAAAAATGGAATTTTACATTTGTTTTGACGGATTAACTACTTTTTGACGGGCCCGTATCTTCGTTGACGGACTTAGAGATTAGACCCCGGAACCGTCAAGCTCAGCTCGGTGACGTTGAATCGGGTATTCTCGGCTCCAGTCGGAATCATATAATAAGTTTTCACGTCTGTCGTGTAGTCACACACTCTCTTTTTTATTTTACACTAGCTGTTACCAGCGGCTTCGCCCGTGTAGTGGTCGGAAATCATCCCACATTACTACCGGTCAGAAAAGTATACAGGGTGTCCCAAAAGGTTACGTAGCTGGGAAGGGGGGTGATAGGGGTGGTTACAAGGGTCACCAGAAAAATAAAAATCTCCTCTGGGTATTTAAAAAAATAAATGGCATTTAAAAAAAAACTAAAATTAAAAAAAAATGCTGTTATGTAATCGTCAATAACCCTTTATCAAATTGAAAAAAAAATACATTTCTAAACAAGATTTTAAAGAAAATTAAGTTCTTGTAAGTTTAAAAAAAGAAATTTAGTTTTAAAAAAAATGCCATTTATTTTTTTAAATACCCAGAGGGGATTTTTTTTTTTTATTTTTCTGGTGACCCTTGTGACCACCCCTATCACCCCCCTTCCCAGCTACGTAACCTTTTGGGACACCCTGTATATGTTAATCCAGGTTATAAAATATCTATGTGCCAAATTTAATCGAAATCCGTTTTTGCGTGATTGAGCAACAAACATAAATAAGCAAACATCTAAACATAAAAAACTTTCACATTTATAATATTAGTAGGCTGCACTGACATTAAGTATGTGAAGAATGATTAAAGAGTAGGTATTTAGATCCTGGTTGATTAAACAAAATACAAACCGACCGGTTAAATATAACGATGGATATGCAAACTATTCCAGGCTACACTTGTAAAGTCTACATATAAGGTACATAAACATGTCTGACTTTTAGTACAGTTTAGGTTTCGCTTAGGCAAAGAGAACAATGTACAAAAACATCAATAAAAACGTAGCTTTTATCTTTAATTACGCTGAATTATTTAATTATATCCAATCCACCTTTATATCCGACATAAATAACCCATATTCAAAACATATCAATAACTAACAAAAGGAAATCGAATAATAGTAAAACATAACTGTAGCACGCCCACAAACAACTACCAACCCTAATTAAATACACACATGTGCACACACAAACACACACATAAACTCACAATACACACGCATGCACACACATAAGCTCACAACACGCACACAAAACACACCGACGCACACAACTTATTAACACATCAAGTCGGTGCAACGGGACTCCGGAGAATTATTATTTAGCCGCTTAATAATGGAGTCATCATTTCGTCCATGACAGCTTCACACCTTGAGACGTAAAGCGAATTGACTCTCTTTATTATACTCTCGGGCTGTTTTTTTTCTTTTTGTTGTTTTTTTTATTCACTCCATGTTGGGTTTACGAGCGCGCTTTGTGAGACGCACCGCGCCGCGAGAGAGGTGTTAAACAGTCCACGATACAAGAAGATAATCTAAATTGTTATACAGCATTAATGAATTGAACGTAAAAATAATTAAGATAATGAAATAAGTTTAACGATTTGTTAAGAATGGTCGACAAGTTAAAAGATAATAATTTGATGCAGCAATAATGCTATTGTTGTTATTGATTCGGATTGAGATTTTGATAACTGTGTTGTACGTTTTTTTCTGTTCTTTATTAAGAGTTTTTACGTGTCATTATGATAGATCTTTTTTTTATGCGTTATTTTATTTTAATAATTATCTTCATAATAGAAACAACTCGTTAGTAACCTGTTACAAATGTTTTTAGTTGTCATTTTAGATTTTCATCAAATCTTTGTGCATTTGTTTTGTCGTAGCGCAATCTAGATTTCGTAGAGTGTATACATGTCTTTTTTACTGATTTACAGTTGCTCTTCTGAAGACCTCAAATCGCATAACATAATAAAATAACATATTTTTACTTTGCCATCGACTCGCAATGAAACGGAATCAGGAGTTTAGTCAAGTAGGAAGATTTGTGTCAAAACGTCAGTTTAAAAGACAAGTGTCAACTAACTAACACAATGTATGTTGCCGGACATAAAAGAATAGCACCATCCCATTTCTTTCCGTGGGTGTCGTAGAAGGCGACTAAGGGACTTACTAGAGAATGGGCAGCAGCGTTCTCTATGCATTTGACCACCATACTGCGATCGCCAACCCGCCTGCCAAGCGTGACGATTATGGCACATCCCCCGCTTTTGGGGAGGCTTATGTCCAGCAGTGGACGTCTTTCGGCTGATATGATGATGATGAATCAACGCAATTACTTTGTTATCAGACTCAATGAGTCCGCCTAACAGCAGAGGGTTCATGTAACTTAATTCGCTACTTTTACTCATACAAATGTATATCAGCCATAAGATAGGATATTATTATTATTATAATACTAGTTGACGCCCGCGGCTTCGCCCGCGTGGAGGTCGGAAATTATCCCGCGGGAACGTACTACCGGGATAAAAAGTATCCTATGTGTTAATCTAGGTTATAATCTATCTGTGTGCCAAATTTCATCCAAATCCGTTCACCCGTTTTTGCGTGAAAGAGTAACAAACATCCATCCATCCATCCATACTTACAAACTTTCGCGTTCATAATATTAGTAAGTATGTGTTTAAAAAGAGAGTTTTTTAGAGTAGGGCATAACTTACGAGTTGTAGGTTCGAACCCATTCAGGCGCTTAACTTTGCGTAAATTATTTCATCATCATTGCTATCAAAACGGTGAAGGCGGACATCGTGAGAACAAAAACATAGAAGACATGCGAGATCTACCAAACTGCAATGGGCCCGCGTGGTGGCATTTGACCCCACAGCCTCTCACTGAGTCCCAGCAGTGGGAACATTATCTTCTTCTTCGTCGTCACACTCTTGGCAGAGTGGTCGTGGTCGTCACATCAGGGGTGGTGGCAAGCTTCACAATCCGTCGCCATTCCTCCTGTACTGAGGCTTTTCTTGAACATTCGTGAAGTGGACCATTGAGTGCAATTTTGACTTAGTCGGTCCACCGCACTGGAGACCTGGCATGCTCTGTTACCTTCAACCTTTCCCTGTACTACAAGTCGTTCCACAGATGTGTCTTCTAGACGTGTGATATGTCCAAAAAAAGTGAGAATACGACATTGGACGATGGAAGAAAGACGCTGTTTGACACGAAGCTCTTGGAGGATTGAGACGTTGGTTCGAAACTGTGTCCAGGGGGCCGATTCTACTAACAAATTTGTTAAAAAAACGCAATAGAACCGCAACCGAATCACCACTTTTAAGCGTTTTCGCATTCTACTAAAATGAACAACGGTCCAGCTGCGACACAGCTGCGGTTACGTTTTAGTTACGCCAACGATCGATTGAAACAATGTCAAAACCTATTCTACTAACAAAATCGAACATGAGCGTGACGTTTACTATAGGACAAAGTTAATGATAAAATTATGATCATTATGTCTTTTAATTATAGAAAATACTTTTAGTGCCACATATTCGTGTTTAGTAACATTTTTAGATTCAACTTTTTTCTTTTTGGTATTAATAAAACATATTATTTTGGCATGTTGGTAACGCGGGTTACCCGCTGTGTTCCCGCTACAGTTCAGTTGCAATTCGTTTTAAGTTTAGTTTCCATTTTGCTTATAAAATAGTAGAATGACTTTTTATGTAACTATCGAACGGCGATCGAAATCGAACTGTTGTGGAAACACAGTTTAACGTGTAACGTTGCAAATTAGTAGAATCGGCCCCCTGGTTACTGTGGGAACATTATAGGCTGATTATATTGATGTGTTTAAATAATTACTTATCTTATATTATGTTCTTCATTAATAATAAACAAGAATATCGATCGAAAACTGTTTCCCATTCAAACATCTGCCACTTACTTCAGTTAAATTTTACGGTGTTGTTTACGGCTACAGTTATGGCCGTCTGCCACAATAGGATTATTAGCTTCGTATGGGATCGGAGCTCAGCCATATGCTGAGGATTTTAGACACTAATTACCAAGGTAAAACAACAGTAGAAATTATAGGTCATGAGGGCAAGCTCAAAAAATTGGGATTAGCGAAAACGCTTGGAAGTGCAAGCATTCAAACTCAAAGCATTTATTTCAAATAAACCAATTACAGGCACTTTTGAATTGTCAAGGTCGGTGAGATAGAAAGATGAAGCTAGTTTTAAGTAGATTACGATAAGTGACTTAGTTAATCCATTATTGCATAGTGTGCAATAATAGATAGATAATAGACTTTAAGTTACGTGTCGTATATTATTTTATAGCATGTGTGGTCCAAACCCACTCTTAAGTCACGCTTTTCTGTGTAAAAATGGATTACTTATGTCACTGAAGCGTGACTTATGTGCGGGTTTCACATTGCTATAAAAAGTTTAAAATCATGAGGGAGAAGAGAAGAAGAAGACGATAGAAGGGAGCGAGAAAAAGAGTATTCTGTCTATCTATCTCATTATAACGTTATTAATAGTTATTTGTTATTAATATGTAGGTACTTAATTATTTAAGATAAGTTTTTATTTGCTTTAAACATGGTATAAAGGTTATTATCTCCTTTAATTCATTTAAACGTACATATAAATTATATTTTTAAATATTCGAACATAAAAAAAAATTACATAAAAACATTTAAAAATATAAAAAATAGTAGCCCACCGGTATCGGGAACAGGGTCCAAGCTACCGGTGGTCAGGGCTGCTGAGAGAGGAACCTCCTCACGATACGCGCCGTGTCCAGTAGTGCTGCTTTCTGGATCAAGTTCTTGATCCAGCTGCCTAACGAGAGCCTCCTGAGGTGTTGGTCGAGGCTCTTGGCTATAATTCCATTGACCGTCACGACTATCGGTTAAAGGTTATTATTATTATTATATTTAATAATCTATCTTTAAGTCCAGTCGACCACACGTCGCTAGTACGGAATTTCAATAGAATAGGAGATCAGAATAGATGGAGGCTATATGTTTAGACAGAAATGAAGACATCAGCAGGAGAGCCAAGGTAACCGACATGCCCGAAGAATTGCCAAACTTAACTGGCAGTGAGCAGGGCACATTGCTCGCAGAACAGATGGCTGATGAGGCCAAAAGTTTCTGAAGTGGCGACCTTATACTGGAAGACGTAGAGTTGGAAGGCCTCCCCAAGGTGGGCCGATGACCTTGTGAAGACCGCAGGACTCCGCTGAATGCGGGAAGCACTGCACTGATCAAAGTGGTTGAACTTAGGGGAGGCCTATGGCCAGCAGTGGACGTCTTTCGGCTGAAATTACAAAGAGGTAAGCATACACCAGCTGGTTTTTTTTCCACTGACGTGCGGCCCGCTGTACCACAGCATAACTACACAGAAATGTAATCAACATAGATCAACAAAAGCTACGGCCATTTCACAGCTCATTTCTCAAGTACACTATCGAGCACAATAATCTTACCATATCAATACACTGTACCAAAGATTTCACGCCTCCTCCAAACATTTTATCTTATTTATGCCCGAAGCTGCCCGTAGTTGCCCGAAGGTCTCCGAAGATGTCCGAAGGCGTTCCGAGCGGCTAATCGGTTCAATTGTTGAAATCAATAAGGCACCGCTCGCTATAGAAGATCGTTATAATATATTGTGATTCAACGTCGTGTTTCTTTGTCATCTTTATATTATTAACCGACGATTTGTTAGGCTTTCTACTAGGTCAGACGGTCGAGGGATTTGTTTGTATGTCTGTTATTTTAAAGTAAAGTAAAGAACTATTTGCATAGATTGCAGGAACAGTAAATAAGATGACAGTTAAAATATGTGTGATCCTTGTACAATCTACCTTACATTAGGCATGCAACATTATTTTAACATGAGAGATTATTTATTTTTATAATAGGTATTCAAGTTAAACAATAATCGGCATGGTACATTCATATATCTAATGAAAAATTAATTTAAATATCTGCAATACAATAGGAATAAAACTAATAAATCAAAATATTTCACAAGTGTTAAGGGGAATCTAGTAGCTGGCTCGAACTCACTGGTTGGGCCTGGCTAAAAAGCACGCTGTCTCACCAGGCTTCATATCCGACAGAGATAGTATCAGTGATGAGCAGTTAGAGGCTATTGAGTGAGATACAGGATCATTTGTAGTAAAACAGGCGCGTAAAAAATAAAGAAAAGTCCTTCGGAAGATCGGGTTTTATGAAAAAACCACTGCATAAATCAATAAACAATAAAGTTTATCTTGTTTTTGGAGATTTCACACTTATTTTATTACTCAAACACATCCAAAGTTAGGTTAAATTAGCAAGAAAAACTAATTTTTGTCGGCTCATAACTTTTAAATAGCTTTTTATTTTGGTATTCTGTTTCCTTACAGACAATATTAATAATGAGTCAAAACCATACCATGTTTAATTTTTGATGTACGTTGTCGAACAGTGGAGTAATACACTCCCGAAGTTTGTATGGAAGAAATGTCGACTAGATTCACCTTAATGCTAGAGAAAGTGAAGGAAAAGCACGATCCCCCCCAGTGGGTTCCCGCATTGTCGTTGCGGGGGGGCTCAGTAGCTGTGGTCCGCTCCCACGGTGAAGCGAAGAGGAACCCCAAGGTGGGGCCGCTCGTCAGGGCTTTTGTCTCCAAGCCGACGACGTAGCGGCCAGAATGTAGGTTGCGGTGAGGTGCACCGCAACTGAGGCGGGCCGCGGTGTCGAATGGGAGGCATCGCGGCTGAGGATTACAGGCTGCGGAAGAGGAGGAGTGCCGGTACTTCTGAGTAGCGCTCTTCCCTTCCGTGGCCTGGACGGGGCCGCCACCGTTTGATGGCGGACGCGGTGGGGCCGCAGGGGAAGAGGAGTGTCGGTATAGCGTTGGCCGCTCTCCCTATCCCCTGCGGCCGAAAAGTGGTAGGCGGCGGGGCCACTGTGCTGACCCGTCGCAGGGGGACCAAGGGCGCCAGACACGGGTTCGTCTGGGGCCCTTTTGTTACTTGGTTCCTGGGGTGGTCACGGCGTGCCACGTGTCCTGGTGCGCCGAACTGGTGGGGTCCGCAAGGGCCGATGCCTGCCAGGGTTGCGGGTTGTTCGAAAGAGATACCGCGGCCCCTGGCACACGGGCAGCTGAGGGAACACGGGTGGGTTTTAGTCAGTAAAAGTCTGACACGCCCTCCTGCTCCACCCAGAGCAGGAGAAGTTATTTGATGATTTCCCACCCTCAAAAAAAAAAAAAAAAAAAAAAAAAAAAAAAAAAAAAAAAAAAAAAAAAAAAAAAAAAGGAAAAGCACGATCCCTTCGTTGGTCTAGTAGTTACAAGCGATGCTGCCGAGCATGAGGTCCTGGTTTCGTTTCCCAGGTCGGGCAAAGTGTTATGGGGTTTTTATTTCTGGAATTTCAGTAGCAGCCCGAAGTCTAGATTTGTGTCGGATTGATGGCAATAGGATTGCACCTTATTATTTGGTATTTAAACAAAACTGACGAAATCTCCGTGTACATGGGTATACCTCTGCCTGACCCTTTGAAGGAAATAAAGCGTAATGTTATGTTATGAAAAACACTTTGATGTGAGCTTTTTGAGTCAAAAAACATAGGTGTAATGTAACATACAAGTAACTATAAAACCTTGTTTTATTATAATTTTATTAAGTTATTAAAGCAGTAATTGAGCATAATTACAAGCGGCCACGATGGATTAGACAAGTCTTGAAAGTAACTAGCTAAGTACCAATCTAGTTATGTCTAAGTAGTTGGTGTGAAAACCAGTTGGAATATTAATAGCTGGCTGCAACAGTCTTGTTAGGTTTCACTTATCTTAATTAATAGAATCAATCTGTAAGTTGGTCCAAGGTCAGACACTCCTTTATTTTAATTCGAGATACACTTGGCTTGCGAAATTATTTTTGATGATTTTTTATGCGTCGTCCCTTAAAAAATTGCCTGTTAATATATTGGGGACGGCTGCCAGTTTAATTGCATGCAACTGCATACCAGTATTATAGGTACATAAAGCGACTGCCCACGTGACCTTCGTTCGTGTTACCCAGTAAATGGGTCTAACAACTAGTCTTGCTAAGGGGGATGGTATTACCCAGTAACTGGGTTGTGGAAGTCCGATATATAGGCAGTCGCTCCATCTACAATACTAGTATTCATCTGCATCCGGTTGGACTGGAAGCCTACCCAAGCTTAGGAAATGGCTAGCCAGATGATGATGCAATATAAAGGTTAAGATACATTTTTGATGGCCAGAGAGGGTTAAAATTACATCCACTTGAAAACACAAAGTTAAAACACCAACTTCTTCACCATAATTACATTGATTAACGATAATTAACATCCAATATGTACTTAACACCGCATTAATTAAAGATCGCTTGCTTGATTTGCATCAATTAACATTATTAACAAACCCAATTTCAGTAAAACATTCTTAAACATTATACTTTATGTGGGAACTCTCCCGGCCTTACAAACAAACTGAACATCTACATCTACATATACATATTTATACCAACTTATTATCCATTTATTTATAACAGCTATCATCGTATTACTATTAATAATTTATTTTCCATCTTCATGTAAATTGCTTTCCAATATCTAACGTCAAACAGGATTGAGAAGTTAGAACCTATACACGTACAAATGGCTTATTAATCGACACGCACGAATTAACTCGCCCGATTCGGGCGAATCGTCACTTTTAAATAATATAGTATACTCGCACGAAGTTAATTTATCTGTCGGTGAATCGACAATTCTAGAAATTCGTATAAGGCAAGTTTTAAATAAAACGGAAAAGTTAATAAAAAATAACAATAACTTTTATTACTTAATATACAAAATATGACAAGTCGCCCGATTCGGGCGAGTCGACGCCGAAGCCGTACAAAGTCTACCAGAATAAACGGGACATCAAAATTGTATGCTTATTCCCCGTATGGGCTTAATACAAAAATGGTTAATACAAACGTTATGTCATTACATTATGACGTGTCGTCTGGACGATTTTTATTGCGCCTGCGCCGAAAGGTTTCTGATTATGTCATTATTTATAGTGATAGAGAAAGTGTGGTGTTGATGGTGACCTATGACATCAAGTTATAAGTTAGGATGATGTCAGTACATTCTGTGCGCTGACAAATTAACTAAAAACATGTTTGCAATGAGACTGAGAGGTTGTGTTTGATGTGGTGTTAATGGGTTTTTTCGAAGTTAGATAATTTATAATACGGAATAGATTAAAGTCGAATTTCACCAATTACACTAAACGAGATCAGTCTTGGATCAGCACATCTAAGTGCGGATTTCAGTAAAGAAACCGCAGGCGTTCAGCTCGTTATACTGAGTTCAAGAGCTAAGTCATGGGGTTTAGATGTGCTGATCGCGTCCAGTTTTTGTGATGAAATTTGCCCTTTACCAACATAATCCGTATCTAAATTGTAATGGTTTCTTGTATCGATCTCATCGTAAATATAGTTTGCAATAATAATAGTTTTATCTCCTTTTGCTACAAAAATGCAAAGTAATTAATAAAACACATTATGCATATCAATTATTCGGTCACATGTGTAAATTTAACAGCAAAACTCACACAGAAAACGTAATTAGCAATAAATTTAATATTCAATTACTGTAGCCAGTTAATTAACTCGTAGCCGTCATACTGTGTAATTTAATTATGTCTGTCTGTCCGTCTGTGGCGTTGTGCGCTGCGTTGGCGCATCGTAGTGCACTTTATGTTCACATTGTAGTTTGTTTTGTATGACTTCTATTGGTCATTAAGCATTAGTCACAGGTATGTCTGCGTGAATTTATTTTGTAAATGGTGAGTCCTTTGTTTTGTTTGGAATTTTAATCAAGAAATTTGAATTTATTTTATGGAGAAATGTACTGTAGTTTCAGTTCCGGAATAATGTCTAATTTATTAGGTATTCTTTCGAAAATGTACCTACTAGCCAGTTTTCTGCAACACGTAGCTGTTGCAGAAAACTGGCTAGCTACACACAGCTCCATTAAGTGGTTACCCCTCCAAAAGACATGTGCGTTCAAATCCGTGCAAATATTTTATTATAATTACTGTTTTGTTTTAGATAACATTTACGAGGAGTCACTAAACGTCTAGTTAGACCGGAAGTTACAAGACCGCTTGCCGTGCATTAGATTGGAGGTTCGAATCCTGGGCACGAAATGTGCTTTTCGTCTTGCATTTTTTTAGTATAAAGTTTTTTTCTATTTTGTTTTAATAATATTTATAAAGAATTTAAAATTTCAAGCAAAATTTAATCCTTTAATAATCATTTCATAATATTTACTATTACTATTATTTAACGCAAGTTTGATCTCATTTTACAAAAAAAATACAAAAACACAATCGATTTGATAATTTACAGATAACTTATTATACATATTTTGCTAACTGACACAAACGGGTCCCTAGACAAGTGACATCCTTTTAACGCAAACGATAAAAAGGAAGCGCTACAAAGATTTTAGATTGACATAAACTAACTAAAAGTCACGTGATCTGTCATGTCGTCTCTGCATACTGACGTAGTTATTACTTGAAAAGTTGTAGTTATTATATCTTGAGGGTAGGAATTAATTTTACAAAGAAAACAAAAACATAGTTTACAAATAACATAGTTTATCGATTAGATAAAGATCTAAAAATAAAGTGACTTGGACGATAGTGCATAACAATTTCATCGCTATTCATATGGGCTCGCTGGCCACTTCGTCAAACTACCGGTATGAGTATGACGACGTTCGGTGATGCGATGGTTCGAATCCAAGTCGAAACAGTGAAATAGTTTTGAAGTATTCTTTAGATTATTCGTAACGAATTCAATGTTGTAGCAATGTAACATTTTAAAACTTGAGGGGTTAGTACATACTGACGCTGTGTGTACATGTCATCCCTAGACTTTGCCCAACTTTTACATCGAGCAACTGCCTATCTGACTTCCACAGCCCAGTTACTGGGTAACACAATACCCCTTGCTAAGACTAGTTGACAGACTTTCGGGCTTCATTCCGGCCCGTAACGACTGTCAAAGATCTACGAATTTCGAAATTCGGAACCCAATATGTACCTAAATGGGTACTAAATTATATTTCATTTATTATATTGAGACCTGTCGGTTCCTAAGTCTCCGATCAAACTTATGACCACAATAGAACTTCTATTTAAGGCTCCTGTTAACAGGCGCGACGCGACAGCGGGACGAGTGTCAGTAGAACAATTTCTTTGAAAACTTCATGGATATTGTTCTACAAGTGTCGCGTCGCGACTCGCGCCTGTTTGAAGAAGCCTTAAATCCTCTTACTTCAAAACAACTGAAGGCGCGCATAAAATTATGAACCTATTTATTTTTCGTGAGCGTTACCGGGTGAACTTTTAATTAATAAAGGCGATACTAATTATAATAAAAAATTACGTATTATAATTGTCGGGAACACAAGACGGTGCGAGCACGCTCGATGGCAATCGTAAAAAAGAGCCCCGCCTCACTGGGTGCACAGTGTGCCACGGAGAGCGGCGTGGACAAAATATTATAAGTTTTGGCCTTAGTGGTTCTTTGGCTGTGGTGAATGTAATCGGCTTTATTTCATACTAGCTTTTGCCTGCGGCTTCGCCCGTGTGAAGGTCAAAAATTACCCCAAGGGGATATACTACCGGAATAAAAATTCGATGTTGGTAATCCAGGTTTTATACAATCTGGGTGCGAAATTTAATGCAAATTCGTTTATTCAAATTTTTGCGTGATTTAACAAACATCCAAACTTTCACATTTATAATATTAGTAGAATTTTTTTTCCTAATACAAGTTAAAATATTGGATCTAGCAGTTTCATTTATCGCGTAGGCAGTAAAAAAAAAGTCTTTATTATAATATTTTTACGGATACCTATTATGCGTTGCATTGAGCTCGCTACACAGTGTACTAGCAAAGTCTAGTCAATATTCAGAAGAAAACGATACAAATAATTTATACACATATTTTTTTTTTAATCATTTCGAAAAATATACGTGTAAAAATGAGTTGTCTGTTTTTCTGATAATTTGTTTTTTATTTTTGGTGTGTGAATCTTTTGAGATTGAAATCACAAAAGATTTTTGTCCACAGACTTCACAGTGACCCCACAGTGCGCCGGCAACATCGGCCAATTACATAAAAGCGTTTCATTTGCCGCTGCAAAGTGTTATTGTGTGACCCCGCGCGATACCATCGACCATGGTTCCACGCTGGTTTACTCCGCTTACAACCTCATGATTATTAAGGTATCTTGAAAAAGGATTCCAGAATTTTCAGGACAGAAAGAAAATTTTCGAAGAAAGATCTTCAATCAATTTTATGGTAAAGAACAAATTATTATTTGATGGAAATTTTGCCCTGGCAAGCAGCACCCTTTCTTTTGGATGGGATAATATCATCAAATGACTTCTCTCGCTCTAGGCGGAGCGGGAGGGCGTGTTAGACTTTTATTGACTAAAACTCACCCGTGTTCCTTTGGTTGCCTGTTCCAGGGCCACGGTAACTCTTTCGAACAAATCCGCGACCCTGGCAGGCATCGGCCCTAGCGGACCCCTTCAACAGCCCCCCTTCGAAAGCAGCACTCTTGGGAAAACTTGGACCTCGATGTGTATTGTCCATAGAGAAAAAGACGAAATGTCTCATGAACTTGTATTTTCTATATTACACATAAGTACTTAGTTCAGACTGATATGCAGCAGAGGTCTGCTTATACTGGTCTGTTGTAAGAGCCGCTGGTCAGCACAACGCGAAGTGTGGTGGTAGTTTTTCGCCAGAAGAACGATTTCCTTCTCAGAGTTCTAGGTAAGTTCTTACTACTTATAGGTACCTGTGGCAAAGGGAAGACATCTTGGAAAAAACAGGACAGACCCATAATAGAAAGAAGAACGAAAACAAAGAAAAAATGGTTATTCAGCTCAAAAAAAACTGCACATTAAAATACACACACACCCACACATAGGTACATTGCATATTCAGAATGGTATGCTGCAAAGAAGTAAGCTGTGAAGAGTTGAAACATAACAAAAAATTGTCAGCAAAAATTCTGCATTTTTTAAAGTTTCAGTTAGTAATAAAGGTACAGGATAGAACCCTCCAGTATCTGGCGGTCAGAGAGTGAGAGATCCGAAACAAATGGTCACGTATGCGCAGTATTAATTAATGAATGCCATTATTCTTGCCTTATCCAGCTCCAGTGCAGTCTTTCGAGTCAGCATTGTTTTTGAGGCAAAAGGGCAAATATAGGGGCAGACGTGGGTACCCGCTTTTTGCATTGTTTTTTCAGAGAATTTGGAGAGGAATGATGCAGAAATAAATACAAACAGGTAGACCTACAATACAATTAAAACATAATATTTTAAATGATGTTGTTGTTTTTTCTTTGAAAATATAATCAATTGTTCAACAGCAGCTTCCAGTCTACCCGATGCAGCTGAGTACTAGTATTTTACATGGATCCACATCCTATCTGACCTCCACAACCCAGTTACTGGGTAATACGATACCTTTTGGTAAGACTTTCGGGCTTCTGACGACCCGTAACGACTGTCAACGATCTACGAATGACAGTCGGGACCAACGGCTTAACGTGCTTTCCGAGGCTCGGAGTACGTATTGTCAATGATAGGGTCCTCTCTTTTGCCTCGGTAATACTAGGCTACAAAGCTACAAACAAAAGTGAATAAATACCTGGGTCTGTATTCACTATGACCACTTAACGATTCCTTACTCGAAACCACGCCAATCACACACGACATCTGCTAATATCGTATTAATAATATCGACAAATTGTCTTGGAACATACAGAATATGACATTTCGATTCCTTACCGTTTTTTTTTGAGGTTGGGCAATCATCAAATAACTGCTCCCACTCTGGGTGGAGCAGGAGGGCGTGCGTGTTGGAATTTTACTGACTAAACCCACTCGTGTTCCCTCAGTTGCCTGTGTGCCAGGGGCCGGGGTATCTCTTTAGAACAATTCGCACTTTCGAACAACCCGCACAATTCCTTACCGTTACATTAGTTTCTGAAAAACAAGATATTGACGTAGTTTGAACGAAGTAAGATTCCGCGGGGAATCATTATAACCATACAGAATTGGGGCCTTGAATATACCCAATGGATTATGGCTCAAGGGCAGTTAACCGTACTTAAGAAAAAATAAACTTGGTAGCCGTTTGACACAAAAGTTTTGTTGCTTGTTTTTTTCTGAGCTATGAAACTAACGAGATTAGGCAGAAAAAAATAAACAAAACTGTATGAAAATCGTCATTTATTTTTCAACAACGGAACCAATTGGGTCGTAACATCGCAATGTGTCAGAATCAGAAGCTGACAGCCAGATAGATACAGCTCTGTTGTGTAATTGTTCTGATTAACTTGACGTTTTGATGTTGAAGCATTGTTCCAATAAAATAGTGCAATAATATAATTGTCTGTAGTTATTACAATATATACAGGGTGTAACAGAAACCCTATTGCTATCCTTAAGGTGGAACAAGTCCACATTTTTCCCATACAAACTTCGGAAGTGTATTACTCCACTGTTCGATAATCTACATCAAAAATTAAACATGGTATGGGTTTGTCTCATTATTAATATTATCTGTACGGAAACAGAATACTAAATTAAAAAGCCATTCAAATTAGGAGCCTACAAAGATCCGTTTTTCTTGCTAATTTAACCTAACTACGGGCGTGTTTAAGTAATAAAAAAAGTGTAAAATCTCCAAAACTAAGTCGTTACAGACAAAGTTCAATTATCGAAAAGTTCAATAAACTATAGTGGTCATTGATTTAAGAAATGTTTTTTTCATAAAACCCGATCTTCCAAAGGACTTTTCTTAATTTTTTCGCGATTTTTTACTATAAATGATCCTGCATCTTACTCAATAACATTTTATATGTAGTGTGTGAGTTCGAGCCCGCGACTAGGTTCCCCTTAAGCACTAAAGATAATAGCTGGTACAGAATCACTATACATAGTTTCAGCTCAAAATAAAATACTCTAAGAATTGATACCAAATTGTCGGTTTCATATGTTTCTTAAATTCAAATCATAACAAACGTGTCACCGCAATATTTAGGTCAATAATTTTTCACGTTACTTGCCAATATTATGATAAAACTCGATCAAGTGATGCGTTTATTTCAATTTGAAAAGTTCGGTTTCTGGTATCAATGTATTAAACATTCTCATAACTTCCGAACATGTAGAGATAGGATTAAAAACCCTTCCAATAACGTTTGATAACAGCCAAAGAAGCCGTGCCCTTGGTTTGTATATACCCCTTCCTTAACACGTTGTATATTATAATACTAGCTTTTGCCAGCGGTTTCGCCTGCAGTAGTTCGGAAATTATCCCACGGAAACGTACTACAGGGATAAAAGTATCATACCCAGATATTTTTATTTTTTCGGTTTGGAAGTCATCAAACAGCTTCTCCCGCTCGGGTGGAGCGGGAGGGCATGTCAGACTTTTACTGACTAAAACCCACCCGTGTTCTCAGTTGCCTGTGTGCCAGGGGCCGCTGTATCTCTTTCGAACAACTTGCATCCCTGGCAGGCATCAGCCCTCGCGGACTCCACCAGTTGGTACTGACATCTCTTTGAGGCGCGCGCGAAACACAACGCGCCGTTGACCGGGGCTTGGTCCTTACCGGACAGCGAGCTACTCATTACTCGCCATCCACAAGCCCGCGCCTACGGTGGCCGGAAAACAGCCTGGGATTCCCGACGCCTAGGGCGTCTCCTGCGGCGACTAAGGCCGTGAGGGCGCATGTACTGCCTCTTCCTCACGTGCGCCGTCTCCCTCTTCGCGAGCATTACTGCTTCGCAGAAGGAGGTGACGGCTACCCATGCACGCTCGCTCCGTACCATGGCTTGGACTAGGGCCGGACACGAGAAATCGCCGCTGCCGATCGCCTCCACGAGGACACGGCGGTGCTCCGCCCAAGCCAGGCAGACCTCTACCGTGTTCTCAGTGCGATCTTTGCAGTGAAAACACCCAGGCATATTAACCCAGGTTATAAACTACTTGTGTGCCAAAATTTCATCCAAATCCGGTCCTCCATTTTTTCGTGATTGTAACAAGCAACTAAAATACAAACACATTTATAATATTAGTAGGATACTACCGGGATGAAAAGTATCCTATGTGTTAATCCTATCTGTGTCAAAATCTTTTCAACTGTTATCGCGTGATTGAGTCACAAACATGCAAAAACATCTAAACCAAACTCACATTTGTAATACGCTATAGAACAACTACCCACACAAGGGTGGTAAAGCGACGTTAGTAAGCCGGATCAAATATAATGTTTCAATTTAAAATCTTCTTAAAAAAAGCTCATCTTTTAAGTTCAAAATCCGCCTCGCCATTCTCTTCGGGAGTTTCATTGTTTAAAAAAAGCTCGCATTCTCGGACAATCGCTCGGATTTATCATAATTATAAGGCGTTAAGAGAGTACCTTTAATAGTTTGTTAAGCGTGGTAACGCCGTCGTAATAAGCGGACTGCCGGTAATAACAGTAACAATGAAAAATAATAACAGCGGGTGTGATAGCGGCCGCGGGCACGATTAACTGTTTCTGAGCTTTTTGTTTTGAACTTATAAAGAAAATTATTAGGAAACGTTGGAGAACAGATTAATGGTCCGTGTTTCATCTTTATTGTACGTAATTTGTTTTCTCTACTGAAGTGAATAGTGCAGTTACTTGATGCATAATATAATCAGCTCATAATGTTCCCACTGCTGGGACACAGACCTCCACTCGGTGTACTCCCTGTACACATGCACCACGTGGGCCCAGTGCGTTTTGATAGATGCCACATGGCTTCGATTTTTTGGTTCTATGACATGCCAGTTTCCTCACAATGTTTTACTTTACCGCTCTGTTTTGTTTTTGAGGGTGGGATATGGTCAAATAACTTCTTACGCTCTGGGTGGAGCAGGAGGGCGTATCAGATTTTTACTGACTAAAACCCACCCGTGTTCCCTCAGTTGCCTGTGTGCCAGGGGCCGCGGTATCTCTTTCGAACAACCCGCACTCCTGGCAGGTATCGGCCCTTGCGGATCCCACCAGTTGGTGCTGAGAACACAATGCGCCGTTGACCCGGGCTTGATCCTTACCGGACAGCGGGCTACCCATTACTCGCCGTCCGCAAGCCACCGTTTTAAGAACTTCGAGGTATCATAATTTAAATACCTATGTTACGTTCTTAGCGGCCCTGTCTTTCGAAAAGCTGAAATTTCTGTTGTACTTTATACCGAAAATAAGCCTATACGATATCGTGCTGATATCCCACAAAAGAAAATCTCATTTACTTTCGAGTTTGCTTCCAAAGTCCCGTTATAAAAATAGTCTTGTGTCATTTATGTTGTCAATAATTGATTTCGGTTTCCCTTGTAGCCTATTAAGTGGTGATCTTTCTAATAGTGATTTTTAAAACAGTTAATAAGATGGTTATTTCCGGCTTAGCGAGATGATTGAGCCGGAAGTCGGACCCAGACAACGCCTAAAATTAGTCACCCCAAGCAACCAATAAAGACATATAATTTTAATCGCCCGTAATACGTATTAATGCATATTATTATTTGACCGATACATACTTACCTTACGTACTTAACCGGCCAAATAATTTGCAAGTTAAAGCCGCTTTGAGTTTCAAGTCACGCGCACGTCTGGGCATCATTTTACAAAATGGTTTTTAATGAAATTTATACATCATCATGGTATTTGACCATTACTTTTTATGGGCTAAAAGAAAGTGTTGAATATGTTCGAGGTATCCTTATTTGGTGGCATCAAATTATGCTGTTTTCTGTCTGAGGGTAAATTGTTTAATTGGGTTGGCATTACCGATTGCTTATTTGGGTGTGTTGGTCAGACTGTGAGTCATAGAGGTTATTTCCAACCTTTTTTGACTATGTTGTTATTTTAGTTATGGCAAATCAAAGAGTATCTTTCTGTATTCATAGTCATAAGGTGTTTTTTTTAGGCAGTATATGCGCCCTCACGGCCGTAGTCGCCGCGGGAGACGCCCTGGGCGTCGCGAATCCCAGGCAGAGTCCCGGCCATCGTAGGCGCGGGCTTGCGGACGGCGAGTAATAGGTAGCTCGCTGTCCGGTAAGGACCAAGCCGGGATCGACGGCGCGTTGTGTTCCACGCGGGCCTCAAAGAGATGTCAGCACCAACTGGTGGGGTCCGCAAGGGCCGATGCCTGCCAGGGGTGCGGGTTGTTCGAAAGAGATACCGCGGCCCCTGGCACACAGGCAACTGAGGGAACACGGGTGTGTTTTAGTCAGTAAAAGTCTGACACGCCCTCCTGCTCCACCCAGAGCGGGAGAAGTTCTTTGATGATTTTACACCCAAAAAAAAGTTTTTTTATGCCATTGAAGTAGTATTAATTAGCACATGATTCAGAAGATGTTTGCGCTCTATGCCCTTAAGTTCAAAAGTAAAAGCTGATGTGGCTGAGCCATATCGGCTTGTTTTTACGAATGGATTCTTAACTTTGCTGAAAGTATTGCTGGAGTTAAAGAAAGTTTATGAGGATGGGTGTCTTTTAGTAAGATTTCAGGATTATTAGATAGAACTGGAAAGTTTTGGCTGAGTAACATTTGCGAAGGGAGCGGAGTCGCGAGCGCTGTTGAGCTGTTCCACCACGCAAAGGACAAGGAGATATTTTCAGAGTTTATGGCCACTATTCAGTAATGGAGGTCACGACTTAAGAGTTGTCGTAGGTGTTGGTCGTAGGTTCGCATCCAGACTGACGTTTTACTTTGTGTAAATTATTTCATCACCACTGCTCTCAAAACGGTGAAGGAAAACATCGTGAGGAAACCGGCATGATCTAGAACCAATAATTTGAAGACATGCGACATCCGCAATCCGCACTGGGCCTGCCGGTTCGATAGTGGTCCACTCTCACAGAGAGGAGGCCTGTGTCCCAGCAGTGGGAACATTGTAGGCTGATTAAGCTATGCTGCTTATGCTTTAGTAATTGGAGAGTCATCAAAATAAGAAGAAGATGAAACTGTTACAGCTCAACAGCTGCTACCTATTAAAATAATCTGAGGGTAATTCTCGTATTTTAAGAATGTTCACAGTCTGATCTCAATCTGTCAAAAATACTTCGAGTTTTCAAACATCTTTGACAGGTTTTTGACATTTGATTGTCGCTGAGATGAGACTGCGACTAGATCTTTAATGTTTTTAATTACGAGAATTGGCCTTCAGTAATATTAGTCACCGAGAGTCGTCCTCTCTATATGTCCAGACTTTGATTTGAAAAATTTGTTCATTTACCCAGTAAGTAACCACGAAACTACAATAACACCTTATTCCTCAAAAAATTTTTTGTCCGTATCCATCTCAGGAAGAACCGCGGTTTAATAAATAATATAGTTTAGGCGTGCAATCTGCGCGGTGCTCGGGAATACAAATGGCGGGGCGTCGCAGCCACGCCGTTGCGCCGGCGCAGATGCGCGATAGCGACGCGGTATAGCGCAGGTTTCTGAGGGAATATTGTTTGGGATTTCTGTTATTAATGGCTTATTAAATTAGAAAATAAGATTTGGTTATGTAGTGATAATAAGCGAAGAATCAGTTTAGCAATTATTTGAAATCTGTCTCGTTTAATATTTTATTTCAATACAGTTTGTTTATAAGAAATCACTATTATTACAAGTGTTTTTTGAATGCACAGGCGTCACCCAGATTAGGACTGAAACCTTCGGCGCACCCGGGTCTTACACAGATGTTTTCAACAGACCAGGAGTTCTTGTCAACTTCTGGAGGGAGGAATAACCAGCGACGGCTGCCATGGTCACAATGATTCAACTGTAGGACTAAGTGCGGAAACCAAATCCGGTACACACAATAACAAAGAACAATGACTACAATAATAGGCACGTCACTTGCTAGACGTTTAAAGACATTGAAGAAAATTCGTGATCTTGTACGCTTTTTCATACATCTCAGAGATAAACTGGACTGGCAAGGGAGTATCTTCATCCCCATCAAATCGTCATTGACTTATTACATCCCCATCTAACACCAAAACTCGCTACAATGACCAATCAAAACTCGCCAATAACCGCATAGTATTTAGCACTGGCAACACAAATCACAGCGTTAACCCCTCCACTGCCGCGGGGGTATTTATCGGCACAATAAACTTGCGTAATTTATAACAAGCAATAACAATGTGTGCTGTATCTGAGGGGTAATTTCTCAAACGCACACCTCGCCCGTAGCGGCGGCTATCGTACAAATTAAATAGCCGCGTATACGTCCGGACGGACGGACGAACAATCGGTAGGCTCTACTCTTATTAAATGATAAGCCTCGTAATATTAATGTTATCGTGCTGCGCTAGCGGAGGGTTAAACTGTTTTGATTTTTAAATTGCTGTGTTCGGTTTTTTTTTTTGAGAGGATGTTCGAAATTTAACTTTGTTTTGTGGTAGTTGACGTTGAAGTTATTTGTCTATGATTTATTTACGTTATTCAACCTTTATTGTACTGCTAGGACACAGGCATCCTATCTGTGAAAGGTAGTGGGCCATAATCCACCATACGATGGTCCAGTGCGGATTGGTGGATGCCTCATGTCTTCGAATATTTGGTTCTAGGATAATTATGTCGGTTTCCTTACGATGATTATTCACATAACGTTTATTAAAAGTAAAAATAACAATAACTCTGAAGTTAAGCCGCATTATTATGCTCGTCTAGGATGGTTCATGCCATAGATCAGAGGAGGTTCGTCAAGACATTTTAATGATCAAAATTGTTCAGTATTGAAGAAATATCTCCATCTTCTGCTAAAATTATGCGCGTCCCGTTAAATTCCACCATAAACATTGAAGGACAAAAATAATCTAATTATAATTTTAAATTCTACATAGCTCTGACCACCCCGCGTCCTATTTACCTCAAGTCTATAAAACCTTTTGACTCGGCAACATCAATGTCAGAACATGGCCAGGCTCGGAGTTATTGCAGCTTGAGCCAAGAATCTTTACATCGCACCATCTTTACTACTTTACCACTTCGTTAATATTTTCAACTAAAAAGGAATAAATGTCGATTACTTCATTAGTGTTACGAACAACTTAAGAAAACAAACGACCATACCTACACAAGTATTTATATAAACATCTGTCCGAGACTTTCCAATTACCATTTGCAAGTCATTACACATAAATACAGCGGTTAATCTCGCTCCGAGGAAATTAAAGACTTAATTAAATTACGGACCAAATCAATTTGTATCTTATGTGAACTAAACAGAAATTTAATTAGCGATACGCAACAGAAGAAATGTCAAAAAGGTATTAAGAAAAAACGTACAAAATTAATGCGGGCGCATACCTGAGCGCCCGGCACCTTGTGGCAAATTGAAAAGGCCGCGCTTGCTCTCCGAGCTAATAATAAATTCTCAAATAATAATAATTCATAAATAATAATCGTGGAAGAAACAAAATAAAAATATTATACATGTCGAAATAATAAAGGATTTGCCCGGGTAGCAGTCGACACGGGTTGACTTTTGTTGAGGATAACAGCGGCGGATTATGTGCATTCCGATTTGAGCTTTGAAAGGTGAAATGGAATGAACAATTTTCTGTACTGAAGAAAGCTTTATAAATTGAGGCCCAAAAATGCGTAGGGCCAACACTTAAACGTAGAAATTGCGGGTTAGGTCACGATCGTTACGTTATTTTCATGATAGTACCTATAATAGTCAAGTGAGTAGCAGGCATGGTATAATCAAACATCACAAAGGCGCCAGTGTGCGCCGGCCCGCCGAACATAAAATTGTTTTTTCGTCCAACAGCTATAATTAGGCGATGCGTTACGTTTTTGTTTGGCCCACATTTCCCGATCCTCTAATTTTTGTGTTTTTTGCCGCTCCTTTTGTAGTCGTTAATATGATTACACCGTTGGGATGATGGCTTCATACGTGTTTTAGGTTATAACTTAATTTGCTCGGGTACTTATTTGTTTTTTTATTGTTGTCCGACTTCCTGAGAGTCTGTCGTGTGTTTTTTGCGGCCGGTCGTTAGTTGGAGGTGATTGAATGTGATGGTGGGCAAATTGTGGGTCGCTCGTACCGTCGGTCGGTTGCGTTGTGCCACGGTGACGTCCACGTCTCGGCGTCACGTATTTAGTTTGATTCGAATGTTGACTCAGTGTGTCGTAATTGGATCATAATCTGTTAGCAGAACTTTTTGTCGAGATGATTGCGTTCTCGCGCTATCACGTACAGTCGAAGTCTCGATGATATTGACCGTTTAGCTTATTTTGAGCGTAAATTAATTTCTAATGAGGTAGGCAGGCGGCGGGGCCGACGCGTTAGGGCTGAGAATGTCTTAATAATGTTTCGTGTCTGATGTAATCAAGCGGTTAACGCTTCGTGCAGCGCTGATAAATGGCTGAAGTTACGTAAACGTCTGAGCTTAAACGCCGCCTTTTAGCACATTAAACGCTCCGGGTGCTTATTGAATGCATTTTAACCATATTCCCTGACCACCACAAGTTCAATTTCCTCCTGCTTTCTATTGAAACCTTTACCATCTCTCTCCAACTACCACCAGAACCTTTCAAAAACCAATATTTCTCCGCCACTTTTCCATAAAGCGCTGCACTCGCTTCACAAGTCAGCGGTAATGGCGCGGCTCGGTTTGACAAGTAAATTGAGCTTGGACGTGCGACGTGCAAATTGGTCGACACCGCTTGCACGCAACGTGCTAGGGCTTCGTGCTCGTGCATGGCTCACGGAGTGACACTTGGGTAACACGCCGCCACGAAACACTAGCTTTGAGAACTAAATTATTAATGGAAATAGTGCTCATTATAAAAAGTAAGCTAAGTGTTTCTTTGTTTCGAGTTGTTTTTAACTTTGGTCTTTTCTTTCTGTCTCGTCACGTTGACGGTTTTACGAGTTTCTTTCGATTGTTTAGTTTTTTTCTTTACAAAACGCAGGATAAAACAGTAAGACAAAATACACATAATCCCCCTTATTTATAAACATTGCTTAAAGTTCAGAGATGTTTAAACGTCAAAATTGTATGGTTAAACAGCAGTTAATCATTACTTAACTTTAAATAGCCTTTATGAATATGGGGGATAATGTGGCTTTTGGCTACTTTTGCCAAAAGCCATGTACCTATCGTAGCATAGAAATAAAATATCCAGCAGGCTTAGCAGAAGAACAGTAGAGAAGCGTTTTGTCGACAAAAATGACGTTTCCGTGTAGACAATTGACAGTTTATACCGGAAATGTAGACAAGCGATTTCTATTCTACAGTAGAGCAGCAATAGAAAGCGTCATGCTAAGCCTGCTGTAGAGAGATTGGAATGGTGTTGACATCTGCACTATTTGTTTACCTATGTTCTACAAATAAAAATACTGGTATTGGAGAAAATAAATAATAGTTTAAACAACTAAAAAACACGCTTTAAAAACCAAACTAAAAAAGGAGAAAATAATTTAATTCTATTAAAAAGTGTGGGGTGCTTGACATTAATTGATTATAAAAATACCTCAAAAAGCACCCCACGCTTTTTAATTGAATTAAATTATTTTCTCCTTTTTTAGTTTGGTTTTTAAAGCGTGTTTTTTAGTTTTTTAAACTATTATTTATTTTCTATTTTTTAGTTCTGCTAACTATAAAAACGTGTTTTTTTTCTCATTTTTTTTTAAATTATTGAATTGTCATCGGTCCTCGACAAGTTTACAAAGTTTCAATGAAATCTGACCGTTCAAAGTGCGTCAAAATCGCGCTCAAAAGAGTCGGTTACATACAAACATACAAACAAACATACAAACAAACAAACCAACATACAAGTGAAGCTAATATAAAGCGTGTAAAAAGTTTTCGGTTCTTACCTGTAGGAGAAGATTCCAAACAAGACTTTTTTGGTTTACATTGGGCAATGAAGACACTGATGACTTAGCGATAGAAACAATGAGGCACCAAAATGAAGACACTGATGACTTAGCGATAGAAACAATGAGGCACCAAAATGAAGACACTGATGACTTAGCGATAGAAACAATGAGGCACCAAAATCTGAAAAGCCAGCTATTACGAAACTATGATATCGAACTATAAAATCTTAATGCGATTTAGTATTCATATCACGCCAAATAGACCAACTAATAATTACAAAAACACACAATAAATAAGCAACAAAGACCACAATTACTCATGTAGGTGTACACACGATGTATACAACCGAACACAATTGCTTTCCGTGTATCTAAATCAATTTTATTGGACCATAGCACTTGTTATCTAATTATACTTCACCAGCTTATAAACTGACCAGAGACACGGACCCTTGGGCTCAACCAATTTGATTGAAACTGGGTGTCTTGGTATACTGGTTTTTAGAACTACTTCTTTCAAAACGCCCAAAAATTCAGACCTCTGGCTTAAGCTAAGTTGGTTGAAACCAGGGGTCTTGCTATATTGGTTGTTCGAACTACTTCGCTTTGTATGATAATTTTAAAATCGACCTCGGCGATGAAAAATTGATTTCGGCTGATATGCTTTTGATTATATGGTTGGCAGTCGTTAGATACAATTATTTGGATACAGGTTCGGGATTGTTTTTGGGCTATTATGTTAGTATTACTGATAATAAAGACGTTAGCTTGTGGTGGAGGCGTCCTTATTTTTGAGTATCTTCACCGCCTCTATAATAATGTTTAGATGCTGCCAGATATTCAACAAACCCATTGTTTTACGGACCAAATTGTTCTGAGAGAAAGCTCTATAGAAGAGAGCCTTGTATGATTGTGAAAACAGAATTTTGACGGTTGTCATAATCTCTTCTATCTATACATATAATAAAATTGTAGAAAAGTGGTGTCTGTACAATCGAAATATATAAAAAAAAAGTAGCAGGGGTTGTTATTATATCGATGCCGAACCCGAGATTGTAATTAATTTTTTTTTTGTCTGTTTGTCTGTTTGTCTGTGTGTTTGTGCACGCTAATATCAGAAACGGCTTATTCGATTTAGATGCGGTTTTCATTAATATATTGTAGTAAGCTTCACTTAACATTTAGTGTTTATTTCATGTCAATCGGTTCATAAATAAAAAAGTTATGTCAATTTAAAGAATCACGGCGAACATTTGTTAAAGTATTCTATCAGTTATATAACGCTGAAATTTTGAGCTATGTTCTGGGGGATTATGTTGAGTATATCTCCATTAACAGAGTCATGGAAGAAGGAGAATCTACAAGCTACCCAGTAGAATTTTTAGAATCCCTCAATGCTCCTGGACTACCAGCACATAAAATAAAATTAAAAGCCCCCCAAAACTTTGCAATGGCACCAGGTTAAAAGTGACCAATTTACAACGAAATCTGATAGAAGCAGAGATTTTAACAGGGTGTGGAAAAGGTGAAAGTGTTTTCATTCCTCGGATTCCTCTCATTCCAAACAATTTTCCATTTAGTTTTAAACGAGTCCAGTTTCCAGTCAGCCTATGTTTTGCGATGACAATTAATAAAGCCCAAGGTCAGACGCTGAAAGTTGTGGGTGTAGATCTGAGTATCAGCTGTTTCTCGCACGGTCAGTTGTATGTGGCTCTGTCACGGGTTAGCAATCCTAGGAGCCTGTATGCTTTCATCCCCGATGGCCATACGTCAAATATCGTATACAGAGAAGCATTACTGTAAAGTAATTTTTTTGCTACCCAAACGACGGTATATTATTATGTTATTCAAAATATGCTGCCCAAAAAGTCACTATTCCACGCGGACGAAGTCGCGGGCACAGCTAGTATCTAATAAGAATAGTTTGTTTGTAAAACATACAAAGATCTTAAAAATAATGAAGTGCGCTATGTTTTGCTAGTGATTTCTCATTGAAATGGTGCAGTTGGATCCTTTTCGCTAAAGCTTCATGCATTTTTTCCATTTCAATTTAAAACAGTTAGCATGTTTTCATGTACCTATTTAAGACTACAATTATCTTGCAGCCCATTATTTAGTCAATGTTGCAGTGTAACATATTTTTTTGAACTTAAAGGTTTCGTTCGTAACAGAGTGTAAAATATTGTATGACATGTAACTGTAAGATCAAAATAAATATGTATTGACTTACAACATTGTAATTTAAGTAGTTGATGAGCGATTACTAAAAGTTAAATACGGAATCATCCTCAGCTCGTAAGATAATAATATGCAAATAAAATAATATGCTGTTTACACACTAGGCGTGACTGCGGCAGTTGCAAACGACAACAATACTCCCGGATCAATCACGACGGTGCAGTTGTCTGTGCCGCCGGCTCCTACTTGGATGGAGGGTTCCTTAATGGTGTAATACCGATGAGGAGTGTCGTGTACAATCGTGGTTCGGGCTACAATCACGTTTCTGTTATAAATTGGTTTATCACTTTAGGTAACTGCGAAGATTAACTAAACAGGCAATTGTCACAGTGCATAGCAAGGAACAGAAAATTCTGTCCACCTCTGTACATTTCTGATCGTGAAGTATTAAATAATAATAACTATTATTATTTCAGACACATTAAACGCTATGTAAGGAACGTGGCAGGTAGTGTTCTTTGGTTTCTGCTTACCCTTTTGGGAAAGAGGTGTGAGATTATGTATGTATGTAAAAACTCTGGTTTCTTCTAAGGTTCCTTGCGATGTAGGTGGCCTCATCCGTCAGTGATGCCCAAAAAGAAGTAGGAAATGCGTTGTTCGACCACTTTTGTGCGCTCCCCAAGAAACGGCGCCATATTTGATATCTTTACACCCTATCATCTCATCGCATCGATTATTATGGGCATCGAGCACGCCAAAGAAAACTAAGAACAGTAAATATAAGCATGAAGCAGTAAAAATATCAATATTTTCATGGTATTTTCTTGTGTTTATTGGTTCAGCAAGTGAAAATGGTACGATTTCGTGGCGGCTTGGAGGTGAGGTAATCACTTCATTATATGCCACCGCCGTCTAGCGTGCTGTGCAGCCAGGTTGGGTGACTATGAGCCACGGTATGGAGGAGGACAAACATGTTCCATTCTGTTTCAAATAATTATAGAGAAACAGCAGAAGTTACAAGGATTCTAGACATTGAAATCATGTTACTTCAGTTATTTTTACAGCCCACCATTATATTAGAAGGCTGTTGTTTGTATGCTACGTCAAAGCAAAAGCTGTTTTGTAATTGCACAAAACAAGGCAAGATTTAAGCTAATTGCTAATGTTCTTGTAGCTTCTATCTGGTTGTTTTATAATCATCATTATTTCAGCCGAAAAACGTCTATTGCTGGACATAAGCTACGCCATTCCGACCGGTTCTATGCTTTCCGCATCCAGCAGATTACTGGGGCCTTAACAAAGTCATCGGTCCACCTTGTGGGAGGTTTTCCAACTCTACGGCTTCCGGTACGCGGTCGCTACTCCAGAACCTTTTGGCCTCATCCGCCATCTGTTCTGCGAGGATTGTCCCTGCCCACTGCCACTTAAGTTTGGCAATTCTTCGGGCTATATCAGTTACCTTTGGTTCTCCTGCGAATCTCTGTAGTTGTTTTGATACGGGTAAATGAGCCACCAATTCATCAAACAATTACTGCGGTGAAATCGAACGTTAAACGTTTCTTTTACCACACGAGCCATGCTCCACCTCCTTTGCTCTGTGCCCCAAAACATGCAATCAAAGTGACCTCTGCGCTGCCTCCAACGCGTGGACTCCGTGCTCCATGGTTCTCACTCCTGGGTGATAGGCCTCCTTTCTGTAAAAGCTAGTGGGCCATAACCCACTACGCAGGCCCAGGGCGGGTTGTTGAATGTCACATGTTTCCGAATTTTTAGTTCTAGGACATGCCGGTTTTCTTATGTTTTCCTTCACCATATTAAAGAGCAGTGGTGATGGGAACAAATACACAAAGTAAAGTGCTTGCCTGGGTTCGAACCCACAACCTTAAGGGGAACCTAGTCGCGGGCTCATACTCACTGGTGGGCCTGGCTAAAGCTCACGCTGTCTCACCAGGCTTCGTGTCCGACAGAGATAGTATCAGTTATTGAGATGCAGGATCGTTTATAGTAAAAAAATCGCGAAAAAATTAAGGAAAAGTCCTTTGGAACATCGGGTTTTATGAAAAAGCCAATGCATAAATCAATGGCCAATAAAGTTTATCGAACTTTTCGATAATTGAACTTTGTCGGTACCGACTTGGTTTTGGAGATTTTACACTTCTTTTATTACCTAAACACGCCCAAAGTTAAGTACAATTAGCAAGAAAAATGAATCTTGGTTGGCTCCTAACTTTTTAATGGGTTTTTAACTTTTTACTGTATTCTATTTCCGTACAGACAATATTAATGATGAGACAAAACCATATCATATTTCACTTTGGATGGGCCATGTCAGACCGTGAAATAAAACACTCCCGAAGTTTGTATGCAAAAAATGTGGACTAGTTTCACCTTAGGTCGGGGCCTACACCACTGGACCACCACTGCCCCTGATTTAATTGGCCATGATCCAACCAAATTTAAAATACTATCGTGCCAACAACACGAAGAAGAAAAAGGCCACAAACACAGACTAAGTATCAAAATGACTCAATGCATTGAGAAGAAAACACAAACCGTAGACAATTCTGTCTCAGGATTCCGCACGCATGCCGCACGGCCACCCTAAACCTTCATATTATAGAAAAGAATGGAAAATTGTGAAAAATTGCTTCTTGTTAAGTTAGGCCCGTGATCGTGGGCCGATACTGCTCGGGGGAACTACACTAATCATTTTGGAACATTTCCCTTTTATATTTCATGGGAAACGCGGCCCATGAAATATAACCTCATTATGTTTATGGGAACGTGAATATATTTAATGTAGGCCGTAGGTTATGTTAAGGGTTGGTTGCTATAAAGCCATATAGGTAATATATACCATAAATTACCTACTGTGGAGCATTTTATATATGACTAGCTTCTAACTGGGACTTCGTGCGCGTGATGTTTCTTGCTTTACCATAAATATCCTATAACATCACAATGTCCGTCCGTAGTGTCCCAATAATTGTTTGATGCAACGGGCGACATCATTACGTCAAAGCCGGCTGTCGCTGAAAACCAGCGCTGGGGCTCTGTCTTGCATAGGGTCGCAGCATAATGCTGAGTGATAGCCGTTTTGCGTGGATATGACGCATGTTTCCCGCCCCTTTTCTTAGTTTTTTTTTGTGTTCCTTTTCTTTTTGCGTCATGTTTACCGCAAATAAACGTTTTGTCGTTCTTTCTTTCTAATATTACTTCGTTTTCGGTTATCGTTCTTTTTGAGTTTTTTTTTCTTTTGACTAGGCTCCTTAGTTAGCGTCATAACGTGATCTTAAAACCTATAGCCTATAATAACCGTCCTCAAGAATTGGGATATCGAATGCAAAAGATGGAAATGCAAAAAAAACAAATACGACTGGTAATTCCTGAGATTAACCTCTACATACCTACAAACAAACAATACTTCTTTATAATATTATTTTATACAATATAATACCTGTAAGGCATAGGGTTTTTTTTTAACGTTGCCCCACACTAGGAATTTCTCCTGTATTGTGGGTGCGTTTACAAACATTTAAACTCACATACACAAACAGCCAGACCCGGAACAACTACTTGTAGGTCATACAAATATTTCTTCCGTGCGGGAATCGAACCCGCGACACGCAGCGCAGCAGTCAATCGCTTAACCACTGTGCCAACCGTGCCGTCAAAAACTTACATAGCAGTAGAAGAGAGTCGGCGAATTAAAAAAATATATAAAGAAGCACCAGTCATTTCCTAATCTGCCATCTTGGCCGTAGTTAGTATGCTGCTCAGCACCCTAATTGCGTAAATACGCGATTAATCATAATCGGTTTAGTTTTGACAGTTCAACAATATTCATTGCGTCATTTATGTTGTTGAGCAGACACATTTTTCGAACATATGAAGCAATGGTTTAGTCATCTGTTTCAAAACGAAACAGATTATGATTAATCGTGAGTTACGCAATTAGGGTGCTGTTTGTTATTCATATTTTTTGTACGATTGTGTGTTTAGTTTAGTAGCTATGAGATCTTCCTGTGCGAGTCACAATAGATACTTTTTCTTTCTTTCTTTCTCTGTGCTACAAATACTCCACTCATCTTAAGAAAGAGCCCCTATTCGCCTTTCATAGCTTACGTTAGCCTGCAGTAGCTTTATCTCTGTTCATCATCATTTGGCTAGGCAAATGCTAGCCTAGCTAGGCTAGCATTTTCCCAAATACATATGTCGGGGTCGGCTTCCAGTCTAACCAGATGCGGCTGAATACCAGTCTTTTACATGGAGCGACTGCCTATCTGACCTCCACAAACAAGTTACTAGTTAATACGATACCCCTTGATAAGACCGGTTGTCAGACTTTCGGATTATTAGTATATAAAGATGGTCACCAATCCACGGACCAACCGCGGTAACCGTAGCTTAACCTGATCGATCGAGTCGTGCGGCTATTAATACTTAACCACAAGCCCCCCATATATACCTTGCTATCAGACATTATACCCCTGAAACTCATATAACAAATTAATACAATTTCCTGCTCCGACATTTTCATTTCTGAAACATTTTTATCGCCGTATACATTTAATTTCCTGTTGAAACATAATTAAGTTATGCCGTTTTTTCATGTAAAACACTTTTTTCTTGGAGTCACGAAATATTATTTTCTATTAGGAATGTTAGAATGACCGTTTTTTGAGTAAGTATGATTTTATTCTGCTGTTTTACATAAGTAAGTAGTAAGTTGTGAATTTGAATCTTAATGTGATCTTAGAGTTATAAGTTTAATAACTTTTATATTTTTCGTATATTATGTTTTGTTTAATGTGTGGGGTAGGTACATAGATCACTTTTTTACCTAACAGTGGGTGTAGAATGTTTTCTGTGATTTATGCGTTGCTGTAAATAATATACAATGCTATATTTCGGTGACTGTAAGAGATCCTGTAATATTTGAGCAAGTGGAAATACGAATTTATGTCAGGATTTCAGACAGTTGATATAATTTATTTATTTATTTACTATTAACACATACAATTGTTTTTACAGATGGGAAACCCAATACAACAATGTAGTCACAATTTTCCCCTTTAGAGACGTTACCCAAAAACTAATCTAATACCACCACCAACACAAAAAATAAATATTTTTAACTGACCTGACTGACAGTGAACAATCACATAAAAACAATAAATACAAATGAAAACAGTTAATAATGTTCAAATAATTCACTTCTCCCACAAACTGGACCGATGACCTTTTAAGGGCCGTAAGAGTCCGCTGGATGTGGGAAGCACAAAACCAGTCGAAGTGGCGATGCTTGAGGGACGCCTATGTCCAGAAGTGGACGTCTTTTGGCAGAAATGATGATGATTAATTCACTTTTATTTTATAATTTTTATTTATTATCTTTCTTGCTTCTCGCCCTGCGTCCAGCCCATTTGAACTTGTAGTGCACTGAAAATATTAGTATCCATTAAATACAGTACCAGAATAGGTACCTACACAAAATAGAAACATACACATGAATAAACTCATAAATATTACATAAGTATATACAAATTGTTGTATCACGCCTAAAAGCGTCATTAAAAATAACTTTTAGTTTCTCTTAATGTTCAACTCTGATCAGATAAGGGCTCGTCCACGCGGGTGAACGGGCGATCCTGCAATTATAAAGGAATTAGCCCAAAACAGCGCCTTCAATGGTCACAAATTGATATAATAAAAAGTAGTGTGGTTAGCGTTGATGCAACGCTAGGGCTGCTACCTCCATGCGTATTAAATTTAACTTTATAATCTAAGGAATTAGTTGTAATACAGTAATTTTAACATAACATAACTTTAAACCCCGTTTACCCGAAGCCTTCCCATGTAATAGGGGGCGCCTGTATTGCCATCAAACGGGCACAAATCCAGACACCGGATTGCTACTGAGAGAACCCAATAACTCTGTACTCAGAACCAGAACCAGGACCTTTGTCGAACTCAGAACCTCATGGTCAGCCGTAGCCCTTGCGATCACTAGAGAAAGTAATTTTATTCGCTAATTAAATTGGCAACATTTATAATCAACAATATAACATATTATTATAAGATTAATGACATCAAACTTGATGTTGTTGTAACTAAATAGTTATTGTGTTCTCATACTAATTTGATTCAGTGTTAATTTCTTCTATTGATGATTATTAGCAATTAACACTAAATTAAGTTCTTTGTTTTGTATAGGGTGACTAATTCGATTAATCGAATTTGATCAAGTGGGTTGTTAACAAACTTGATAACATCATGCGGTTTAAAGCTGATTTACCTAGCCTATAGAAAGTCAACCATTACGAATTACGATAGTTTTCCATAGATTATTGCAAATAGCGTTATCTCAGAAAAACAGAAGCTCAAGTTTGGCTGTTATAAATAATATAAACCTACAGACTGTACCCGAAATACTTGTCTTAAATATTTTTCTTAATTTTTTTAAGAACAAAACCTTAACTCGGAATATATAATCATCAATGCTCAGTTGCTCACTAATTAAAGACCAAAATTAAAACAAAACAACTAAATAAGAACAAAAAATAATACTTTTTCTCCGTTCAACCCTAGGTCGAGGTGTCGCCCAATAATTAAGTGATTACGTTAGAAACGCGTGTCGCCGGCCGCGCGATTTATATCTGCGTTTCGGGCGATCATTAGCGCAGTGTGGAATTGCCCTTATTCGTGTCCCGATTCAGACGTTGGGTAATTATTATAATATTCTGAACGTTTTAGTAAGGTTTCTGATGGAGATTTTTGCGAGGAAAGTTGCGATTAGAATATAGCTTAATGTAAACTCAAACACAAAGTATTTATTTCAAAGTAGTCGTGCCCCGATTTCGTTCGCGTTTCTCTCCCGTCCCTTATAACATCGGCTATCTTCCAGTGGGAATCGCATCAAAATCGGTCCTGCCGCTTCAGAACAGCCAGACAGATAGACAGACAGACAAATATATAAAATATATCCTTTTTTTGTTTTAAGTAGTAAGTATATACTTTCTGTTACCATATGTTTTGACATTACAAACAGACACTTACATTTTACTTATTTGTATAGATAGGTAAACCAATTACAGGCTTTTTTGAATTGTCGAGGGGTCCGTCAGAAAGATGAAGCTAGTTGCCTATCCCAGAGCGTAAATTTCTATCGAGAAGAACGGCCAAGAAACTCGACGGACACTCTTCAGAGATTTTGAGTAAGATTTTGAGACATAGAAAAGAAAAAACATTTATTTGCGGTAAACATGACGCAAAAAGAAAAGGAACACAAAAAATTAAATAAGAAAAGGTTGAGGGAAACATGCGTCGCATCCACGCAAAACGGCTATCACTCAGCATTATGCTGCGACCCTATGCAAGACAGAGCCCCAGCGCTGGTTTTCAAGTTACTAATACTAAGATAAGGAGATAAGTTATGATTAGTCTTGGAAAAAGTTTCTAGCCTTGAATGTTTTATGACAAGATGTAGTTTCCCTGCTAACGATTTGCCATTAATCAATTTCCATAAAAAATATTTTTTCGAATTTAGATATCGATACCGAAAACACCAAAATCCATCACAATCATGCATGACATTAATAAATATCATTAGTGAACAATGACAATTATTATTTCACGAAAATATTCCAACAAAAAAAATATACCAATTAATACAATTTCCCTCAGACGTATTAATTGCTTACCCCGACTTAGTAAAAAGATTAATGTTGGTGATAAGCAGGCTAAATGAAAAGCTGGCCGAATTGAATCATTTGGGTATGAATGACTTCATTTGCATACACTATAATTAGTGGTTAATGCTGTACCACTGTGCTCAGCGGGGTTTTGACCACTGTGTAAGGAAGGGCGAGAAGGTTTACTTTGTTTCCTAATTTATTTATCAAACGTACTTAATAATTAAAACTACGATATACAAAATAAATACAAAAAACAAAAGGACACTTAGGCGTCGAAGTATTCCTCCGCAGCGCTGTCATCAGGAAACGTGCCCAGAAGACTGGCAGCATTGCCACGTTGAATGACAATGCTAATTCTTTGGCCAAAGAACGAGCCAGCCCTCTGGTCACGTGAAGTGTCGACCAGGCGGCGAGAAATTTCCTTAAAGAGGAGACGTGCACTCGGGCCCCATGACCCGAGCGTTTTCGTTTCGTTTCGTTTACTTTGTTGAATTCTACTTTCAATCTACTTACGCGTCTTATAGTTTCAATCAAGTTTGCAGACTTTTGAAAGCAAGTCGTGGTAACATATATTGAAGACTGTGCTAACTTTCCTCACTAAACTGTTAACACAAGAACACCATAAAGATAACTAGCTTCCGCCCGCGGCTTCGCCCGCAAGGAAGTCGGAAATTATCCCGCGGGATCGTACTACCGGGATAATTAGTATTCTATGTGTTAATCAAGGTTATAATCTATCTGTGTGCCAAATTTCATCTAAATCCGTTCAGCCGTTTTTGCGTGAAAGAGTAACAAACATTTATCCATCCATCCATCCATACTTACAAACTATCGCGTTTATAATATTAGTAGGATTTAACAAGCGTCCCATAAAGAAAGAGTTTCACAAATAAAATCCTTGCGTACTGATTGATCCACGGATGGTGCTGATCCACGCGTCAAGTTCGTGAACGGGCGCTGTCGGTTGAGACTGGTCAACTCCTAACTTCCAGGGCTTATTTTTAATCTTATATTTAGAATTGTTTATTATTTTTTTAACATTGTTCTCACATATAGAAGCAACAAGAATAATATTCCCAAGATTTTGTAATATCCAACTTGATTTAAAAGAGTGTCCGTGGAGTTTCTTGACCGTTCTTCTCCACAGAGATCTACGTTTTGGAATGGGCAACTAGCTTCAACTTTCCAACTGATAAAATTTTTGACAATTCAAAAGTGCCTGTAAATGGTTTAGTTGAAATAAATGCTTTGAGTTTGAGTACAAAACGCGGTATTCAACTCAAATCTAAGCATCGTGCTACGCCACGCGCGTAGCATGCTGCGTAGCCGTACGCATAGTGCTACGCGTAGCATGTTACGTAGCGGTAAGCATCTTACTACGCGTAGCACTACGTAAGCTAGTGTACAAGAAGAGTGTTACAATGAAATTTTGCCACTATACAGTGGCAAAATTTCTAACTGAGTTTGTTGATATGTTCGAATTATGTAGGTTTATGACTAATGCATATTTCATGTGTTTTATTTATGATTTTGCAGATTTCTTCCAGATGATGTCAGATATAAGTAGGTCTAAAATCATCTCTCATAGCAAGCGTTTGCATTGTAAGTCATTCAGATCTGTTAATGCATCGTTTCAGGCATATACATTCGTCCGCCGAATACTTTAAACTACTGCATTACTTACTTACATAGCATTATGACGTATTAACAAATAAGATAGAATTTTTGTTTATTTTACGCTCCACGACTCAACTAGGCTGTATGTGTATTAAGAATAATAGAAGAAGTAATTCGTGGCCGTCTATAATTTGTGGTCGAAATTAATGTAAATAACTATGTACGGAGTAATAACGAGACGTTTTATTTGGATTACAACGTATTTAGGTGACGTTGTTGATGTAAAGTGTACCGTAATGGCTCGTAACATTTTGGCTTAGGCTTTATTATTATATACTTGATAGATAATGGTCTCTTAGCGCTCAAACGAAGCTTGGAAGCTGTTTATGTTGAATTTTATTAATTATCATTAAATCAAAGTCTGAAAACTGTTGAACAGTAAAAACCAGAAAGTTTCAGCAGAAGGGTATTTTGATTGGGCACGCCACGTTAGCGGCGGTAAGTCCCCTCTTTGAGGAGTGGCTTGAGAGGCGGCATGGCGTCCTCACCTTCCGGCTGACGCAGGTCCTCACCGGACACGGTTGTTTCGGGAGGTTCCTGTTTCGCATAAGGCGGGAGCCCGGGTGTTTCCACTGCGAAGATCGCCCTGAGGACACGGTGGAGCATACGGTGGAGGTCTGCCCGGCTTGGGCGGAGCACCGCCGTGTCCTCGTGGAAGCGATCGGCAGCGGCGATCTCTCGCGTCCGGCCCTGGTCCAGGCCATGGTACGGAGCGAGAGTGCATGCTTAGCAGTCACCTCCTTCTGCGAAGCAGTAATGCTCGCGAAGATGGAGACGGCGCACGTGAGGGAGAGGAAGTATATGCGCCCTCACGGCCGTAGGCGCCGCGGGAGACGCCCTGGGCGTCGGGAATCCCAGGCTGATTCCCGGCCACCGTAGGCGCCGGCTTGCGGACGGCGAGTAATGGGTAGCTCGCTATCCGGTAAGGACCAAGCCTGGGTCGACGGCGCGTTGTGTTCCACGCGCGCCTCAAAGAGATGTCAGCACCAACTGGTGGGATCCGCAAGGGCCGATGCCTGCCAGGGGTGCGGGTTGTTCGGAAGAGATACCGCGGCCCCTGGCACATAGGTAACTGAGGGAACACGGGTGGGTTTTAGTCAGTAAAAGTCTGACACGCCCTCCCGCTCCACCCAGAGCGGGAGAAGTTATTTGATGATTTCCCACCCAAAAAAAGGGTATTTTGATATTATTGATTCTGGTTGATCACTACTATAGCTTCCTATATAAGTCTGTACCTATATAGGTTTCTTGAATGGGAAAATCCCCAAGGGTTTTTATTATTATTAGTGATAGGCTCGCGTTTGTCTAACGTCTCAAATTTTAACATTTTAACTAACCATATGGCTATGAAAAGGTGCAGGCGCAGATGAAAGCAACCAACAACTGTCATCCCAGTTACTGAGTAACAGGATAAGATTGTGAGAAGTTGTGGTTCTGCAGCTTGGAATGATTCAATAAAATTTCTGTATTTTTTTTTTTTTTTTTTAAACTAATATTCACGTTAGAATATCGAGGTCAGTAAACCAGCAGTCGTTGAATTAATTACTCGCCTATTCCAAGATATGAATGTGAATTATGTGTCTTATCTCTTAAATCACTCTTCCAATTTGCAATATTAATTTAAATTATGACGTGCAGTAAATTATAATATTAATATGTATTAGAATAATAAATTTATGGGACGAAGTTAAACTTATTTACATATGTGCGGTCATTGGTCATATGCCTTCATTTTCATATCACTTTTTCCAGTTGATGTAGTTAATTATTTTTTCTACAAGTCAAGATTTTTTTTCTCATGATAAAAGATTTAATTAATTCGGTCTAATACTACGCCACCTGTGCCTCTTAAATCTTATAGAAACTGCGAAAATAAATCTTCCATTAAAATCCATTCTGTTAACTGTATAAAGGCTGTTTTGCTTCATCGTTGATACAACGTCACTGTCAGGAAGTAGAGAATAGTGGATAGTTGTGAAAGTAGATTCTGTTCATCTTATAGAGGTATGGGGAACAGGGTGTAAAATTCACTCATACTGATAAAGAGAGGATCCTCCGACCAGACGTGTGTTCTGTCTGGTGGGCAACTGCCCGATGGTTGATGTCGGGATGTTGTCCTATGCCAGTCGCGCGGTAAACTCTGACTGCGCGATGTAGGATTTCAGTGACGTGGTTTTGCGTAGTTCGCCTGTGGCATTGTAGATGGCGCCACTTCTCCTTTTGTATTTTTAGATATTGTTGCGAAGTATTTTCTGTAGTGCCGCTACAATCTAGCTGACAATACCCCCTAGGAGAAGACCACACGCCCTTCCCCAAATAACATCATTAACACAACCTAAAGCCTCCAATTGAAAACCACGCCAAATAATACTTAACCCATAAACGCAGCCAATTTTTTTTAACACCAAGATTGCGAAAATCACACCAAATGAGCGCCAAATGCGCCTCTTAATATAAAATCCCGGCAATTTACCTAAACACCCGGTTATTACGCACTTCATCCTCACCGCGGGTAATATGTTATACGAATGGGTTATAATAACAGAAATGGCTAACGATGATGCGGGCAGTGTCGAGAATGGCTGGCTGTATCCATTACTCATATGAGATAGATTGCTCTGTGAAAGTACGAAAGTAACTGGCCGGTAATCAGTTTTAATCTGTTCAATGTAACTGTTCTGTCGTATTAGCTAGAATGTCAGTGCGGTTTTTTTTTTGGAATTTAAGGTTGGAACGTAATTTAGATTCTTTTGTTTTTTTTTTGTAGCCTTGTTGTAACAAGTAGCGTAAACAATAAGACACGCACAGCATAATAGCATGAATTTATCATAAACTTTATAATCTCATAACCTGAACGAATATTTCGTTCAAACTCGTAGATGCTCATAGTGGCCATCTATGGTCTTTCTGTAGACCTTTCTATTAACGACTGCAAGGAACGATCCAGAAAGAAAACTTCAGTCTTGATAGTGTCCTACCTTTATCAAACATTTACATTTATCCTATCCTACATTTGGCAAAATTTGTCTACATTTGTCTATGCAATAAACTTTTCTTTCTATCTTCATCTAGACTTACTTCAGACGTATTTCTACAATAGTGTCACTGTGCAGGCGTTCTTCACTTCTTAGCGTGTCGATGGCAATCTAATGGAGTTGGCCCTGAATTTGGCTAAGACTTTGACGCGGGAAAACGTGGACACGATATGAAGTACCCCATCATTTGAGGAACAGCACCACAATTACACTCCAGGGCGGGGTCATCTATGAATTTCCGCCTGAATAGCAGGAGGGCCTCCCACAAGGTGGACCGATGACCTTGTGAAGGCCGCGGGAATCCGCTGGATGTAGGAAGCACAAGACCGGTCGAAGTTGAGGAGCCTGCGGGCCTGGGGGCCATATGTCCAGCAGTGGACGTCTTTCGGCTGAAATGATGATGATGAACCTTTCGGGCAATACAGGCATAATCGTGATTCAGTACTTCTAACTCGTATTAGAGAGGTAGGTAAGGATCCGTAGCTATGGTGCCGTATTAAGTCATCGATACATATGGAAACCCACGCAAAACCAATTTTTACTTTTCCCCGAGGCATTTTATGAAATAGTTCAAATTTTAAAGGCGCACACAAGGATGGCCAGTCCTAATCGCCATTTAAGATCGCAACAAGCCCCTCATTATCAATTCGTAACACTAATAATTTTATTTAAAAAAAAAATAACGTCAAATAATGTGTCAATATTTGACATTAATAATGTGTTATTATTTGACGTTACATTTTGTAGGTACACAATAAAATACAATCACGTGCTTGACTTGCTTGACCAGCTGCGCAGACGCATGAAATATGTGGCTTACTATGTTGTTTGTCTTTATTATACGGCTCAAAGCATAAAATGACATTAGGCTGATTACTTATAAAACAGGATTGCTCATTGTTTTACGCTGAAAGACGGATTTGCAGGATTGTTCCCTATATTTAGGGTTTCGTACGGAAATAGAAAAAATAATAATCGGTTAATTTGAACGAATAAGTGCGTTGTCCAACGTCTTTTAATTTTCGAGAGAGAATGACAACAGTAACCTAATAATTGATTATGAAGAGCGTTGAGCTATATACCAAGCGAGAACCTTCGACTGTGCAGAGCTTCTTGCACTTGATCAGTTGGTACTTAAAATACTTTTTAATAATCGACAACGATGCGATCAACAATAATGAAATGATCGTTGCAAGTAAACATTATAAAGGTAAAAGATACGACGATATGTGATAATTACACCCTACAATATACTCTAAACTGATATCAGCTATCCATAAACGAAGCCTGTCAATCTGATAACGTTTTTGCGACATAAACGCTCAAAATAAACAAAAACTTTCCTGTTTTAACATTAGTGTGATTAAAAATGTACAGTGAACAAAAGTGTTTGGTATAATGTTCCCATTGGTGGGACACAGGCCTCCTCTCTGTGAGAGAGAATGGGCCGTTATATACCACGCGGGCCCAGTGTGGGCTGGTAGATGGCATAATGTTTTTCAAGTTTTGGTTCTAGGACATGCCGGTTTCGTCACGATGTTTTCCTTCACCGTTCTGAGAGCAGTGGTGATGAAATTATTTACACATAGTAAAGCGCCTGCCTGGGTTTGAACCTACGACTTACAACTTGTAAGTCACAGCAGTTACCACTTGGCCACCACTGCTTTTCCTTTTGTTGAAATAAACAGAAAATAAACAAGCTGGCAATATTCATTATTATGGCCTACGGGCTACGTTTCTGTAATTCTTTACACAGGTGTGATGTCAAAGACTTTGACTACCCATCATGAGCACAACACGGTTTTAATTGGTCCCTAGATACCTACCTACTTATCATATTTGTTGTCCGTACACAAGCCTGTCGTTTTATTGTCACGAATATTTCACGGTTGTCATCTGTCAAAAGCAGCTGATTATCGGTAAATGAAATAAAGTCGAGTGTTGTTGACATCATTGGCATGAAGCATTGGGATTGGTATCGTATTGGTTTAAAAGTTTAAGTGCCGACTAAAGCTTCGTTTACACGAGCCGTCTTATTATAAAACGTGATTCTCTTCAGTTTTAGCCTAAAGCTCTGAGCCAGATTTTGCATTTCCAACTTTATTTTGATTTGGGTAAAGTTTTTAGTACAAAAATGACAAATTAGTACCGGACTCAAATTTAAGGTCGCTTAGCGCGCTATGGAGCGGGTTATGTTCGGAGTTTCTTTGAAGGATAAAATGAGGAATGAAATTATCCGAAAAAGAACCGGAGTCACCGATATAGCTTGTAGAGTGAGCAAGCTCAAGTGGCATTGGGCTGGCCATGTTTGTCGAAGGACCGATGGACGGTGGAGCAGACAAGTACTGGAGTGGAGACTGCGTATCAGCAAACGTAGGGTGGGACGCCCCTAGCTAGATGGACAGACGACCTTAAAAAGGTGGCTGGGAGGATAGAGTGTTGTGGCGCAGCCTGGGAGAGGTCTATGTCCAGCAGTGGACTGCGATAGGCTGGGTTGATCGAGTTCCGGACTTAGTTGGTAGTTTTGAGAAAATGTCTGTATTTCGATTTCTGTTAGGTTCTTATTTCAAAAACACGCTCGATAGTTTAAATCATACCTAAAGAAAAACCTTGTTTTATAATAATATGACCGTTAGACTCTCACTTCGAGTAAACGAGGTTTACTCGTATATGTGGAAAAGTTTTTGAAGGAAAATCTAGCTACAGGTTTGTGACATTGTGAAATTGTGGGCTTAAGCATAATATGAGTGAGTTTTTCTATGAATTATTCGTGAATAGTTACTCTACTAATTGATAAGTTTTTTTTTGTATCAAAAACAGGAATGTTTTCAAGAAATACTATTATTTGTTTAAATTTGCTCTGAACAATTTTCTTATCGCTTAGCACTATAACTGTAAATCCGTAACATTTTGCGGAACATATAGTGTATTTTTTTGGTAGATACTGACCCAAGCTATCACACCCTGCACTATGTCGTACTATTTACTGGACACCCTGTATATAATTATGCTAGTTGCGCGGTAAACTTAATTTGCGCGGTGCAGGATTTTGCGTTACGACAGTGTGTTGTGTAATTTGCATGTGGCGACGTAGATGCCACCACAATGGTAACAAGCCGTAATATAAATCTTCTTCTCTTATATATTTTACCCGCTCAGAATCGCTTATGTCTACGTCAAAATGACTGCAAAGTCAGACGGGACCGACTGGCAGTGCACCTACACTTAAGTATCCCTACTCGTAGCAATTTTAATGTTTCCATTTTCGCCTGTAGCAAAATTCTACAATCTCAAGTTGATCAGTGGACGTTCACGGTCTGACATAACGATGATGAAGCACGTGCTAGTTATGATTATCTATTTAATCTATTAATCCGTAATTATATTGTAGTGACAGCTTGTTAGCTGCCTGATAACTTATCTATTAAGAGCATCGCAATTAGCCAATATTTTTATCTGGAATTTGACATGACATTAACATTATTTTTGCAGATCGATATTGAAAGCACAGAGATTGGGAGGGTTACGAATTGAACGTTTAAGGCACCAATCACATTGCTGTTATTTTGCAAATTTTTATCTCTTTTAAAAATAGATCAATTTATTAATCGTTGATAGCTCGTCACTTCCTCGTCATTGGTGGGACTGGCTCCATTGAAAATATGACCGTATAACCGTAACCTAAAGTTGAGTTGGCTTGCGCATGCTCGCGACTCGGTTGCTCTAGGTTTTAATTGTGACCAGAGAAGGCTCGAGCCTGTGCGAGGATTTTTCCGTTCTGTCTGAACCAACCCTAACGAGAAGTCAGGAGATCTAGCAACAGACTAAAGTCGCAAGTGCGCGACGGCGAGTGTTCTGCTCGCCAAGCGAGTGTCGCTGAGCGAGTACTCTCTTTCATAGCGCTTGTTGCTGCGACGTAGGTAAATCTCTGTCTAATCCTTCAGAAAAGACAGGCGTGATGATATGAGAGCTACTAAGATTGACTCACTGAGTTTCCGATCAATTTTATCAAAACTAAGGTTAAAAGGTTCTAGCTGGTTAAACTGATGGTTCTATGGATAAAATTTTAATAAGAATTTAATTGGACTGACTGTAAATTAGCAGAAATATTGGATACCTCAAGAAATGTAAAACAATATCGACCATATGGAATGATTTCATAAAAAGGACCAAACACAAGTATTTAAAACAAAATAATTAAAACATTAAGGTTAATTTTGCGGCCGCAATTATACGGTGTCGCATATCAGAGGCGGCGAACATTTGGTGAATAATTTGTTCACGTTTAAAATTATTAACGCGAAACCATTCGTCATGGCGGCGTGGAGGTCTCATGGCTTTGCCAATGATTTTTTTTTACCACATGGCATCAAAGAATGTTCGCACTAAAAACACGGATTAATTTTCGTTTGTTTTTTCGTTTACTTAAAGATAAACCTCGGTTCCCAAAAGCTTAATCAATTTAATCTTTCGTTAAATGTCACGTCAACTTGGATGATTAGGGTTGGTGTTTATGGTCAAACAACCGCCAAAGCAAACAGGGTTTTGTAGACGTCGATGTATTCTGTAAAAATCGCAATGTGAAAACTAAGGTGAAGTGAGTTTGAAGTGAGCTGTCATTGATATTCCACCTCTAGCATCAGGTGGAATGACACAATGACAGCTCACTTCAAACTCATTTCACCTTAGTTTGGATCGACACTAATGACAGCTTGGATCGGCTGGATAGGCAAAGCATAAATCGACTTTTTCTTCTCTTTTCGTGTCAGCACAATCAGCCTAAAAAGTTCCCACTGCTGGAACACAGACCTCCTCTTTTCGAGAGAGAGTGGGCTGTACCTAATATGTCACGCAGGAATAGTACGGGTTGGTAGATATCACATGTCTTCGAATTTTTGGTTCCTAGACATGTCGGTTTCTCACAATTGTTTTGTTCGCCGTTTAGAGAGCAACCTACTTGGGTTCGAACCCATGACCTATAACTCGGGGCCGATACCACTAGGCCACCACTGCACGAATTCCTGCATGGATTAGCTAAAAAGTTACAGAAATAGAAGGAAAAGTTTACGTTACTAATAAGAAAAGCTCAAGAAGCATTATTTTATTTTTCTTTCTAATTAGTTATGAAATCTGATTACCATTATGATTTTATTGCACCTGGAAGAAATTAAGTTTTAGAAGCTTAATTATGTATTTACCATTAACCACTTTGTAGTAAAACAGTACATAGTTTATATCGTTGCTTTAGACTTTAAATTCTGAGCCGTTCGGTGTCTTTGTGTTATACAAAATGGCTGTTTAACGCCTTGTTAATGACGCGTTAAATATTTCGTTCATAATGTAATCTTTGGTTAATGGTTTGCGAGAATTCATTTGTTATTAGAATTATGTTGTTTCCCTTATTTTGATAGTTACCGCGGACAATATGCTCAATTACGACTGTGACTGAGGGCCGCTTGTTGCTAGAACAGAGCATTACAATAGGTACATGTATTAGCAATGCGGTCTCTATTAACGTCTGGTTTCGTTCACAAGAAAATGACAGCGACAGAAGAGATTTATCGGGCACTTTATGGATGCCTGATGGGTCTATTTTATAATTGTTAAGCGCATCTAATGAGTGTCTGGGTCTGCGTCTAGTCACGAATGGAGAAATAAATCACGAAATGTGTGTTTAATCGTGTTATATTTTGATTCAATAAATTACTCACGTAACATACCTTTTTACATCTTACATACAGTGTGATAGTCAATTTACAAATATCCGATTTCCACCTTTCATTCGTCTATATAAATTAAAACTTAATCAATATATTTTGTACCTAAGATATTGTTTCCGACTACAAAAATGTACAGTTAGTAACCATTTATATTTATTACTACACATTACTTTCAATAAATCAAAATTAAAATAGAAACGATGCGGCGAAGAGAACTTATGAAGATCGTAATATGTTCTTAAAATTAATGTCCAGGTTGAGAATCACAGTTGGTCACCCCTGAACTAATTAATTAAAATTAAATCACTCTGTATAATAATATTTTCTTAAATGTTAAAGGTGATTGACATAAAGTCTGAACTTATGCATTAGGTACAGACGCCAGCACATCAAGCTACCCCAAACTGTCAAATTTTACCAAATGAACATGAACCTTATGTTTATGTTATAAAGTTGAAAATCTATCAAAGAAATTTGACAGATTGGGGTAGCTTGCGTCTGTACCATTTAAGATTTACTGGCAAAATAATAAATATCTTAGTCATAATATATAATCTTAATCAGAAAACTGCTGAATGTAAAAATAGTCCTTAAACATTGTAATTTGTAGATATAACTTTAGAAAAAAAAGAGATCAAAGAGTTTTTTTTTTATTATCAGAGGGTAAAAAGCTTATCAAATGTGAATTATCAGGATATGGTGATTTTAAATTGGGGTCAGTAGGTTATAGCGGACAACAAAATGAGCCGACGTCAAATGTCAATTGCTGTAATATACCAAATGACAATTATAACAAGTAATAAATTTTATTTGTCTTGATGTTTCCATAACAATGTACAAAAAACATTTTTATAGGTGTCAGTTTATCTAGGGGTTACTCGACACTTAAGTTTTGAATGTCACTTTTAACGGATAACAGTGTTTTTCTTTTGCTAATTTACTGGAACAAATTGTTCTGTTCCTTGAACAGTAATTTGGCTTATCAATTACTAAAATAGTTTGTTTTTATAACTGCAACTTTGTTAGCTGTATTAAAAAAAATACAGGAGTATAGGTGTTTTGTTCCTGATTCAATTTAACATAGATATTTCTTCAATGGTTGCTGCAAAACTGTCGTTTTCCAATTATTTGCCACTTTCCGATTTACCGACGAGGCATTCATAAAAATGTTCTATAGAGTTTCAAACTAGGATAATTTCACGTGCCAACGGCTCGAGACAATAACTCCGTGACCAATCGGGTTGCACATTGTTATGTACCTATTAAACTCACTGCGGAGTAAGTAAAAATGGCAATAAAGCGAGCGCAGCCATATTGTTTTGCTAATTGGCTCTCTTATCGGTCGTTACGCATTATACGTTCATTAATTGTTGTTATTTTACGACGAGAGATTGTATTTCTTTCGCCAATAGTAATTGTATTTGCGCCGCCATCTTTATTTGGCAAATGGATTTTTTTAAATTAGTTTTTATGCCTCTATTGTTCTAGTTCTTGCCCGTTGTACCAGAAGTTGATAAACTTTTTAATGTTTAATAAAAATTATATTCGTAGTTATAAAATGAAATGGATTTTAATTCTATAATTTATTGCACATTTTCATGAATAAAAACAGTATAGCGATTTTTGGTCCTTTTACTCCTGTCCTTTGTTTATAGTGAAATGGAATTTCAAAAGGCTAAATTTTTTGTCTATTTTAAACAAAATATGGTTAAAAAATAATAGGGATTAATATTTAAACTATTCATGGTCACAGTAGTGTGTTGTCACAATATATTGATGACAGGTGCAATTATGTCAAGGTTTTATCATTTTTAAAACTGACTTTTGTATCATGTAATTCATGTATGATGGTCGGTCCGCTTTAGCGCATTAATTGCTACAAAGTGCTTCTGTCAAGAAATTATACAGTAATGGCGTCGTAATTAACTTAAATGTACGCTGTTTTGTCTAATGGACTAAACTAAGTTGTTGTTTCATTTACTTATTATAGCTTGATGGGACATTACCAGCAAAATAAACTGTGATTTCTAAAGTTTAAGAATTAAGTTAGTTCTGCTGTTTTCTGGAACAAACATTTTCCACATGAATTGTTGTTATTTTTCAGACATTATATCCAATTCATTCACCATTTGGTAAGTTAACAAATAAAATTTGAAAATTGCAAAAATAATAAAATACCACATCATCAACAAAAATCAATATAAAATTATTGCCCCGATTGTAAAAGAAAATATATTAACATTAAGGCTCCTTCAGACAGGCGCGACACGACTCTAGAGCAAATTTTTATGAAATTTTCATTAAAATTGTTCTAGTCGTGTTGCGCCTTTCTTCGGGAAGCCTTTAAGAAAATAAATATAGAATATTACTATATACACTACTACCTATATAATACATTGCCTAGATCTAGTATTCACACGAGATATGTAGTTATATGGTACTCATCAAGTCTTTACTGAAGCTGATTACAATCTAATGATAATTATAACAATTTTGTTTAACTGTAAGCAAAGGAACATCTCTGTAATGCTTGCAGGGCTGGTGTTTAAGTACAACAGTACCAACGTTTGCAAAAATTAGGTCCCGAAGTATTTTCCACCTTAAGGTACTAAGAATAATGTCCATGTTCAATTACGCAACGTTACACTCACTGTTGTGTCACTCAGTCACAGCGCTAACTTCACTGGTGTAGACACGAACATACCGAGATCCTATATAGTCTCAAGTAACAGTCACTTTCACGTGTTAAGTAAGGACTCTATACTGAACGGATTATGTTTTCTTGTGCCCCCGTTTTTGGACAGGTCTTGTTCTGTGGCGTGGCCTCCGCCACTCAGGTCTAAGGAGACAGCACGGCCGGAGTCGAAGTCAAACTTCTCGAAGTTTGTGCTCGCTCCGCCGAAGTGTTTGAAAAAGGAGGGCTGGGGTTCTGGGATCGGGCTAAAGTTCCGACCGGAATGACCGTCAGACGTGGAACTGTCTGAGTTGTTCATGCCGTCGGCGCCCGAAGGTGCCCGAAGTCTGCCCGACAGCGAGAAGTCTTCAGGACCCGAGTCGTGGCAGGAGTCTCCTCCCACCACGTCGATCATGCTGTCTTCCCCTTCGATGTCTCCGTCCGAGTCGGAGTACAGGCCACTGTTCTTGTGCTGTGCTAGGTACTCTGCCTTCAAAGCCTCCAGGTCTACCGCGATGCCTTTTGCCCGTAGCTTCCTTGCTTGTCTCTCCAACGCTTTTGCCAGTTTCTTTCTTCTTCTCGCCCTGTTGATAAAATCGATAGGGCCCAATTAGTATAGAATCTATAACCAAAGGATTAGGCTCAATAGTTAAGAAAATGCTTAATGAATATAGAACGTTTAGTTTTGCCTGTAAAGTGACGCCAATAAGTAGAGATTGGATGTTTTCAGCCCTGTTTGTATACAAGGTGGCATGGCAAAGACGCAAAGTCACAGTCAAAGCATTTATTTCAAATAGGCACTTAAAAGGCACTTTTGAACGTCAACATTTACATTAAAATAGAATTGATTCTAGTCGCCCCTTCCAAAATGTAGTTTCGTATGGAGAAGAATGGGCAAGAAACTCCACCGTTACTCTTTTAAAATGTTTTAAGTACAATATTTAACATACATTCATTACATAATTATGTGTGAAAACGATGCATCCAGAGTAAAATTACCATAAATCTCAAACTCAAATCATTTATTTTAATTAAACCATTTACAGGCACTTTTGAATTGTCAAAAACTCGATCAGTTGGAAAGTTGAAGCTAGTTGCCCATTCCAAAACGTAGATCTCTGCGGAGAAGAACGGGCAAGAAACTCCAAGGATACTCTTTTAAATCAAGTTAGGTATTACAAAATCTTGGGAACATTATTCTTGTAGCTTCTATATGTGAGAACAATGTAAAAATAATAATAAACAATTCTAAATATAAGATTAAAAATAAGCCCTGGAAGTTAGGAGATGACCAGTCTCAACCGACGCGCGACGGCGACGCCCGTTTACGAACTTGCAGGTCGATCAGCACCATCCAGCTCAACCATGTTGTAGGGAACCGAATGAACATACCAATATAGGTACAAAGAATTAAAGTGAAGCAATGACAGATAAATTAATTTTTATGATTTACAAACATTGTAACTAAGTATTCGATTTTCCTAGAATATTAACAAGTAATAAGTCAGTGTGTGAGATAAAGTAATCACATATAGAACATTAAATAATCAGCCTTTTATCGTTCCCAGTGCTGGGAGACTGGCCTCCTCTCTGTGAGAGGAAGTGGGCCATAATCCACCACGCGGGCCCAGTGTGGGTTGGTGGATGTCACATGTCTTCGAATTTTTGGTTCTAGGACATGCCAATTTCCTCACGATGTTTTCCTTCACCGTTCTGAGAGCAGTGGTGATGAAATTATTTACACATAGTAAAGCGCAAACCCGGGTTCGAACCCACGACCTACAACTCGTAGGTTACCACTGGGCCATCACTACTCGTGATTTTTTTGTCTAGACTAGATTGTCCTATGGAGCAGGAGCAGCATGGTTCCAAGCATTCTTATCTTGGATATAATCCTCTAATTTGTAAAATGCTTGTTTAAAAAGTGTACTTTTAATACGAGTTTTAAATTTCCTTTCATTTCATTGCACTAAATGTACCTACCCAATGAATTCAGCATATGATTCTACACCCCAGAAAATTTTCCTCAGTTATTAAATTTAAAAATCTGCTGTTTCAAAGAAAAGTGTAATTAATACCTACGGAGTCGAAATGTATGGAACAGTTACTTTTCTTAATAACCAGCGGAAAATTGCAACCGGGTTTTCAGAAAATTCTGCTTAATTCATGGTTTCAGTATGCGCGTTGATGTCCTTGCCACCCTGTATAGGACGTTTCAATTGTGTCTGTAAAATCATGGCGTAGGTGGATATTGAACGTATTCAGCCCTGGTCGTGTATTTTGTGATGCAGTATGGCATAATACGCAGGCAAATCACGTTTATAAAAATGCTTTATAATAATTTCAGAATCGGAGCAAACACAAGAAAGACTATCACTTAATGATTAAATACCGCATTGCCAATGACATCAGCTACAGAACTGCACATGACCCCGTGCGTCAAACTGTAACCTCTGCATATTTTTAATTTGTTTATCTTTTTATGTTCTCTTTAATTTACTTGAACACAGTCGATAAAACACGAAATAAAACAAAACCTTTAAAAAAATTACATCAGTTAATTAATCAAATTCGCACTACATTAAAACATAATCGCTTTATTTTCAAGTCGTAAAAAGCTGTCGGGAGTTTGTTATAAAGTCAATGCAAGATAGGAAAAAACATTTAAAACACTTTTAAGATGGTGACGGTGGATCTAAAAATATCAGAATTGATATCAAGTGTCACGGTTTTGTGAGGTTTTGTGTGCAGAATCGTGAAGTTATGAATATAATTGTGGGACATTATAAGCATAGCAGTATTAGCCTATATTTATTCCACTGCAGTATGCTGGGACTTTGGGCTCTTATCAGTGAGAGGGAATGGGTTTATAATCCACCCAGCCTAGTGCGGGTTGGTAGATGTCACATGTCTTCGTATTTTTTGGTCTAGGACATGCCGGTTTCCTCACGATGTTTTCCTTCACTATTTTCAGAGCTAAGAATAACTCGTAAGTCGCTGCCACCGCAGCATTGTAATCAAACTACACAAATAACTTAGTACAATATAAAACATTTTTGTACGTAAACCTCCATCCGTGGTTTTAGTGTTTATATTATTATTGTTGGTCTAACAGGCATAGCATAAGACAGTAAGCTATACAATGTTATTGAACGCCTGTTCCGTACCAGAGACACGACGTTCCATGGCAGAGCTGACTTAGACATTATGGTAGCAATTTATAGAAGTTGTAGCAAGCAAGGTTTTCATTGCAGACATGGCCAAATTAATTATTGTATTAAGAGCGCCTTCCTGAATGGACTGTCTTCTAGGTATTTTTATTATTTGTTTCAGCTAGAGTATAGTTTTCAATATTTTTTTGGTATGTTAGCCATGTGCTGTATTATGGCAAATAGTTTAATTTCATGTTTACTTCTAAGTCAACCGAAGATGGTGTTATTTGCAGATGACACATCATTGATATTTAAAATAAACCGACGTTCACAAAATATTGACGTCGTGAATAACTCTATTCTTCAAGTCCAAGATTGGTTTACAGTAAATAAAATTTGGTACTAAATGGCACAAAAACCAAATACATTAGATTTAAATTACCAAATGTTAGAAGTAGCGAATGTGACATCATATTGAATGGAGAAAAACTGGAATTTGTTAATCAAACGGTGTTCCTAGAAATCACGCTAGACGAGAAATTACAATGGGGACGTCATATAATATCTCTTGCGGGGCGGCTAAGCTCGGCCGCTTATGCTATTAGAAAGATCAGACTGTTAATAGATGTACATGACATAGAAACCGCGCGTTTGGTCTATTTTAGCTACTTCCACAGCATTATGTCGTATGGCATTGTACCGACTGTGGGGTCGAGCTGTTGACATTGAATCCATCTATATTTTGCAAAAGAGAGCTCTCAGAGCCATTTATAATCTATTTTGTGGGGAACTGTGTTAAATGTTATAACAAAATACCTTGTGAAATATTGCAATTAAATGAAAGGAAATTTAAAACTCATATTAAAAGTAAACTTTGTAAACAAGCGTATTACAAATTAGAGGATTGTATCCAAGATAAGATACTTGGAAGCATGTTGGTCCGGCTCCATAGGACAATCTAGAGTCTAGACTAAATCAAACTGGTTGCTAATTGAATTGTATAATTAATTATATTTATGACATTGATTTACACTCAGTGATTACTTTAACTCACACACTGACTTATTACTTGTTAATATTATAGGAAAATCGTATACTTACTTTTACAATGTTTGTAAATGTGTGAGCACTATGTATCTATCACATAATTAATTTATCTGTATTGCTTCAATTTGATTCTGTTTACCTATTTAGGTATGGTAATTTTATTCTGGGTGCATCGTTTTCACACATAATCATTTAATTAATGTACTATGTTAAATATTGTACTTGAAACATTTTAAACGAGTAACGGTGGAGTTTCTTGCCCATTCTTCTCTATACGAAACTACATTTAGGAGACTAGAATCAATTCTATTTTAATGTAAATGTTGATGTTTAAATGTGCCTTTATTTGAAATAAATGCTTTGACTTTGTTTTGTAATGTTAATTGCTTACTATTGTGCAGAATCAATTTCTTCAAACTGAACAGGCAGCTGAGCTGTTGGGGAGTTTGTTGCGCCACTTCTTCTACCCAGCTAAAGTACTAGAAAGTGGTAGAGGGCGTGCGTTTTGGGGGACTGTTTCATGTAATTATAACATTCAAAAAGTCCTGGCTCTCAGCCTAGTTTGAATAAATGACTTTTGATTCTGGAATGTATGCTTCAAAATACAAACCATCCTTGTCAAAATGTAGATCCTTCATCATTACTTATTTGAGGAACAGGTAACTTAATATTCAAGATTTTTGCTGTTTGCTATCACCGTCTTAGACGGGAATCGTTCACAGCTAGACATAGGCCTGTGGAAGTGTGTGACCCTGGAGGAAGTAAAACTACGTTTTGCACATATCTCACCTCTCCCTAGCCCTAAGCTCGTGAGGTGGAATAGGCTCTCCTGAACAAGACTGCGGGTGTGCGTTGTGTGCTGGTCGACCTGGTCCCTTCTTCGTGTGTTCTTTTTTGCGCCACTTCGCTCTGCGGTTCTGGAACCATACCTGTGTGACAAAATAAAGGGAAGTGATTAGGACTGAAGATTTGTTTTGCTTGAAACTCTGGCATTAGTGAGCATCTCTTGGTTTTTAAGGCAAGAAAAGATCACCATTGACCAGCATTCCGGCACACTACCCACTGGATACATATATCTATGGGGTTAACTTTGTACCACAACCAGATAAGTAATATCGATTTATTCTTCGTTCGTCCTGAACTTTTGTCCCACATTCCAAAAATTTCTTAGTTTGTCCCACATTCCAAAAAAAATCTTAGTTTATCCCAAATTACAAGTACTTTAAAGGTACAGTCATTAAAAAATATGATGTATTTATTTGATTTTTATTAAACAATAATTCAATAATAAAACAATTCTAAACATTTCGGTATAAATCATCTTATCATTACTACAGTTTAAGTTGTCTATTTTTATTTTATTTACCACCTGTAAGTGTACATTATGGATTGCAATAAACGATTTGATTTGATTTAAATATACAGAACAGTCAGATCTGTAATCTATATATGTCAGCATCGTCACCATATCAGCCGAAAAACGTCTGCTGGACATAAGCCTCCCCCAAAAGGGGGGGGGGATTTGACATAATCGCCACGCTTGGCAGGTGGGTTGGCGATCGCAGTATGGTGGTCAAATGCATAGAGAGCGCTGCTGCCCATAGTCCCTTAGTCACCTTCTACGACACCTACGGGAAGAAATGGGATGGTGTTGTTGTTTTACGTCCGGCACCACACAATCTATACAATAAATTAAATAAAGTCGGCTTAAATACACCATTTATAACTCAAGATCAGCTAAACCGATTTTTATGATTTTGGATTTGTCGCCGCCCCGAATAGCAGAATATCTATTAAAACATGGGAAAATTTCAAGAGAAAAAAAAGAGGATATTTAATTTGGGTTTCAGCTAGAAAACGCTTTATGCCTTCGAAGTACTAGGTAGTCATAACTCGGTAAAAGCTCACCTAACATAGGTATGTATCAGTTAGACAACGCTTTATATTCAAAGTACCAGGTAGTCATAACATGGTAAGAGAACACCTAACATAATAATATGTTTAGAGGAGAGAAAAGATAGAGGAGCGGTTGTTTTAAATAGCTGATTGGTGTTTAATATTGATTATTAGATAATATTAACTCTTTTTTGCGGATTGTACAACAAAGTAAGTTTGTTATATACATAGAAAATATGAGCCGTAAAAGGAATATAAAATAGGACAAAGCGGGAATAAAATATTTAAAATAATATTTTGAAGCAAAGGAAGTATATTGTTTGGGACGACCCAGGATTTTTTTATGTAGGACAAAACTCAGTGAGCCGAACGAAGAATAAATAGTAATATCATACCTCTTACCCCTGTAAGATGGTGTGTAGTAGGTACATCCATTATTCGCCAGTTATTACAAGTACCAAGGTAATAAGGAACGCGAGAGGAGAGGGCCTTGTTTGTGGTTAAGTTATACAAGCCGCACTGGTCCATCGACCAGGTCAAGCTACGCTTGCTGCGGTTGGTCCGTGAATGGGTGACCATAGATAACAAACCAAGACCCCTCCGTGCGGCACGTTAAGCTGTTGGTCCCAGCTATCACTAGTAGAGCTTCGACAGTCGCAACGGGTCATCAGAAGCCCGAAAGTGTGACAACCAGTCTTACCAAGGGGTATCAGAATACTAGACCTCAGCTGCATCTGGTTAGATTGGAAGCCGACCCCATATGATGATGGTAATAAGGATATACCCATCGACCAGGCATGATAAACTAAGAATGAAAGAATTGGTGATTTATCGAATAACGGACACAAGTATATTTAACAGGTGACGATTGAGACGGTATAAATGTCACGACTTTACACGATTAACGAGCTGGTAAAAAACTTATTTTCACGAATAGGTACAGTTCAGCCTGAAGGTTGAATATCAGTAAAATTTCAATGTGCCGAAAGGATCGCTTAAAAAAAAGTGATTCCGTTAATCCATCTGTTCGTTTTGCACGATCGTGAGACGATCACGATTATCGATATCTGTCATTTTTTTTTTACAACATGGAGTAAGTTTCAAAGTCGTTTTTAGGTCACAAATCCGTTTCTAGCTTGTAATTAGAAAATGTGAGTTACTTAGATTCCCGTTAAACTCCGAAGCAACTTTGATAAAGTAGCTTCGGAGTTTTCATTTTTCATTTACAGTTAGTCCTACATTTTAAAGTTAAAGTCATAATTTTGTAATCATTCCAGTTTTGTGAGACTCATTAACTCACTAAAACTGCTGGGACATAGGCCTCCTTTCTGTGAGAGGGAGTGGGCTAAGCTATAATCCACCACGCGGGCTTAATGCAGATGGATGAATTGTCTGATGTCAGACGAAGACACCATGTCTTCGAATTTTTGGTTCTAGGACTTGCCGGTTTCCTCACGATATTTTGCTTCACCGTTTGGAGAGTAGTGGTGATGAAATTACATATATACATAAAGTAAAGTGGCTGCCTGCATAGATTCGAACTCGGCCACCACCGCACACACAGCACAATTTCATAAATAATCGAAGCTTTCAACTTCGATTTCTTCCACACAACTGGGTTACAGGTTAACAACATTTTAAGCAGCATTAACCTGAGATTAAATACTTAACCGGCATCTAAAAAGGTTAGGAGAGTTATCTCGCCGCACAAAGGCATGTAAAGTGCCCGCGACCCGCCAAGAATTGAGACGTTAAATTTCAATGCGCCTGAGCATTTGCATCGTAATGCCGGGTAGGCGTGCGCGCGCATTTGACGCGCTGTGTATCGGATATCTGTCGAGATGTGCGAAACATTGTATGCAGCAGATGGAGCATTTTACTTGGGTTTGAGGCTTTCGATCAATAACCATAAATATTGTTGATCGTATGGTCGAGCAAATTACTGTGAGGAGTGTTTTTTTGCTACTTTGCGAGACTCTACAAGCCATATACTTGTGCTTCCGCGATACCAAACTTACCAGCGAAAGCCCAACTGCCAAAGAAGTGTCTTCAATCAATACATTTATTAAGAGCTATCCAAATATCTAACATATTTTACGACAGTATCACAAAGAAAACTCATGTTTTAGAGTGTAAATTTCTTTCTTTAACTTAAAAACATGATTTTTACTTATTCTATATACCTGTGTAACTTTTTCTTTCATTTAGTAAGTAAGCGATTTGGTGTTCATTACAGTATTATGATCTGCTTATCGCAGCTTATTTTGTACTTTACTTAACTGATATAGCACTAAGACTTTACAACATCTAACCAAGTGTAATCTAAGTGCTATATGGGTTAGTTATTTAAAAAAAAACTTTCTCCAAGATTTTTTTATTATCCTTTTTGATAGTTTTATTTTTCATGTAAATTTCATCAAGATAATGTCTGTGTGTGCTATATTAGGCATGTCTACCTTTTATGACTCCGTGGTCATCTCTCCTAGTTTTCTCCTCTTTTATTATTTTGAACACTTTCGTCCAAGTTTTATGTCTTTCTCCTTTAGTATCATCCTTTTGCACATGAATTAACGTCTCACAAACACATTCCTTACTTTTCATTAGTCTGTCTTCATATCAATTATAATATACCTAGCCTTTAATATGATAGTGAATATTCATGACTTGTGTTTAGCATCTTCACAGACGTACGATTAACTGTTTTAAGTACGTACACGAAAATTATGAGTACCTACCTCGGAGACTCATATATATTGTCAAAAGGTCCCTTCAATGGTAGACTGATGGTACTAAAATGTCTCGTAATAGGTATAGACTTTAATTGTAGCTGTAAAATTACTTTAATGTGAGGTCAATGGGACGCTCATTCGTGGTCAGACCACCGGTAAGCAATGTCGTCATGTTAAATGGCGTGTCATGGACGCACAAGACAAGTGCAGATTATGAAGATGGAATCTTATTAGACAATTGTTTACGATCTACTGGTTATGAGATATTGAATCTGAAGAGTCTAATGTTCTTTTTATTGGAACGCTGCATCATATTATGATTTCACTTTTAGAATGTTGGTTAGATTTTCTGACTTATTTTCCTCATAACCAAAATTAGGAATACAGTGACACTAACGTCATTTCCAAAAACATGTGCTCTAAATAATGCCAACATAATAATATCCTTTAAACCGATTGAATAAAAAATAAAACATAACGTTGGTTCGCCCGAGCACGGCGCGGCGGCGCGGGTCAGTTTACGAGCAGACCATCGCTTTTTATTGCGAAACGAGCATAATACGCCTGCGCCCTCTGCCGGATTCATTTGGATTTATTCAATAAAATTATAACATAACGCCTTCCAGCGTCGGGTATAATTAAGAAGATAAATATGAACGATATTAAAACTGATTCTCTTTATTTATCGTCCGTAAAATTGGGTGAAACGTTAATTCTCACGTAGTGGAATGTTCTGTGTGAGATTTTGTAGATATACTATAGTTAATTTAAAGTGAATTGGGGTTGTAGCTAAAGAAGATAATATCTATGAGTGTTTGACCAGTTCTGTCCTGAAATATCGTTGTGATCAATAGTGGTAATATGGTGAACAAGAACTTGAAGTGATTCTCGGACACCCTTGGTTCTCGGCAAAGGAAAACACTGTGGAGAAATCTGAAGACCAATTCCGGTACATAATTTTATTAAAAACGTTCGAAATTCCGGTACATAATTAAAAAATTGGGGATATATTCATAAACGTTGATTAAAGTTAAGAGATGTTTAAACTTCAAAAATGTGTGGTTAATCAGTTGCTAATTGTAACTTAACTTTAAGCAACGTTTATATATAAATAATAATGTCAAAAATTCAGGGAAACAAGAGGTATTTTTGACAGATTTCGAATGAGATCAGGTTGTGAACGTTTGGCTATTACGCAATTTACTAATGTGGTGATTAAAACCCATTCCTTCTCTGAATGAGAAGAGACAATTTTCCAGAAGAAGACTAATATTATTTACAGTAAGGAGAAACCAAATACTTCAGGTACGCATGTAGAAACGTAAACACGTGTTGTAAAATTCCTGATAGAATTCATTATTTCCATGAAGCCATTGTTATAATTCTTTCTAATTAGTTTTGATAGAGTTGAATGCGGTATTTTAATTCAAATCATTTATGTACAAAGTTTGGGTAGGTAGGTAGGTACAGTGATTTATAAAAGAATAGCCATCCGTTGTGAATTAATTATTAAGTAAATCAATACAACGTTTTCTATTTACTTATATAAGCTGCAATTATTTGCTTATGACTGAAAAATCGATTATCTTCGTTCATGCCAATTAGATTTAATGACGAAAAAAGATTGAGTATTGCACTACTTAGATGATTTACAGGAGGTTATAATGCAGTACCTTCCAATAACAAAGATTTTTCGGAAATACAACGGGTAAGAATTGAGATTAGAATCAAGTAGTTTTTTTACTTAAATTCATCTTTCGGATATCGTTCAACCTTTGTACTTTATTTGGAATAAGTGTTTGTGGATATAGTGATCTCATGTCCCTACGAAGAGCTGAGTTTTCCAGGAATGAATTGTTTCAGTGATCTGTAAACAGGCAGGTTCAATAAGACTGAAAACTGGCAACAATAAAAACAATATCAAAATGTTAACATTAAAAAAGTCGTACCTTAAACTCAAAGCAAAATTATCACACAAAATTAAAAGATTACAGCGAAATCACACTTTTAAATAACCCTAAGTTTGTACCATCTAATCGCAGCACATTGATTAGTCGGTCGGTCGTAATGACCCGCTGGGTAGTTCCCTCTGCTAATGAGCCACGTATATCCACCCCTTACACCCCCTCGACAGGGAGTGTCATTAATACGGGGATGAAGAGGGAGGGACCTCTGATTTGTTTGTATTTTTGTATTTGTAAGAGTTATGTGTAACGATTGATAGCTATTGATTGTACTACATGAGTAATTTATGGTATTAACTTTTATTGGGTTTTGGGATTTCAAAAGGAATTTAATTGTTCTATCCATATATTGTATATCTGTAATAAATAGTAAATATAAAACAAGGCGCTTTTCGTAGACACGACGCTTAGATCTTTTAAACTACGCAACGCATTTTAATGCGGTTTTCATCAATAGACAGAGTGATTCAAGAGGAAGGTTTATATGTATAATACTCCGACCTCCACGGGGGCAAAGCCACCGGCAAAAGCTAGTGTATAAGTATATTTATTTTCTCTTAACAAATGTATTATTTAGTTAGATACTGTTATACTTTTCTTTTTTATTTCACTGACCCACTGCTGTACAAGACTTACCTATTTATTTATTTAAGAACATGTAGGACTTCCAGTTAATAAAAACAGACAAAAAAAAGGAAACTATAGTCACCAGAAAACCAACTACAAATCCTCACGCATCTCGAATCCTTTCAGGCATCTTTTACCAGGTTTTGTTACCATTATTGTAACGCATTATTCCATAATGGCAAATGAATGAATGCAAAGATGGCGTCCGCATCATTAGTAATTTGATTGCTCCATTGTTTTGATGACAATTAAACGGTCTACGCTAATCACATGCACTCATTGCATATTAAACAATTATTCAGGGGGAGATTGAGGTTTTCAAGTTTTCTGCGCTGCTGGGGTTGTTGCGCCACTTCTTCTTCCAGGCTGAAGCACTAGAAAGTGGAGAAGGGCGGGCGTTTTGGGGGACTGCTTTATGTAATGTTGACGTTCAACAACCGACTTCCAAAAAAACACTACAAAGTGAAAAATAACTTTAATTTCGGAAGTCGGTGTCTTTGGAGCTGTATTTGAATTTTTTGTCACCGCCTTCCGAAATTAAAGTTATTTTTCACTTTGTAGTGTTTTTTTGGAAGTCGGTTGTTTTTTTTTTGGAAAAAGTTTTTATTTTTCACTTTTTAGTGGTTCACATGTGCTTACCCCTTCACAGCGTACCGGCGTGATGTTATGTTATGAACTGGTGTAAACAATAGACAGACATGCGATTTCGGCAATCCCAGTCCATTTGCTATCATTTATTGAGGAGTTCCGTTGCCTATCTCCGAAGTTCTTCATCAGATCTTCACCAAATTGAAATGGGACCACTACGAGAAAGTACTCTTCCAAAAAGTACCTAAATCGCTTTGTGTGCCTATAAAATTTGAAGAATTCTCTCTATTTCTCCAGGATCCCATCATCAGATCCTGACTTGATGATCATGGGACCACCTGGGAAGTATACCCTTTCAAACAAAAAAAACAAAATCCAATTCGGTCCAGCCATCTTCGAGTAATCGGGGAACATACATAAAAAAAAAAAAAAAAAAAAAAAAAAGGTTCCGACGAATTGATAACCTCCTCCTTTTTGAAGTCGGTTAAAAAGTGCTGATTTTCAGCCAAGTTGGAACTAATAATAGGTACCTTTTTTAATTTGATCACAAACAATAATTCTACTGATCTTATAAGTTTAAAACATTGCATCGAAAGAGTGTTTCTTGTGGCCCATCTATCATTCGTTGATAAAGAACTTAGAATGATTGCTCTTGAGACAAATATTCAATTGCAAAATGGAAATAAGTAGGCACGATCATAAACATTTTCCTAAAAACCATTTATTTTCTTTACAAAAAAAGTAAGCCAGAAATACCTAAAACCCATTTATTAAGTGACATCACCGGGACAATAGCCCCATCTTCCCCTACTCGGGGGTGTAAGTAAGACGTTTGTGGTGTCGATACATTGACTTGTCATCCTCTGAGGGGCGAAGTTGTCTCCTACGCCCCTACGCACTTTGTGGGGCTGAGATTGCGATTGGTAAGGTATTTACTTTAAACATGTTTTCTAAAGTATATTTACATGTGTTTTCAGCTTGATAGATTAATTTAGAACGCTCGACACTTTAACTTAAATTGAAAAGCTCTTGAATGTAACATTTATGAGCTTTTATGATTTTTAGTGCACTGGAGTAGATTTGGCCATTTTCTTTACTGTCAAAGCAGAACCATAGACAATTTTTTTAGTTATTATTTTTATACGTCATGATGTGACAAATCACAACCCTGAGTAATTCGATTTGAGAGTGCACAGGGCATTAATATCCATACTATTTTATTTAACGAAAACCTATATGGGCTCTTATTATGAAACGTCAGCAGAAGCTATTTGCATGGTTTCAATTGGCCGTTTCCTATGGAGGAGTGCAATGAACTGCCAGTTACTCTTTGGAAATAATTGGCTTTTACAATGTTTTCAAATTACAGTGTTAATAGGTATGGGAGGATAGTGTAGGCCTGTCGAAAAGTAACAGCGTACTTACTTAATAAAATAGAAAATGGTCTAAGTAGAGATCTACAGTCTACAAGGCGTACTTAGCTGGTATGACTGTTTGTGGTAATTTTAATCCTATCTAACGAAGGTCGTATATCAGAAAAAAAACCTTTGTAATGATAAGACATTTCATACGAATACGATAAGAAAAATCAGTGACTTATTTACACATTCGGCTCAAGGGAGGGGTTCCTCGTACTTTTAAATAAAGAATTGACTTGTATTACTGCTGTCATCCCCTTGTCGGGGTGAAACTGTTTATTTTTCCTGGTTTTGTTTGTCATTGAAGTTAGGTTTTTCTGAGATGTTTTTGAGAAATTATGGGCATAGCTTTCATGGGTAAGTTCTTAAGTAAAATAGCTCCTATCGTAAAGTTAAAAGCGTCTATACTAACTTTTTTTTTTACTATCATACCTTTGACTGATTCCCTCCATCATCTGCCTAGCCTTTTCACAATGATGTTGGGGTCAGCTTCTAGTCTAACCAGATGCAGCTGAGTACCTACCAATATTTTACATGGAGCGACTAACCTCCACAACCCAGTTACTGGGGGTAACACGAAAGGTACCGCTTGGTAAGACTAATTATCAGGCATGCGGCTTCCGTAACGCCGTCAAAGGTCTACGAATGACGGCTTAACGTGGTATGTAAAGCTGGTCACCCATCCACGGACTAACCGTATCAAGCGTAGCTTAACCTGATCGATCGAGCCGTACGGATTTTATAACTTAGCCACAAGCTCCTTTTAATAATCATTGGTGAAATAATTTTATATAGACGAATTATGGCGTTTTTCACTACTGAATGAATTTTGTAATGGCGCCAAGAGTTAGTAAGCCCGGTTTTTTGTATTAACACTACAATTTACGAAAACTATCTTCTATGTTTCTTCCGTGTTCTTCGTTTATATTTTAATCAATAACTATTGCTTTGTTAAGGTAACGGCACTATTAATAATATTATTATGCCATTAAATAACATTTTACGTGACAGTAAAACTTTTATAGCCAATAGTCACCTCCTATTAAATTTTAATAAAGAACATATTTTAGGTACGTAACAAAGACACGTTTTCATTATTAAACGAGGTTTTGTGATTTATAGGCTATCAATAAAACAGAAAAACTCGCGTTCATGTAAAAATGTCTAGATATTTTCACATTTTTCATACAATAATTAAGCTCCAGGCATAACAATGCTTACTGAGGTCTGTCGGTGGATGGGTCACCATCCGAATCTATGAAAACTTAAAATTGGAAATTGTTCTACCAGAATCGCGTCGCGCCAGTCTGCGGAAGCACTAATGTGGCTGGCTTATTAGAGAGTGTTTCTATTTAAACGTTGGGCAGATTTAGTCACAATACTGTATTGCTTTGGGTCATATATAATTAATACAGACTTGCAATATTGCTTATTCTTTGGACAATCTTCCCTTATCGTTTTCTAACATTCTATAGAATGCTGAAAAGAGTGTTGTGTATGTATAAAGAAAACAGTTTGTTTCCAAGCATAGTAATCCTGATACAAACAGATTTGTAAACAACCTGGTAAACAAAACCCATGAACACAAACTAAGGTTTCAGCGCTGTATTTCAGTGTATCGCGTTGTCTCTTTCCTTTCAGCACACAAATTGATATCGAAGTGTATGTGTGACTGAGACGAATATAAATTTCGCAACGTCGACGTCCCGAATTGCCAGCTAAGCGTTTTCTAATAGGGTTGTGTGTCGTTTACGATCTGGGTTCTTTGGTTTCATATTAATTGAATTATTAATTTTATGCTTACATCTTTTGTAAAAAAGAAATCCCTTAATGTGTTATGATTATTTAAGATATATGTATCAGTTAATGTAAATCAGCAGATTAGTTTGTCACGGTTGGTTAAATTCATACCACATTTTTTTCAATCCAGGTTGTACAAGAATGAATCTTATTTAATGCAGTACCTACATATAATTTCTATTGAAGGGTCGGCACACAAATTAATGAATGAACGCAAATGACAACTCCGTTTTAAACATGTTTAATGTTTAAATTATACGGTTGTCCGTATGTGAAGCACCGCATTTCATTAGGCACAGTAATTACATTAAGGCAATTTAATACGAAGCAAATCTTGTTTGCCAGTGAGAAAATTATTCATGCACGATAATTCACCGCCTCGGGAGCAACCCTGTAGAGGTCTCATGTCTATCTTTTACCGCTAAGCCTACGGCGGTAAAGTCGGCTCGTGTTTGATAGCGACGAGCGCCGAAAGGGATGGAGCGACGCGCCTCGCAGGGGAGCAACAGGGACACACCACACTCCTTAAATTTTATATTCTATCCGCATTTTGTCGCCTAAGCGTTCCATTTAGTGTTCCATATTTAAACCTCGCGCCATTCTTTTTTCTTCACAACCGAGCAGAGAGTGTAAGAAGATTTTCTATTTTTTTTACTTTTGGGGTGTACCCAGCCAGCGCCGGATGTGTGTGGAATACTGATGTGTGCGTGCGACCGCCGACGCCCTGTTAGGGAATGAAATTGGCATATAAATGTAAATTTTATGCTATGAATTTTAAAATGAAGTCGATACTTCCGCGCTTACGGCGGAGCGAGTGAGCCGTTTTCGCAAGTTTACGTCAGGCAGGGATGAAATTAGATTAGAATATGCCACTTTCGGTAAAGAATGGGCTTTTAACGTCTTTCGCGAAACTCTTACGTTATGTAAGGCTATGATTACATTTTCCGTCTCTCAAAATCCCCTAAAGCTTTATTTAATAGTTGAATAATGTTGCAATATATTCCACATGTCTTCGTTTTCAAAACGCTTCTAATTTACAGTCTAGTGCCCTATAACACACTGACATTCATGTTTCTTCAATTACTTTTATAAGAAAACACATTCATAACACTCAACTATTTTACTTCCATATAAAAGGTATCATTGAAACCTATAAATCGAAGTCAATATTGCGATACTACGATCTGAAACGCAACCCGGGAAGTTGAACGAACGAAAGAAAATAGAGAAATCAAAGAAGAGGAAAAAATCCACTTTACAGACGCAAACAAGTCACTTTAACTTTATTGAGCTGTAATCGAATTGTGACGTCCCTAGGAGCGGCGACGCGGACGAGGTCGGAGCGGTGCGATCTGCAGCCATCCTTATCTGACCCGCCCATTTAAATCTATGCTATTCAATCGTGCCGTCTCGCTCGCGTCTCAGGGGTGCCGCCAAGATTGCAATCTTTTGATTTATACCAACTATTAGGAGTGGTGCGGGATAGTCTGTCTCTCAGAACGAGATCCGCTGCGATAAGTGTAGGATACAATCGACGTTAGTACTGATTATAGAAATGGATTTACTTATACATTGTTTAAGCGAAAAATTGTTTTGGCATACTTTGTAATAATACAAATAAAATCTTTACGAGCTTTATCTGCTCAATGTTTATACTGTATTATTATTTTTTGAAAATAATCAGGCATGCAATATTAAAATAGTATTTCTAAGTGATAATCTCAGGGTCACTTTTATCAGGTCATAAGTAAAATAGATAAATACTATATACCAGGATAATAAAATTACAGAAATAATTGTTGAAGACGAAGACAAAAACAAAATGGAAGACGTATTACTAAAAGTTAATAAGATAGGGTAAAAGCATTACTTTTCCGTACAGAGGTAAAATCCCAAACAGAATGCCATCAATTCGTATACGGCCAAGGGTTGGCCGCAAAACGGCATCCATTCAAAACTGTATTATCTCAAGTCGAACATTATTTCGGATCCTAAAGCTTATATAAAAAGCGGCCAACCGCGCGGTCCCCGGCGGCCGCTTAGCCTCCGAAGGTTTGGGGAAAATAAGGGAAATCGTCCCTCATTTATATTGAACGGAAACCTTCAGCTTTTTACCCTTATGTACCGTACGTCGTGTTTGCTCGTGTATTTTCCTCAAAATGAGATCGGTTTCTCCGTAATGTTTTGGTTTATTTTGATGACACGATTATTTTTGCGTTAACTTTAGCCGTATTTGGAAAAGAAAACGTGTTATATATTGGGTGTAGAACAGAAATATACGTTTTTGCTTTAGACGAAATCTTAAATGATACGAGTAGATATGCTAAATATTTTTTGCTTGTTATGTAGAATTATATCTTCATAAGCTTTGGTTTCTTAGGAAAGCGGTGAATGGTCACACTTTACCGGCTGTACGAATACAAAACACTTTTCGACACTTTAATATCAAATACTGACATCAGCTTGCCATAATTAAAAAAAAAGATCAAAAAAAGAGTAGAATAGACAATTTTCATGACAGAACCGCTTACCTAGTATACCAAAGCAGTCTTGACTCATGGTTATTAGCAAGAAAACGACTCAATCTCCCAATTTCCGGCCAGTACTTAGATCTAACAAATCAGAAGCTTCACTCCATAATAAACCAGATTCGGTGCGTAATAAAATTAGGTTCATTCGCCATGGTAACAAATGCTCCAACCATGATGGATTAAGATGTTAGGTGTGAAACCGTTGCGTTTCCTCGCGAGCTAAATATACACTGACGTATAGCCGACAAGCGTCAACTACAAAGGATTGTGCGCAGTTTTAACACCGTAGCTAATACTCATCGTCAAATGTGTCGTAAGATTGTGTATACTTATGATATACGCTTCCTGGCTAGTATATTTCAAGCTCCCTGATGTAGTTGTTAAGGGACCCACCCCGGTTAAGGAATTTTCGCCTTTGACTAGATACGTTCTTAGGAGAACTTCAAGTTTTGGTTTTGGTTTTTTGGTATCAAAGTTGCTTTTTGGGATACCAAGAAGTTTATGGCCCAGGATGCTTAACACCCTGCCTAATTTAGGTTCTAGTAATAGGTATCGAGATCGCTTGATAGTTTGAAGAACTTTTCTACCTTATCATTCGGGTTCGTTGTATTCGCATTGTCCTAAATTCAAAAAACATCATCTGCCTTGCATTTTCCCCAACCATGTTGGGGTAGACTGTTTAACCGGATGCAGTGGTACACCAGTATCTTACATGAAGCGCCAGCCAATCTGACCTCTACAACCTAGTAAATGGATACCTTGGTAAGACTGTTGTCAGTTTCGGGCCTTGGACGACCCGTAACGACTGTCAAAAGTCCAGGAATGATGTGCATAAGCCAAGAATTGTTATTCTTAACAAGAAAATATCTTTATTATACTTACAGCAACTCTGCTCTCTTTAAGGTCCAGTCTCATAGCCAAAGCTTCTCTCATGAACACATCAGGGTAATGTGAAGCCAGAAATGCTCGCTCCAGCTCCTCAAGTTGCCAGGAGTTGAAGTTCGTCCGCGACCGTCTCCGCTTGCCGCTGTCACCGTCATCGTCGCATACGCCGCCTGCGCAAGAACAAAACTGGTTATGAAGAGTAAAAGAGTAATGGACAGGTTGTCTTTGGTTTTTTTGTTGCTTATTTTGAATTCAAGGTCTCCCCAAATACTGACTGGGTTCTGTTCATTTATGATTTGATTTAGGCTAGAGAGAAGCTATTCGTTAAGAATTACTTAGGGCTCTAGTTTGTTCCAAGTGGTGGTCTTTAAAAAGACATGAAAAGTCTGACGACTTTAATTATAATTAGGCTCGTATCGTGTATTTTACCAAGGTAGAAAAAAAAATGGAAAGGCATCACTGAGAAGTGGACCCGTTTTTTTTCCTCAAAATCTCAGAATCTTCATATTGGTCTTCTCGGTTATCATCAAAAGTGGCATGATACCATAGAACCAAAGTCGTAAATGAGAACCTAACTATAATCCCCTACCACTCCAGTCTAGCCACGACGCTACCCTCAGTCGCTTCGGAGAAAATAAAGTGATTAAGACAGATAAAGGCACCGCATTCTAAGATCTAGTCATCAATTTAACTGGCACAATCGCTGTCCTAACTTTATGTAAGTTCTTAGATACATGTCAGACACATTGATTTCTTGGAAATACAAAACTAAATCCTATAGTTTCTTATAAGGAAAGACAAGAATACCAGTTCCCATTGAGTCCGGACATGAAGAGATAAACGTATCAATTACCTTCGATCGTACACGTAGCTGTCTCATGGCAACAGCGACAATAAATGTTGTTAAAGATGAAAACGCTTGTAAGAATTAAATTGAATTTGAACGTCTGTCATAACGGTTTACAGCCTTGAAATTAAACAGAAGTGCTATCGTCTAAAACTCATATGACAGTGGAAAGGGCCCAGTCCCATCATCGTTAAAGCATAACGAGCAAACTTGAAACATTTCCAATCATCAGAGAAGCAGGATTGAAATGAACAAGACATAATCGTAAAAGCCTTCGTGGTCGGAACAAAGTCCATTCAGCCAATTCCTCTGCAGTTAAACAAAAGCCGCGACCGGGGGCTCATAAAAAAGAGATAATCTCCTACAAAGCGTCAGAGCAAGTTTTTGAAAATAGAATATAATTTCTAATTTTCTCCCGGTGATTTTAATTAAAAATGGTCCCGGGAGAGCAGGATGGCTGCACACCCGCCGCCTCGGGTTGGAAAGGGACAGCTATAAATTACTCGCTCGGTCCTCCGAGGGGCTAAATAAATTAGAAGTGATTAAGAGGAACGCGCTTCTGTTGTGCGTTGAATGTATCGTTGTTTTGTTACTTTGATAATATGGTAAAAGAGGTTTTTACCTTAATTGAGTAATGAACATGAATAATTTCAATCTGATCCAGCAAAAAACAGTAAAAAAACACAAGATAATAAATCATATGAAATGTATTTCGGAAGTGTTGTAATAGCAGTCTTTATCATTTTATTTGCAACACACCTTGACAAGAACATAATGTTTTCAATTAATCCCGAAATCACTTGCCGTTAGACTAATTTAGTTGTTTTTACTTGTCAGACTGCCGATACGTTACGTTGTCGCCTTAAGAGAAAAGGTTAAATTACGTGCGTGAGAGCGAGACAGAAGCATGTTCCTAATGAGAGGAGTGAAGGAGACGGTGTCGGTTATTGTATTAAAACAAACGACCGCCTTGGGCGTGCAGACAACAGTTTTGGCGCGCTTTAATTTAGTCTGCTCAATGTTTTAATGTCACAAGGGAGGGGCTCGGGGGGGACTTACTAAGTATCTATTTGAGGGCTGTATAACGCGGTTTATAAATTCGTTCAGTTAATAATTCTTCTACATTCTGTTGTTTCGTTACGATTATGACGGCCAACGAATGATTAATTCGATTTTTCATTGTCAGTCGTCCCATGGGTAGAATTTGAGTGGAATGTTGAGTGACCACTAGGTCAAGACACGCCTAACTAAGTATACTCTGCAAAGTGAATTCGATGTTAAAATTGAAACAAAAAATTCTACTTACATAATAGTAAACGCCTGAAAAGTAATACTAATAACAGCAAAAGCCCACATTCCAAGCTAAAAGCAAAATGACGACGGCATAAACAAAACTAGAGCTCTTCTCAAAGACAATATTTTTATTTTATTCATAGAGAGACTATCGCCGCACGACATCGCAGACCGAATTAAATGTTTCTATTCAATAAATGCGATTTTATTTGTGATGCCTTTTATATTTCTATTACGGAAACAGTAAAGGGGAATTGATACTCTATGGAAGCAGATCTCCTTGTAATACAGATAATTTATGACTTATATTCGCAGAGATTTTTATCTTTATCTATGGTTCGCTTGATTGCTTCCATCGAGCTTTTGCATTGACTGTAGTAATATTTAGGGACAATATTTTATTGGATATTGTTGATTCGGGCTTTTCGTGGATAGGACCTTTATTATTAAGGTTTAGTAAGTTCAGGGTATTTCCTTTAGATTAGTATATTTTAAGGCTTTTAAATATAAATACCCGTTCTTTTGAGGTTGTAGGTACTTTTCAAATACTATCTACTTTTCTAATCATAAGACAACATTCCATGAATCTTCATTTCTTCTAGAGATAAGTAATAACTTTAACAGTCAAGCTTAACTTTTAAAGCCACAACCATAGACAAAGTTATCGTTAAGAATTAATAAAAGTCGTAAAGTAAAACGAATTAAATCATAAAATAACCAGCAAGAAGTCGTTGAATGCAGAGGCAGGCGCGTAATAAAGATTGCGCGCGCAATCAAAATATTGGATGCATTGCTTTATAATTTCATTATTCCGAGAATCAATCGTCGATCGAGGGGCGGACTTGGGTGTAAAACTTGGAAATTTCGCCAGTAATAAGGTCCCGTTGTAACAACATAATCAGTACACACAGTTATCACACAAGCCGATAATTCCTTCCTACACTTCACACTAGCCATCGAATCATTTTCGAGAAACGAATTAAAATAGTTGCGGCCATTTTCTCGTTTTTCGTGAAAGTGTAATTCAAAATTGGAAGTTGGTAATTGGTTAATCGCGTTCGTATAGCTGGTTCGGGGCCGAAGTAACGCCGAATATGGCTGAAGTTATTGCATTGTGATCGTGAAATTGGAGCTTACACTGATTTAAGGTGTAATGATACAGATATTAATGACATGTCTTGGTTGTTTCGTTTTAAAACAAATATAAGACCATCGCTGGTAATGGCGGGTTCTGGTCCGTAATGTGTTGTTATTGCTAATTGTTAGTGGGGTAAATAAGCATGTGAATTTAACCGCATTACGCGGCAATTACGTCTCTTGAAAAACTGGTCCTACTAAATCTACCTAGCCTTTTTCGTACAATCTTGTGGTTGGTTTCCAGTCTAACCAGAGGCAGCTGGATACCAGTATTTTACATGAAGCGACTGCCTATCTGGTCTCCACAGCCCAGTTACTGGGTCATACGATACCCCTAGCTAATACTGGTTGTCAGATTTTCGGGGTTTTGACTACCCCTAACGACTGTCAGAGATCAAACAACTACTACCTACTATATGTCCGTGTTTTACTGAGCGAGTAGATCATGGACCTATTCTTAATAATCTCTCTTCTTCTTAGTCGAAACACTCTTGTCAGAGTGGTCGTGGTTGCGCAGACGAGGTATACGGAGAGATGTTCGGCGGGTCGTTGACTTCCCCGAGGATTGCCTTTTCAGCGATGTGCCTCCATTTCTGCCGGTTGGAGACGTTGCGAGTACACTGGACCATGGTGGACTCAGTAGCTTTCTTGATCAGGCCAGTCCAGCTAGTTGGTGATCGGCCGCGTGATCTGTTGCCCTCGACCCGGCCCTGAACCACCAGTCTCTCCGTGAAATATTCACTTCTAGTAATGTGACCAAAGAACTTTAATATTCGTAGTTGTACAGTAAGCGAAAGCCGGTCCTTAATATGAAGTTCCTTGAGGATGGAAACGATGTCCACGTTCTTAATAATAGCCACTTCTTTATTAAGTTCTATAGTAATTTCGCTTTAAAAGTCTCCAAAACGAATTGCTTATTTTACTGATATATTTCGTTAAATATACGGGATCATGTTGATATGTCTTCATTGCTACATTGCCGGTGGGGTACCCTCTCTCTCCTCTCACTGTAATTTGACTTCGATCCCGAGAAATTAATTTCCGAAATCACCGGCAATAATAAAGTTATAATTTTGAGCGAAATAGGCGGTTACACGCTTCGTGGACAGGCCGCAGAGGCGGACTTGGAACTAACTGCCGGGACGAGGTAACAAGGTGGAAGGATGGTGCCTACTTATGAAATAGAAGTCGATGTTTCATGGGAAAATACCTAGTCAGGGATTTAAAAAAGTAAGCATCGCAAGAAATAAAACCTCTCAAAATTGTAATTTGCGCGCCGTGTCCGTTCACGATAAGTTATTTATTTTTATTAAAGAGCACAAACACACGATCTTTTAGAAAAATTTGTACCTTTGTAAAAAATAATTGTAATCTTTTTCACAGTTTTCATTACAAAAAAAAAAAATATTATCTCTTCAGTACATCCCTGTGACATTGGATGAAGACATTGGTTACGAAAAGTGGCTTCATTAGTGAAGCTGGCTGAACGCAGGGTTCCACGAACCGACCGGCTCGGAACGACTAATTGAATTTATGCATGTCGCGGTACAAGTGCGAAGTACGACATTTTTCAAAACGTCTAGGCTGAGTGATGAGTGAGGAAAGATTTCTTGCTGAAATAGCGTTAATCGAGATTTTCTAGTTGTTTGTGACACGTTCAAGACAAAAAGAAATTGTGGAAAGGAAATGCGATGATAACTTAGAGATAAACCTACCTAAGGATGCTTGAATGGATAATTGTGCTCTTCTTTGGTAGAGTTACACGAGTGCTATGAAGCAACCTGTCAAGTCGTAATTTAGTACGGCAAGTTAAGTTCCTTGGTGTAATCTAATTGGTACAATAAAAAAAGAACAAAAACAAAAAAAAAAATAAGTTAAAAAAAAACTTGAGGCTTAATTAGGGTGTTGGTGAGGAGAAATTGAAAAACCAAAGGAAAAACAGAACAATTAAGAACATAAAGAAAAACTTTTTGTTTAATTTCATTGTTCTTTTTTTAAGTTATTGAAAAGAGTCGGACGCGCGCGCTTCAGTCTAACGTTTGGGAAGAACTGGCCACTTTGAAGAAAATATCTAAGTAGGTATTGCACACTTATTTGATGACCTGGAATTATTACTGTGTCATAAGTTCATCGTGATTATATTGTTGTATTTCAAACTTTTATTGCCAATTAATGGGTTTGATAAATTCAAAGTACATGCAATAACATGATCATTAAACAAGCCATCAAGATATGAAATAGAAAATATTGTTAATTGCGTAATGATTTTAAACACTTCTCCAGCGACCCGTCTACTTTTATTACAATATTAAAATGAAAAAAAGCAGTGAGTATGCCTGCAACATAAAAATTTATTCATAAACAGGCTCTCCTCTCCTCGATTCCTTTATAATTTCCATGACATTTATCGAATCATCAATTTACCGTTTTGCCTACAACACAATTAATGTGCTAGCCTTGCCCTTAGCTAATTGTCTCGTCTCCGCGTTTTCCTACCACTTATAATTACAAGCTACTGGCATAATGGAGGATTATTTAAACCGACTTTACAAATTATTAGCAATATACATATAATTTAAGGATATTAAGGCGCCTTAAGAGTAAGAACGGCTTAAGTCAATTAAGTTGTATTGTTGCTTAGGTACCTACTTCCTTTTGACATTATTGGTGTAAGTGGAAATGGAAATTCCGGTTTATAGAGTTGTATAAAACTGTGATCATACATAGTTTGCATCGATTAGGTACTAAGATAAGTTGTACTTATTTATGTCTGCCTTATATGTCTGTTTCCTAAGACAGACTTGCTAGTTTGGGGCCAATGTAGCGTTTATTCTGAAAGTTGGCAACGTCGCAAATAGCTGTAAAATATTTACCTGGTTTTATAAAAAAAAAAAAATTACTGTATGAAATATCGCTAACTAGTGACCTAAAATATGAATAATGATTTCCAATTATAACAGATGTTGTAACCGTTTTAGGTGTAAAAAGGGCATTTGGGAAGTTTCCAAGTTCTTTTTTTACATCTAAAACTAAATATTCGGTGTTAAGATATTAATTATTGCATTTCATAATCAATAGTCACTAGTTAGCGATATTTGATATTTCCATACAGTAATATCGCCAAATTAATCAAAACAGTGAAATATTTGACAGCTATTTGCGACGTTGCCCATTTACAGAATAAACGCTCTTAAGTACTTAATATATTTTAGCAATAAAGTTTTTGCTATTATTTATTATTAAAAAAATGCAAGCTAAATATTTCTTCATTATTGCTGTGCAATTGGCCAACGGATATTCTGCGTACATTCTATACTATTGCTTATAGGTAATTTACTTTCGATATAAGCCCTTTATAGTTATAAAAACGTTCTACAGCCCAGCAAGCAACTTCCACTTCAATTTCCTCTCACTCCTAGACCAACAAAGTAGTACACAACAAAAACCCAGTTCCGATTACATCGGCACTACATAAACATATTTTTACATAAAACTTTGAATAGCAACTATTTTTCACGGTATCCTCGGCGCGTAATATTTCGTGGTGCATCTACTTGCCGGATCAGATCGCCCGCAGCCACCTCGGCTCTCGAGATTGAAACATGATAAATTGATACTACTATACCTATTTTATACACAGTTGTTCCAACAGCAATTTTATGGCCGTGAAAATAAGGTGTAATAAAATTTTAATATTTTACCAAAATAATATTGATTGCCGCGGAGTTGGATGGATTGAGGCACATTTTGCTCGGCGATAAAGATGTGCCTGGTAAGAATTTTCTTGTTGAATTATCGGTTTGCTGTCATCTGTGGGCTATTAAGGGTTTCTTTATGATTTGTGATATTAATCGAATCATTAAAGCATCTTTGACAGCTAGCTACGACTTAATTTGTTATGTCGTGTGTAGACATTCAACTTCAACTTGCAGTAAAAACATTATTTTCCTTTCAATATTTTTGGATTCGTATAAAATTATTCGAGGTAAATGACGTTGTTACTCACGATGTACAGTAACTCATGTTCCTGGCGGTAATAAAGCATTTTGTCACACATTTACCGCCGTAACTATTACCGATTTGTGAAAACCAATTGGCGAACGTTCATAGTTTGTGGTCTACGTGCAAATTGATGGTTCATTGTCGCGAGCTCTGCTAGTAATCAAATAAATACTTCACGGATTCAAATGCTACAAGTAATTTATGATAATTTAAGTAAAATTTATGTAGCAAGGTAATAGTTGTTGTTATTTAAATCAAAATAAATAAACTTCTTTCATACTTTCACACTACAGAGCTTTGTTAAATAGCCTATTTTTATTTTATCTTACCGTAAAATTTAGTTGTGAAGACTGCCTACTTATTTATTTTTTTAATTTATGCCTTTTTTCATTATTAAAATTATTCTAAAAGCTTCTTAGTATTGCAATTTTCAACTGGCAATTCTGTTTTAACTAGCCACAGCGACGATTAATCAAAAGTTTCAATCAAATAAACTCCTCAAAAGGCTTAATTATTGATCCCAAGGCAAGAAGCGGTCTAGCTACATAACCATACAGTATTATCTTACAAGACTAATGTGTTTTGGGGAGATCCCATAGTTACGTCATCACCAAAAGCCGGCAGCATCCAATTTATTGTACGCACAGCTTACAATACACCGCAATAATTATTAGGGGATTACTCCCTAGTGACTTACCGCGTCTCCTCCAAACATATCGATGCTAGTGATGCGCCCCAATTTATTAGGGTGAGAGGATTTATCGATAAATCCTGATCCTCCACTATCATTATCAAGATATCAAGTATTATCACAATAATGCCGAAGGGTGTGAAGTAAAAACGTAATTATTCTGAATGGACGTCAACACACGCTTGGCTGCAAGGTATGTCTAACTTGACAGGTGGTGCAAACTACCCTGAGTGCCAACATAATTATTATGCAGAAAATGAGCTCAAACATATTTTGTTGCAAAAACTCCTTTTTTTGCGAAATTAATCATCACTTAATCAGCATATCGTTTATGTTTATAAGTTACAGTTTATATGGGGCAAAATGCCGGAGGTATATTTATGTAGACATTTTTGGATAACACTTTATTTTATATTGTAGCTGCATCAATGATGTAATGAATAATTCACTCAATAGAGAACTGGTTTACTGAAATTATTGACATGAAAGGTGTTTTTCTGAAGTTTTTTTATTTGTTAGTGGTCCAGGACTAGTACTATCTAATTGAAACTCTGTTTCACAAAGTGATTTTTTTTGGAAATGCTATATCTATAATAAAAAATCTTTGAATTTTCATGTCTTAATTGTCTTATTTATAGTATTTTTTTAACAGTTTTATGAACATGAATGTTATATCATCTACAAAAGATTAAGGAACTAAAAGCTATCTGAAAGATTCTGTACGAGTGTAACCCGTTCACACTTATTTTAGCTCTGATTTTGCGTCGCGTTACGTCAAAAACACAGTGTTTTTTTTATTTGCTTTTGGGTTACTGACCGTAACAAGTCTTTCAATATCACAGTGATCTTTATTCTCGTTACATTAGGGTTGCTGGTAGGTTGTTGCTGTTAGAGGTAAAATAACTGTAGTAAGAAAAACAAATTTGAAAACAGTTTCCCTACATATTTTCCTTATTCCCTCGAATAAACCAAAATATTACTGCGTATCAAAACATCACTATTTTTTGCGTACAAACTTTCTAACTTCGGTCCTACATTATCTGTGGCGATTCCCGTGGGAGCAATAATTCAGCCGAGTCACTTTGTTGTATCTATGCTCGACGCAATTTAGTACATACTGATTCCATGGCTCGACTTTTAATCATCTGTTGTTGGCTGCATTGGCCAAACATAATAATTACTGTAAGAGGAAAGTTTAGTGTAATCTTTGGCTGTTCCTACTACTAAGTTGTTATCTGAAAGTTTATTACTTTTCAGAGAAACATCAGTTACATCTTTTAGGAGGATAAACTATCTGTTTTCAAACATTATTCTTATTATTGGGTCTTACTCATTGTTGAGAAGAAATATTGATTTTTTCTACTTATATGTAACTTTGCTTAGTAATATTTTTTAATGGGAAAATTGTCAATGTTTAGATAAGTTGTAGAAATGTAAAATGTAACTGCATTCCTACATTCACTTTCATTAGAAAGGTCAAGATAATTGATGTAGGTATGTATGTGCAGTGTTTGATTTATTTTCCATCCAGCATCCATTTTCATCTTTTTCCTGTAACAACTTGAAGAGAATTTATTTTTATTTACCTATGCATAATCTATAATCTTATTGTTGACATGTTTAAAATATAAGGCTGCCATTAACGGTAAGAATTGATATATACGTGGAGTTCTTTTTGCTACTTTCAACAAGTGACAATAATAACAACCACTTCCCACACCTATTTAGTAGAATCCTAAATAATTGCCAGTCAAAAGCTTCGACTATTAATATCAGTTCCAATTGACCATAACCACACTTAATGAATGTTTTCAAAGCGAACATGTGTATTTTATTAGGTAATCTATGGTGGTTGTTACTATAAAACAATGGTGCTCTCCCCGGGGTGCGATAGATCAGGCGCCCGCGGCCCTGCCGGCTGACGTCACACCAAAGTTAGAAGTGCCAACTGTCAAACAATAATAGCATTCGTTTTTTGAAAAATATTACGAAAAGAAACTGCAGTGGTTGTATAGTCTGTTCTAAAAATTCTGTTGAGGTTAAAATTCACTCATTCACATATGAGTACCTAATAAATAATAATTAATTATAAGGTAATACTTTCATCTGTATTTAGGTTAAAATTTTATATCTCACCATTTTTCACAACAGTTAGGTATTGTTTGAAGAACAATATGCTCTAATTTGTAGGTAATTTAAATATGTACCTATATGAAAATTGAGGTTATAAAGTAAACCTCATTGCAAACCATATTAAAGGTTATTTATATAAAAAAAAATCGAGTTTAATATTCTAATAATCAAATCAAAGCACTCAATTTGTAATTGACACTACAAATTGGCATTCACAGGTATGTTTTCTGATTCATTTGTTAACATTTTCAGCACATGTATACTTTTAGAACTGATCATAAGAATCAAGAAATTTCGGTCTGTCTTCTAGAATAAAACTTCTAAAATAAGGTTAGAAATCAAACAAGATAACCTTTGTAATCCTAACCTCCATTTACTAAATCATTATTATTTCAGCCGGAAGATGACGTCAGCCCCAAGCGCCGCTACATCGAACTGTCCTGTGCTTCCTTCATGCAATGGATTCCCGTAGCCTTCATCAGGTTTACACAGTACAATATTGTTTAAAAAAAACGAGGTTCATTGATATCTGCCTTTTTAGAGTGACGTTCCAGTTATTTAACTAAATTAGAGTTGCCAAAGTTAAAATAGTGTTGATGAAGATTTTATACAACGTGCTGATATGAAGTAACATATGTAGTTTGATAACGGCCAATGCCATTCCTATTTTATTTTGACCGCAATGTCAGGTAGGTATTTACCTATAAATAGCTTATGCATAATCAGCATATAATGTGCCCAATGCTGGGACACAGGCCTCCTCTCGGTAAGAGTAAGTGGGTCATTATCCACTACACGGGCTCAGTGCAGGGTACAGGTTGGTAGATATCACATGTCTTCTAGGACCTATCGGTTTCTTCACCGTTTTGAGACCAATGTATGTAAATGAAATAATAAGACAAAGTACAGCGTCTATCAGGGTTCGAACCTCGCAAGAATTACCACTGGGCAACCACTGCTCCATATAAATGGACCTGAGTGTTAATTTCACGACGATGCACCTTGAGTTAAATTCCAATTACCTACAAAAACAAAGTACCATGTACCTACTTACTGCGTGTAACCTTAACTTCAATTTAAAAGGTCTCAACTTATTATTGTGGAAGCCCGTTATGGTGATCTCCATAGCCCCTCAAAAGTACCTACCTAAGTAGTGTTGTGACACTCTGTCACTACAAACACAGGAGTACGACATAAAGACACTAATTATTATGCATAGTTGTGACAACTTGTCACTAATTATGCACAGTTGTGACAACCTGTCACTATGCTGCTACCTTAGTATTGTGATAACTAGTTGCTACTTCACAAATTATGTAGATAATTAATATGTGTAAATAGGAATACGCCATTGCAGTGTAGTTAACTTACGCTGCTAAAAACATTTACCTGTGTATTTATTGCTAATTGGCAATCATTGGTTATGTAGCAATCAGCTAAGTATTTCAGTGTTTGTATTAAATCAAACAAGTAAACACAAAAGGTAGTTATGATCAAATCAAATAAGTGTTAGATACTGAGGTTCTGCGGAAAAGTGGTAGCTCTCTTATCGCCACCGGCTTATCGGTTGTAGGTCGTGAGTTCGAGCCCAGACATGCACTTTACCAAGAGCAGCCCCGCGCAGAGCGCTTTAAAGCAATCTTCCAAAACTGTGAAGGAAAACATCGTGAGGAAACCGATATGTCCTAGAAAAAAAAACTTCGATGACATAATATGCCATCAACCAACCCGCACTGATGACATTCTTAGATCACACTTTGACAGCAGATAATCGCGAATCTCCTCTTTTTTATTTATAACCAGCTATCTCGACAGACGTCGTCCTGTCTTAACTATGAATATTGAATTCGCAATGGTATAATATTAGAAAAATTAATATGGTCGTTAAGTTTTCTTTTTCGAATGTTACGCGCAACTTTCTTAATTTTTTCTTTCATAAGAACCTTATTTTGACAGTAAAAAACACAACAAAAAAAGAATGAACCAAATTGGTCCAGCCGTTCACGTTTGATGCCGTGACCAAGGGAAAAGATTATTTCAAAATGATTTTATTTCTCTAAGTAGATTTGTACAAACACTTTTACGCATTAATCATACTTATTTTTTAAACTAGATGAGGCCGGCGTTTCCTATCTGACTAGTGACTACTCCGAGAAGACAGGCTGAAACAAACTCAGAGGTCATAGTCTCTTTTAAAGTCCAAACATAATCTGAATACCAGTATTTTACAGGGAGCATTAATACCTAAGTGACCTCGTTAATGGATAGAACTGGTTGTCAGACTTTCAAACAGCACACACAATTGACAGCTGTGACCAATAGCTTAACGTGCTTTTCGAGGCACGGAGGGGTCTTGGGCATGAAAAGATGGTCACCCATCCACGCACCAACCGTGGCAAGCGTAGCTTAACCTGATCGATCGATCCGTGCGTCTGTTTAGCTTAGCTAAAAGCCCCTCCTTATATGTCCCAGACCGATTAACCAAGCTAATAGGCAAAGGAAACGAATATACAAATCTCAACTATCCAACTTACTGTCCACTTAACTAATTCACCAGCCAGCATTGTTTACTAACACATTAACCCTTCGCCCGCCGAGGGCTCGGGACTCGAGTACGCGGACGGTACAAAAGGGACATTATCTAGTGACACGACTTCTGACACGACTTCCTACGATTTATTTGTGTTATTATCACAGCTTGTGTGGGGAGACTGGAGGTCTGTTCTACTGATAATATCTTAATTAATTTGTGTGGAGATGTAATGTGGAATGAGTTATTTTTGTGTTATGACAGTGCTGGTTTTGTGAAAAGAGATAATGTTTTGTTTTGTTGTGTATTAAATAGGCTATGGCTATGCAGATCATAATGGTGCCCGAAGTTACACGAATTGATTTCGGCAGTTCTATTGCAGAAGCGTTTATAACAAGCTTTTATTTATCTTGCAACGTAGGTACTCGTATGTAGGTAACGGGTGGAATCTTGCAACTCAATTTTGAAGTAGATATCTTCAACCGATTGAGCTGAAATTTTGTAAACACATTTATTTTAACTTATTTTAATAAATCTACTTTTAAGGTAGGTACTAAATCGGCTTTTCATAATTGTAAAAAAGGCAAGGGCATAGGTAAGTACTGCTTCGAATAGTACCTAAATTAATCATTTGTTTCTTCTTTGGTCTTATATTGATTAGTCCATTAACAACCGGACTTTTTTATTGGATGATGTGCAATTTGTGTTCTTATTAAATTGAAAAATATGATCAGTTTTACTTCTACAATCCGATTTTCTATGACACTATTGATGACGAGTAGGTAAGTAGGTATTGCTATACTTCATGTGCATGAAAAACACTCTATTCAAATAAACAATAATTCGGTATAATTGGTGCCTTGCAAGCCAGCTATAATACAGCTAGCTTTTGCCCGGGTCAAAAATTATCCTACGGGAACGTACTACCGGCATAAAAAGTATCCTAAGTATTAATCCAGGTTATATCCTACCTGTGTTCCAAATTTCACCTAAATCCGTTCAGCCGTTTTTGCGTGATTGAGTAAAAACATCCATCCGTCCATCCTCACAAACTTTCACATTTATAATATTACAGTAGGATTCGTTCAACAAGCAAACGCATCCACCGAAAGCTGACCAAAAATCCTAACGGTCCTTTAGACCCCTAACCAGAAATGTCGTATTTAAACATTGCACGCATCGGGCGTGACGCGCGGGTTAATTTTATGCTACATTAATACAGTGGAGGGTTGCAGCCACTTTTTAATAGGGTTAGTTATGGTGCGGGGTCTCTTACACCCCCGCGCGTTCTCAGGGTTAGCAATATGTTACAGTCAATGGGATTATCTGCTTGTTTTGAGATAAAATGGATTAATTTTTGGATAAACCGTTTGAGGGTTTATTTGCACTTCTGTTGGGTAATATGCTGTGGCTCTGGTTTTTAAAGGCGAGGGGATACATTTGCATAGGATTTTAAGCATTTTTTTTTTAGGGAATGGCCTGTCGCAGGATTTTGTCCGCTACTTAACCAGGCTTGCCTGTAAGTGCATCAATAAATTAAGGCCTCCAGGGCTTTTAAGTTATACGTACTTAATGTATTTTATATTTATTCTTTCAATGGAATAAAATTAGAACATTCTTAATATTTAAAGTTCTGACAGAGCTATATACAAGAAAGGCTATGGATAATGTTAATAATATCTACCTACATAAATATCTACGACAAAAACCCCGCTTAGTTTAAAAAACTTAAAAATCATTACAATTTTATGTTATAAAAAGCAGTAGGAACTATTTGCTTCTTAAAAAAGAATATAAAAAAAAATGCCGACCCTAATTTCGTCTAATGCGAAAACAGACCAAATTAAAAAAAAAACTACATCAATAAAATATTCTAACAAACATTAAACTAATAAAATTATATTAATTTATTCACGAAACATATTGGAGCGTGAAATTAGTTGTTTGTTTTTTTTATAGAAGAAAAAAAAACCTCGTGGGTGACATTTTTTCTACTGGTCCCACGCAAAAACTATGCCACCTCCTTTATAAATCTAAATCAATTTGTCACAGTATGAAAAACAATAGCATTGTAACAACGAAATATTTGTTTCAAAATCATATTGTAACGCTTTGTTAATTGGGAAAATATTTGCATTTAAAATTTCGCAAGACAAATCATCCTACTGTTACATATGTGTAAGTTTGTGTGTTTGGATGTTTGTTCCTTAATCACGTAAAAACGACTGAACGGATTTGGATGAAATTTGGCACACAGATAGTTTATAACCTGGATTAACACATAGGCAACTTTTAATCCCGGTAGTAGATATTTCCCGTGGGATAATTTTCCACTTCCACGCGGGTGAAATTGCTGGCAGAAGCTATTAATTCAATTTTTTTTTGGTTTTTCACAATGTGGATGACCAAAGAGATTTCACTTAATTTCATCGTAATGATATGCTGTCTCCATTATTGTTTATAGCTTAAATTACAGCTGCACTATTCTTGATAACTTTATAAAGTGTTTTATGATTGTTAATTACAGACTAGGTATCGATAAAATTAAGACGAGAAGCTGTCAAGTTTATATTATTATAAAACTAGCTGTACCCGCGGATTCGCCTGCCGTGGATGACGGAAGTTATTCCACATATCGGGACATAAAGTAGCCTATGTACTCCTTATAACATCACCTAAACCAATGATCGTCCCGCCAAAATCAGTCCAACTGTTTCGGAGATTCACCGCAACAAACAGACAGACACTTTTTGTTATAAGTACCGTATACCTACTTATACTTTCGTAATTTAGTGAAAAGATGTTGATTTGAAATTACAAACAGACACTTTAGTTAAATTTATTTGTAAAGATTATCTTTTTTAATGTATGACAAATTAATAAGCTGAAATTACAGCTGTAAAGATGATGTTCGTTACCGTGAACGTTTTTTGCAGGAATCTGTTATTTTTAGGGTATCTACCCAAAGAGTGCGAACGGAACCGTTGTGCATCTGTTCATTTGTCTGTCAGCGGGCTGGATCTCATCAACCGTAATAGGTAGATAGTTGACATTTTCACAGTATGCAATTTAAAAAAAAACAATAAAAACGAAAAAATAAAAATGTCGTGTTAAATATTGTACGGTGGTACGGAACCCTTCGAGTTTGAATCCGACTCGCACTTTTTTTAAAGCTGTGCTGAACTTTTTTGTTTCAGTCAGTTCTGAAAATAGAAGATTTATGTACCTACTTAAAATTTTTAGTAATTATCTGGTAAGTTCTTATAGAAAACTGCTAATTTAGTATTTTTTAAATAGGCACCTTACTAAGTTAAATATTCGCATGCCAAAATATGACATCGCACTAGAATATTTGTTTAGGTACCACCTTTTTTATAACCGTATTTAGAACAAATAGGTACATGACTGACATGAAGACATTTTATTTTCGCCCACGGGGCCAATTGGGAGCAACCAAACAACCAATAAACCGCTAAGTTAGAGGACATATTGGCAGAAAATCACACAACTCTCCCGTGACCAATTTCCAGAAGGGGTGAATGGGCCAAAACGGTGCACTATGAAAAAGTAAATAGTAAAAAAGCGAATCGAATTTGACAAATGCGTGTTTTGGGGCACGCGACGCACGATTCGGCACGCGTCGCACGCCGCAAGATGTGATGACGCGACTCTATTTTTGGGTGTAATCAAATTTTAATGGCCCTTTGTCACATGTGCTTATTACGGAAATGGCTGTAAAAGCTGTTTGAAATGTTCAGACCGCGTCGTTTTGCACCTACATTATCACAGTTTGAAGTTGTACACAATTAGTAAAACAAGCTTGCTTTACAATGAACGGATTATCGTAACACATTAAAACCTCGTTATGCAAAAAGACAATAAAAAAGCCTCTGTATTCCCGGTAATACACAGTGAGTACTTCATTACAATATCAATTTAAAACAACAGTTGTGCGTTGGCAGACAAGATTCTGGTCTGAAAAACATGGCATCTTTGGTTTTATTTTTAATGCGGACTCGTCACTCCCCTTGCGTTGGGTGTGTGAGGAAATGACCCTTGAAATTGGCTCGTACCCGACTCAGTTACATTTCGCACACCTTGCGACTGCCCGACGACTTGACTAATAGGCCTTATTACCAACATTTTTGGTCTTTTGTCACTTGCTTGATGTAATGGCGTTGTTTTTATAAGCTTGAGTAAGATGCCATGGCGCGATAGCGGCGCTTTCCCCCTTATTACGTGACTAGGTATTTTTTTAAAATTAAATTTTACGCTTGTTAGTTTTGTATGGAAACAAATTTATCGATACCTAGTAACAGCTATGTATAGTTTACGGCTTTATAAGAGCGTTATTTTACTAATAAAAGATTACAATTTAATTTTAGTGACAATACAACTTAGATTTTTTTCTAAAGGAGAATTTCAAAGAAACAAAATACATACCTCTCTTCATGTCGGAGATGTTGAATATATCTCAATTTAAACAAACTTTACTATAAAGCAAGTTAAAACCCACTATATTATAGAAGGTCCTTATTTGCTAAGCTCAAGGGGCGAGTATGGCGTAATTTATGCGTTGTTCCATTGCAGCCGAATCTCCCCTCGCTACAGCCCTTTATTGATGTACTTTTGACTAGTCCTGATTTCTGTTTATTAGTCCATTTAGCTATGTTATTGTTGTTCATTTGTTTTTTCCATTAAAATTGTTTGTTTTGTTTTATTTATTGAGCAATTTATTGCCCGGTTAGAATGATTGTTTGAAAGTAATTGTCTATTGAATTGTTGTGGTTATTTATCGTTCATTGTAATGTAAAGTTGGAGTGTCGCTTATTGGTGTAGTTTATATGAGAAATAACCTGATTAACTCATTGATAAAGATCTTAGAAAAGCAAAAGTATCTAAAATAATCGTTCACATTTTATGCATTTACCTACTACTTCATTATTTTCACAAGATTTTTTGTAATAATAATAACCATTTCCAATTCTCCATACTAGAGAATGGGCAGCAGCGTTCTCTATGCATTTTACCATCATACTGTGATCGCCAACCCGCCTGCCAAGCGTGGCAATTATGGCAAAACCCCCTTTTGGGGGAGGCCTATGTACAGCAGTGGACGTCTTTCGGCTGCAGTGATGTGATGTGATTTCCAATTCTGTAGATTCTATTTAAATTTTTGTATGGATTTTATTACTATTGATTGTAAATATTATGAATAAAATGATAAGTAGGTACTACATCCAAATAAAAAAATGTGCTAATAATAGGTATAGGCCAATTAATTACCTTAATAAATCTAGTATTACTTAATTAAATACATCACTTGATTTACTCCTACTCACTGGCAAGAAAAATAATATTAACATTCATTACCGTCAGGTAGGTACTGAAATAGTAGAGACTATATACAGACTGGCTATAACCACAGACAATCATTATACCTCTGTAATTAAAAAAGAAACACCACTCCGTTTCCCGCCTTTATAACGAATGTGTTTTCTTTCACCGTTCAAAAAAAGAATCGATTAGCTTTGCGTCCAGATCATTCCAAACTCGGTACGCAATAGACAATTGTTTTCATTCAAAAAAAGAAATAATTTTACGTTTTCCGGTGAAGAAAAACATGAATTCCGTAAATGAATGGGTTAGAAATCAGTCTATGGATCCGTTTGGAATGTAATGGTTATTACAGACTGTGACGGTTAGTTACGTTCTATGGCCTCTGTAAGAAAGTACCCTCTGAGATGCCTCCGAGTGATACATTCTCTTCTTTATTAATAAGGTACCTCAGTGGTGCATTTTAATCATTTATTTATTGATCAGAGCTGACTCCTATACCGGGTAACATCGACGCGCAATTTGTTACCATGGATTCAGTAGGTATTAATGATTCTGGGCGCCCCTGAAATTTTTCGTCTGTGGTTTTTACATTTATTAATTGATCGATATATTTTGACTGCGTAGGTAAAAATGTATGGAATAGTAAATTCAGTTTTCTGTGAAACAGCTGGGTTTTTTTTAAACGTCTAAAAATTTCTACGCACCTAATTCTAGACTCCCTAAGTCTAGAATCATGTGCTGAAATCATGATTTACGTTTACAGAAATTTCAACCATCTCGGCCTAAAACAGTGTGTAACTTTTCGCCTTAACATTATTTAAAAGGATAAGTACTTATATTTACACAATCATGATCATCGTGGTAATAAATTACTAAAGTTCACGTCTAATAAAAACCCGGGTAGCAAAATTACATATTTAATTTAAAATAAAGATTATTAGAAAAAGAAAATTGGACCTTTTTATTTAGTTCTCGCTGTGTATGGAAACTTTTTTTTCTCTAAGTATATACTTATAATAGAGTAGCAGAGGTAATAATGTAAAAGTTATTTGTACCTACTTAAAAATTAGTACCTACCTCTACCAATCTATTATTATAAAACAGAGTCGCCCTTTGTTTAAGTTATATTCAGAGCTATTGCAGTATTTGCAGTGACCGTCGGAAGGTTGCTGAACTTGTCTCAATTTTTTTTTTAATTTTTTTTACCGGAAATAAGTTTTTATATGGAAAAAAAATATTGAATGTCATGATTTAGAAAATTTTATTTTTAATGTTTAAAAAAAAAGTTTTTATCACCGTGTACCTACTAATAAACACAGAATAAAATAATTCCAAGTTTAAACCTATGAAAATGTTTGGTTATTCCTTTGTTAATCCTGCTATAACTTTATCCGTGTTTATTAGTAAGAGGGACAGGAAAGGTTTCAAAAGTAAAACATTGTTTCTTTCACTTATTTTAATTTGTATTCATTAAAATTACAGTTTGTCACTTGTCACACTGTGCACACTGAGCATAATATTCAACAATTAAAAAATGTCTCCCTAATTAAAATTGGAATATTTACATAATATACCTAGGTATATTGAAAAAAAAATACTATTTTATAAATTAAGTGTAAATTAATGGTTTCATACGGTCGTATGTTATCCACCAAATGTTTACCAAAAGAAATACGTATCTCGATCTTTATACTTCTGCTATAATTATCCGATGACCCTGGTTACTAATCTCTTTTGGTGATTGTACCTCAAGTTACACTTATAGTTATGTCAAATCAATTAGGCGTAAAATCATTAAAAATGCTAATCTCTTCAATCTGTTTATTATTAGTGCAATTACTTAGAAATCCATTTAATTATCAATAGTTAGAAGTACTTACCTACCTTTCTTAGGATTTATACAACAATGTATCTTCTGCATTAGTTAGGTATATAGTTTATAGATAAGTAAATAATACTTACCTAGAATTAATCAGTAACTTAGTTCAACATTCCTAGGATAAATAATAAGTATTACTCATGCATTCATTTTGTCATACTTAGGTTCCGTAACATAAACGCCAAGAAGAACGAAACCTAAGTAATTTAGTTCTAGTTTATGTAAAATTAATAGTCTCATATGAGATTAATAACTGGTGATCCCTGCACTTAATAACCATTCGATTTTTTTTGGGAAAATTACTGAGTTTCTGATATTCCACGCAGGTTTTTATACTAATTTAAAGTTATATTTAATCATTACGCTTTCAATTGCCAACTTGAGTTAACATTTTGTGATTTTTCTTACTTTCTACTGTAGAAGAGTTTGGTTCACACATAGTTACGGAACCTTTTTCATTAACGGTCAACTCACATTCGTTTTTCTATTTTCCGAAATGACTTCATCGGTCAACGTGACACTTAGGTACACTTCAGATTAAGCGAAACATAAAACAATAAATATACAATTAAAAGTGATAACATTTGCAATAAACTTCTCACCTACTTTATTATAAACAAAGAGTCACAATTATAAGAATTAATAGCTGATAATTTTTACCAGCGAAATTATAATGAGAGCAAATAAGCAAAGCAAATTAAGTGAATTTTCAGTGTTAAAGCTATTTCATTCATAGAACTGTCAAAAATAGCAGTTATTCGAATGTACGGAGAATGTCAACTTCGGCGAGTGAATTTCGCACAAATTCAGTCGCCCGTTTAAATAATATTATTTTATAGGCGATTTCGCACAAAGTTAATTTATTTGTGTGACAGTCGACAACTCCAGGAATACCTACGTGTTAGGCAATTGGTACATTTTAAATTTTATGCAATAACGTTTCGTATCACCTAGTTCGATCTTCTCCTATTATCTAGTAAGAAAAATACCTACCATTTTTTCATAACTAAATTGCATAAAATTAAAAACTTGGCATTTGCCTAATAATTAAACTTCGTGCGAATCGCCTACAGATAAGAAGATATTATTGAAAAGTGTCGATTCGCCCGATTCCGCCGAGTGAATTCGAGCGAATCGAATATCAAGCCAACTTGCTTAACAATTAATTCCCCGGATTTATTAGACACATTTTACACTTAAAACTTTCTAAGATTATCGTAATTAAGTTTATGCTCGTATTCATAATATAACCTGCAGCTATGTGAAACTTCATTGGCACACCGCACCTTACCATTACAAGCGAAAATAATAATAACCAGCGAACGTCATTACATATCAATTCATACTATCGCCCAACAGCCACAGTCGGCCATCTCAAACATTTCACACGTGATCATCTATAATTTAGTACACAAAAAACCTATTGATATTTCTATTACTATAACCAAAAAAAAAACGTTTGTATACAAAGAGTCTGGAGTATGCGTCATCGACAAAACATTTAACATCCTAATTTCGTGAGTAACACCTCAGCGCTAGAGCCGACAAAAGAATCGATAAACATCTCGATACTGAATACGGCCGGTATCGAGCGCTCTCGAGCGGTATCGGACGGTATTGAGGATCTGGACGACTCGCCCAGCAGGCGGCCGCGGCGACCAACTAATAACTTACATTTGGATTACGCTCGTTAGCCTCTTAGCACCTTACCCGACGTTTATTTTTTATTAATACAAAATTTATTCAAACGAGCCACGAGAATATTTCGGGAATAATGCCTTAATATTATAAAAGCAATAAGTTATGCCTAGAAGGATAAGTGTATCGATGCGACAAGAACATTATTTATACCATTATTTGTTCGTTCCTTTTAATCTGGAGGTCAGGTTGGCGTCGGAGTCAACGCGCGGTTAATCTAGCCATTATAATATTGGATTACAATATGTTTTAGATGAGCGATCGGCCTTGTCTTGATTGCAGCTTTGTGAGATTGAATGAAGATCGGCTGATGTCGTTAACTCATAATCGATACTGACAGTTCATGTCTGTATCGATTGGCGAGTAATAAATCGATAGTTTTTGTTCCGAGTCGTGACGAGCTCGTTGCAACTGTCGCTGGTATCACGAAGTTAATTGTGACAACATGATAATTATTGAAGTATGAAATATACTAATAAAATGGAAAGTTACCGTGATTAATAAGAAGTTGACGCTTCGACACCCATTTGTTGTTGTAAATTGTTGATAAGTTAAATTAATTAATTATATTGTGATGCAAAATGTGCCTTTTTTATAAGCGTGTTGCATAATTTTGTATTCTATAAAAGAGTCGAGGTTTCAGATGGATATTAGCATATATTTTAATAATCGGCTTACCGATATGGATACTTATTAGACACCTTTATGTAGAGAGTTACTTACCTACCTAACTTATCAATATTTTGTGAAGTTTGCTTTATTAATAAGATTAATTTATCAGTCTAAAGAGATTAAAAGAATCTTGTTAATGTGACCTATCATACTTACTATATAAATAACCCAGAGACATACAATCTTAAAAAATCAATGGAACGAATTAATCCTTAAAAATCGACAAAAAAATATCGGTAAAATTATTTTCCCATCCCTATAAAATCATCTTCCATCATCTTTTACCGTAAAATACTAACACGCAAGTTGCAACATAACACTTTTAAACTCTAATAAACACCTAATAAGAAACAATGGGTCTTCAAACAAAAACATCAAACAAAAACAAAACACAACCGGTATACTTAATAAAAAAATAAACTGATGGAAATTCTTACTTCATATTTATACCTTATCTTAGAAAATACCTACACAAGAAAATGTGAGCTTTTATGTATAATTTCTAGCGTGACAATATTACCGTGGACTTTCACGTTCACGTCATAGTATCACGGTAACAGGGTGAAGTAAAATGTATGCGAATTTATTGAAGATGCTTTAAAATTTCTATCACATCAAACAAAAACAGAACCGGAATAATTAATTTTTAAAAAAAAACTAAAGGTAATTACTACCTACATTACATTTAATGTTATTGCTCTACCTCATAAATCTTGAAAGTCCACAAGAAAGAGTGAACTTTTATCATTTTTAACTCGACGATATTATCGTGAATATCGTTCACGTCCATATCACGGCATCACGGTAACACAGGGAAGTAAAATATAGGGAAATATATGAAGACGCTTTAAAATTTCCGTCTCAGACAACGTTATAACGTGCACGTACCTAATTCCGTGTGGTGCCGGACGTAAAAGAATAGCACCATCCCATTTCTTCCCGTGGGTGTCGTAGAAGGCCACTAAGGGACTTACTAGAGAATGGGCAGCAGCGTTCTCTATGCATTTGACCACCATACTGCGATCGCCAACCCGCCTGCCAAGCGTAGCGATTATGGCAAATCCCCCCCTTTTGGGGAAGGCTTATATCCAGCAGTGGACGTCTTTCGGCTGATATGATGACCTAATTCCATACGTTTTATAGACGTGGACGTAAACGATACTATCGTCACGTTAAAAATTATGAAAGAGTACCTTCATTGATTGTAATAAAAATAATATTACAATATTTTGTAATTGTATATATTTTGTCAAAATACCTGTCAACTTAATTTAATTAGTAGGTTTATGAATGTCATTTATTAATAGGAAGAGCGATGGCATTCAGGAAAAAAAAACATATTCAAGAAAGAAAAACTTCTTGCATTGTTTGTATAGTTGCGAGAAAATAATTACTCGAACGTAATGATAGAATATTACGGAATTGATAATTTTACGGTAATACATCATCGGATAATGATTAAAATGGAAATTTTAATTACTTCCTACGGTTTCTAGAGGATTTTTAATTGGTCACACCAATCAAATTGGTGTTGTGGATTTAAATTTAAAATAATAAAATATCTACCTAAGTGATCAAATTTCTCGGCGTTTTATTTTTGTTTTTGTTACTTATTCATGCCTTTATTTCCCGAAGGGTTAAGCTGAGGTTTTTCTATCGTACACCCTCATTTCGCCCATTTAATTCCCACGTAATAGGGGGCCGGCGTATTTCTTTTTTAAATATTTTTTAATTAGGTAATCCTTCACGCTGCATTTATTAAAGTATAAAACATGTTACATTAATCTGAGGCAGATTAATATAGCCCGTTTAATAAAATAATATAAACCAAATGTCTATTTTTAGGTACTACCTACAATAAAATAAAAATTATGTTAAGGGTACCTACAGTCAAGAAGAAAAGTGTTACAAATATTTTTTTAATAAATGACCTCAAGATTCATGTAAAACACTTTTTCACACTGTCTTTGTGAAACTGTAACAAAAATTATTATTCATGGACTAGCTTAGTTGATTACTTTTTCTTATTGTTAAGAAAGAGTTGAACTTTCACAAATAAAACCTGAAATAGGTACCTATGTCTGCTTTCGCTAGAAACCTCATTTATAACCATTACACCGTTTTGTGAAATATTTTACACAAAAAAGAACGAAGTTATGGTAGGCAATTTATTATTTTCCCAAATGTGAAAAAGTTTCACTTTATTCGGTCTAGCAGTTTTGCGAAAAAATCTGAAACTTATTTTTTTTTTTATATTATAAGTACAGCGTCACGACTACAAATTATTTTGAATTAATTATTTTGTGTCAGTCTTTAAGTACAAAGAGGTAAAATTTGTGAGTTTGTATGTCCCTGGCGTAATATTCAGCACTACAGATCGGATTTCGAAAATTCATTAATGATTGGGTAGCCCCAGTATTGCCGAGTGTCATAGAATATATTTTATGTATAACAAGAAATATTAAGCGGATGAAGTCGCGGGCAGAACCTAGTCATTAATAAGTTTGAACCTACCTACTTACAGTTAGAATGAAAAAAGCCCCAGAATTTTTTAAATTAAATAAAACACAGTGGGCATATCCCGGTGATAGTTAAGGTTATCGTTACTCGTCATAGCTGTGTGCTAATAATAATCAGCACAAACAGGATATCATATTAATTCATTAAATTTTTAATAGATACCTATCTACCATGTTTGATCTCGTTTCATTATTGAATTGTCAATTGGACCTATTTTTATTAGACGGGTTAATAAATGGCACAAGCCTTTGCTGTTTTTTTTCTTTTTGCATTCTTTATGAAGTACAGTAGAAACAAAAAATATTGTAAAAATTAATGATATTGTACTAAGAGTAGGTATCTACTAAATTAGAAATCTATTAATTCCATAGGACCATTATAATTTATTAGCCTTATTTTGTTTTTGTGATAAATTCTACAATCATGATCTTTTTAATTTTAATTCGGTAAAATATGCCTTCATCATTTATCTAACTAATTGAGCTTAAAACTTCATATTTTGGTCTCCTGTACAAACTATGTTTTTCTTATTAGAATTTACTACATGTTAACCCTACCTTTACTACTAGCACCATCCTCATTGGAGTCCTCACTGGGGGGCCCATGCGGGGCCCGCGAAGGCATCGGGTGAGGCAGTCTTGGGCGCGTCAGGAACGGCGGTGGGACCCCAAAGAACGGCAGGAACGGCGGCCACGGGGGCCGGGGGGCCAGCTGCGCCGCCGCCGCCGCGTACAGCTGCAGCGGGGCCGGCAGCCCGCCCTCCAGCACCATGCCGCTGCCTTCCCGCCTCGCACCCGATATCTTGACCACAACGCTCACCTACGAACCAACGCCATTCTCTAATGTCATTTTTCAAAACACCAATTTTTTTTTCTTGAGGTCACTTCGCAGTTCAAGCACTAACACAAGATGCAACACTGGCGCGCGTCGCGTACAGTCGGTACTACGGAGTGCTCGGGGCTCCACGCCGCGCCCGCCACTGCGATGGCGCGCCCGGGGGCGGGGCCACCTCCCCCCCTACCCCCCACCACCACACAAATTAATTCTCCGCCTCCTTCATATCATAGATTTATTTCTCCGACAGTACATCGCACCCGCTGCTAAACGCTTTCAAACCTTATGCCGTGAAGTTACAGATCTGTATTGAATAACGGCCCATAAATTAAGGGACGGCATACATTGAATTAACGGTAACGTAGGCGACGGGTGGCGGTAAGTTGAAATAAACCTTATTTATATGAAGATAACGTTTGTTATCGTACAGTAGGGGGCCCAACATGGGATTTATAGAGTCACCATACGTTTGCGGGCCCGTGGGGTTGTCATAATCTTTTTTAGCCGCATGGCGCGCCGCTATACAGTGACATGTAGAGAGTATCGGGAAGGAGTTATGTTATGGAATGTTGCAGTAAAGGTTTGTGTTTTACCATTGCCCTTTGCGGTACTTACCTATAAGCTAATGTTGTACCTAAAGATTTGACAGTAGGTAGAGAGAAGCAGAGAGTTATTACCTAAACTTCAAAACTTAATTTAATTCCGGAACAGCTCCAAAACTCATTTATAAAATTATGATTGATATGTGATCTATTCTACCGGCTAAGATGAAAGGTGTTTATTATCTGTAATGAACGAGAAAAAAATAAATATATTCATAGGAATTGTTCGGAGGTAATAACGGGTTATATTTTAGATTTCACCCATTCTTTTAATTTGACAGGTGATTGTGTGATGGGTGAGCAATCAGCCGCCGAGCCGACAGACAGCGGCACAGAGAGATGCGCACAATAGAGTTGCGTAAAACTAGATTACGACGCCTCCCAATCGCTCTAATGACGGACAAACTATCAATCATACAAAATTAACACGTTTCAGATTATATTTTTGACAGTGATGAATCATAAGCGACCGAAAGGCAATCAATTTCACAACCAATTCCTTATTCCATTAAACAAAAAAGTAATAACGTAATTGACATAAATAATAATAAAATATGTCAAGACAGCGTAACGAGCGTTCGGACGCGACATGACAGCTCTATCAGGGATCTGGTACTGAGTGTAGCGGGGGGCGGAGACGGCGGCTTGCGGCGCGCCCATTGGCGGATCGGCGCGGGGGGGGCGGGACCGCGCGGCTCAGCCTTGCATGAATTTAATTAGTGCGAGGAGCACCTCGGGCGCATTAGGAGCCGCGATGGGCGAAGCAATAAAAGATATAAAGGAATGAGTATAAATTAAAAGTTAAATAGAGAGCGCTGTGTGCAAGCGAGAGGGTCGGTGCCTCTCGCTCCCTCGCCGCACTGCTCGTAATTGTTTGACGATCTTATTAGTATCAGTTAAATGTCGTTCTCTCTTTTTCTCGCGCGAATTTAATTACTTTTTAATTAGAGCGTCGGTTAATGAGAGTTTTGCAGGATTCGCTCCGGGCATTCTGTTTTCACCATTGTCATTTTTGCGGTTTAGGTTAATCGGGTTATTGATTGAGTTCATTTTAAGTTTTTGAGATAAATCTTTAGTGATTTCAACCTTTTGAATTTAAATTTTCCAGATCACGGTCGTATTTATCTAAAGTAGCAGTTTATAAGCTATTTTGTTTTTCAATTGCATTTTTGTTTTAATTACCTACATCTTTTCGATCTTTAGGTAGATATGTGTTTGTTTTTTTTTTATCTTTTAAATATTGAAATAAAATGATAATGACCAAGAAAAGGCGTCATATCTTGAAACCATGTTCAAAAGTCTATTAAAACTCAAGTACCTGTAGGTAGGTCAGTAAGTCATAAAATTATTTATAAAATCACGAACGAAAAACTTGTTAATGAGAAAATAAATGCTTTATGACCGAAAGCCTACGTTGGCTCTCACAAATAGGCTTTGCTAAATTACTAAAGTTTTAGATACTACTAAAGTTTTTCTGGTAAAGACTCGGTCCGTCACCATTTATGTACGTAAGTGAATGTTGAAAAAACGTAGACGCTACGTAGTTACTATGTGGAAGTCGCGTAGACGACGCGTAGGCAATGCGAAGGCGAGGTTGCGTAGACAATGCTACATATTTTCGGTACATTCATTAACAAAATGACTTTCAACGAGGAAACACTATGCTAAGTTTGTTAGTTAAAAGAAAAATGTTGCGAAAACGGAGGTCGAGAATATTTAAAGACAAGGGAGGAGGACCCATTGTGGAATAAGGTTAGGGAAGGACCTTAATTAAATTTTGAAAAAAAATTAGTTCTTTTATTAAAAAAATCGAAGTTTAAATAATCTTTTTTTATTTTCCATGTTGATAAAAATATTTATCCCAGGAGTGAAGTGGAGTTCGAACTCACGATATCTTGCTCGCAAGTCTATTCCTCAGCCTTAGGATAATTGAGGGTTATTTATTTTAGTTCAAACTATAACATAAACTCTCTCACATTTTACGAAAAATACACCTTATACAGGTTGAAATTGAAAACATGCGACAAACCGAAATGGGAGATTGTACTCATCATTATGAACAACTTTTACTAAGGGACCAATGATGCAATCGCGAAAAAAAAAAACATCTGTTCCCTACATTTATGTTCGCATAACTCTTCAAAATGTAGGGAACAGCTGTTTTTTTTTTTTGCGATTGTATCCTTGGTCCCTCAGTAAAAGTTGTTCATAATGATGAGTACAATCTTCCATTTCGGTTTGTCGCATGTTTTCAATTTCAACCTGTAGAAGACACTTTAATGTTACATCATCATCTTTGGAATACGCAATGGTAACGCCCGACTTACGAGTTACAACTCGCCAAAGGTCGTGGGTTCGAACTCAGGCGGGCACTTTACTTGGTGTAAAGAATTTCATCACCACTGCTCTCAAAGCGGTGAAGGAAAACATCGTGAGGAAACCGGCATGTCCTAGAAACCAAAAATTCGAAGACACGTGACATCTACCAACCCGCATTGGGCCCGCGTGGTGGATTACAGCAGACTATCTCGATGAGAGTAGGTCTGTGTTCCCACCAGTGGAAATATTATAGGCTGATAATGCTACTAGATATGCATCGGAATCCCCTTAGTAATAAATCAGTCCACTGCTAAACATAGGCCTCTACAAATAAAGTTAGAGAAATTAACTGTTAAGGTTTTTTTTTTTTTGAGGATGGGAAATCATCAAATAACTTCTCCCGCTCTGGGTGGAGCAGGAGGGCGTGTCAGACTTTTACTGACTAAAACCCACCCGTGTTCCCTCAGTTGCCTGTGTGCCAGGGGCGACGGTATCTCTTTCGAACAACCCGCACCCCTGGCAGGCATCGGCCCTTGCGGACCCCACCCTTTGGTGCTGACATCTCTTTGAGGCGCGCGTGGAACACAACGCGCCGTCGACCCGGGCTTGGTCCTTACCGGACAGCGAGCTACCCATTACTCACCGTCCGCAAGCCCGCGCCTACGGTGGCCGGGAATCAGCCTGGGATTCCCGACGCCCAGGGCTTCTCCCGCGGCGACTACGGCCGTGAGGGCGCATATACTGCCTCTCCCTCACGTGCGCCGCCTCCCTCTTCGCGAGCATTACTGCTTCGCAGAAGGAGGTGACGGCTAACCATTCACTCTCACTCCGTACCATGGCATGCACCAGGGCCGGACGCGAGAGATCGCCGCCGCCGATGAACTGTTAAGGTGAATGCGCAGTGGTAGAGCGCGAAATTCAAATTTTGTTACGTTTTTTGCAATTTTCAGGTGAGTGTCAGCTTGTTACTTGATCAAAATATGATTTGCGACTATAACATGTACGTATTTACACAGATTTGTTCCATAAGAACAAATTTCTTATAGAAAAGTGCTTGTGGAACAAATCTAACTTAGAAAGATGTATTATTGATTCTAATGATTATAAATCTGTAAATACGTACATGTTATAGTCGCAAATCATATTTTGATCAAGAAACAAGCTGACACTCACCTGAAAATTGCAAAAAACGTAACAAAATTGGAATTTCGCGCTCTACCACTGCGCATTCACCTTAACCAATTTGACTACTAACTTAAATGGTTCCGTATATTTAAATCACAACCGTCATACTTTGACAGTTGTATCAAATCTAATACCTTTATACGAGCCTATATATAATCTGAATCTCGGAAACGACCCCAACGATTTTCATGAAATTTAGTAGTTAAGCAGGTGGTTTCGGGGCCGATAAATCGATCTAGCTAGGCTTCATTTTTAGAAAACGTCAAACAAAAAAAGCTCGGTCATGCAGATATTGGTTATAACACGGCAAATTTACGTAGACTCTCAATTAACATCACAGTGGTGCTTGAGATTTTGTAAACGTGATTCAACTTATGTATTTTTAATTTCTTCAAAGGTAAACAAATAACCTATCTTATTCAAGTATGCTTCACCGCATTCATCACCAATTTCAGTTTAGATATCAACATAGTGAGCACATACTTCCGTCTCGCTCTAACACGTACCTCTCCACGTATTTCTCCATCTCTGTCTCGTCATTAGGCGGGCCATGCACGCGCCCATCGTTACTTCTCATTATGTCGGGCTTACGCTCGCCCGCGTTATGTATTGTCTGGTGGGGAATGGCCCGCTTTAGTTGTTTTATTGATGTAGCATTGTAAGGGTTGAAATGTATGTTTCTATTATTTTATGTAATAACTTGGGTAGTTGTGAAAGAAGTTAAAATATTGAAAGGGGAACATGCTGCGCCAGTCTGTTCAGCGGAGCTGTTCACAACCATTCGACTGGGTATCGAATCTAAAATGGCACATTTCGATAACCAGATTTGCCTTGTCCTCGGTAACAAACAGCTGCAGGAAGAATGGCGGTGCCAAGTTTTCGGGTTTTGGATTTGTAAACAGCGTTTAAGGTGAACCTAGTCCACATTTTTTGCATACAAACTTCGGGAGTGTTTTACTCAACTGTCTGACATGGCACATCCAAAGTAAAATATTGTACGGAAACAGAATACTAAAAAACTTTTTCCAAAAAAAAACAACCGACTTCCAAAAAAACACTACAAAGTGAAAAATAACTTTAATTTCAGAAGTCGGTGTCTTTGGAGCTATATTTGAATTTTTTGTCACCGCCTTCCGAAATTAAAGTTATTTTTCACTTTGTAGTGTTTTTTTGGAAGTCGGTTGTTTTTTTTTGGAAAAAGTTTTTATTTTTCACTTTTTAGTGGTTCACATGTGCTTACCCCTTCACAGCATACCGGCGTGATGTTATGTTATGAAGTGGTGTAAGCAATAGACAGACATGAGATTTCAGCAATCCCAGTCCATTTGCTATCATTTATTGAGGAGTTCCGTTTCCTATCTCCAAAGTTCTTCATCAGATCTTCACCAAATTGAAATGAGACCACTACGAGAAAGTACTCTTCCAAACAATACCTAAATCGCTTTGTGTGCCTATAAAATTTGAAGAGTTCTCTCTATTTCTCCAGGATCCCATCATCAGATCCTGACTTGATGATCATGGGACCACCTGGGAAGTATACCCTTTCAAACAAAAAAAACTAAATCCAAATCGGTCCAGCCATCTTCGAGTAATCGGGGAACATACATAAAAAAAAAAAAAAAAAAAGGTTCGGACGAATTGATAACCTCCTCCTTTTTGAAGTCGGTTAAAAATAAAAACCCATTAAAAAGTTAGGAGCTAACAAAGATTCGTTTTTCTTGCAAATTTTACTTAACTTTGGGCGTGTTTAAGTAAAAAAAGAAATCTAAAATCTCCAAAATCAAGTCGGTACCGACAATGTTCAATTATAGAAAAGTTCAATAAACTTTATTGGTCATTGATTTATGCATTGACTTTTTCATAAAACCCTATCTTCCAAAGGACTTTTCTAAATTTTTTCGCGAATTTTTACTATAAATGATCCTGCATCTCACTCAATAACGTTGTGCGTGTAGATTAGCGTCTAACTGCTCATCATTGATACTACCTCTGTCGGACACCATGCCTGGTGAGACAGCGTGCTTTTTAGCCAGACCCACCAGTGAGTTCGAGCCTGCGACTAGGTTCGTCTTAATAGGACTCCTACGATCGTTCGATTTAGTACTTCCGTACTAAATCGAACGATCGTAGGAGTCGAATCGGAGTCGATCGTGTCGAATGGTTGTGCATAGCTATGCTGAAATGTTTTTGAGGTTGGTGAAATCCCGTGAAAATATATTTACGATATACATTTCTAGTTAAGGCATCCACAGTTGAGTGCAGGATTACTATACCTACATGAAAAATTGTGAACATAAAGAAAGAAATAAGTAGGTATCTATGTGTTTATTGGCAGAATTAAAACTCCCTAAAACTAGTAACCAATAATTATAATGCAAAAAAGCCTCCGCTCAGCATAATGATACACGAAAACGTTGATAAAAACGAGATTCAGAATAATCTCCCAAAATAATTGAATAATGGATACCTAAATTACTTTAGGTTACGATAAATACCAACACAATGCGTTCACTAAAAAAACTCTGTCACTTCTCACACTTTTAACAACGATAGAATGAAAATCTGACATTTTTCGTAGACCGTAGCTCGTAGAGCAGTTGCGTAGCGTGTGTGCTACGCAAAAAATGTTGCTCATAAGTACATTTGATACATTTTTATCGTACCTACGCTAAATTATTAGTGCGCTCTTTATAGGTTTTTTTTTGTGACGTTTTCTTAAAAAAGTGAATGATGAATATCATGTCACGTAATAATAAAATGAGTGATGTATGTAATGTGGCATGCTACGAGCTATGGTCTACGAAATATAGCATTTTAGCGTTCTATATAAGTACCTATACTATGACAACTTTCTACTAGACCTTGGTCATGGTAAGAAATAAATTAAGTACCTACTTAGATTGAGGTTTTGGGCTCTACAAAGGAAAAGAGTGTTTATTCTATCCGAACAAAACGCATATTACAAAAAAAAAAAAAATACAATTTGTACAACAAATTAAAGTTTTTCAATTTTACTTTTTTTGTTCACTTTTTCTAGAAATCAGCTGCTGATTGGGCGCCAAAACACATACCTCGTTGTACAATCACCAAAAGAGATAACTAACCAGGGTTTTTGAAAATAGTTATAGTTTACTAACAAACCTATGGATATTTTCGAATAAAACTTCATTTAAATTAAACAAAACCAACAATTCATTTATCAAAACAATCTTCATTCGAAAACCTCCATCGGTTTCTACCTAAACTTCTACTACGAGTATATCCGACGACCTACTTATTTCTTTAGGTGACTGTACCTAATATAAGAATAACGGGTATCGCGCACCCACATAGGAGAACCCTAGAATAATAATCACGTAATTTAACAACGGTTGTTTAGAGCATTTTATAGGCACTGACGTCATGAATAGAAACAGCCGTAATAGCCAAGAGACCACACATCAATTAAAATAAGTACCGCAAGTATATAAAGTACTTATATTATGATTTATGAGCAGATATCATAATCTATACAATTGCACACGCTATAAAGATAATACCGTGCTGTGAACTTATGACTGTTCATTTTATTAGCTTTAATATGAGTCTTAGACCTAAGTGTCATAACGTATTTTATGTGCTAGACCACACACGGGCATAATTAATATGATTATTGTTTTGAAAATATATTTAAATAGCATTTGCTTGGGCTTCGCCCACTTGGAGGTCGGAAATAATCCCACGGAAACGTACCAGATCATCATTCATCATCATTTCAGCCGAAAGACGTCCATTGCTGGACAGAGGCCTCCCCCAAGCTCCGCCACTTCGACCGGCTCTGTGCTTCCCGCATCCAGCGGACTCCTGCGGCCCTCACAAGGTCACCAGTCCACCTTGTGGGAGGCCTTCCAACTTTACGTCTTCCAGTGCGCGGTGGCCACTCCAGAACTTTTCGACCCCATCGGCCATCTGTTCTGCGAGCTATGTGCCCTGCCCACTGCCACTTAAGTTTGGCAATTCTTCGGGCTATGTCGGTTACCTTGGTTCTCCTGCGGATCTCTTCATTCCTGATTCGATCACGCAGGGAAACTCCAAGCATAGCCCTCTCCATTGCCCTTTGGGTGACTTTAAGCCTTCTTATGAGGCCCATTGTGAGCGAAACGTACCAGATACCGGGATAAAAGTATCCTATGTGTTAATTCAAGTTATAAACTAGCTGTGTGCCAAATTTCATTCAAATCCATTCAACCGTTTTGACGTCATTGAGCAACAAATATACAAACTTTCACATTTATAACATTAGTGGGATACATAGTAGCATATGTTTTTCTTGCCCAGTGATATTGGCATCGACGTAGATACGAGTTGTAGGTCGTGAGTTCGAACCCAGTCACTTTACTCTCTGTATTTAATTTCATCACCACTGCTCTCAAAACGGTGAAGGAAAACATCGTGAAGAAACCGGCATGTCCTAGAACCAAAAATTCGAAGACATGTGACATCTACCAACCCGCACTGGGCCCGCGTGGTGGACTACGGCCCCTTTCACTGAGAGGAGGCCTGTGCAGTGGCGTAACTAGGGTGGTGCAGGCAGGGCAAGACACTTTTTTTGTTTTTGGTTGGGAAATCCTCAAATAACTTCACCCGCTCTGGGTGGAGCAGGAGAGCGTGTCAGACTTTTACTGACTAAAATCCACCCGTGTTCCCTCAGTTGCCTGTGTGCCAAGGGCAGCGGTATGTCTTTCGAACAACCCGCACCCTTAGCAGGCATCGGCCCTTGCGGGCCCCATCAGTTATTGCTGACATCTCTTTGAGGCGCGCGTGGAACACAACGCGCCGTCGACCCGGGCTTGGTCCTTACCGGACAGCGAGCTACCCAATACTATTATGAAAAAAAAAAACAACAATAATCCATTTCATACTGTTATCTAACCTAACTCAAATCTGTCCATTTCTTTTCAAATTCTCTTAAAATTGCAAGCGTTTTTTTAGGAAGTTGAAATTAATACCTTCGTTATTGAAGGCTATGGGTGAAGAACGGTTATGCGACCTAGGTTTGCTCAGTGTAGACCGAGAAGATAATTTATTTACAAAGGGGCGCAAATGTGATGCGTGCCCTAGGCGCCATTTTTTATTGGGCCTGTGTCCCAGCAGTGGGAACATTATAGGTTGATTATGCTGTGTGTCTGACGTGTATGTACTTAGTTTCAAATAGGTAATTACACAAGACAATGTTCGCAAGTTAATCAGGTGAATGCAATCAGTTGACAAGCGGGGTGTAAGCAGGGGGGGAACCTTGTGATTGATGATGCCTGCTTTGAGCTCGCCACCGCGTAACGGATGGAGGCAAAATGTGGCCAATATTATGAGGTGCAGTCTATAACTAGGGACATAGTCACTATCTTTTTTTTTACCGACTTCAAAAAGGAGGAGGTTATCGAAATTCGACATGTTTATATTTATTCGTCATATATAGACGGAATGGCAATATTCTTTTTTTGTTCGAAAGTTGTTTATTCTGAAATGGTTCCAATTAAATTAAAAGTGCTCAACGCGCCTAAAGAAGTTTTCACATCAATAACCTACATCAATCAATTTGCTTAGCCTTTACCCAACTATGTTGAGGTCAGCTACCAGTCTAACCGGATGTAGCTAAATACCAGTATTTTACACGGAGCGACTGCCTATCTGACCTCCACAACCCAGTTACTGGGTAACACGATACCCCTTGGTAAGACTGATTGCCAGACTTTCGGGTTCTGACGACCTGTAACGACTATCAAAGATCCACGAATGACAGCCGGGACCAACGGCTTAACGTGCTTTCCGAGGCACGGAGGATTCCCGGTATGTAAAGATGGTCAACAATCCACAGACCGAGCCCGGCAAGCGTAGCTTAACGTGAAGGATCGACCCCTGCCGGCTGTTATTACTTAGCCACGAGCCCCTCATGTGTGCTAAATTCTTCTGTATTTACCCGGACCGTTTTTGATATAAAGGTCATCAATTCTTTACTTAACGGTAACTTGATCGATACATATCATCTCCAGTTCGTATGTACTGCTTATGGTTCCAAAAAAAAAAAACTCCTCAATTTTTTACCTTCGTTTCCACCCTTTATTGTCAAGGTATAGATTTTTTATTAGATGATAAATAAATAAATAAAAATTAATAGCCTATATTTTCTCTGACCTTTTCCGTATATACAATATATTTTATTGTACCTATAGGTAGGTTCTATCTGATATATGTCCCGTTCTGACGCCCCCATCATTTTTCAGTCCCAAGAACGCTACAGCCACTCATGCGCAAGTACCAACACAATCTCAACTCTTCCGATCGCCTTTCCATTTCCGTCAGTCACGTCAAAGTTAAACTTTTATAAATATTGATAACGCAAGATGGATGGAGCGCACGCGCGGCTCCAATTGATTTAAAATTAAATCCACAATGTTTCTCGATGATTGATGCACATCACGCCTGGGAACGGGTTGGGGTAACCTTGCTAAATGGATATTTTTTGCACATTTCTGCACGGTCCAGTGGGCACAGTCGTTAGAAAAGGGTTTGAGGGAATCTCGTTTAAATTGAGTTAAGCTGAGATGCTCTTTAAGAGAATGTCGTGTTTATTTATTTTAAAAACCACAGCTACATCATATATATTAAAATTATGCTAGAAATAGTCTTAATAACTAAAGAACTAATTCATTTACGTGACAATTATGGCGGCTGGCTGCTTTGTAATTATATAAACTAAACTAAAACAGACTGGCGTAAATAAGACGGGTTACAAACGAAACCAAAAAAAGTTGTCTGTCGTCGTGTTGACGTGATTTTATTGGTGAGGTGGTGCTTAAACGAATTCACAATACCATGGTTTATTATAATTAGTTCAAGGCAATCAAGATACAATTTTGGTGAATCAGTAAAAGATAAAAATTGGCGCTCTTCTTTGACTGCGATTGATGTTTCTTCACTTAGCAGCCGTCGCATTAGGTCTATTTTTAAATCCTAGCATAATTAATTTATTAAAATATTTTATAAGTAACAGTTAACCCAGTAACTGGGTTGTGGAGGTCAGATAGGCAGAAGCTCCATTTAAAATACTGGTATTCAGATGCATCTGGTTAGACTAGAAGCCCACTCCAAAAGGCTAGGCAGATGATGATGATTTTATAAGATCCACCTACTTGCATCCACTTATTTTATAAGATCCACCTACTTGCATCCACTTATTTTATAAGATCCACCTACTTGCATCCACTTATTTTATAAGATCCACCTACTTGCATCCACTTATTTTATAAGATCCACCTACTTGCATCCACTTATTTTATAAGATCCACCTACTTGCATCCACTTATTTTATAAGATCCACCTACTTGCATCCACTTATTTTATAAGATCCACCTACTTGCATCCACTTATTTTATAAGATCCACCTACTTGCATCCACTTATTTTATAAGATCCACCTACTTGCATCCACTTATTTTATAAGATCCACCTACTTGCATCCACTTATTTTATAAGATCCACCTACTTGCATCCACTTATTTTATAAGATCCACCTACTTGCATCCACTTATTCTCTCACGGCTTTACGAGGATAGTCGAATTCTTTTCTCCACCATGTTTAGCACAAAAGCATTAATGGAAATAATATTAATTATTTAAAAAAACTTTTTCCAAAAAAAAACAACCGACTTCAAAAAAAACACTGCAAAGTGAAAAATAACTTTAATTTCGGAAGTCGGTGTCTTTGGAGCTGTATTTGAATTTTTTGTCACCGCCTTCCGAAATTAAAGTTATTTTTCACTTTGTAGTGTTTTTTTGGAAGTCGGTTGTTTTTTTTTGGAAAAAGTTTTTATTTTTCACTTTTTAGTGGTTCACATGTGCTTACCCCTTCACAGCATACCGGCGTGATGTTATGTTATGAAGTGGTGTAAGCAATAGACAGACATAAGATTTCAGCAATCCCAGTCCATTTGCTATCATTTATTGAGGAGTTCCGTTGCCTATCTCCAAAGTTCTTCATCAGATCTTCACCAAATTGAAATGAGACCACTACGAGAAAGTACTCTTCCAAAAAATAGCTAAATCGCTTCGTGTGCCTATAAAACTTGAAGAGTTCTCTCTATTTCTCCAGGATCCCATCATTAGATCCTGACTTGATGATCATGGGACCACCTGGGAAGTATACCCTTTCAAACAAAAAAAACAAAATCCAAATCGGTCCAGCCATCTTCGAGTAATCGGGGAACATACATAAAAAAAAATAAAAAACAAAAAAAAAAGGTTCCGACGAATTGATAACCTCCTCCTTTTTGAAGTCGGTTAAAAAGAGTGTTTATTCACAGACATACATTTTTAGAAGTCTCTGCCGGACCGTAATGCAGTTTGTTGGCAGACTGCTTTATTCATACTTTGTTTGCCGAAAGATTCTTTTGACTTCCTCGTAAACAAAATCACTTTTTCACGTACACGCATAAATGAAATTGACAAGTCACTTCAAATATCCTCTACATTAAGGCTGTTCTGTGACAGAACTAATGAAAGAAGTACTTAAATATTTTACTTAAAAAATAGACCAATACTAATTAAAACCCATACATCAACTCAAATAAAACCATACCAAAACACATACATAATTAACTGACACGGAGCAGCCACTCAACTTCCTGGAGCAACTCAAAAAGCGGCCAGATTCATAATCTTGTTAGCACTCAAATTTGCATTAATTAAGGCGTTGAGGCCTCACAGTTGTGTCTAAACTCTCTGAGGGCGGCGGAGGGTGGAGTGGGATTGGGGGTAGATAATATTCAAATGGTACATGTAACGACGCGGCTGCCGCTAGAGCCCCGCCGCCCGCAAGCAATATAGATGGTACGCTCGGGGTGGGAAGTGTTGGGGGCTCTGGAGGCTTCACATAGGATTTAAAAGATTCGCGTTTTATACAGCTAGAATTTTTAACCATTGCGCAAACTGTAACCATGAATTAAGCATGGCGGCGGCGATATCTCGCGTCCGGTCTTGGTCCAGGCTATGGTTCGGAGCGAAGTGTACGGGTAGCCATCACCTCCTTCAGCGAAGCAATAATGCTCGCGAAGAGGGAGGCGGTGCACGTGAAGGAGAGGCAGTATATGCGCCCTCACAGCCCTAGTCGCCGCAGGAGACGCCCTGGGCGTCGGGAATCCCAGGCTGATTCCCGGCCACCGTAGGCGCGGGCTTGCGGACGGCGAGTAATGGGTAGCTCGCTGTCCGGTAAGGACCAAGCCCAGGTCGATGGCGCGTTGTGGTCCACGCGCGCCTCGAAAAGATGTCAGCATCAACTGGTTGGATCCGCAAGGGCCGATGCCTGCCAGGGGTGCGGGTTGTTTGAAAGAGATACCGTGGCCCCTGGCACACAGGCAACTGAAGGAACACGGGTGGGTTTTAGTCAGTAAAAGTCTGACACTTGATGATTCCCCACCCAAAAAAAACCCATGAATTCAGCATATGATTCTAGACCCGTAGCGTAAATAGATTTTGTCTGTTTTCAAAAAAATCTGCTGTTTCATAGAAAACTGCAATTATTATGCGGTCAAAATGTATGGAACCGAAAATTGATGTTTTCATCATCTGCCTAACGATACTCCTTGGTAAGACTGCTTGTCAAACTTTAGGCATCGGTTTTACGTACCACATCACAAAGTAAAAATACCATACAGCCAACACTTCCGTACCCGGCCGTACCCGAGTGAGAGCACCGGGGGTGCGCTCGACAATTTCCTCGTCGGGTAATTCACTAGGATTTAATTTAAATTAGTTTTGGCTTGGCTTAATAGCTTCCCCCCACTGAGGGAGGTGGTAGGACGTGGCGCCGCTCCAAACGATGTATTCTGATGTTCAGATCGGGTGCCTCCTGGATGTTGATTTTCGATAGCTGTTTAGTAGTTAATTGGTATGTGATCTGGTACATTTTACTATTCTGTTTGAGCTGGATTTTTGGTGTTTTTGCTGTGTTGTTTGCTTATAAGTTCTTAGTATCCTGTATATTCCACAGCCGCATTGATCAATCTATCAGGTTAAGCTGCGCTTGCCGCAGTTGGTCCGTGGATCTTTACATACCAAGACCCTCCGTGCCTCGGAAAGCACGTTCCGGCAGACATCCGTGAATCTTTGACAGTCGTACGGGTCGTCAGAAGCCTGAAAATCTACCAAGGGGTATCTTATTACCCATACCTAGTAACTGGGTTGTGGACGTCAGATAGGCAGTCGCTCCATGTAAAATACTGGTATTCACCTGCATCTGGTTTGACTGGAAGCCGAGTCTAACACAGTTAGGAAATGATAGTGTGTATAAAAAAAGTTGATGTCCAATTCCCAAATTATTTCCTCAATAAAAATCAAGCTGCCATCACTTCTTCGACACCAGTATCTCATCTCTCAGAATACAGCCGTTCAACGTCCGTCGGTAACTAGAGTGGAAATCGCGTCCCCCAACTTATTATTTGTGTCGACTTTAAAACGCCACCAATTATATTAACGCCCCGTTTTGCCCCGATAATAACTGCTGCCAAGAGTTTAAATAAGTGTTACTGGGAAGGCATCATGATCGGAGATTTTATGGAAAATAATACTGGAAGAATATGATCCAGGTCATGGGAAATTAGTGCTTTGTAACCTATTAGCACAGATTCTGTTTATAACTTAATTGATACGTAACGAGTACGTTTATTTACAATTGCGATCTCGTTTTTATGATTTGGTAAGACGAACTTTTGGTTCGACACAACTTAGAGAATACAGCATGCTTTAAAAGTTTCCCAAAAGAGGCAGAACCCTTTTATATAAAAAATACAGTTTTTTGTTAAGTAAGTAAATAGTATTTTCTATACAGGAAAAGTTTTTATTCAGTTCGCAAACTTTAACCATGAATTCAGCATACCATTCCAGACACCCCAGCGAATAAATTTTTCAACGGTTTTACAAAAAAAAAATCAGCTGTTTCATAGAAAAGTGCAATACCTACGCGGTCAAAATGTATGAAAAAAATGTTTTTTTTTGTATAACCGACGAAAAATTTCTGCGCTGGGGGCCTAGAATGATATGCTGAATTCATGGTTACAGTTTGCGCACTGGATAAAAACTTTTTCTGTATACCTACCTATCTATACAAATCTCGTGTCTGTTTGTAATGTCAAAATAACAGCTTTTTAATATATGCATATGAAACTATAAACGGTACTTATAAAAAAAAGATTAGTCTGTCTTTCTGTTTGTTCCGACTAATCTCTGTAACGGCTGGATCGATTTTAACGTGAATTTCACTTTTGTCCCAGTAGTACGTTCCCGTAGAATAATTACAACGCGGGCGAAGCCGCTTCCAAAACCTAGTTAAAAAAAAAACTAAATCGTCTAACAGAAAAGTATTCACATTATCAAATAAACAATACATACGCCAAAAAAAAAAACAAACTGATTTTCAGAAAGCTCTTTCTGTCACTTCCGAAAAAAAAACACCAAAGTAGTACTCAGCAAAGAGAATTAACACAAGAATCACCACACGACTAAAAACCACCCATTTCTAAATAGACAGGCCCTCCCCCCTCCCCCCTAATTATTTGCGTATCCTTTAAAACCCCGACAATTATATTACCGTCATGTTATAACGCCCTGAAGCATCCTGAAATGTCCGCAATAACTGTTTGTAGTCAAAACTTTACGTAAGCTTACACTACATATAAACGGTGTGGGACCTTCGGTGTGTTAATATGGGACTGTGGGGCCATGGGACGATTTAGGGACGGGGTAGTAGCTGTGATGTCTTTTGCATCTTCAAATGTTTCCTATACTAATCAGTCTGACGTCGCATACATTTGAGTTTTGTCTAGGGTGGTTGATAATTATTTCGTGATTACGATACAGCAGGCTTAGCATGACGCTTTCTATTTCTACGAAGAATAGACAGTGCTTTTTCAATACAAAGTGACATTTCGTTTCTCCATTTTTGACATCGCACCGTAGATATCCTTCTACAATCTGTCATTTTGTCTTTAGTTTCTAATAAATGAAGACTATTTCAGAAGAATATTTCTTCCCAAACTGTCAAAATCACACTGACAACAAACTTTCTACTCGACGGCCACAAAGTATATACGATTTTCTACAAAACCATGATTCGTTTAGAACGCATAACTGTGATAATTAATAGAAAAACATAGCTTCTTTTCCTATTGTCTATCATTTAGTTAATAGTCATGTCTATTCTTCCGTCGATAAATCGGTGCTCGCGATAAGCCTGTTGGTTATTGATACTGATTACTGTTGAGCATGAGGTCCTGCCCTCCTGGGTCCGATTCCCAGGTCGGGCAAAGTATTATTGGGTTTTTCTATCTGGAATTTTTCAGTAGCAGTCCGAAGCTTTGATGTGTGCCCGATTGATGGCAATATGCTCACCCCCTATTACATGGTACTGGTGAAATGTGGGTGTACACCTCTGCCAAAACCTTCGGAAACAATGCACGATGTTTACGATACTGGGAAGCCATTCAAGTATTACGTAAGCAGATTTTTTGCAATTATTGACCCCCCCTCCCCCTCGTCAGCAAAAGTAAGCAAAGCTCTTACCCCCCCCCCCCCTTCCATGCTCACGTAAACATTGGTAGCAGACACACAACGTGTCTGCTCACTTTCGCGTGATTTTGGAATAAGTATTGTCATCGTTTTCTTCGAGCCATTCATAGAGGTAGGATAGGAGGAGGAGGATAGGTTGCAATGTGTTCAAACCAAAATCGACTAAATTTTGTAGAAAATCCAAAAGTTTATAAATAAATTTTGCTGACGTAATCACCATCCAGACCCCCCCTACTCCCATGTCATGAAAAATAAGCAAAGAAAAGAGCAAAAACAAGTAATACCGAATGGCCCCTGGTCCTTGCTTAGAACGAGAAAACGTTGTTAAGTTAGATTATCTGTACCACACCCCTAATCTTTCTGATGTGCGCTGTATATTTCACGATTAAAATTCATCATTCTCCCTCCCTTATCCCAATTTATTTGTGGTCGGCACATGTCTTTTCCTCCCACACTTCTCTATTAGTCGTCATCTCCGTAGTCACACCCTTTCTAACCATATCATCATTCACACAGTCCATCCATCGTTTCTTTGATCTCCACCTACTCTTATAGCCATCGACATTCATACTCAAAACTTTCTTCACGACGTTTTTGTCATTCCTCCGCATCACCATGACAACCGATTTCCACACGACTTTTGATACCACTTTCAGGCTTCCTAGTACTCATTTGTTATTCTATCCATTCGTATAACACCACACATCCCTCTCAACATTCTCATCTCAGCTGCATGCAATTGCCTTTCTTCATCCCTTTTGTTGCCCAACATTCTGACGTCAAGACGGCAGGATTAAAATTTACTTAGTTAAATTGTGAATCTCGCTTTTCTACTATTTAAAGCTAATGGCTAAGGTTTAGGCCTCGGCGGTAGGCAAGTGTCATAAAAGAACATATAACTGGATACTGGTTAGTGGCAAGTTGCCAGCCATCAAAGCACCTGAATGAGCCTATTATCAAACTGATCGCTCCTCTTAAACTTTATATCAAGGATCACCATATCAGGTTATCGGTATAAAAATAACCAACAAGATTTATCATCTGCCTGCCTTGCCTTTTCTTAACTAAATTGGGGTCGGCTTCCAGTCTAACCGGATGCAGCTGAATAGCAGTATTTTACATGGAGCAACTGCCTATCTGACCTCCACGACCCAGTTAGGTACTGGATAATACGATACCCCGTGGTACGACTGGTTGTCAGACTTTCGGGCTGCTGATGACCCGTAATGTCTGACAAAGATCCACAAATGACAACCGGGACCAACGGCCAAACGTGCTTTCCGAGGCACGGAGCTGACTCGCTATATAAAGATGGTCACCCATCCACGGACCGACCGTGGCAAAAGTACCTTAACATGACCGATCGACCCTGCCGTACCTGTAATATACATGGTTTGTAATTCCTATTACACAACACCAATTTCGATTCTATGACTTACGACATACAGTGAGTCTTGAATTAATACATACTTACGTAATAAACGTAAGTTTTTGAATCAAGAGGCTGTGTTAATACCGAGACTCCATTCGTCCTAATCCTAATTAAAATTTTAAATGCGAAAGTGAGTTTGATTGTTACACTTTCGCCCTCTATCGGCTGAACAGATTTGGGTGATATTTAGCACATAGGCAAACCATGACCTGGAGAAGGACATAAACATACCTACTTTTTATCCTGGACCGCAGACGAAGTCGCAGGCAACAGCTAGCTAGTATGTAGATGAAGAATACGTATCTCGTAAGGTGAAAGGTTGTAGGTTTTCGGATACATAATAAGTCAACCAAATCTGGGTTTCAGTTTAAAATATTGCTTTCCATGGTGCCTATATACGTATCATGTCAAGAATAAGCCTATGTCCTTCTCCAGATCATGAGACCTAGAAACTGACATTTCGTCGCACATCCTTTCAATGTTTTGTCAATCTTACAATCGTTTATTTCACTCTCAGCTTGCAAACTAAATCATGCACTATTATACGTATTATTTAAAATCATTCGATTAAATATTCCAATTGCTATTAATTCTAAGACAGTACAATTTAAATATTCAACCAGATCTCGAACTCCTAACCCTGCGTTTGCCGACGGCTCCGAACCGTCCGGGTCCGACAGATGCGGTCGTTACACGTTATGGTACGTTTGGGAGACGCTCTCGCGAGACCAGCCGGTTATCACCGCGCTGTGATTATATCTACCAAGTACTGATTTCAATGATGGTGGAGAGTTTTATGGTGATTAATTATTTAAGAAGAATTGCTTAGTGTTGTTTTTTTTACGAGATTTGCGAGGTCTGTCTCTAAAAATTGGAATGATTTTTAATGATTTGACGACTAAAACTTGATCAAGAATATAAGAATTAAATTTCACATAGCATAATCAGCCTATAATTTACTCTCTGCTGGGACCAAGGCCTCCTCTCTGTGAGAGGGAGTGGGCTGTAATCCACCACGCGGGCCCAGTGTGGGTTGGTAGAAGTCACATGTCTTCGAATTTTTGTTTCTAGGACAGTTTCCTCACGACAGTTCTTTCACCATTTTGAGAGCAGCGGTGATTAAATTATTTACACAAAGTAAAGCGCCTGTCTGGGTTTGAACCTACGACCTACAACTCGTAAGTCACGGCCGTTCCCACTGGGCCAACTCTCACATAAAACATCTAAATTCTAAAACAAAGATTATAAAAAACACACATTTATAACACCATAAAAACAACCACTTTTTATACAACATTATTAAAATATACGTTTTTATATTATAAAAACACGCGTAGAAGCGGAACTTAATTTAGGAAATGAACTCACAATCGCCCAATATATTTTTACGATCCATCCATCAGTGTTTATCGCCACATCATTGTGACGTTTGCTCGTAACCCTAAACGTTAAAGACGCTTCGTGTTGTAAAATAAAAGATTTAAAAGAAATGAGAATATAACTAGAACATTTTATTATTCATTTACAATAAATACAAAGGTTATTTTATGATCTTATGGTGTGATGGAATACGTTTTTCATTCACCTTGTTTTAATAAAATAGAGTTCGTGTAGTCACACGCAAAGAAATAAATACATTATATTGTTTAAAAAATCTAACTGGTGCAAAGTCAACATCCGTATCTTCCTCTAACTTTGGTTACTTCTGTTATACAGGAATTATGCATATTATGTGCAAGGATAATGACAAAAATACTAAATTTTCGACAAGTCATACCCCTGATTAGTATAATTTAGGGCTACGATAATCCAAAATAACGGACGAAACACCGTAAGCCTACATTTCGATAACCAAATAACCGAATAGCATGAGTGACAGGTGTCGAGTTAACAGCTTTTATTACGCTAAATAAAGATTTAGATAACGAATTTCGGTAACCGCTAAAAGAACCATAAACAATGGTCCTGTCTGTAACCACGACACCGTGACACATGTTTCAATTATTCTTATCAGCTATCTCTTTTCGACCGCATTTGGCCCATCTCTATTTATAAATATCAATACTAATCCATTGCTGGATTTGGTAGTGTGTACTTCAAAAAAACCTATATAAATCGTCAATGGAAAGTAAATAAACAGGGGTCGTTGAACGAAATTTCAATAGTGTACCGTTTAAAAGATTATCTGTTCGCATTCAGCCGCAATCGAAACCGACTTTTGTTGTAATAGTCACATCTGGCAAAATACTCGGTCCCATTGCGGTGGGGTGGGCCGGGTCGACCCAGGCGTCGCAAGTCAAGGGTTATGGTGACATTTGTTATTGTCCTCTTCAAATTAAAAATGTTACATTATTAAATCTGTTATTGCATCTTTATGGATGTCTTTTCAAATGGAAACGACTGACACTATACAATATACGACTAGGTACCTAATTTTTGTAGAATTTTATAAGTTGGAAATGCAACATAGATGGCATGGTCGGCTTCCGCAGTTTTTAACCGACTTCAAAAAGGAGGAGGTTCTCAATTCGTTGGAAACTTTTTTTTATTTTTATTAGATGTTTAATCCCGTTGAAAAGGGTAGCTTGAAGCCTCCTTACTCATCATCTGCCAAGCTTTTTCCCAACTTCGTTGGGGTCGGCTTCCAGTCTAACCGGATGCAGCTGAATACCAGTATTTTACATGGAGCGACTATCTGACCTCCACAACCCAGTTACTGGGTACCCTGAAATAGTGCTTAGATACAAAATATTTTGACTACACTGCTTTTCATTCATACTAGCAACTATACGCTTATCTCTAACCCCAGTAAGTAAATCTCCCATTCCATATAAAACCCTCTACAGTAAAAATCCTTTCAACCCTTTATACGAGTACGTACATAATGGTTACGTGTTCAATTTGTATTCAGATCATGAGTCCGCGGCCTTAGAAGCGCAGCGACGAAGTAGAACTTGTAAAAAAATAATATATTGCTGGGAAAGCGCGCGAAATGATGAAAAATGGCCGCCGTGGCCGATTCACAGCCCGCGCCCGACGTCATTAGTTGGTAGTCGCCGTAAATTTTATCTACGAAGAAAAACAATGTTCGAAAAAATGCGGTTGTGGTGTTGGCAAAAAAGGAGGTAATGGGATATTTATTAGGAACTATATACAAGAACAAGTTTGCATAAACATAGATACTTGTGAAGGCTGTCTGCTATATAATATTTAAAACTTATATCTAGACCTTTTGCCAACTTTATGGCGTACTATCTACTTAATACATTTTTCAGCATCTTGATTTTCCTAACCAACTTAGGGTTTTCCTGAAGTTTCAGAAATTCTTCCTAATTTGTCAGTACCAAATATAACTTTTTTACTTCCATGATGTCATGTTTCTGTAACCCGAACAACAAACAAACTTTTCTACACCCTTCATACATTCTTATAAACATTTTCCACAAACAAAATCTCACAGGCGTTGTTAGTTTGTTACTAAATCCCTCCAGAGGGCGTGCCGGAACTAAGTGGCTTTTCATTTTCCCTCCCGCAACGCATTTTATTTATTTTTCATCGCCCGCGGCACCCCGATATTATATCAGCCATTTTGCTCATTTTTATTGCACCCGCACAAATGCAGCTATTATTTTTTATAGAATGTATAATGAATATTGTGTAGGTAGGGTGTGTACCTTCATACTTGCGTAAGTTAAGGTATGTAAGGCGACAATATGTATGTATTACGATAGGGAGATAGGCCTAAGTACTTAATGTTAATTCAACTATAGATTTTTCAAATGGCCGGCGACGAGATTGGCGGAGGACATTGTTACCATCGCGGGCAAAACCTAGATGGGGCTGGTCTAGGAGCGTGGAGACACAAGAAAAGAGGCCCGTGGCCAGCGGTGGGTGAAGTCGGGCTGTGGACGATGATGATAAGTACCAAAAATTATGTGGGCTTTACACAGGTGATTTTAACCGCGCGATTTTCGCCTTTCTAAGTGCAATTCGGCTAGGCTGCAGGTGACTAAAATCGCAAGTTCCAAAATATAGTAGGTGTCGACTTTTGTCTTGCGGCGACAGGTCGCATGTGGCCGGTGAATAATCGATCATGAAAATACTCAGTCGATGCCCGCCGCATAAGGTCGATATTTTGGTGCAAAATTAACTAGTCACCGATTGTTATCGACCTATGTAAATAAGGTGGCGATTTGGAAACCGACCAGCTGCACGGTGAAAATCGACCTAGTGTAAATCCCTCATTAGGGGGATAAGAAAGGCAAAACCTCCAAAACCATGCTTGTTAGAAGAATTTTCAAAGATCTGCAGTTATGGGTAGAGCTGGTAATCCCCCGTAAGTGTCGTCGAATCTTACCAATCCCTGTAGGAGCATCCAAAATTCTTGGTTTTGACTTTGGGTTGTAAGGTGTAGCATTCACAGTGATGCTAACTAACTAATATATTTAAATAATTTCGGAAAGAAGATATCTAAGTTAGAGTTCCTTACAGGCTTACGTTTTTATCGAATTGCACTTATCTACTACAGTTTTACAATCAGAAATTAAACCAAACAATAAATTCTACCTATCAATCCATTTTACCGTGCAAACCTACAGTATGCCAACGTAGAACCAGCCAAAAATCTAGCCGATCTCAGCTCACGCCGCTCATAAAATTATATCGAGCACACGTTCCGCTTACAACGCTTGCGTTTTAGTAAGCCGATCTGTCTGTATCGATGTTTCAGGATTGGTTCATGTCATAACTAGCAATTCCCTGAAATATATTTGGTTTTTCGTCCCTTCCGATTCGTAGTTTCAGAACCACGGTCTTAGCGATTTCCGAGTTCTCACTTCGCACACACAAAATATACACTATGCAATCTACCTGAGAGGAGTGCTGACCCAGTGGTAACGGCCGCGACATACGAGTTGAAGATTGTAGGTTCGAACGCCAGAAGGCGCATTAATTTGTGTGAATTATTTCGTCACCACTGCTCTCAAAACGGTAAAGGAAAACCTCGTGAGGTAACCGGCCTGTCCTGGAATCAAAAATTCGAAGATACGTGACATTTGCCAACAGATTACGGTTCAGTCCCTCTCACAGAGAGAAGGCCTGTGTCTCAGCAGTGGGGACTTTATAGGCTGATTATGATTTTGATGAATTAAAATATTTATTTATGTTTACGTTCTGTTTGTTTCAGTCCGTTTTCCCGTTTTCCTATATCAATCGAAGAATTTTACTTATATCTCCACTTGTTGCTTTTTCTTTTATCGGTATTTTTATCATGCACACTATTGTTTTTCAAATTCACTTTAGACATTGGCAGAATAGTAGATTGAATTTGCTTTCCATTTAATTATAACAAAATATAATGTTCTTGCTGCACTGTCACATACATTGTCCCATTATTTCGTCTAGTCATGGACTATCAACATCGCGCCCAATCTGTCTCCGTTTGATACAACGCCATCATCTGAGCTTTGGTTTACTGTACAGCTACTTATAAGTTGGTATGTGTGACTTTACACATGTGCTTATAAATTGGTAGGTAGGTGATTTTTGTTGCTCGTGTAAAGCTAATTTAAAACAAAAAGTGGTTAAATGATTACTGATTTTATTTCTGTATGTAGATTTGTACAAATACATATACGTATACGCGTCAAACATATTTTAGAATGAGGTTGGCGTTTCCTATCTGACTAGTCTGAAAAGAAAGGCCGAAACAAACTCAAAGGTCACAGTCTCTTTTAAAGTCCAGACATAATCTTAATCAGATCATGTAAAGATTATGTAGATTAGTGAAATTAAATCGTCTTTTGAGGAAAGAATCACTCAGTTTAAGTGGACCTGTCCTGTCAGTGCACGCATTAATCAGTAATCACGCAGCCCAACTCAGAAAGTGCCAAGATCATCATAAAACCTGTGGAATTGCATTTATGCTTGTTAAATCGACCAGAATGTTGTTTGTGACATCCAAATGCAACTGTCACCACCACTAACTCTACAAATTTAGAAACAAACAAATCATTCTACAATCCAAACTTAACAAATCACTGACAATAATAGTTATTTTCCACCATTATGCAAGCTGCGCCACTAATCCTTTTGTCTAATTTAGGTACGACTATCTGATACCAACAAACGTATCTCTTGGATCAATCAGTAATTAAAAGGGAGCTGTCTGTACAGTCGCCAACGAAAGTGCTAAGCCTGGTTCGTCCCTCGGCGCAAACAACACGCGACCAGCACGTGCCGTCCCATTACATACACATTACGGAGATATTTGGACTATTACCGAACGGTTATCGCGTTATCTTCACCATCGGATCATCCTGGATTATGCGGAGTCTGGGAAACTTACACAACCAATGCGTGGTTTCAAGTTACTGTTGGTTTTCAAGGAATAACAGCACAGCTAATAAAATAATAGCAAAAGAAATTCAATTAGGTGGTGCTTTTTTGCATTATTATTAATTTATCGCAAGGCTGTTCAACTATTTCAGTTGTATCACTGTAGCAAAAAGTGTTCAAATCACTGCACAAAAAATGTTACGCTATGTAAACACACGATTTCTTAGAGACAGGTGTACCTAATGTGTAACACAATGAAGTGTAAATCATTACAAAATGTACTAAAAATAAAACAGCAAAAAGGACCCATACAACACAATAAAAACGACAGTCATAACACCACTTTAATAAGAAACATTGCTTCCGATCCCCGACACCATCAAATTACAACAGACGAAGGGGAGGACTCACTTAAATATGAATCATTTCATTATAATGCCGTATTCAATCCGAGTAAACCTCACTTCATGTTGTTATTACAACAAGGGGAGCGTACCAACATAAAAATGTATTATACTCGTGCACACTAAGCCCCGTGGAGACGATAACTGACACTTAATACCATAGAGCGTGACCGCATTACTCTGTGATCTATGGTCCGCGGAATCTGTGCGCGCTACTTTATCTATGAATCGCCATCGCTGAGCTGTCAAAAATTGGAGGGAACCGAAATCGGTTTTGTGCAAAAGTGTACATCGTTAATCTGCAGGCCACTTTGTTCCTTAATACTACGAATTAAAATGCGTTTTTGGTTTCGGGAAACCTGATTTTTTTCTTTTATTTGTTTTCATGCTAACATAATATCTACACGTATATACGCAAGACAGAAAGTTGAATGGTTTGTTGTTCTTTTGGCTGTCGCGTGAAGGGTGGCCGAGGTTTTATGGGAACAGCAAATTCGGCACGTGTCAACCGATGGAATTAGCCGTAATACTTGCATTAATAAAGTGTGAAATTGCCACCGGCGGCCGGTGTTTGTTATAATTCTCTATTAGGCATTTTTGAGCGTCACCCCCCGGGAATGACTTCAAATAAGCCGAATTGGATTGTTCTTTTGCGGATTAGACGTATTTACAGAAGCTCAGTCCCCTCACTTTTGGCGGAAACTCATTCATTCGTAATAATCAAACAAATTATCGAGTGTAAATTAAGGTGACTGCACCCATTCGGAGTTTCGAGTTAATTGTGGATCTTTTTATGTTTTTTTTTTAATTACATCAGTGGTGCACTGTGGCGTGACGGGTGATACCTGGCTACAATGGCCGAAGCGTTGTATTTAATTCCGGCGTGGTTTTACGGTCACAGCATTTTATTGATTGCTCCGGCCAGTGAGCCGCGACGCCCCGGACTGGATAAACAAGGGCTAAAAAAATAATAAAAATAAAGATGGCGAACGAGGCACCGCCCCCCGCTGCGCCGGTGGCTACCGTTTCCAAATGTCATTCTCAACCGAACCGAAAGCTGTGGATCGTTGGATCAATGGTTGAAATCGATATCGATGAGTAGAGCTATGCCTTTTTGCCGATTCTACAGGTTGAAATTGAAAACATGCGACAAACCGAAATGGGAGATTGTACTCATCATTATGAACAACTTTTACTAAGGGACCAATGATGCAATCGCGAAAAAAAAAACATCTGTTCCCTACATTTATGTTCGCATAACTCGTCAAAATGTAGGGAACAGCTGTTTTTTTTTTGCGATTGCATCTTTGGTCCCTCAGTAAAAGTTGTTCATAATGATGAGTACAATCTCCCATTACGGTTTGTCGCATGTTTTCAATTTCACCCTGTATATAAATAACACAGTACCGAACTACCAAACTTGACAGAACTCTCAGACGGAGAGATACACCCCTTACGATCGTAGGCTTATGCACTGCATTCTTTTAGACTTCAGGAAGTCAGTTTCTGTGAGTAAACTTAAGGGTACCTCAATGTCTATAGTCCTTAATATGTAAAAGATTCAGGTTTTTCAATCACCACTAATTTCTCTAACTGACTTGACTCTATTGTATCGACTATCGATAAACCGTCCCAACCCTAAAATTTTTCACAGCCAACCGAAGCAGTAAATCGATCGTATTTTTTTTTCAGTCAATCGTCTTTCAATTCTAACTTTGGTGATATCGTATCGACTTATTCAATTTCGAGGGGCATTCGCATTTGTCGTGGTTCGATCATTTCCGTCGATTTTTTATGGTATCGATGTCGATAGAAGCATCGTCCGATTAGTCATGCGCATTCCTTCGATTTGAAGAAATCGCTGATAGAATTTTCTTATCGAGGGGTCAGGTGCATCGCAAGCTCACGGAGACTCACGAAGTTGGTGCTTTGAACGTGGTTGTATTGAATTATGTGCTACATAGTTATTGTTGGTACTGTTTGTAGAAGCTGTTGTATGAAGTGTTATTTTCAGGTTGGTTAGTATTGCACCTGGGATAATGTTTTCACTGTGTTTTAATTTAGGAACCTGCGTAGAGTACCTACTCCCCGTGGATCGATTGTGTGGGTAGATGTTCTTTGTACCTTACTATCTGTAGCCCGCAAGTTCATCTGCGGTTTAGGATAATAAGTAAGCCCATGTCCTGAAAAGTATAACTGCATATTAAGGGGAACCTAGTCGCGGGCTCGAACTCACTGGTGGGCCTGGCTAATAATCACGCTGTCTCACTAGGCTTCGTGTCCGACAGAGATAGTATCAGTGATGAGCAGTTAGACGCTAGTCTACACGCACAACGTTATTGAGTGAGATGCAGGATCATTTATAGTAAAAAATTCGTGAAAAAATTAAGAAAAGTCCTTTGGAAGATCGGGTTGTATGAAAAAGCCAATGAATGAATCAATGACCAATAAAGTTTATTGAACTTTTCGATAATTGAACTATATCGGTACAGACTTGGTTTTGGAGATTTTACACTACTTTTATTACTTAAACACGCCCAAAGTTAAGTAAAATTTGCAAGAAAAACGAACCTTTGTTGGCTCCTAACTTTTTAATGGGTTTTTATTTTGGTATTCTGTTTCCGTACAGACAATATTAATAATGAGACAAAACGATTTCATATTTTACTTTGGATGTGCCATGTCAGACAGTGGAGTAAAACACTCCTGAAGTTTGTATGCAAAAAATGTGGACTAGGTTCACCTTAAGGAAGGATGTCCAAAAGCTGTTGTTAATACCAGACTATGTTATGCTTACAAAATTCTACACATGTGTGACCCTGCCTGCCTGTCTGGATGATGGCAATAGGCTCGCCCCTTATTATATTAGACTTAAACATTAGTGGTGAAATGTGGGTGTACTTAGGCACAGCCCTGCTTGAACTTCCGGGGGTTGCCGGCGTGATGTTACATTATGTGTAAACCTGAACTTCCCGAAGTACCGTCAATTGAAATGTTTTTAAATTAAGTAGAACATTTTTAAATTACTCATCTTGTATGTCTTGAAAAACATTTTAAAAATCGACTACTTTTTTAAATGTCGTTTATTTTGTACTTATCTATCAACTAATTTAAGAAGGATTACTTTTGTACCTATCAATATTGCCATAGATTTATATTTAAAAAAAAATGTATAAGTACACAGAAAATATTAAATTACGAATATAAAAGGCCGCACTGAATTCTTAACTAGATATTAACAGTAGCACTTAGCTCTCACACCAACAACAAACAACTTTACTCATCATTTCAAAAATGTCAATCGCAAAAAAATCAAATTAATGTAAAAAATATATAATCATTGGTGTACAATTAAGGCAGTTACAGACTCCCCGAGGGGTATATCAATTCCATGTATTTAGCGCGGCGGTGTCGGGCCGTTGTGTTGAAAACTATTAATTAATGTGCGCAAGATTCGGTGCCCCGTCGCGACTGATCCTGCGCACCGCATGGGGTAGCCGACGTCCTTGATTGTAGTAACACCATGTATACTTGGCTTTAAATGAACTTCACACCTGCGCAGGATTTTAATGATTAATAGGTCGATTTATAAATTGGGACAATAATTTGTGTTTTTTCTATTGGATAACTAGGTTTGATTATTTTTTGGGGTCGGTTTGGGAACAAGATTAACTAAGTAGACTGGATTTTTTTTTTCAAGATATTGGTTATTTATTTACCTTAATTGAATTGTTTTGATTAGGTCAGCCAAAAAACATAATAATAAAATACAAACTTAGTATACATTGAACAATTTGAGATTAGACTATTTCGAAATAATTGTGCTTATTGGAAATTACAACTTTGTTTATCCACAGATTTCCAAAAAGCTTTTTCAGAAGCTGTTCTAATCAACAATTTTGCAGAAGCAAAACGCACATCCTACTTTAAGGATAAGTAATTAGGAACTTATCCTACAAAACGAATCCTACTAATATTATTAATGCGAAAGTTTGTGAGGATGGATGGATGTTTGTTACTCTCACGCAAAAACGCCTGCACGGATATGGATGAAATTTGGCCCACAGATATATTATAACCTCGGTTAACACATAGGATACTTTTTATCCCGGTAGGACGTTCCCGTGGGATTATTTTCGAGCTCTACGCGCGCGAACCCGCTGGCAAAAACTATATAGCCTACAATAAAATTCTCTTCCTTAAACCAACCAAAACGTATGGTAACACTATCGTCACAATAAGACGATGTCTTCTCCCAATTCCACAAATTGATTCAGAACTTATTTGGTCCGTATCAAATGAGGCGTTCTGTTAGAATGGACGCTGGCATACCTTTGTCATTCCAGAGAAGACGAGATAAAGATGGAGGCTGTAAGGAATAGGGGCATAAAAACTAATGTGTGGCGAGTAAATGAATGTATACACAGTCAGCCTCAAAAAGATGTAAGTACACAGCGATAAGAATTCATTTGATGGGCGATAAATTTGTGTTTCATAATGAAGGTACTGTTTTAATGTGCCCAACCCAATCTCTAAATGATTAGTCGCTACACATTGGTTGAATATTATGGAACAAACATCAATTAAATTACTTCTTCTTTTCTTCTGAGGCCGGAGGGGTCTCAGTAAGTACAGATGGTAACCCATCTACGAACCTACCTCGGCAAGCGTAGCTTAACCTGAGCTGATTGACCCATGCGGCTGTTATTACGTGTTTCAATACAATTTCACAAAAATGTTTACTAACAGTCAATGTCATTCAGGCGCAAAAACATCCTTGCTATGTGCGCTTGTTTAAATGCCTCCGGATAAGCTCTTGTTATCTTACCTTTCTGAAAATTTCAACAAATTATGTTACCAGTTTTAATTTATCTCGTAGAAAGTCCTTATTTTTTACGGCAAGAACATCTTACCTCGTTCTCATTCTCTTCACTTACAAACTGGTGACTCTTATGGGATCACCTTCTAAGTGCCTTGCTGAACATAGTGCAACTCAACCCTGAAATATAATTGTTTAATTTTAATGAAATTGGAATATGGTCAAAATTCCAAATTTTGCTAGTTAAAAGCACTTTTGACTGTAACATATGCACTGGATTAACTGGATCTTGGCGGAGGACATGCTCCGCCCTTGGGTGAGTGGAGAGTCTGCCAGACTCTTACTGACTAAAAACCACCCCAGCGTTCCCTTCCCACACTTGCACTTAATCAAACCTGACTAAAACTATTAACAAACTAAATATGGCGTCGAAAAAATCCTCCGCATCGCTGTCGACTGGTAGTGTGCCCAAGAGACTGGCAGCATTACCACGTTGTATGGCAATGCCAAGCATCTGGCCAAGGTCAAATGCCAGCCCTTGGGTTACGGGAAATGTCAACCAGATGTTTAGAAATCCAACCCTTAGTTACTTTGTCACAGTACAATCTATTTATTTATTTATTTATCTAAACACAGGTTATTGTTCTTAAAATTATACAAGGCACACTATTAGACCTCTGGGTCTGTCTTAGCATGCCATGGTCTGGAATTAATCAACGCGCTACTGTGAAATTAAGGTAGTGTAATATTGGAGTGGTAATATTCTTTGAGCTTGTGTTTTATGTTTTTCCTGTTCATTGATTCATTCTGTTTATTGATCAGGTTAAGCTTCGCTTGCCGCGGTTGGTCCGTCGATGGCCATCTTTACATACCAAGACCCCTCCGTGCCTCGGAAAGCACGCTAAGCCGTTGGTGCCGGCTGTCATTCCTAGATGTTTGACAGTCGTTACGGGTCGTCAGAATCCCTAAATTCTGACAATCAAGGGGTACCGTGTTATCCGGTAAGGGGCCATTCAAGTATTACGTAAGCAGACTTTTTGCAATTATTACCCCCCCCCCCCACCCCCTCGTCAGCAAAAGTAAGCAAAGCTCTTACCCCCCGTCCCATGCTCACGTAAACATTGGTAGAAGACAAAAAACGTGTCTGCTCACTTTCGTGTGATTTTGGAATATTGTCATCGTTTTCTTCGAGCCATTCATAGACAAGCAGGGTTGCCATATTATGTGTTCAAACAGAAATCGACAATTTTTTTTAGAAAATCCAATAATTAAAAAATAAATTCTGCTGACGTAATAACCATCCAGACCCCTCCCCCCATCCCCATGTCATAAAAAAAGCAAAGCAAAGACCCCCGCGCCCCCCTATAGTGCTTACGTAATACTTGTATGGCCCCTAACTGCGTTGTGAAGGTCAGATAGGCGGTCGCTCCATGTAAAATACTGGTAGTCAGCTGTATCTGGTTAGACTGGAAGCCGACCCCAACTTAGTTGGGCTAGGCAGATGATGACAGTATCTCTACTCACCTATACATACATTTGTCTGCACATTTCATTCACAAACAAAATTCATTCATCTATACTCCATTTACAATAGCATTAGACAGAAGTTAAAAAAGGTTCTTTTTAATGTACACTTCGTAACAAAATTACATTAAACGTGTTGCAGTTACGATTAATGCCAAAAAAATTAAAGTGTCAAAGCTAAAAACCTAAAAGAAGCAGGAGTGAACAACACCGAGTAACTAAATTAGCTGATGACGACGAGGTTTTACCAACATATTGTGGGTCGTAAGTTGTTATTTCAAATAAAGTATTGTAAAAAAAATATATTTTATTTCCTTTTAATCTTAATTAGATTTAAATCATCATGTAATTGTTTGTTTCATTCATTTGTTTTGTTGTAGGTTTGCAATGTGTCATGAAGATGTTATTATAAATAGAACAATAATTAAAATAAAAATTACTTTTACTTCGTTTATCTCAGTATTTAGTACTGTCTTAAATCTACCTAAAAAAGTTAGAACTTAACTTTGAAATAAAATGTTTTGCACTCCTGCTTCTACGAGCCTCTTTTTTCTAAAGCTATAATAAATGGGGTATAATAAACTAGCATAATCACCCAGCAACATCAATTTCCGAAATAAAAATAACATCCCACTTGCCTTCAACAGATCTTGAAGCAATAATTTTGCGACCATAAATAAAATTAAAAAGTAGGTGTGATAACTGATCGAAACAAACCGTTCATCTATCAATCATCTATTATATAAACATATTGCAAAGGGTTCCTAAGTCATTGGAACGGAAGCTGCAAACCTCTTAAATAGGACCCGATAGTGCAATGCCGGTTACAAAGGAAATTACACTCTATCATGTTCTAGTTATGGTTGAGTTTTTCATGGTAGAGTTTCAAAAAGGCCTCGATAGTGCAACACCGACTGCAAGGGAAATTACACCCTGGTACCTAGAATTTATGGTTGAGTTTGTCATGGTAGATTCGAGGACGCAAGTATTGGTGCATCGGAAGTTTTGACTATCAGCGGATCGTTGTAGTGATAAGAGTTTTTAATTAAATGTGTTTAAATATTATTTATGACGTTGTGTAACTTGATAATATCAATGTCTCTTTGCCGTCTTTATTTTTTACGTAAAAATTATCAATAACTACTACAGATTTATTGGGTAAACTGAATAAGTACTGTGTTTTAGTTTAAATCTGAAATAACTCTTATTTAAGGAGGATGCGCTATGGTAGACTTCCAATTTTTTTAAATGTTTTTGCATACAACTTGACACTGACCTAGTATCAGATTGTATGTTGAATAATAATTTAAATAATTCGCGACCTTTACAAATATATATTTAGAGAATTATAATTTTTTAAATCATTAATATAACCCTCCAACTTCATTACATAAAAAAAAGTTCTGACTCACTGACAATGACTTTTTCATGAAATAGCCGAAGTGGCGCTGCTTGGGGGAGGCCTTTGTCCAGCAGTGGACGTCTTTCGGCTGAAATGTTGATGATGATGATGATGAAATACATACGTGTTTCGATCGCGAATCATGTTTTGTTCTATACAGGAAAAGTTTTTATCCAGTGCGCAAACTGTAACCATGAATTTAGCATATCATTCTAGACCCCCAGCACAGAAATATTTCGTCGGTTATACAAAAAAATAATCTGCTGTTTCATAAAAAAGTGCAATACTTACGCGGTCAAAATGAATGGAACAGCTGTTTTTTTTTTTGTAACACCGACGAAAAATTTCTTCGCTGGGTGGTCTAGAATGTTATGCTGAATTCATGGTTACAGTTTGCGCACTGGATAAAAACTTTTCCTGTATACAGCCTGACTCTGCCTGACCTGCAAATTGCAAAACACGTAAAAAAACTTCAATTTCACGAGCTGCCCTGGCGTTTTCCCCTTAAAGTAGTTTTTTTATTATTTTTATTAGATAAAGAAAGTAACAAAAAAATAAGAATAGTCATAATATGACAATATGAGCGTTCTTAATATTTTTCTCACTTTCCAACATCATCTCATATCTTTTCATCAGAACATATCCAATTAAAAAAAAAAACGATATTAAAGAAATATTCTGTCATGACAGTAGTTCATATTTTTATTGACGAATTTATTTAATGACTACTTTGACATTGTATTGTTTATAAAAAAATATGCTTTTGAATTGTAATGATGCCTAATCTTTAATTAATAATGATGTTTTTAATGTTTTCAATGTAATTTTGATTATTATTATCGCGGTTTATGCACCATCTGTTCCTACCAATTTGTACGCCACTATATGCGGCTAAACATGTTAGAACTTAATTTATGACATAGTAATATCTTGCATGTAATGTATCATGTACACCATGTTTAAACAAATAAAAATATCTTATCTTATCTTATCTTATCTGTCTGAAAAACTGTAAATTACGAAATAGGTTATTTCGTGTCGCAACTCCGCCCATATCCAGAAATGAACATATTGATATGATTATTATTTAATGAGAAAAAGCAATAATAAATACATCGAAAAATAAATTGGTTAGTGTACGTTGGTATTTCAATGATAAATTGATCTTACGGTGACATTTAAAATGCGAATGTGCAATTTTACTGAAATAAGTCTAGACAATTACTAGTGTAAGGACTTTAATTGTATTGTTATTGCCTATTTCGCAACTATTTTTTTATTTTTCCATTGAAATTTCTCTTCATAAGATTTTATCGATAAAATAAAACGAACAGTAGCCCGCACTCATTAATCAATCGTTAATTAACGCGTGTACGCAAAACATTCACACTCCTCTCAATTAACAACTAGATCTATAAAGATAAAATGCAAATTTTTCACCTCCACACGTATCTTTCACATCACCCATCCTTTTCTTACAGCAGCTTATTGTATATCGCCATCTTTTTTCATTACAAATGCTTTACACCGCTCCTTGATCGCTTTCAGTTGTTCCTGATAATTTTTAACACGTTTCTCCCATCTCTTTCACACTTAAAGAACGTTCAATATGCTCTCTCTCTCTTTTATCAATAACAAATGACGTTCGATCAATAAGAAATCGTTTCTTTGCATTTATATTCGAGAACCCAATGAAGTTATATTTCGGCCTTAATTAATCGTATTGATGACTTTTTTCTTGTAAAGGGCAACGCGTTGTTAACTGCCTTATAGAATGTAATTATTTCATTATTTAACACCTCGAGCGGCTGTTAATGAAAATATACAGGTTTCTTTATATTTTTAATGTTTGCTTATCAACTTTTCTGTTGTTTTTAGGGAACCTTTCTGTTGTTTTTAGGGTTTCCTACCCAAAGGGTGCCAACGGGACCGTCTAGTCTGTCCGTTTGTCACAGGGTTGTATCTTATGAACCGTAATTTATAGACACTTATTTTTGTTACAGAGTGTGTACTACTATGGCTGGTATAACAACAAACAATAAAAATAAAATAAAGTTAAAAATGTCCATACAAGAATCGTGTTTTTTTTTTCTAAAGAATTAATAAAATAAAATATTGTACGGTGGTACGGAAATTTTCGTGTGCGAGTCCGACTCTTACTTGGCCGCTTTATTTTCGTTTTAAATTCTAAATGACACGCAATGCTAATTGTGTGTGATGTCTAATATAATTTATGTATTGCGAATTTAACTAAGTCGCTGATCCAGAAACATGATTTCTGTATGCGACGATTTGACTAATAATTCTAAATAGAACTGAATAAAGTAATCCGTGACCATACACCATTACAACTCCTCACACAAACTTCTACACACCCACCCACACTGCACACTTAGATATGCTTAGAAGGTGCTAGCATGACATCCTGTTTGTTCTGATGCATATAATAAGTGTAGTTATTAATTGTAAATCCGTAATTGGCTGTAAGATTAGTTTATTTATCCTAAGTGAAATTGTTAAAGAGCTGTGGGTTTTGTGAATAAATAAATAAATGGCGAAATGAGTTAACTATGTACATATTTGGTATACCCACATACAGTATGCAGTGCCGATTGCATGTGTTTGCCTTCTGTGCTACGGGTCGCAGGTGATTCACGTTCGGAGCAAATATTTGTTTGAACTAGCTATAGATAGTTTTCCAGATCCGGTCGTTTTAAATATCACAAAAACCTTGCTAGATGTATGCAGAAAGGTTAAACAAATGAAGCCACGTTTTAGATTAACTGTAATAAAACATATCGGCCTATTACTGTTAAGTAATAGGTAAGTACTCCAGGTTTGGCATTGGTAAGTCGCGTAAAAAGTATTTTCAAAGTGAGCCAAGTAGATTTGAAGCTCAGTTTGAAGTCAGCTTATTTTATTGTCCTATAAAAAATACTCTACGACCAGTAGTAGCAGTTGAATTTCTAACTTAACGCATCCTCCTTGATTAGTCCACTGCTAGGTTTCAATCTACCTCTCTGAGAGGAATCGGGCTTTTTTGCTACACAGACCCAATGTGGATTGGCAGAAGGCCGTGCTTGAACGATGTCAACTACGACGACATCGACGACGTTTGTAACTTGTTATTTTTTTGTGTTCTTTTTTGCGTCATTTTTACCGCAAATAAATTTTCTTTATTTCATGTCAATTTTCGACTTCTAATTTTCTGGTCTTTAAACTCATCTAAGACCCATCCATCACACAGCATCTAATCTGAACAGATTGTTTACGCGATCGCACATTATTTAGGTCGCAGTGAATGGACAACTGAATGGAGCTGATAACGCACAGCTGTGATTCAATGAACATGAATAATAATTAACACAGTGTTATCGATTCGATGCACAAATCATTACCAGCACTGTTTTATTGTCCAATTAAATTTGTCGGGATGGCTTTGTGAGAGAGCGAGGCAGCTACTACAGTTATATATTTTTTTTATCATCTTTCCCTTCATGTATAATTTTCTGTAGGTTTTTCCGATAATTGTCCTGAAGTTTCAGTCGGCTTGTCAAGATAAATAGTGTCTGCAAATTAAACATTTCTACCTACCTATGACATGCTCATATAATAAAAGAAAATACATTTATTTGCACTAAACATGACGCATAAAGAAAATGAACAAAAAAAAGTTAGTTCAAAAACGATTCCTATCTGAAAGCCGCTGGTCTAATATTTTGTTTAGAAGTTATGAGGGAACAAATGGACATACCTACATACATCCGGTCAAAATCATGACTATCTTTTTTGTTTCGCCGTAGTCGGGTAAAAAAGGGTCCAAACTCAAAGCATTTATTTCAGTTCGGTGTTTCAATAAAACCATTACAGGCAATTAAAATTATGAAGTGTCAAGGACTCGAACAGTCAGAAAGATGAAGCGAGGTATCCATTTCAAAGCAAATTAGGTTCCTATTCACGCAAAGTACCTAACTGATATTACTTGTTAATTAATTACCCATTAAAATCATCCACTACACACATAAGCAATTTATTACTGAAATGAAAGTAAACACCAAACTATAAAAAAATCTTAGTGCACGCGTGCATAACGAATTGATGCGCGGGCGCAGCTATGTCAAAGGAGCTGTTGGTTACTGCCAAGTTATCATAATTTCGTATTCGACATCTCGCAAGAGGTTATCAGAGCACAGATCCATTCGGACCGCTGCATCCGTTCCTAATGATAAAGCTATCTACTATAAACGCAACTACTTGAGGTAATAAGAAGAATTTTGTTTAAGATTTTAGTTTGTCTAGGCAATACAAGACTTAATTATGTGTTGAGCGAAGTTCAAGTTAAATTGCAAGTGGGTACGGGTATCTTATTGAGCAGTGATGGCCCAGTGGTGCCGGCCCCGGCTTATGAGTTGTAGGTCGCGAGTTCGAACCCAGACAGGCAGGCACTTTACTTATGACTACTGCTCTCAAAACGGTGAAGGTGAAGGTGAAATTAAAAAAAAAAAAAAAAAATGAAAAAGTGTTTATTCACAGAAAATACATTTTTGTTGGTTACATTTACTTCCGCCAAACTGCATAGCAGTTTGTTGGCAGACGTAGCTCCATTTTTGAAAATTCCTACTTATTAAGTTTTTTATTTTTTATATTCACACTTTTTCACCTAATTAAAACTAAAATTAAAAACTACTTTTGCATTTCTTAAATTTAAAACAAACAAACTTTACTTTAAGACATGTGATATCCGCCAACCCGCACTTGGCCTTCGCGGTGGATTACGGCCCACTCCGTTTCTGACAGGAGGCCGGTGTCCCAGCCATGGGAACATTATAGGCTGTTTTTTTTTTGAGGGTTGTAAATCATCAAATAACTTCTCCGGCTCTGGGTGGAGCAGGAGGGCGTGTCAGTTTTTTACTGACTAAAACCCACCCGTGTTCCCTCAGTTGCCTAAGTGCCAGGGGCCGCGGTATCTCTTTCGGACAACCCGCACCCCTGGCAGGCATCGGGCCTTGCGGACTCCACCAGTTGGTGCTGACATCTCTTTGAGGCGCGCGTGGAACACAACGCGAGGCTGATTATGATTACGATGATAGGTATCTGTCTGTTGATTCTCGCATCCAGCTGATCGGCAGCGCGACCTTCGTCAGCGGGGTAATTGCGTAACACTTTTAGTGGCAATGTCTTTCATTTTGACAGTTCAACAACATTACTTAATTGCGTAATTTACGTTGTTGAGGTGACATTTTTTTTAAATGAAGCACTTCGGTTTTCAAAATCTTTCGGATTGTATCTAATTGAGAGTGTGTTTCGCAATCAATTAGAGTGTCAGCAGTCCAACTGGTGAGGGAGGCTATTAACGCTGCCCCTTCCGGTACATGGCCGATGTAGCGAATATTGTGAGACGCCTATGTCCAGCAGTCGGGTTTGTTGGCTGAACTAAATCATGAGGACATGTATTGCTTTGTCAATGGTTGACCATTTGCTATGAAATACCTGACAGATGGTCGATGAGGCCGAAAGGCACGGAACTGGTCGATGTGGCGGAGCTTGTATGACCTGATATTTAGACGTATGTCATCGTGAGATTTAGACTTTCGTCTTTCTACCTGGATTAGTTAATGATATGTTACTCCTATTTTACTGATAGGTACTTAACATTCGTTTAATATATTATACAACACAATTTTACTGATTTTTCACTTACTGACACTCATTGACTCACATCCCCATGACATTGGCCTTTTTTTTTGTTATTAGAGGTCGCACATAGCAAGCATATATTAAGCAACCTTTAATTCCGTGTTCATTTTCGTCAAAATGTTACGACATCAATGCGCTTCCTGAATTTACAGTTTTCTTATTTATAAGAAATATTCGCCTAGCTGTCAGTAACAAGTCACGTCACCCAGGTAATAATTGTAAACGGACATAGGTACTTGAATACGTAAGTAGGTAGGTACATTCTACTCGTACCATTTCAATGTTAACGACATCATTAATTCGGCAGTCAATAGTGGCGGCTCCAGTAACTAGCTAAGTTACCCATGTCCTACAAAAGACGGGCATTTTACGACAAAACTCTTAAGTTACAACTTAATAAGTCGTCTAGGGGTTAATGACTTAGTGCCTTGTGACTTAGAACTGTCTATATGAGCCGCTGTTTTTGACGCCCCACCGCAGGAAATCCTTTTAACATAATAGTTATGAAAGCTGTCATTTTCCTGCTTAATGTTCGACATTTTCATGGCCACAAAGAACGAAGACAGTTTCCTGATTTTAATTTTAAGATCCTTATGCCAGTTTGGTAATAAAGATGGTGCTTAAACTTCTTTTGAAAGCTGAAGCCGAAATATATAAATGTTCTTATGAAAGTCATTCTCGGAGCCGACATACAGTCGATGTGATTTCTGAGATTTGAACACTTCCAAGTAAAGTTATTTGATGATGTGCGCATTTGACCTTGCAGTTTTGCCTCTGGTATACCAAATTTATCATCAGGTAATAAGGAACTGCTAAAAGGTCGTGATGGCCCACTGGTTAAGGTGTCGCATCTCATGCACGTCGAGGTTCTGGGTTAAAGAACATTGTGACTTTTCAATTCATATTAATCTACTTTCTAAATTTGTCTTGGTCATTATTGACATTTTAACTCTACGTCTTCCGGTAGGCGGTCGCCACTCCAGAGCCTTTCGGTCCCATCCGTCATCTGTTCTGCGAGCAATGTGCTCTGCACATTGCCACTTAAGTTTGGTAATTCTGGAAGGCCTCTTACAAAGTGGACCGATGATCTTGTGAAGGTCGCTGGAATCCGCTCGATGCGGGAAGCACAGAACCGGTCGAAGTGGCGGAGCTTGGGGGAAGCCTATGTTCAGCGGTGGTCGTCTTTCGGCTGAAATGATGATGATGACTGACATCAGTGTAGGAAAATATGGTGAAGTAACCTGGACATAAAGTCAATAACTAAATAAGTCTTTACTCACTAACCCGTCTTGAGCAAGCGTGGTGATCAATGCTCGAGCCTTCTTTGTGTGAGAAGCCTTGCCCTGAAGGGCCTTCTCCCTAAGCACGAAATTCGTAGTTTAGGTCGAAATGATGGGCGTTTCCTACTCCGTATCACTTACGGACTTAAGATTGCATAGTTGGGGCCCGACCAAGAATAAATGACAACACGATTTGACAGCTGTCTCTAATCCTGTAATTTTGCCTGCAATGCTTGACCGAAAAAAATATGTTTTTCACTTTTTTTGTCGGAACAACTGCTTTCGGACAGGCCCGTATCATTGTTGGTGGACTTAGAGAGTAGTCCCCCAACAGTGGGACAGACACAAGCTGGATATATTATTATAGCATGCAGTCAAAACCAGCTGCTATGCAGCTTTGGTCCATTTCCCGCTGCCTCCCCAGCCCAACAGCAGTATAAATCGAACAGCATGTACATCGGCCCGCGGGCTTTTTGATCCCGGCGTTCGCTTTAAGTTATGTGTCCCCAGTGAACAGGCTTGTTGCCCGTGATACATGCGTTTTGTGCGTGTGTTCGTGTTAGCGTGTAAACATGGAAATTTAATTGTTATGTGTGTAGATCTGTGGTTTATTAATGTTCTTTTGTTTGTTTCGGATGGAGAAGCGAAGTGATTCCAGAAGCTGTGAGCTGGCAAAGGTATAGTTGTGATTTTTTTGGATTTTTGGATGCTCGGATGGTGAATTGCGTCTTCTATCACAAACAAAGATCTCATCGCGGTGGGATTTTTCTCGAACTGGATCTTAAACGCACGGCTTACCAGAGAGATGAAAATCGAGCAATAAAGGTGCTACACGGGCTATTTTTTGAGCAATTATTTCTCGGCAACACTATTGGATCAATCTGGATCAATTAAGTGGAGCAATCTGGAGCAACAACAATAAATTGCGGATATGTTTCGGCAGTTTGGAAATTTTTAGTCAATTTTTATTCTATCTAACACACCTTTCTTTCATACACCTACTCGTACACAAACACGAATTGGCACCCACCAACACGCACACGTACACCTTCCACACACACACACACACAGCACGATATAATAATAATTTTAGAATAAGTTACATACGTTATTGATGTTTATTTTTTTGTTTTTTAATATTTTTTATTTTGTTTTCACTTCCTTTAAAACTGTATGTTGTAGCACATTTGTTTGCCTATTCCTATGTTGACATTAGTTTCTAAGCCAAATAAAATGGGAGAGGGCGCTGACTCCTGACATACAGGTACACCTAGTTCGGGAGTCAGAGGCTTCAAAGAAGATTTATAACCTATTATGTCAATAAATGAATTTGAATTTGAATTTGAATCTCGTTTGTACGTATAACTACGTCTCGTTTTTGCGAGAGGAACCGGCCAGCGGCGAAGGCGGCGGGGGGCGGCGTATTGGCTAGCTTTTTAAGTTGCTCCATATTGGATGATATTGTGTGGCCGTATCCCTGGCAACAGGTTGCTACATGTTGCCATTGCCGTAAATTGTTGGATGTAGTCGTGACGTCATAGTTGACGGTATCTATCCCAAGGAAATTGTAGATCTGCTAACTGAGAAAAGAAAGCAAAGAAAGCGGTGGCAACAAACAAGATGCCCACGGGATAAAACATTATTAAATAAGCTAACTAAACGATTAAAGAGGAAAATTATAAAATTTGAGGATGAATGTCTGAATACTCACCTTGTGCAGCTAACCAACGACGAATCAACGGATTTCTCTCTTTGGAAAGCTACAAGAACACTAAAAAGGCCGATAGTGCAAATACCGCCCATCAGAAACAGCGACGGAAAATGGGCCATAAGCAATGAGCAAAAAGCGTTTAGGTTTGCCCAATACTTAGAAGACACTTTTCAACCCAATGAGAACTCTATAAAAATACTGGAAACTGAAAACTTATCTCAAAGTCGAAGAATTCGGCTTGTGACTCCTAAAGAAGTTCTGAGAGAAATCCAAAACAACATTAGCTCGAAAAAATCTCCAGGTTACGACCTTATTACAGGAGAAATTCTAAAACATCTCCCGCGCAAAGCCATAGTAAAACTGACCAGACTTATCAATGCTGCATTTATCCTAAAACATGTACCTGAACCATGGAAAGTTGCGGAAGTTATTATGATTGCGAAGCCTGGGAAACCACCCCATGAAGCATCATCATATAGACCCATTTCCCTGTTGCCCGTATTTTCTAAACTATTTCAAAAACTGTTATTGAAACGGTTAAAACCAATAATAGAAGAAAAAGACCTCATACCAAATCATCAATTTGGCTTCAGGGAAAAACACTCTACAATAGACCAGGTACATAGAATAACTAACATTATTGAAAAGTCACTCGAAAACAAGCAAGTCTGCGCCACTGTATTCCTAGATGTCGCGCAAGCTTTTGATAAAGTTTGGCATGAGGGTCTGGTATTTAAACTCAGACGCATGCTACCTCCAGAATTTGCAGACATTCTAGAATCATATTTAAGTGACAGAATGTTTAGAATAAGACAAGAAGATGCATATTCCGAGCTGAAAACTATAAAAGCTGGGGTACCACAAGGAAGTGTGCTAGGCCCTATCCTATACTTGCTATACACATGTGATATCCCAGAACTGGAAAACAACACCATTGCAACCTTTGCAGATGACACTGCTATTATGGCAACCGGATCAAGCCACAAAGAAGCTGTAGAGAAAGTTCAACAAGCTGTGAACAAAGTGTATGACTGGACACAAAAGTGGAAGATCAAACTAAATGAGTCAAAATCAATTCATATTGACTTTACTAATAAACACTGCGATTACCACCCAATCTACATAAACGGCATGCAAGTGCCCTATGCTAATACAGCCAAATATCTTGGCATAACTCTTGACGCCAAGCTGCGTTGGAAATCTCACGTCAAAAAGAAAAGACAGGAACTTGACATACGTTATAAAAGTATGTATTGGTTATTCGGAAGGAAATCCTGCCTATCAGTACATAATAAAATGATTTTATACAAGCATATTCTTATGCCAATTTGGACATATGGCATCCAACTTTGGGGCTGTACCAAACAAAGCAACATTAAAATAATTCAACAATTCCAAAATAAAGTACTCAGGGATGCTGTAAATGCACCATGGTACATTAGAAATGACGACCTCCACCGTGACCTTAAAATAGAACTCGTCACCACCATCATCCAAAAATTTGCTGAAACCCATGAACACAGACTTCACCGACATGTGAACATCGAGGCAATTCAGCTGCTAGACAACACGGACATAGTGCGTAGGCTAAAGAGAACTAAACCATTTGAATTAGTGTAGTGTATAAATAGTGAATAATAGTGACAGTGATGTGCTATACATGTAACACATGAACAAAGTGTTTTTATATTAAAATTATCAGACTCTAAGAAAGTGCTACGGAATTGTGTAAAAGTGCAAAATGACACTATTCTTAGTTATAACGTAATCTACCACGTAAAATATTAAGTTAGAGTTAAATTGCTTATTAGTCTATTAGGCTAGATTGTAATAAATTACTAAGAACTTTCGTTCTTATTAATAAAGGAAAAAAAAAAAAAAATAGTTGACGATAATTGACCAGCATGGAGCAATTTTAAGTGCTCGTGTATGTGCACCTTTAAACCTACTGTTTGATTTTCGACGCGCTGTAATGCTCTCTGTTGGATTCTCAATGTTCGGTTCAGCACCGAGAGCTGAAAATTCTGTGCGCAAAAAAATCCCGCCGTGATTAAGTATCTATTATATAAAAATGAATCCCTATTTCCCTTGGTCACGGCATCACACGTGAACGGCTGGACCAATTCTGCTAATTATTTTTTGTTGTGTTTTATTGTCAGGAGAAGGTTCTTATGAAAGAAAAAAATAAGAATGTTGCGTGTAACATTAGAAAATTTAAGAAAACTTAACGACTATATTAACTTTTCTAATTTTATACCAATGAGAATTCAATATTCATAGTTAAGACAGGACAACGTCTGTCGGGTCAGCTAGTACAGGATAATTTTTTAACTAGTGCGCAAATTGTAACCATGTTTTCAGCATATTTATGATGCCAGACCGTCCCCTAGTGCAGAAATTTTTCGTCGGTTATTAAAAAAAATCAGCTCATGTTCTATACATTTTGAACGCGTAGGGATTGCACTTTTGTATGAAACAGCATATTTTTTTTTTTGATAACCGACGAAAATATCTACGTCATGGGGTCCAGAATCATGTGCTGAATTCCTGGTTACAATTTGCGCACTGGTTAAAAATTAATCCTGTATTACGTCCGTGTAAATGGCGACTAACGCGCGACCCTTCTTTAGAAAAATCTACAAAAGTACCGACTTAGTAAAAATAATACTTAGTCCATGTATGGTCACCAAAAGAGATAAGTGACAAGGGTCATCGGATATATTATAGTTATGGGTTACTAAGGAACCAATGGATTTATACGAATGAAATTTGTTTATAAACATGGACTGTTTACTTTCTATTAGCTAAATTAAATTTTATTCATAAACACCCAACGGTTTTTTTTTTAAACTGCAACTATACCGACGACCCGGTTACGTACTTATACATAGGTCTTCTTAGGTAAATTTCTGAGTTATCTGGTTCTGATGCTGAATCGTGTGCCACGACATCAGATATGACGGTTTGCTGGCTATAGTCCACCTTTCAGGCGATCGATCAATATCTTTAAACACAAAGAGCGATATTTGTTAGGGTCGGATTCCAGTCTAACCGAATGCAGCTAAATACCAATATTTTACATGGAGCTACTGCCTATTTTACATGGAGCTACTGCCTATTTTACATAGAGCTACTGCCTATTTTACATGGAGCTACTGCCTATTTTACATAGAGCTACTGCCTATTTTACATGGAGCTGCTGCCTATTTTACATGGAGCTACTGCATATTTTACATAGAGCTACTGCCTATTTTGCATGGAGCTACTGCCTATTTTACATAGAGCTACTGCCTATTTTACATGGAGCTACTGCATATTTTACATAGAGCTACTGCCTATTTTACATGGAGCTACTGCCTATTTTACATGGAGCGACTGCCTATTTGACCTCCACAACTCAGTTATCTACTGGGTAACACGTTACCCCATGGTAAGACTGGTTGTCAGACTTTCAGGCTTCTGACGACCCGTAACGACTTTCAAATATCCACGAATGACAGCCAAGACCAATGGCTTAACGTGCTTTCCGAGGCACGGAGGAGTCACGGTACGTAGAGATGGTCACCCATCCACGGATCAACCGTGGCAAGCGTAGCTTAACCTGATCGATCGACTCGTGCTTTTGCGTGGCTGTTTTACCACCACAAGCCCGTCACTAAATAGCTATAAAATCACTATCACCAAATCTTAAAAGGTAACAAATTCGACAAACACAGTGATGTGGTGATGGTTTGTAAGAACCATGAAAGAAAGCCACAAACCTATACCAGTTTATATGATTTAGTTGTGTTACGAATAAAGTAGAAACGGTGCCATAATACGATTATATGATAAAACTATTGGTATATTTCTTGGCCATATATCATCTTTATGGGCCATTCCGCCGGTACATTTCGGCAATTTCCTGAATTATTGTACCTACACCGTTGTGCCAAACTGTAGTTCTATTGCTCCTCGTCTGATGTATGCTTGTTATTTTTCATAAATACCTATGCCTCGGTTCTTAAAGGATTATGAAAGTAATTTTGTCAAAGTTCTACTAAAAATGCCATTAAATGTCTATTTCTTAAAACGTAGACTAACTATATATGCCACTTAATCACCATTGTATTTACGCGTAGGTACGACATTTTTCTGTTCGTTTATCTTGTCGGATTATACCTATGTGTGTGTATAAACATTAAAATAATGATTTAATAATCAAGAAATGCCGTGCATATTTACAGGAACAAAGAAGCTAAATACATTTTATTTACATATTAAACAAGCTAACAGACTTGAAATATTATGTACATGTTTATAAAAAAGGGAATAGAATTATAGAGCATCAAAAAATTTGTTCTCATCGCTGTTATCAAGAAAAGTGCCCAAAAGGCTGGTAGCATTGCCACGTTGTTTGGTCAATGCTGATTCTTTAGCCAAAAAATAGGCCAGCTCTCTGGTCACGTGAAGAGTTGACCAACCTTTGTGATGTCTTGAAAAACCAGGTGGACACTCGGACCCACTAGCCTAGCAAGTCACAAGCCCTAGTGTTTCAACCCCAAACGGCTCGAGAATACCATAAATAACTCCCAAAAAGATTGGAATAAGAAACCCAGAATAGATAGATAGATAAAACCTTTATTTAGTGCACACAAAAGACATACACTACACACAAAAATACATATAAACTTTTACATAGATATGTAGATAGTGTATGCAGTAGGAAAACGTTCATTAGATTCAGGCAAAACATGTTATCTTTAATGAAAAATCTGTCAAGAGTGTTTTTTTTTTTTGAAAAATTATAACGTTAACTCATAAAAGTGGTACAAACCAATATTTTCTTATTAAAAACGACATATTGGTTCCTAATTTATTTGTTTTCCTTTTAAAATCTTAATATATATAAATCTCGTGTCACAATGTTTGTGCTCAATGGACTCCTAAACCACTTAACCGATTATAATAAAATTCGCACACCATGTGCAGTTCGATCCAACTTGAGAGATAGGATAGTTTAAATCTCAAATTATAGTCGCAATTTTAATTTATTGCTAATTATTTGTCTGTTATTATTTGACAGTCACAATTATCTGTTAACTCCAAATGATTCTAACAGATGTCGATACCTTTCGACTGGGTTCAGTAAGTAATCAATAGATGGAGCTGTGTTAAAAGTACCAACGTTTCACATAAGCTACAATTTAATGGCATAACCAGCACGTGTTGAATGCGAATTAAATCTTAATATATATGACAGGACAACGTCTGTCGGGACAGCTAGTAAATTTATAAAACTCCCAATGTCCCCGACAGTGACAAATAAATATCGCAAAGTTGATAAATTATAACTATTAGGGATGTGACATTAATTCGATTTGACAATAAACACATTACGGTAGCTTATTCGGCTGTTGCTTCTTCTGATTTTTTATTTATATTCTTTGATTCTTTGGTGTAAACAAATACGTACTTTCAAAAACCGGATAGTGGAACTACAGATGTTTTTTTTTAAATCACACATTTAGGTGTGATCTTTCTTAACATGTCAGGAAATACCCTTTCCATCCAATCATCCATTAATCTGCCTAGCCTTTCCCAACTGTGTTGGGGTCGGCTTACAGTCTAACCTCCACAATCCTTTTATCATCATTATCATATCAGCTAAAAACATTCACTGCTGGACATAAGCTCCCAAGAGACGATGCAATGACCGGCCTGCACCACCCACGTCCAGCGGCTTCTTGCAATAATCACTAAATCTAACTTCACCATGACGAAATGCCATAGCATATATGCACACAGGCCTCCTCCGGGAGTGGGCCTATCACGCAGGCCCAGTGCGGGTTGGTAGATGCCATATGTCTTAAAATTTTTGGGTTTAGGACAACCTGTTTCTTCATAATATTGTCCTTAATCGTTTTGAGAGCAGTTGTGTAGAAAAAATGTATACAAGGTAAAATACGTGTCTGGGTTCGAAGTTACGACCTACAACCCGTACGTCGCGGCTATTACCACAGGGCCGCACAGCTCAACGAAATGCCATAAGACAGCCCTATTTCCCGACAAAATCAATAACAATATCGTTCAGTTAATTCAATATAATAATTAGGCAACTGGCGACACAGTGGCGATAACGTCGTGTAATCGTGTTCCACTAATACTGAACACAACAAGCCGGGGTCAGCAGGGTGCCATGATAAAAGTCTTGTATTAATTTGCTGCTCTTAATATATATAAATCTCGTGTCACAATGTTTGTGCTCAATGGACTCCTAAACCACTTAACCGATTATAATAAAATTCGCACACCATGTGCAGTTCGATCCAACTTGAGAGATAGGATAGTTTAAATCTCAAATTATAGTCGCAATTTTAATTTATTGCTAATTATTTGTCTGTTATTATTTGACAGTCACAATTATCTGTTAACTCCAAATGATTCTAACAGATGTCGATACCTTTCGACTGGGTTCAGTAAGTAATCAATAGATGGAGCTGTGTTAAAAGTACCAACGTTTCACATAAGCTACAATTTAATGGCATAACCAGCACGTGTTGAATGCGAATTAAATCTTAATATATATGACAGGACAACGTCTGTCGGGACAGCTAGTAAATTTATAAAACTCCCAATGTCCCCGACAGTGACAAATAAATATCGCAAAGTTGATAAATTATAACTATTAGGGATGTGACATTAATTCGATTTGACAATAAACACATTACGGTAGCTTATTCGGCTGTTGCTTCTTCTGATTTTTTATTTATATTCTTTGATTCTTTGGTGTAAACAAATACGTACTTTCAAAAACCGGATAGTGGAACTACAGATGTTTTTTTTTAAATCACACATTTAGGTGTGATCTTTCTTAACATGTCAGGAAATACCCTTTCCATCCAATCATCCATTAATCTGCCTAGCCTTTCCCAACTGTGTTGGGGTCGGCTTACAGTCTAACCTCCACAATCCTTTTATCATCATTATCATATCAGCTAAAAACATTCACTGCTGGACATAAGCTCCCAAGAGACGATGCAATGACCGGCCTGCACCACCCACGTCCAGCGGCTTCTTGCAATAATCACTAAATCTAACTTCACCATGACGAAATGCCATAGCATATATGCACACAGGCCTCCTCCGGGAGTGGGCCTATCACGCAGGCCCAGTGCGGGTTGGTAGATGCCATATGTCTTAAAATTTTTGGGTTTAGGACAACCTGTTTCTTCATAATATTGTCCTTAATCGTTTTGAGAGCAGTTGTGTAGAAAAAATGTATACAAGGTAAAATACGTGTCTGGGTTCGAAGTTACGACCTACAACCCGTACGTCGCGGCTATTACCACAGGGCCGCACAGCTCAACGAAATGCCATAAGACAGCCCTATTTCCCGACAAAATCAATAACAATATCGTTCAGTTAATTCAATATAATAATTAGGCAACTGGCGACACAGTGGCGATAACGTCGTGTAATCGTGTTCCACTAATACTGAACACAACAAGCCGGGGTCAGCAGGGTGCCATGATAAAAGTCTTGTATTAATTTGCTGCCTTAGCCGTGACAGTGTTACTCACACTCTTAAAATAGATTGCGGGCTTGTAAAGTATAACTGTTTGTTGCAATTAGCTTCCCTTCCGTAATTAAAAAGGAACCCTTAGGTCCTTCCGTCTGTCTGTCCGCAGCTGAGACCAGAGACCCTTGATATTAGAAAGCTGTAATTTGACATTGGTATACGTATTAGTCACGCTGAATAAGAGGTAAAATAAATAAAAAAAACGTTTGTTTTGGGTACCTCTTCTAAATGTAAAGTGGGGATGTTCTTTTTTTTTCTCATCAACCCGGTGTGGTGTATCTATAGTTGGACAGGTCATTCAAAAATATTACGGGTTTGTGGCAGCATTTTGGGTGATTAATGATCCGTTTGTGAAATATTAAGATTTAGTGCTAATTTTTGTTGTAAAGGAAAACTATCTCAGCTAAGTGAGGTTTACAAGTCAACCAACTTACATTTTCAGTTGGAATATGGGAGAATATTTTTTTCAAGTAAAATTTACATTCGTAGGATAAATTCATCCCAACTACGGAACCTCTCGTGCTTGTCCGTCACGCGCTTGGCCGGTTTTGTTTTCTAATTAAACTATTTGTATTACAGCTGGGCATAGGTTTCTCCATAGTTTTCCAATTTTCATTGGGTTTTGTCTTGTCAGGCTAATCAGTCAGGAACGAGTACAGACGCCAGCACTTCAAGCTACCTTAATCTGTCAAATTTCTTTGATAGATTTTCAACTTTAACACCAAAAGATAAGGTTCAAATGGGAAAATTTGACAGTTTGGGATAGCTTGATCTGCTGGCGTCTGTACCTACATATCGTCACGCTGGTGGCGTTTTTGAGGCCTCCCTCCGTGACGACGCCTATCTTCAGGGACACTTACAAGCTCTTTGTAAATTCTGCCATTTTATGGAGTCAGAGGGAGACTATAGATACCAGTCCAGTGCTGGACAAAAGCACCAACATTCGCATAAAGTTTAACTCGATCCTCGGTTACTCAGCCAGCTGCTACCAGCCACCTTGCAAACGTCGTCACTCCAGCTAGTCGTCCTACCCTAAGTCGCTGCGTCCACCAAGCGATCTCTACTCAAGATGGCACCAACATCAATAGTCATCGGTTCTACGGCTAATATAGCTGGCCCATTCTGCATAAAACTAAAGTAAATAAAGGTATAGGAGGCGAATGGCCTCCAAGGATTGGATGACAAAGTGTCGTCGTCTTGCAAAATCAAAAGTCATTTATTCACACAGGCTGAGAGTCAGCTCTTTTTGAACGTCAAAATTACACAAGACAGTCCCCCCAAAACGCCCGCCCTTCACTACTGCCTAGTGCTTTCGCTGGGAAGAAGTAGCGCATCAAACTCCCCAGCAGTACAGCTGTCTGTTAAGTTAGAAGAACTTGATTCTATACAATAGTAGGTAATTAAAATTACGAAACACAAAAAAAAACATTAAATTTGCCATATGTCAGCTAGCACACGCCAATATACCATCAATATGCGGCGAGATGGGCGGAGGATATTATTTCCATCATGAGTAGAACCTAAATGATGGCGGAGGCACAAGAAAGGGGTGGTCAGCAGAGGGTGAAGTCAGGTTGTGGATGATGATGATGACATCTACAATTCAATTTTCAGTATCCATTTACGGGTTACCCGTTCCACTTTAAGTTCCATCGCTCTCAATAACCCTCCAGCAGTAACCTCACATCTTTGTGTCGCCGCTCCCTACGATACGAAGGTTATCACACTCTAATAAATAATTGAGTTGTCTTTTTTCAAGTAACCGCCACTGATAACATGTTTATTGAATATTAACGCTTTCGACGCAATTAAAAGTTAAGTTGGACGGTTTTTTAGGTCGATTATAGGTCAGTCGAACGCGGAATTTTAATCTAATGTTGGGGAAATCATATGATTGAGTCATTGCCTTCGTTTTTGCCATGATAAGTGTTTTAATGTGGAGTACGCGGAACCTGTTACTACGAAATCCGTACATGATTCCGAGCACATTCTGGTTACAGTTTGTGCATCGATGTCCCTGCCATCCTTTATAGTATGTCCAGTAACATTGGGACAGTCCCGGACGAAGATGAGCTTGTCGAAGCTCTAGATGGAGAAAAGAGGAAAGAAAGAAGACAGGGACGCCTTGCAGTGAAACAGGCTTTTAATGGCAGTGGTTGGCAATCCAGTATATGCTGCCGATCAGATGGCCCTGCCGAAGTGGTCACCATCGCAATTTGACATCTTAATCCTATTAACTACGTAACACTTACCAAATATAGACAAAGCTTCTTAAGAACGTGCAAAATTGTTACCTATTTTGGTAGGGTTGTCACAATAGGTGAAGACAAATTAAACAAAACATTTGTTATACAGTTTTATTATTCAGTATGGTTGCGTGTAGTGCCGGATGTAAAGAATAGCACCATCCCATCTCTTCCCGTGGGTGTCGTAGGAGGCGACTAAGGGACTTACTAGAGAATGGGCAGCAGCGTTCTCTATGTATTTTACCACCATACTGCGATGGCCAACCCGCCTGCTAAGCGTGGCGATTATGGCAAGCCCCCCAAATTGGGGGAGGCCTATGTCCAGCAGTGGACGTCTTCCAGCTGAAATGATGATGATGATAGAACACTTCACAAATTACTTACTCTAATAATTTTCTTTTTATAATTTTTGTTTTTTTAATAATATATTGTTTCTTTTAATGGTGTGCTAAATTCTGAATCTAACATAAAGTTTGTTCAAGTAATATAACGGGAAACACTCACATGACATATCAGTTTTTACTGTCGTGGTACCCCAGTGATTAAGGCACCTGCCTCTCATGTGTAGCGACCCTAGCGATGCGATTGCTGAATTGTATTTTTGATATTGTACGGGAGCGCCCGCGCCGGACTCGCCAGTCTCTTACATACCATCGCCCTGCCACGTTGCCACTGAGTCGCTTACGGCGCAAAACACAAAAAAAAAACTCAAAAACTATTGTATTATCACGTCGGGGTCAATGTGGGTTCAGGTAAAATGATAGGCGAGTCTGGATTAAACTGAATTAGATGAATATTTAATTAGGGTTCACAATACACGATTATAGATAACAGTAAATTAGGAACGTGGCAGGGCGATGGTATGTAAGCGACTGGCGAGTCCGGCGCGGGCGCTCCCGTACAATATCAAAAATGCAATTCAGCAATCGCATCGCTAGGGTCGCTACACATGCATGAGGTTGCGGGTACTAAACCGGGCAAGTACCAATGTGAATTTTTCAATTCATATGTACTTTCCTGAGTTTATTTAGGACATTACTGACATCCTGTGCCTCGGAAAGCACGTAAAGCCGTTGTTCCCGGTTGTCATTCGTAGATCTTTGACAGTCGTTACAGGACGCCAGAAAGTCTGACTATCAGTCTATACAAGAGTATCATGTTGCCCAATAACTGGGTTGTGGAGGTCTGAAAGGCAGTCGCTGCATGTAAAACACGGGTATTCAGCCGCATCCGGTTAGACTGGAAGCTGACCCCAAGCTATTTGGGAAAAGGCTAGAGAGATGATAATAACTAATTTATTAATATTTATTTTATTTAATGACAGACCGACTAGTAGCAAGAAATAAGAATGATATAGGTATTAATGATAAGTTTTCATTAAAAATGCTTTCTAAACGCGTGTTCAAACTTTCATGATCATGCTACTATAGCTGTTGAGGAGTTCTCTCGTGAGGAGACTATCCTGTCTGCAGCAGCAGTTTATGGTGAAGATCATGTTTAGCAAACAAAATTAAATTTAAATACAAAGTTTCGAGTCCATGCTACTAACTGTTAAAGAGTTCCTTCGTACGGAGACAATGTTGGCTGCAGCAGCAGTTCATGATAAAATCGTGTTAAACTATCAAAATTAAACTAACATACTAAATTTCGTGACCGTGCTACTACCCGTTGAAGAGTTCCTTAGTGAGGAGACAATCCTGGCTGCAGCATCAGGTTATATCTATCATATTATTGCATTGTTACTGAAATTACGGTATACAAAATTTCAGCTCAGTCAGACATTCGGGGAGTGGTTCAAATCTTACCTGCAATATTTGAACTTAACACACATTTACCTACCCACCCACATATCTACAAATGTTTAGTAAAAGCTTGTAATAACAATAAAAAGGTAAAACACACCGTATAGTACCCTCTTCTTATTAAAAAAAGGATCATACAATAAAATAAAGGTACTTACTTGAAAAAGTAATAATCAAATATTTACTTACCTATTGTACTCCTTGGGATAGTAAAAGTTTGATATATTGTTATTTTTTCGAGTATTATTCATACACACAGCACAATAAACAACCATTTTTAATAATAAAATACCACGTTTTTACATTAAAATATAAAAACTTGCAAATAACAAAACATACAACATGCGTCGCGCTAACCCTGAGATTGTCCACTGGTGGCTGTGCCAGCGTAAACCGGGTTTTTCCAGTCTCGCCGCGTACGCCACAAGCGGCCAGTGGTCACGCACACATGCCCCGCGTGCTTGTAGTAGTGCAACCACACCGATTCGCGCGGTTGTATGAAGCTTTGTCTCTGTTCCGTTTGTCTACTCATGTAGCTAAGTTGCGATTGCATCCCAGAAGCAATGATGAAATGTGTCATAGTTGTACCCGCAAACACATATAAAATATATAGAAATTATAGAATAAGTCCAACGCAAGTACCTTCGTGCTATGCAATTTAGATGTTTTCGAAAGAAAACATCTTATCAATCGCTTCTTAAAAAATACGATCTGCTTACATTACAGTCAAGACGCGTCCTCCTCGAGACAATGACGTTATTCAGTGTATGCCGAAATAAGTTTGATTGCCCTGACTTGGTTAACGGTTTGTGTTACCTGGTTCCTCGAACAGTACATGGACGGGAGGTACGCACCAGGCGACTCTTCGCTACCAGATTTTGTAGATCCAATGCTGGTATGCGCTCGCCGCTATACCGCTTAGTCGACACATACAATACGCGTTTTGGTGCAATAGACATATTATTTCTAAGCAGATATAAATTTAAAAAGGAGATAATTAAAATTCTAAAGGAACGGCAGTAGGCTCCATAGGTTTTACGCAATGTAGGTATAATTATTAATTGGCTATTTATATAGGATCCTGTGTGTACATCACGCATGATTTTTATTATTATTTTTTTTATTTTTTTCATGGTTTTTTTGTTTTTTTTTGTGTTGTTACATCTTATATAGAATATTGTTTGTGTCTTTTTTCTTCTTTTAATTTCTTTTTCAATAAGGTAGCCCTGCTACAGTTATCGTTTGCTAACAGCTTGTTTTTGTTTTTATTATACACTCGAGAGCAATGAATCCGGGTCACTTAAAGAATGTTAAAAATCTCGGAAACTAAAAATGATAGGTTAATGCAATAAATTGTATTTAATAGACAATGTAATACTCCTTAAATGAAAGTAAAAAAAATATGAGTCACCATACATTTTATTAACACAAAATTACATAAAGAAAAAAACTGCTGATCTCTCCTTAAAACAAAAATAGGAAACATGAAATTTTTGAACTTTATTACGATTTTCTTGAATTTTAATACTTCGTATTGCCTCCTCGTGCTTCCATTACTGCGTTTACGCGGTTTGGCATGCTGTACACCAAGTTCCTTATACGATTTTGGGGAATATTCTCCCATTCCTCTGTGAGAGCAATTTTGAGCTCACGAAGCGTGATTGGGGGAGGGTTTCGTTGTTTTACGCATCTGCCTAGCTCGTCCCAAGCATGCTCGATCGGGTTGATATCCGGGCTGCGCGCTGGCCACTCCATACGAGTAATGTTCATCTCTTGAAGGTAGTCATTCACAATCCTACCTGTATGAGGTCGGGCATTGTCATGCATAAATATAGCATCCTCACCTAAATTGACCATAAATGGACCAACGTGATCATTGAGGATTTCTTCCACATATCTTACGCTAGTTAAAGAGCCGTTTTCTATGATCACCAGCTCTGTGCGACTTTCAGAAGAAATTCCGGCCCACACAAGTACAGACCCACCACCGTAGGCTACTTTTTCTTCGATGCATGCTTGCTTGAATCTTTCCCCTGGTCTTCGATACACTCTGTGTCTTCCATCGTGCTTGTAGAGCATAAATTTTGATTCGTCGGAGAACATAACTTTTGACCAATCTTCAATACTCCAATTTACGTGGCTCTGGGCATATCTTAGTCTTGAAATACGATGCCCACGCTCCAGTTTAGGGCCGTTTGCAGGTCTAAGGGGTTTTAAGTTAGATTCAGCAAGCCGACGTCTTACTGTCCATGCACTTGGGTTACTTCCTCCGAGGCGTCGAAACTGATTTGTGAGTTCAGTTCCTGTGAGAAAGCGATTTCGAAGCATGGTGTTCACCAAGTATCGGTCTTCTCGTGCTGTGGTACACCTGGTTCTGCCCGTTCCTGGTCTGCGTAGGTTAGAACCAGTTTCTTCGTAACGTCGGAGAACTCTTTGTACTGTTGACAGCGACACACCGACAGTCCTGGCTGTATCGCGCTGACTCCGGCCGGTTTCCAGCATTGTAAGTATTCTGGTGCATTCTTCAGGCGTAAGCGACATAATTTCAGCTTGAATAATGAATATAGAGCACTATCAACATGGTTTATGTACCCACATAAATGACAGATTACAAACAAAAGCAAAACCAAATGCTGTAATTTCGTAGTTCCATCTTCGAAAGTGGCCCTTTTTCAAATTAGATTTTTTTATGATATAACTTTACAATAACTATGAAGTTTTAATACCTTCATTTAAGGAGTATTACATTGTCTATTAAATACAATTTATTGCATTAACCTAGCATTTTTAGTTTCCGAGATTTTTAGGATTCTTTAAGTGACCCGGATTCATTGCTCTCGAGTGTATAATTAGTAATCTGTGGAAAATGTTGTGGGTAGTATATTTGTTAAGTTTAATTTTAAGATTTTTCTGTCTATGCATAATATACTACTGTTTGTTTTCCCAAATGAAATAAATAAATAAATAAACATCTTTTATTAATTCGAAAGTAGCTCTGTCTGTCTGTTAACTTTTAACACCTGTAAGTCCATGTTCACACGGACGTAAAAATATCGCGGCTGGATTTTTTCGTGCACTGGATCTGCAACTCTATGCTTAGCACCGAGAAGAAAATCCAACAGTGTGTTTTTCCGACGCGCTGGGATGCACTCTGTTGGATTCTCATGCTCAGTGACAGTGCGCGATACAAAAATAACATCCGTGCGAACGCAGTCTAAGTGGTGAATAATAACTGGCGAAATGTGGGTGTACAATATTATCTTCTATCTAACCCTTGGGCATAATACAGGCGTGATGTTATATATGACAACATATATCCTACTGATATTATAAATGTGAAAGCCTGTATGTTTATATGTTTGGATGTTTGTTACTCAATCGCGCAAAAACGGCTGAACGGATTTGGATGAAATAGCACACATACAGTTTATAATCTGGATTAACATATAGGATACTTTTCACCCCGGTAGTAGGTACGTTCCTTTGGGATGATTTCGGATGTCCACACGGGCAAAGCCGCGTGCAAAATCTATGTTCTATGTTATGGGTTTGATTTCCTCAGTTAGTCCTTCAAGTGGACCATTGTGCGTGAGCCATGGCGGCCTTCGGTTGTTATTCCAGCCAGCCCACCTCCCTCCAGAAGTTGGCTATAACTCCTGGTCTGTTGAGAATATCCGTGTACCATTTGGGTTCCCCGAGGGTTTCTGTTCTAATCTGGGACGCCTGTGCATTCGAAAAGCACATACGCAACGGTTTCCTCAGCCTCTATGCAAGCCCTGCACAAGGGGTTGTCCGTTATGCCTATTGTGTATAAGTGTTTGTTTAGCGGGCAGTGTCCTGTGATGGTACCAGTCACCAGACGCAGATCTTTTCTGTCCAGGCGTAACAGACGTCTGGTCAACCTGCCATCCAAGGATGGCATTACATCCCTAGACTGCCTGTAGCCTGTTGTCAGGGTCCACCAGCTCTCCGCTTGTGTGTGGGTCTATTCCTGAAGGCCCTGAAGCCACCTGCGTAGTTGGTTGAAAGGGATGGGCACGATGGGTTCGGGCCACAGAATGATGCGCTGGATCCTGGCCAGTTCGTCAGCAGCATCGTTGCCTAGTGATCCGCTGTGTCCTTTTATTTATTGCAGCGTCACAGTGATGCGGTTAGAAACTGCTACTGTTTCTAGTGTATTGTGACATTCTAGTGTTAAACACGATGTAATGTATTTCTTCCCTAGGGATTGGAGAACTGAAGCACTGTCGGAGAGTATACGTATGTGGGTGTCCGTGAACCTCCTGGCCTCTATGGCGTACGCCGCTTGTATAATGCCCACACATTCCGCTTGGAATACCGTGTTGAACATTCCCAGCGGGCTGGATATGTTTATGTTAAGATCTCGTGAGAAAACTCCGACTCCGGTTCCGGAGGCGGTCCTTGATCCATCATTGTAGACTCTTAGCTCCTCCGGGCCTAAGTGATAGTTGTAGTGTCTCTGGAAGATGTGGGTGAACTTGGCAGATCAAATCCCAGCAGAGCAAAAAATAATGTGAGTTCTATTCGCATGCGGATGAGTTCTCGAGTTCCTTATACTTCAAAAAAGTAGTTCAGGAGTTTTTGCGTGAAAAAAAGTCGAATTAAAATATGCTCTGCTAACTTCCGTTAGCAGATCATTTTTTCCAAAATTAAAATTGAAAATTGAAAACTGATTTAGGCACACAGTAGTGAGTTCTATACCTAGTTCCTAATACTTTCCCGAAAGAGTTCTGCCGACCTAAGTCATGAAATAAATAAAAAATAAAATGTTACCCGCTACAAGAAAAAGAAAATCATTTTCCGAAGATGGATCAAAAAAAAGTTTGAGCGGGAACTGACGGTTTCTTATGCACCGCTAAAAACTCTGACTCAGGTATCAGCGGCTTGATGTGCTGGCGTCTGTACACTACAAAATATACAATGGGCGCTTTCCACGATCTCTTCCAAGCTAATGAAAATTCTAGGCCTCCTCTGTTTGGCGTTTTCATTGACCATCCCCCGATTTGACAATGCGTTGATCAAAAAATTACCTACAACTTACAACGCCAATAAATATAATTTTTTAACTTTTTCGTCTTTGTTTGGGTCGGGGGTTTTTAAAATTTTAAATTTAACTTTTATTTCCTGCTTTTTAAACTTAATGTCTCGCATAAATCTGCGCAGCGTTGCGTATCCCGCAGTGAAGTTTGTTACTAATTTATCCTCCTTATATTCCTTGAATGACAATGAATAGGTTATAGATAAAAATCTATAACCTATTCATTGAGACCTTTTCAATGAGCCCAAACACCGATACTTCTGCTGTTTGTTGGTAAGTAACTTGGGTATCCTGGAAATTCCAAGTGATGCTCCAGCATCAGTTCGAGGTTACTTTGTTCGTCTAATATAATTGAAGTAATAGTATACCAAATTTTGACTTGATCAGACCCGTGGAAGATGCTGAAATCCCTCGATCAACCAGAAAAGAGCTGATAATTTTCAAACGGCTGAACCGATTTTGATGAAACATATCTAAGAACACTCCCGACTAATTCAGCTTTCAAAATCAAAATCGGTTCATCCGTTCGGGAGCTAGGATGCCACAGACACACACACAAACACTTCAAAATTATAACACCCTGTCGTTTTTGCGTCGGGGGTTAAAAAGCAAATAAAAAAGAAAATGGCGGATGATATCAAAAAAAAATCAAATCAAATCAAATCATTTTTATTTCAGGCACTGCATAAGTACGTACACACAAATACATTTCACCCATAGTGACTACATGTCATAAATAAGCAGATATATTGTTATTACATGGTTATTACTAAGTTATATTAAGTAGGTATTTTAGGTAGGTATTACAAATTATAGATTAAATTAGATAAGTTAATACATTATTAGAAATTATTATTAGATAATTATATTTGATAGATTAAATTAGATAAATTAATTCTTCATTATTAAGAAAGATATAAGTTCATCGGTTTGTTGATATAAGTTCATCGCTTTTTGTGGTCTTTGTTTTTAGACTGCCAAATTACTGCTTGCTAGCTCATGATCGTTTCTACGAAACACTCTTTTTGACACCATCCGCGCGTCACTTGAGATCACACGCGTATAGTGTACCTAGATGCGTTCCAACCAAGCGCGATCCTTTCGTCACGGGGCAAAATACCAATCGGGGAACGTCGCGAAGCGTGAACGCAAACACGCGAAACCATCAACACTCGCGTTTCAAGGATTTCGCAGGCTTTTGTGCCGTGAGTGTACGACCCGCTTAAAGATATAAACAGAGACAATCTAATATTCTACATACAGACCTTATTAAAGCCGAACTGAACTATAACCAGCCAGTGCGTCCCGCTGTCAATGACCTCACAATTCCAATATCTGACATAACTTATAATTCAACTTTTTCACATTGAGTTAGATGTACTAACGTTTTTTCATTAATAAATATCATAATTCGTGAATATCTCAATTGGGATTTTTAGAATCATTTCCATTACCAAATATTTGCGAATAGCTAGACCAACATGGCTGAACCGCCAACCACCATCCAAAAAGAGTTGCCAGGCTCCGGCCGCGGCGGCCCCGACACCATCGAAAGCGATCCAGGCGACATCAACCCAACCACTTACTACCGACACAATGAAGACGACATGTTTATTATTAATACGACGGTAAAGCCGATTATGAGACCAGAAGAATCGCACATAACACCCGTTTATGTTTTCACTGCTATTTTTGGTTTAATATTTATCATAGCGCCGTTATTTGTAAGGCGAGGACCTAATAGGAGGTAAGACCATAATCTTATCCAAGTCATTAGAATGATTGGGTAAGTCGTGGGCATACGCTTTTTTTTTGCGTGTGTAAATCGTCAGCAATATGTTCTGCCCTGGATGAGGGGTACGTCAGACTCTTACTGACTAAAATTACGCTTTCTTCTTCATCAACTACCTTTGGCCAGGGTGCTGCGGCACTTGTGCAGTTCGTCGCGCTCCCCCGGCCAGGTATGAGACCACATCTTCTATGCGATAGGCTCTGCAGCCGCAGTTCCTATTGAGGGGCACGAGCGTTACAAGCCGCGCCGCCGTCTCGGGCCTGTGTCTGTTCAGGCGACAAACTCTTCACATCTGCAACGTACAAGCCACAATCAGGTTACGTCCTATTAGAAAGCGATTGAAGGTTCGGTAAACCGGAACGTGTGGTCGCAGCAACAGAGGGCGCACCAACAGAGGACACTCCAACGTCTCCAACAGAGGCACCGACAGAGGGCGCCTTCCGGTTTTCCGAACAAAGAGTGACTTATGTAAAAACGCAAAGATCTCGTATTCGCTTCCCTTTCTATTAGGACGCGGGGTGAAATATGCGCTTTTATATGTTTTGACTACTTGCAAAGGACTCGACTCTCTGTAAAGTATTATTGCTACCGAAAATAATTCGTCAAATAATGTATTTACATTGTTTATAATATGGGCATATTTAACAGGTTAGCAGGGACATCGACGCGCGAACTAAAACCATGAATTCAGCACATGATTATAGACCACTTAGTATATAAATGATTCGTCAGTTATTTAAAAAAAATCTGTTGTTTCATAGAAAAGTGCAATACATACCTGCGCGGTCAAGATGTACTGAACAGCATTTTTTTTTTATAATTGACGAAGCAATTCAACGCAGGGGTTTCAGAATCATATAATAAATCCCTGCCACACTGTATAAGCTAATAGCCTCGCTATATTATGTCCTGTCTATTTCAACTCATTTGAATTACAATAACAAATTAACGATTTAATTTTATTTTCAGCATAACACGAGTCTGTATAATGTTATCTACAGTCTGCTGCTGGATATTGTAAGTAACAAATTCACATGATATACAATTTTCTTTATACAAGGTGTAACTTAAATAACGCACAACCTCTGAAGGGGTTATTTTACTCATCATTTTCAACAACTTTTACTATGGGACCAAACCTAAAATTGCGAAAAAAAAATCAGCTGTTCCATACACTTGTATTCACATAACTCGTCAAAATGTATGGAACAGCTGATTTTTTTTTCGCGATTTCAGATTTGGTCCCATAGTAAAAGTTGTTGATAATGGTGAGTACAATAACCCCTTCAGAGGTTGTGCGTTATTTTAGTTACACATTGTATGTACAAGATAAAATTTTAACCAGTAACTGTAACCATAAATTTTAAGCACATGATTTTAGACCCGCTAGCATAAAAATTTCATCCGTTATGCAAAAAAAAATCAGCTGTTCAATACATTTTGACCGCGTATAGTTGTCAAACAATTTATGGCCCGTTTTGACATTTGTCATCGCGACGTAACTAGTGAAGTAACCATTCGACTCGATACTCGATACTCACAATAAACCGATTCAAGTTTGTATGACTATTTGATCGATTTGATTATGTATTGTAAAGTGCTTCTGCGACGCGATCTTGCACTTGCGTTACGGGCAATAAAGGTCCACCATTAACTGATTCGCGTTCGAAGTATTCGGTTAACTTCGCAACCAATTTGCGTGACTGGCTGTTGATTGTACAGACGCCAGCACATCAAGCTACCCTAAACTGTCAAATTTTCCCAATTGAACATGAATCTTATTAATATACTAATGTAATAAAGTTGAATATCTATCAAAGAAATTTGACAGATTGGGGTGGCTTGATGTGCTGGCGTCTGTACGTCCGCTTTTCGATATGTTGAAATAGTCCGTACGATATAACAACAAACACTAAAATCAAGTCTAAATCACTATCTTTAAATTCAATGTCCAAAATAGAAGAACGAAGGTCAACGTGATAATAAACAGAAATAGTCCAAAAGGAAAGCCGAGTCGAGAAAAAAATATCAAACATCAACGAGCGCACAGTCAACTACACAAGATGGCGAACGAAAGACTGCGCAGTGCGCGTGTGGACGCTAAGTCACGTGCCGCTTGGTCAGAGACAAGCCATTCTATAGAAACCTGTGTCGCCAATTCAAAATTTTACTTACGGCTTTGAGTGCCAAGCTCATTCTTTTCAGTAAAGATTACTACACAATATTTAATTACTATTAAAATCGAATGAAGCTGCTGAAATTCAGTAATTAATTGGTTGCAACACTAGTATTTAAAAAAACAAAGACTGAGAACGTAACTGTTTTTGAGACGTTTCGTAATAATTAGAAATTGCATGCTACTATAGTAGTACTTTATAAAGTAAGCGCAAAAAGAATACTCGCAATATATTCTATCATATTATATAACGCGCCAAAAAAATGTATGTATTTTTTTTAAACACTTTCGGTTTTATTCATAAAAAGTTATCGAACATCGTAACAGTTGTTAAAGTCTGATTTTCAAAGAGAAACCAGACTTTAGCAACTGTTTAGAGGTTCGATAACTTTTTATGAATAAGGCCGTTTATGTAATTAATTATTATTTTATTGTTTCTTTCAGTTTCGTTCCAAGTTACATTCTAGGGTCTTTCTCAAATGTCAAAATGGTACTTTTATTTTTTGACAAATTGAGGTATTGCACTTTTTTATGCTTATTTCTTTATTTTTCTTTTATATTTTTTTTTTGTGTATAACCGACGGAAAATTACTACGCTTGGAGGTCTAGAATCATATTATGCTGAATTCATGGTTACAGCTTGCGCACTGGTTAAAACTTTATCCTGTGCAAGATATTTATCATAATTATAAGGTATTATAGTAGAGCAGTGGTGCCTCAGTGGTAAAAGCCCCGACTTAGGCGGTGACTTCTTGAAAACGCTCAAAATGGTGGTTTTTTAAACAAGTGTATCTTAATATTGAAAGCAAAAAAATATATGATATTTTCAAGTCTTTTTTGCATAAAGTGATGGAACTCAAAACATCATTAAACATAATTTAATGCATCAAAAAAATCATCAAAGTCACCTCTTTGGGGTCCGCAAGGGCCGATGCCTGCCAGGGGTGCGGGTTGTTCGAAAGAGATACCGCGGCCCCTGGCACACAGGCAACTGAGGGAACACGGGTGGGTTTTAGTCAGTAAAAGTCTGACACGCCCTCCCGCTCCACCCAGAGCGGGAGAAGTTATTTGATGATTTACCACCCAAAAAAAAAAAAAAAACCTCTAAATTATCTTTAAAACCAGTTTATCCCTTCAATAACAATTATAAATAAACCATAAAATTCCAAATGCCAAACTGCATCCAGTGATGGATTATTTATTATTAAATAGTTAATACCTAATTTTATACGATTTTATTTACATTTTTACGACAATGCTTGCTCATTTATTATTCGAATTTATTACAACAGATTTTAACCCGTATCGGATTGCAATAAGAACTATTATCGCTCATAACGACAATATCTAAAGTTACCAGGGCCTTAAAGGTTGTCGGTCGTACCCAGGCAGGCGCTTTACTTTAAGTAAATAAATTCATCACCACTGCTTTCATAACGGTTAACATTTTGAGGAAACCGACATGTCCTAGAACCAAAAATTCGAGCACATTCGACACACACTTTCGACATGAGACATCCGCCAACCTGTACCGGGCGGTGGGCCCGCGTGGTGGATTATGGCCCACTCCCTGCCTGTCTTTGTGTCCCAGCAGTGGGAATTATGATAAGGTGTAATAATAAAACTCAAATGTGTTGTTTTTTTTAAATATAAATATAGAGTATTGTGAGATAAACGCATTGACTGTTGGGTAATAACGATTAGTGGTATTTTGTTTTTTTAATCTTACATTTCAAACATATCTAACTCATGTAATGGGTCTTTGGCCTTGTTATGTTACTGTAAAATAAATAAATACATGGAAATGCAATTCAATTCAATTCAATTTATTCATTAACAATTTACATTGTGTTTGAAATATTACTACATAATAAAAATTAAAATAAACACCCATAAAAACACTTAACACAACAACATTAAAAACATAAGTCACATACAATAATATTAATCGATGTCAATTCACTAAAATTTAAAACAGTAAAAAATTAAAAAAGTACCAATAAAATAGTTTCATATCAACGTCAATAAATAAAAGGAATAATAATACAGTTGTCACAAAAAAAAAAAAAAACAGACAGTTACTTAAGTTGACAGGAAAAAAAATCAAAATAAATCGGTTGGTCATATTTTAATATCACATAACGTCAACGGAGTAAAGACACTTATCTAATAGGAACGCTTGAACATTTGTTTTAAAAGCAGATGTATAAATCAAGCTTTTGCTCTAATGCTCTAATGTACTCTCCTTAATATTTCAGTTGGACAACTACGTATATAGTCCAGATGAACCCTCTGCTAGGACCTCGCATGAGCAACCATTCGTTAGCCTGGATTGGACATAAATGGGTAAATATTTTAATTTATAATTCTTATTTATTAGATGGTAAACACCTGAGGGGCAATTCCCGTTTTTTTTTAAAGATGTCAGCACCAACTGGTGGGGTCCGCAAGTGCCGATGCCTGCCAGGGGTGCGGGTTGTTCGAACGAGAAACCGTGGCCCCTGGCACACAGGCAACTGAAGGAAAATTTGGTATGGTAATTTTATTCTGGGTGCATCGTTTTCACACATAATCATATAATGAATGTAAATATTGTACTTGAAACATTTTAAAAGAGTAACGGTGGAGTTTCTTGCCCATTCTTCTCCATACGAAACTACATTTTGGAAGGGGCGACAAGAATCAATTCTATTTTAATGTAAATGTTGACGTTCAAAAGTGCCTTTTAAGTGCCTATTTGAAATAAATGCTTTGACTTTGACTTTGGAACACGGGTGGGTTTTAGTCAGTAAAAGTCTGACACGCCCTCCCGCTCCACCCAGAGCGGGAGAAGTTATTTGATGACTTCCCATCATCAAAAAAAAAACCCACCTGCACACGAACCACAGAGGCCAATCTGGAAATATCTTAACCGATTGGGGGCCTAGGTGGTGCTGTAGAAACGATCGGGCCAAATGGGGTACCATCGACCATTTCCAAAAGTAGTGCCAGTATGGAGCCCCGTCACAAAATTTGGTCACCTTGTTCCCTGACTATTATACTCTGCCACTGAGCTGAACAGGACCCCGCACAAAGTGATAGGACGAAGCCATTTCACTTCGCAGCCACAGGTCGGTTATAGAAATAATAACTTTGAGATGTTTCAGGGTCACGACGCCGCTTCCCTGACCGCGGCCTCCCTGAATGACACAGATAAAACCACGGAAAGAATGTTCAGCACAGAAACCTCGACCGAACCAGTGGATGATGACAAAGATCTCAGAGCTGCAGATGACCCGAATCTCAAAGAAAACGCTGATGCAAACGAACTCGGCCCTGTTTCCGCTGGTGGAAGAGATACCACTGGAACATAATTCTTGGATGGAAGTGACCCCGGCCCTGGTCCGAATGATGGAAGTGACCCCGACCCTGATCCCAAGGAAGGAACTGACCCCGGCCCTGGTCTAGTAATTCAAGGATGTAAGTGACTCCGACCCTGGTCCATTATTATTCATTGGTTTATGTTAAATTAAGTATTAAATTTAGTTTACTGATTTCTATTCGCTTTATTTATAATACAGACTAGTTATAATATAATAGATGAGTATTCTGTAATTGTTTTTTTTTCTGTCCCGTAGAGAAGGAACCCATCGTTAAATTTCTTTTGTTACCAGATTCAAAACGGTAGTAAAAAACTATTAAATCACACATATATACTTTAGTACATTATGGTACAAGTGTGTAATGTTGGTGATTACCGCTGAGGCGCCATTGAGACCCGAGCCGTAAGGTGAGGGTCTTAAGAGAGCCGAGCGACATTTTTCAACACACTTGTGAAGAAAATAATACTAAAAAAATATTTTATTTAGTAGATAAAAAGTTTATTTAGAGAAACAATTAGTAAATGTGCAGTTAGAAAAATTATAATTAACTGTTTTTGATGGCATAGCGGTCTCAACAGATAGATTATTTACTGAAATACTTTCATGTTGTATTGTTATTTGAGATGGTTCATTATTCGTGTAGGTAGGTGGAATCCAATCATTGGATGTATACTTGGTGTTCCGCCAGTAGGACGAAGAAGACTGCGTAATTGCGTATTCCTGTTGTTTTGCCATGGTATGAAATTTTGGTACGCTAATAGATATTTGTCCTTGGAGTTTTCAGGTAATAAACTTTCCAAAACGCATCTTATATCGGGCGGTGTACAACATAAATAAAACTAGTACTTGTAGACATTTTAATTAATAATAATTATAATTTCATCAGTGAAAACGAGTTTTTTTTTTTTTTTTGGTTTTGGCTTCGCATGGTTTGTGCATTTAACCACTGTCAAGTAATTTTTCTTTTCGATCAAGTAAATGCCCCGACATCGGGCACGAAGTTACGAAACAGTCAAGGTCGACTTTAGTTAGTCAAATCAAAGTTATTGTAAAGCGGTAGTAACTTTACAACAACCTAGTACGAGTTTTTGGGGGGAACACGAAAAGTCCACGTTAGTCAATTTACACTTGTGTACTCACACGTAACTAAATTGAATAATTCACTACCAAAATTATACAATTTAATTCGCTATTTCACTAAATTTAATGAAAATTAAAATTCGTGCGACATGTTCCAACGCGATCCCGCCAAAAACTCCGTGAAAACGAGTTGTGAATTTTTTTTTCGCAATGGCGGGAAAAATTAATCAATTTTCCTATGCGCGCGCATCTAACAATGGCGATCGGCCATAGACTAAAAGAATGAGGTTTCTTTTTTTTTGGCTTTTCGAAAAGCCACGTACAAAATGAGGAATTCAAAGTTTTCTTTATTACAGAGAAAACAAAAGTTATATTTGAGTGAAAGTTTTATTTATTAAAAACGTGCAAGTTGGAATTATCTATTTAAATACGAAGTTGCTCGAAATGAGCAAGCAATAGGTACATAATTTATTTGTACTATTGAACACATCTTTTTTGTATCGAAACTTTTTTAAGAACAAAGCAACTCAACCAATAAAATAAAAAAAATCCCTGTATCTCACTTGTGAATAATAGCAATGAAAAAGTCACAGTTTAATTATAGGTGTCATTATGTGCCTAATTGCGGTGAAATTAGAGCCATTTTATGAGCAAGTGTGTTGAAAAAAATATTATTTTATAGAGACAAAAGGGTATAGAATCGATCTGGCATCGCCCGCCGCCATTTTGTTTTTTTTTTTTCGAAATCGCGGCGCACGATGAAAGTCGTAAGTATGTATGGGTAGAGGACACATAGACGAACAAAAAATGTCAAGTAACATGGTACCCCAAAGTGTTACGTTACCGAGATATTTAAAAGTAAAGATCGACATATGAGTACAACGACAATCATTCAAATAGTCACGTGTCTATAGGCGTCAGATAGTATCCAAATAATCGTTCCCAGGTTAATTATTATTATTATTACTGTTCATTGGAAGAGGTTCATTACATAAATTGATTATTATTATTACTGTTCATTGGAAGAGATTCATTACATACTACTAGAAGCACGAGAAAACTGCGCCGCGATTTCGAAAAATAAAACAAAATGGCGGTGGCAGCTTCCATACAAAAAAGTTCGTACCCCTTTGCAAAAAAATCTTTCATACAAGTATTGCCGAGTATTAGTTAGTAGGCCATATTATATTTTATGTTAAAATACGAATTTTCACAAGGATTAATTCGCGCAGAAGGTGGTAGGGACATCGACGCGCAACTTGTTACCATTGTGACACTTGCCCTTTAGAGGGTTGTCAGCAGGTAGGTATGTAGGGGTTTGTAAATAATAAGAGCTCGATGATCCAGTACACTTATTATTTATTGCCTAAAATTCCGTGGCCGTCTCAACTTGATTGCAGAGGGTAGTAATGGGTAGGGAACACTGGCCTGAACCGTCTCCAAGGTGATGATGGTCCCGTCACAGACTTTGCCCGCAACTAACGGCTCCAGTTCCAGGTTCTGTGTTCGTTAATTATTCAGCGTAGGGTAGGCGTAAGTCATTCCGCAGCAGAGGATCTTCTCCAAGCGTCCTCCTTGATGCCGGAACCACGACGACGTGGCGAAAGGGTTGAAAGGTAGACTATAATCCTGGAAATCCAGACAGAAATGGAAGCGTAAGCAAGCTGTCGGAACCACGTTTCGTAGGTTAAAAGGTCACAGTGTCCCAGATAGGAAGGTAGGAAGAAATACAGCAGAAAACTAGTTTTAAGAAATTCTAGGCGCACCTTACAGTTAGCACTTCTAATAAAATACATGGAAACTTACCCCAGCGGGATTTAGCGATGTTATCAAAATTATTTAAGTAAGTAGGTTCGGAGCAAGCGACACAGCCGTCACTTCAAGCGCTCTCAGTTTGACTAATCATCGTCCTTACCAGGCCCAACCGAATCGACACTTCTCGGCGACGCTCGCTAATGATCGTTTTAGAGATGCGCGGGCGCATAGAACGAAGACCCTTTAAGTAAATAAACGGTCGGAGGTTCCGTACAATATTATTTAATTGTAATGTTGTATTTAAGTGTTAGGTTTACTTATAAATATTATGTTAGGTTATTTTTTGAAAGTTTTGTGTAATTATAGTATAGTTTTAAGTTTAGATAGGTTTGTTATTATTAAGGCTTCTTAGACTAAACTCTTTTAAATTGTAACTTGCAAAGCGCAACGTTACAGTACCCCGCCAGAAAGCGAAGGATTTTGCGTACTAGTTGCAAAATCCGACTTGCACTACTAAACTAAACTGACTAAAACGTGCAGACGTCACTTTCATACCTCACGCTAATAGTCACCTTTCATAAAATCATCCAGTCTACTAATACAGACTTGAGACCATAGCAGCAGAGTAATAACCAAATTATTAAATAATTATACTCAATTAGCAAGTTTAAATGTATTAAAATAGTATTATTTATTTAACACATTGGAGTTTAAGTAGTAGATTTTAGTTTAATTAAGGCTAAGTTAGGTACTATGATATGCTATGTAATGAGTTTAGACTTTATAGTTGTTAAGTTTGATATCTTTGATATGCCAAGACCCTAGCGGTTTTCCAGACATATCAGCAAGATCGTAAACAAGTGGGGACTTTTTACCAATAACTTTACATTTTATGAACTTTGCCGCTAATTTTTTATTAAAATATTTATCCTTATCACTCTGATAAAAAGTCCTTCTCCAAACAATGTCACCAATATTAAATTCGGCAGGTCTTCTGCGTAAATTATAATGTTGACAATTCCTACTATGAGCCTGTAGTAATAGTGCTTGAACCTTATTAAATATACTAGACAACACACCTAAATTCTCAGCGTAGGAATCACGAGGTTGAAAAACAATATCTTCATCGTTTTCCGTATCAACGTAGTGCGATCCACAAGCAATTAGTTCACGCCCGTACACTAGAAACGACGGAGTAAAACCGGTTACCTCATTAACAGAACTATTCACGGCGAATTGTATTTTAGGTACCAGCTGATCCCAAACGCGTTGATCGGTAGTGATAAAAGTTGAGATAGCGGTCATTATTGTTTTGTTATAACGCTCGACTGTATTAACATGTGGTGAATATTTAGGAGTAAAATGTATTTTAGGTACCTTATATTTGTCAAACATTTGTTTTAGCGTAACACTTATGAATTGTTTACCATTATCAAGTATCACTGTAGAAGGTATACCATGTATTAGAAATACTTGTTCCTCTAGGATCTTAGTAACAATTTCGGCTGTCGCGCGCTTTATTGGAAATAGTAAGCAGTACTTACTAAAGCAACAAGTCACGACTAGGATGTAGGAGTTTTGTTTTCTAGTAGTCGGTAGTGGTCCTACTAGATCTATGCTAATAACTTGAAAAGGTCTAGAACATTGCTTAGGTCTACCCATTTCACCTAAGGGAGCATGAGTTTGATGTTTATGTGCAATACAGACATCACATGACGTAACCGCTTTCACGACATCAGCATGCATTCCAGGCCAATAGTACCTGAGACTTACCCGCTTGTAAGTTTTAAATATACCAAAATGACCAGCGGTTGGTTCAGAGTGGTTTTTTAAGATGACCTCCGTTCTAGACTCTGCAGGGATCACCTCCTTCCACTCAAACTCTTTATTTAGGGGATGTTTGGTTTGCGTGTATCGGAATAAGCGATTATTTTTTACTAAATAGTTAGGAAAAGATGTAGGAGAACTCTGGCAACCGTTATATATATTTAAGTACCACTGATCACTAGAAGCTGCAATGTTAGGATTAGTGACTATAGCAGAAACTTGGCATGCACGAGACAGTGCATCAGGAATGATATTATCCACGCCACGACGGTGTTTAATTTCAAAATTGAATGCCGAGAGACGAACACCCCAACGAGCTAGACGACCAGTAGGGTTGTTTAGGTTAATAAACCACTTGAGAGCCGAATGGTCTGTATATACAATAAACTTTTTCCCATTATCAAGGTAGCATCTCCAGTGTTCTAAAGCTACTAATACAGCGAGAGCCTCTCTTTCAGTGATGCTGTAATTCCTCTCTGAACCAGTCAAGGTTCTACTTGTGTAGGCTATAGGATGCTCGACTCCATCTATAGTCTGAGTTAATAAACCCCCAACACCATAATCACTCGCGTCGGTATGGACTTCAAACGATAGGTCAAAGTTAGGACATGAAAGAATCGGAGCAGAGACAAGGAGTTCTTTTAGTTTCGTGAAAGATTCATCTGCTTCTGTAGACCAATGGAAGGGATTAGATTTCTTACTAGTTGAAGTAAGTCTGTTTAAAGGGCCAGCTATTGAGCTAAATTTAGGTACAAACTTACGATACCAGGACGCGATTCCAAGAAATCTCTTTACCTCTTTTTTATTTGTAGGTGTAGGGTAATTTAAAATGGTATCGACTTTATCAGAATTGACATGAAGACCTTTAGAGTCAATGACGTAACCTAGATATTTAAGTTGGTTTCGAAAGAAAACTGATTTTCCGAAGTTTATGGTTAAATTAGCCATAGTTAATTTCTTGTGGACTTTTAGAAGAAGAGAAATATGATTTTCAAAATTAGAGCTTATTATAACAATGTCATCGATGTAGACGAAGACAGAATTTTCAAACTCAGGGCCATAGAATAATGAGTCAACGAGCCTCTGTTGAGTAGCAGGCGAATTCGTCAATCCGAAGGGCATTGTAACAAATCTGAAAGTACCGCGATGAGGAATATAGAAAGCGGTCTTGTTTCTATCGTTCTCTGTAATGGGAATTTGCCAGAAAGCCTTGGACAAATCGATGCTACTTAGATATTTAGCGTTACTTAAATTATCCAAAATCTCAGATATATAAGGCAACTTGTAGGCGTCCTTTTTAGTAACCGAATTCAATTTACGACTGTCTAGACAGAATCTAAGTTTACCGTCTTTTTTAGGCGTCAATAGAACAGGTGAAGACCATGGGCTCTCACAGTCTTCAACAACACCCAAAGATAACATTTCGTCTAGTTGCTCAGATAATATACGTTGTTTCTCAGGAGAAACCCTGTAATATCTTTGCCTAATTGGTAGGGCATCACCTGTATCTATATGGTGCGTTACTAAATTAGTTCTGCCTAAGCCACATGTTTCAGATGAAATATTCTTAAACTGTTCGATAATGTTATCAGCTGTTACGCGCTGCGCTTCTGTTAATTCATTATAGGAATGTACTACAGTAGTAGTTTCAGACACTGTTGATATTTTACTATTATTATTTGCGGTATTATGAATTGAAATAGAATTATAAAATTTTGGGAAAAGTTTAAATTTAGTCCAAAAGTCAATGCCTAGTATTAAAGTTGTTTTTACTGACGGTACGACATAAGCCTTCAATATATGGAATTGCTTTTCGAAAGTTACGGGAAGATTAATGAATCCGATAGATGGTAAATTATGTCCACCGGCAGCTGTAAAAGTTTTAGCAGCGTCCCTATGAAGTTGTAGTCCCAATGAAACAAAATGTAAATGAGAATGATTACCTAAAATAGTTACTGAAGAACCGGAATCAAGTAAACCACAGAGATTTGTGTCACGCGCTTGGATAGTTGCATACGGTCGTAGATCATCCATAGGTTTTTTATCGAAGATTGTTGTAATGAAATAGCTAGAAAAGAAAGTTTTGACCGTTAATAACCAGGCCTTCCAATCCTTTTCATCAAAGTTATTAATCTTATTGTAATCTATAGTATTCATATTAGGTTTTACCGCCCTTTCACTACAGCAATCTTCACTACCTAGTTTTTTTCTCTTGACTTTGATTGACATTTAGGGCAATTAGGGTATTTAACATCCTTTGTTCCACACTTAAAGCAAATTAGAAATCTTTCCGCTTTACACCGTTTCAGGGAATGCTCAGAATTACGACAGCGAGGACAGTAAACCGGTTTAGAATTCGAATCAGAAGTGGTAATAGCAGCTATATCTGGGTTAACTTTAGGCTTATAAAAAGAATTAGAATTATGTTTTGAGTTATTATTAAACCTGTGTTGATTGTAATTGTTAGATTTAGAAGTAGCCTGTTCAGATGTTTTTGAAAATGCTAAGTCAGGGGCCAAAGTATCAAACGACACGCTTGGTGGTTCTCTAAATTGAGAAGACAGAGACTGTATTTTCTCAAAGTTCCTACATAATGCTCTTAAGTTTTCCATAGTACTGATTGATGACGTATTTGAAGCCAATACACTAGAATAACAAGGTCTAATGTTATGCATTAAGATGTCTAGTTTCTCCTGTTCTGATAAATTTTTTGTTAACCTAGAAAACAATTCTGACATTTTGGCGAAATAAATAGTGATGTTCTCCGTATCACCCTGTGTTCTGTTACGTATCTCAGACAATAAACGGTAGTCGTAATCAAACTGACTAAAATCCTCTATTAGCAAAGCTTTTAGCTCATCCCAAGTAGTAACTGAATCCTTAATACTACGAAACCAATGTAACGCATCGCCTGTGAATATTTCTGTAGTATACAATAACAATTTGTTAGAGGGTATATTACGCGCAGTACTATACTCGTTTACTCTCTGCACGAAAGCGTGTACACAGGATTTACCGTTATATTTTAGTTTTTGTAGTTCACCAATGTGTGAGCGGTCACAATACATCGATACGTTAGGCGAGGCATCCACTGATGTTTGAACACTCACAACAGGCTCATAGGTAGGGTTAGCTGATTTATTAAGTGCATCTAATTTGTTCATTAATGATGTTATACTTTTTGACAGAGATTTTACTTTTTCAGAGTGTTTGGGATCAAAGCAATCAATTCTTTTTATGCGGTGGTACGAATGATTACATAAAGCTTTAGTACGTTCGAAAAGGTTGGTATCAAACTTATCCTCTAAAGATTTTACTCGAGATGTAAGTTCGATCATAGAAGCACCAACGCCAGAAATATCGACGTCAGGTTCGATTCCTGACTCACAAATATCAGATGTAGGTATAATAGGTGTTAGTTTATTTATTTGTTTTCGTAGTTCGAGTACGGTTGAGGCAGGTTCTTCGCCTCTAATAAGCACTTCATAGGTTAATTCATTTTTGTTGAGAAGAAAAAATTTAATAGGGTATGTTTCCATGTTTTCTAGAAGAATGAAAGAAATTAATTAATGAATACAATAAAAGAATAGATATTATCAAGAGATATATATGGTGCCCTTTACAATTATGCAAGTATCTAGCTACCTTTTACGCTTGGTGACTTGAGGAAATGAGAGAAATAAAAAGAAACTAATGGAAATGTAAGAAATGTAAATTAATAAATGATGTGAAAATTAAGAAGAATTTAGCTGTGCGAACTGTTACGTATAACAAAATTGCTACTTATCGTATAGGTAGTAGTTAAATTATCAAAGTTCTTTTATTAGTGTAGGTAGGTAGTGGATGATATGAATCTTCCATCTTTTTTCACAATTGATAGAACTAATACGTAACAGCTAACAATAACCAGACACTAATAGGCATAGAAATGGTAATGAGTAAGTGAAGAAAAAAACAGTTAATAGATAAGAAAGTACGTACCAGTTCGCTTTGCTGTAGATTATCACCTTCACGTTCACAGCAACAATGTAGGTAGATCGACCTAACAGCTGTACTTCGGAAAAAAGGAATCAAGATATGATTCGGCCACTGGAAACACACGTTAAGGCGCCACTGTGACACTTGCCCTTTAGAGGGTTGTCAGCAGGTAGGTATGTAGGGGTTTGTAAATAATAAGAGCTCGATGATCCAGTACACTTATTATTTATTGCCTAAAATTCCGTGGCCGTCTCAACTTGATTGCAGAGGGTAGTAATGGGTAGGGAACACTGGCCTGAACCGTCTCCAAGGTGATGATGGTCCCGTCACAGACTTTGCCCGCAACTAACGGCTCCAGTTCCAGGTTCTGTGTTCGTTAATTATTCAGCGTAGGGTAGGCGTAAGTCATTCCGCAGCAGAGGATCTTCTCCAAGCGTCCTCCTTGATGCCGGAACCACGACGACGTGGCGAAAGGGTTGAAAGGTAGACTATAATCCTGGAAATCCAGACAGAAATGGAAGCGTAAGCAAGCTGTCGGAACCACGTTTCGTAGGTTAAAAGGTCACAGTGTCCCAGATAGGAAGGTAGGAAGAAATACAGCAGAAAACTAGTTTTAAGAAATTCTAGGCGCACCTTACAGTTAGCACTTCTAATAAAATACATGGAAACTTACCCCAGCGGGATTTAGCGATGTTATCAAAATTATTTAAGTAAGTAGGTTCGGAGCAAGCGACACAGCCGTCACTTCAAGCGCTCTCAGTTTGACTAATCATCGTCCTTACCAGGCCCAACCGAATCGACACTTCTCGGCGACGCTCGCTAATGATCGTTTTAGAGATGCGCGGGCGCATAGAACGAAGACCCTTTAAGTAAATAAACGGTCGGAGGTTCCGTACAATATTATTTAATTGTAATGTTGTATTTAAGTGTTAGGTTTACTTATAAATATTATGTTAGGTTATTTTTTGAAAGTTTTGTGTAATTATAGTATAGTTTTAAGTTTAGATAGGTTTGTTATTATTAAGGCTTCTTAGACTAAACTCTTTTAAATTGTAACTTGCAAAGCGCAACGTTACACCATGTAATAAATAAGTACATGATTCTGAACCTGAAATGACCGACAAAAAGTTCACGCAGTGCGTTGAAAATTTTCGTCAATTAATAAAAAAACTATTAGCTGCATAAGTTATCTGAGTAAGTAAACTAAATATTTTACTCTCATTGGCATATCGCAGGTTAAGCTGGTTGTCGGCTGCCTCAATAAAGAAAGGCCTCCAGCCAGGGCTTAAGAACTTAAAACTAAGAGACTACACACTAAGGGCACCCCCAGTGGGGTACGGATTTCGACTTAGGGTGTCGCTGGAAAAGGGGCAGCAAGAATTATTATTAAGGGACGAATTTAAAGCTACAGACTAAGCAGCGTGCGCTGGCTCGAGCGAACATTGGGGCGGACATGGAATGGAACGTCGCAGTGGGTCCTCTGGCGAGGGTGGAAGGATGGGGGTCTGTTTTTGATTCAGACCCTAGGTTGGGACACTTTCTATCCCGGTAGTACGTTTCTGTGGGATAGTCCGAGAATCACGCGGACGAAGCCGCGAGAAAAATATAGTCTTTTTTTTAAATATATAACTTGTCCGTAGCGATCTGTCGATTCGATATTTAACTGGAGATCAAGTAATTAATTAGGTCGTGCATGGAGCAATATCCATTGATATGCCCATATAATTATTAACTATGGGATCTTATGTCGATATATGATCCTATGGTACTCTACTCTTTTTCTTTGAAATGTTGTGTTTGGCAGTTTGTCCATCAGATTATTTGCAAGGCAGTTAGGATGCACTTGCATACGCTTTTTGTAGGTTTTGAGGGAGTCCGCTACTTAGTTCTAGTTTAGACTTCCAAAAAACACTACAAAGTGAAATACAAGTCAAATACAGCTCCAAAGACACCGACTTCCGAAATTAAAGTTATTTTTCACGTTGTAGTGTTTTTTTGGAAGTCGGTTTTTTTTTTTTGGAAAAAGTTTTTTTTAAATAAAATTGAGACATGAATATTTGACACAAAACCCAAACCATTCTAAAGGAAAATGTTTGAAAAAAAACGTCAACGTCATCATATGTCAAAGTTTGCTCTGTGCTTTTTAAATGATAAATAATATATTTTATCGATATATACAGCCGAAACATATTCGAAAACACTCGGAGTGAGTTATTATACCACTGATAGCGTTTTTCTAAGCTAAAACGGCTTACGCTACGTATGACGAAAAACGTACAAGGACAATATTTTTCATCAAACTAGCTAAACATCAAAACAGACTCAATTGACGTTTGGACGCGACGCTGTCTCACGGCAACGGTTGCCAGGGCTGCGCCAAAACGTCATACAGCGGCGCCACAGGCCGCCAGCGTGACTGCGCCCATTGTTAAAACCGTTGCTAAAACACCAAACTGCGCCGCTGTCATCGTGCCACAGTCAAGTTCTGTCAATGTCTTGGATGTCATTTTTGTTATTTTAATTATTATTTTAGATTTAAAGTTATATTTTTTGTTATTTATAAGGAAAAACCGCGTGAGTAGTGTTTTTCTATGAATGTTGAATAATGACGACAGTAGTGACGCCGTACGAAGCGCCAGTCAACCTGCCACATCGTTGGATGGCCTAGTGAGATGCCCTCATTGTCCCCAAGCACGTTTTTTTAAAGGTGAACGAGGTTTGAAAGTACATTTGGGAAAGAAACACAAACCCCACAATGTGCCTTCATCATGCCCGACAATACCCATCTTTCAAACACCTGATTCACCTGCTCAACCCTTTTGGAATTTACTTGCGAAATTAAAAACGTCAACTCCAATTCTAAAGAGAGTTCCTCGCGGCGCGAGACCATGCGTAGCTTTAAGTTTAGCGCGCTGTATCCGCCTCGCCGCCCGAGAGAACTCTAAAAGTGCTTGGGAGGCATTACTCACCTTCCCATTTAGAGTTCTACATGTGCAAAAACATTTGGCAAATAAAAAAACCTTAACAGCTCAAATCAAAGATAATTGTAACATTTCGACCCAAAGTTTCGACCCTAAATTAACAGCGCACCTCCCATATAGAGGTTTATTGCACCATGTGGAGTCTAAACTAGGCGAGGGTGATATCAAGGGTGCAGCTAGGATCATCTTTAGCAGCGATGTGGTTGCGCCGTACTCTTCAGAGACTCTTGCAGCTCTGGAGAGCAAACACCCCACCCCGGCAGATGACCTCTCCTTCCCTGACCCACCCGATCCCCAAACCAATTCACTTATAATTACAGCTCAACAAGTTAGTGCGGCCGTGTGCTCCTTTCGAAGTGGCTCCGCCGGCGGCCTCGACGGCCTGACACCTCAACACCTGAAAGACTTAATGTGTTCAGGCGCCGGGGAGGCTGGTGAGTCCCTTTTGAAGGAGCTGACGGCCCTCATCAATCTTATGCTCTCCGGCAATGTGAACGAAGCCGTCATCGATATATTGTATGGAGCCAATTTATGTGCCCTGCGCAAGAAGGATGGCGGCATTCGTCCCATTGCCGTAGGGTCCACTTACCGTCGTATCGCAGCCAAAATTTGCTGTGCTTTTTACAGCGAAACACTGGCCAGCAAATTCCAGCCCCTACAGCTCGGCTTCGGATCTAAAGGGGGCTGTGAGGCTGCGGTACACGCATTATCAACTTACCTCAATAGCAATAAAGGTGAGGTCATCCTTAAGGTTGACATTAAGAATGCTTTTAATTCCGTAAACAGGGACACCTTGTTGACGGAAGTTCAAAAAGAAGTACCCAAAATTTACAGTTTTCTTTACCAATGTTACAGGCACCCTACTAAATTGCTATATAAAGATAACCTTTTGGAATCGGCCGTTGGATGTCAACAGGGTGACCCTCTTGGGCCAGTCATTTTTAGTTTGGCAATAAATCCAATTATTCGACAGCTAAATTCTAAATTCAACGTATGGTATTTGGATGACGGAACCCTAGGAGGTGATGTAGCCACAGTCTTAAAAGATTTATCTTTTTTAAAAGAAAAATTCAATTCCATTGGCCTAGACCTTAACCATTCAAAATGTGAAATTTATCTTCCCCATACTACTGACAGACAGACCACCATAGCAAAATTCTGTACAATAGCACCAGACATCAAAATTACGGAAAGAAACTCTCTTCACCTCTTAGGGTCCCCAATTTTCGACGAATCCTTTCCAACTTTTATTGAGGAGAAAATTAAAAATTTCAATGATGTCTCGGAACGACTTTTCAAAATTAATATTCATTCGGCCTTCACGCTCATTCGATACTGTTGCTTTGGACCAAAATTTACATATAGCCTTCGCTCCTCCCATCTTTGGAAGCATCCACAACTTTTAGAAAAAGTAGACCAAATTATTAGAAATACACTAACTTCAATCCTAAATGTGGCCCTGGACGACCGAGCGTGGCAGCAAGCCACACTTCCCATTCGTCTGGGTGGTCTCGGCGTCCGCAAAATTTCAAGTATAAGTTTACCGGCCTTCCTCTCCTCGGTCCACAGTACAGATAAATTAACCAGGAATATTTTATCTTCCTCACTGGTTGATTTTGAAGTACCGTGTTTGACCGATGCTTTGAACGCTTGGAAAATGGCTTGTCCCAATACGGTTTTACCTGACAACCCATCCTCCCAGAGACGGTGGGACGTGCCGCTCTGCAGTATTATACGGAATAACCTGTTAAATACGTCACCTAATACTGTTGAGCGTGCCCGTCTGCTGGCTGTGGGAGAATGGGAGTCAGGCTTGTGGCTTCAGGCGCTCCCGTCATCCACCATAGGCACTATGATGGATGACTCATCGTTTCGGCTCGCTACGTGTCTCCGCTTGGGCGCACCTTGTGTTGCTCCGCATCGGTGTCACTGCGGTGAAGCTGTCGACAGTCTCGGGCACCATGGCCTGTCCTGCTGCAGGAGCGCAGGTCGCATAGCACGCCACGCCAGCATCAACGATATTATTCGTCGAGCCCTTGTCACCGCCGGCGTACCAGCGGTATTAGAACCAAACGGCTTGGTACGTGACGATGGGAAGAGACCAGACGGCATGACGTTATTGCCTTGGAAGGTGGGAAGACCTCTGGTGTGGGACGCAACATGTGTCGACACCCTTGCGCCATCCCATGTTCCTAGTACGGCGGGCTGTGCTGGCGCCGCTGCTGCTGTTGCTGAGACCCTCAAGCGGCGTAAATACTGTAACCTTATTGGTAACTACAGTTTTGAGCCGTTTGGGGTCGAAACGCTCGGGTCATGGGGCCCGAGTGCACGTCTCCTCTTTAAGGAAATTTCTCGCCGGCTGGTCGACACTTCACGTGACCAGAGGGCTGGTTCGTTCTTTGGCCAAAGAATTAGCATTGCCATTCAACGTGGCAATGCTGCCAGTCTTCTGGGCACGTTTCCTGATGACAGCGATGCGGAGGAATACTTCGACGCCTAAGTGTCCTTTTCTTTTTTGTATTTATTTTGTATATCGTAGTTTTAAAGTAATAATTATGCATTGTGTTTTATGTAAGATTACTGTGTGTCATCCATCAAAAAAAAAAAAGGAAAATAGGCACCGAACTATACTCTGCCTACACCAAATAACACCCAAAACAAAACGCAATCAGAAAGTGGAAACACCAAACGAATTGTAATAGCATACGCCCCCAAAACAAATCTGTGGGTATCGCGAAAGATCAAAATAACATTTGTACCGAAATCATTTATCAGCGCTGATTCTCTTTCCATTTGGCGGCCCCCGGCCCACACCGCCGCTTCGCAGTGTCATTACAGTCTAAGGACACGGTGGATATTTTTAGCGATTTGTCGTATCTATTTTTGAAGAGAAACTTTTTGGGCGTCGATTCTATGTATAATTAGACGAGAATTGGCAGTGAAATTTCAAGGACTCCTCACTTTTAGGGACATTTCGTTACATGAGAGAGAAGAAAGATTTCTCTCTCTCTCTCTTTCTTTTTCTTACACTAAATCTCTTGAAAACATCGAATTTCCGATATCAGATCAGTAGTTCCGAAGATTGCCTCCTACATACAAAGTCACACATACCTCTTTAAAACAAAAACGTTCGTTAATAAAATTTTTAAAAAATATGCAAGATTAAACTAATTTTAATTAATTTAATTTAAACCAAACCAGAGAACTTTAGGCTTAGGAAGTTTTCTTTGAAAGAAAACACATAGTCAACTTAAATTCCTTGCCTACAAAGTATGTCCATCACGTCTAAAGTAGTTGGTCCCTAAGTCAATGCAATGCAACTTGTTACGTCATTGTAATTTTTTTTTTTGGTTGGGAAATCACCAAATAACTTCTCCCGCTCTGGGTGGAGCAGGAAGTCGTGTCAGACTTTTACTGACTAAAACCCAACCGTGTTCCCTCAGTTGCCTGTGTGCCAGGGGCGACGGTATCTCTTTCGAACAACCCGCACTCCTGGCAGGCATCGGCCCTTGCGGACCCCACCAGTTGGTGCTGCCATCTCTTTGAGGCGCGCGTGGAACACAACGCGCCGTTGACCCAGGCTTGGTCCTTACCGTACAGCGAGCTACCCATTAGTCGCCGTCCGCAAGCCCACACCTACGGTGGCCGGGAATCAGCCTGGGATTCCCGTCGCCCAGGGCGTCTCCCGCAGCGGCTACGGCCGTGAGGGCGCATATACTGCCTCTCCCTCACGTCCCTCACTTTCTAATTTATACTTTATTAGAATGAGGGAAGTGTTACACTGCAATTATTTACTAATGTCTTTACATAATTTTTTTATCGTGTGTGTGCTCCTTTACACGTCCTGACATGTAAAGGAGCACTCACGATGTTTCTGCACGAACCTGCATCGCCTGCGATCAAGTGTCGCTACCGCTTATGAATTTCAATAGGTACCGCTTATGAGGTTCGCTACCGCTTATGAGTGTAGTCTCAATCGAATCCCTAACGTGCTCAGACTAATGTGTTTCAGGGGAATAACATGTTTGTGGGGAGTAAGTCATTAATACGTGTTGGCGACGACGTTTAGATTAAAATTTAATATTTGTATTAACTGTCTATGCTTGTCATGAATACTTTAATATTCCATGAACTGATAGATTTAGGCGAATGCGAATTGCTAAACAATTAATTTGATAACAGGTTTTAATCTGGTTTCCTCATACCTTTTAATTGGGTCATTATCACGAACGATGAGGTGACAAAGGGCTATGATAAGAAATCACTTGTCTCGCTGATAGCCTTCCACCACAAGAAAAACCACCATAAACTGTAAGGTAAAGAAAAAATAGGAAATAATTCCACGAATTGTGGAAAAATATTCTTTTCTGAATATTTTCCTGATTACTTCGGCACAAAAAATAATAGTTTTTGAAAGTATTGCCATAATCTATGGAACATGGCGTGGTCTTACTTGCATACTGCTTTCGTCCAGAAATCATGTTACATTAAAACAATAATATCACTCAAAGAGAAACCAGATAACTCTTTATGATAACTTATATATTTTCGATAACTTTTTATGAATAAGGCCGATAGTATTTAGTATAATAGTCATCCTTTTAAAACAAGTTTCTTGTTTCCATCTTTTTTAATTAAAGTTCACTTTTAGGCAGTCGGGTTTTTTGATTTTGTAATTTAATAAGACGCTTATAGTTATACTTTAACACAGCATAATCAGCCTATAATGTTCCCACTGCTGGGATACATACCTCTTCCCGGTGAGATTGAGTGGGCCGAAATCCATCACCATCATCGCAGTGGTTAAGCGATTGACTGCTGCGCTGCGTGTCGCGAGTTCGATTCCCGCACATAACAAATATTGGTTATGATGACCTACAAGTAGTTGTTCCGGGTCTGGCTGTTTGTGTATGTGAGTTTAAATGTTTGTAAACGCACCCATAATACAGGAGAAATTCCTAGTGCGGGGCAACGTTTAAAAAAAAATCACACGCGCGTAGTACGGGTTGGTAAAAGTCAGATGTCTACGAATTTTTGATTCTAGGACGTGCCGGTTTCCTCAAGATGTTTTCTTTCACCGTTTTTGAGAGCAGTGGTGATGTAACCTGCGACTCGTAAGTCGCGGTCGGCACCACTGCAGGCTGAGCACGAGCACCGTAGAGAAGCGTTTTGTCGACGGAAGAGTAGACAAAAATGACGTTTCCGTGTAGACAATTGACAGTTTTGTACCGAGAAATGTAGACAAGCGATTTCTATTCTACGGTAGAGTAGAATAGAAAGCGTCATTCTAAGCCTTGCAGCTCTCTGTAACATTATGGATAAAAATAAAAAAAGTAACATGGCTAGAACATATCTACTCAAGTTACCAAACAAGAAAATGTATATCCAAGAATGTCTGTACCACAACAACACAACACAACACCTCTCATCCACAAACAAAAGACCCTCGCCAATAAAATTGGTGCAATTACAAAAATCCCCAAAAAAACCGCTCTACAAGATCGTCCCTTGCAGTAACTCAATTGTCACGTCGGCTGTTTGGACGATCTATTTTTTTCTCGGCACCAGAATTTGCGCCATATTGCCAACCACCCCATCTAAATGATAATTCGAGGTCCCTTCTTACAATAAAAATTATTGCGGGCGGTTTATTTTATTACAGTTTATATTGTGTTCGAATACCTACGTAGGGGATTGCGGTCAGAAAAATAGTTTTTGCCGGCAAAATAACCTTTACCAACGCAGTCTTAAAGAATATAAAGTTTTTCAAGTAATCGAATCCGAAAATTGTGTGTCCGAACTTGTCACAAATGTCGTATTCGGCAAATGGACAGTGATTTCCCGTTTACCCTTTGACCAATTCGGTTACGATGCGTCGTATTTACATTTCGTTGGGCGCGTTTCGGTATAAATTTTGTTTTTCAGTTTATAGCCCAATAGGTTTCAGGCGAATCGTAAGCGTTGCGTGAATAACAAATATTTTTAGAACTCCTTTTTCGAATTTCAAAAAGAATTAGAATAGTAGACCATTTATATTTTGGTGTAATCCTAAGCCCACGTTCCCACGGACATAAAAATATCGCTGCGGGATTTAACGCGCTCTGGATTTTCATCAAACATCCAAGAGCAACTATTCGAGCAATCAAAAAAATATTTGGTTATGTTGAATCAAGGCAAAGAATAACAATAATGTACGTTGGTGCATTAATGTTACGTACGTTGGTACGTAACAATAATGTGCTTACTTATGCCTAAATTTATATTAAATTCTGTCTGCGTTCCGTTCCGTCCCGTCGCATCGCATCGCATCGACTGCCCGCGCGAAAACTGCCTTTTCGCTTAACGTTGTGACTTTTTTCATTATGCTCGGCTTATTATTAGTGTAGATTTTTTTCGTCCCTATGTCACAACAACATCAATCTTGTCATTTAAGATTAACCCCTTACCTACTTGATTAGCGTCTGTTTTACCTGGCTTTACCATACATTTTTGACGATTAAACGTATCTCAACTTAAAGCAACGTTTATAAATAAGCCCTACGTTTGGCGTTTATTAAACAATTTCATTAAGAATACAATTGTGTTATGTGTCCTTCAAAACACATAGCATTGGTTTGAAGAAGAAATCTACGATTTCGCCTTATGTAAGCCCAATGCTAAGTGTTTTTGTTTTAATGCACAACAGCTCTAAGTATTATTAACATCTCTGCGGTTTAATGAAAGACAGATATTTCATTTAAAAGTGTTTATCACAACTTTGACATTTGTGGGGGAGTCCAAAGTTGAGACTTCCACTTCTGGAGCAGCTAATTAGCTGTAATTTGCTGTTAGTGAGGACTCACTAACAGCAAATTACAGCTGATTAGCTGCTCCTAGTGGACACTAACAGCAAATTATTATTGTTATTATTTTCAGTCGCTATAAAATAACTAACACCACCGCCCATAATACCTATCCAGACTTCCACTGCAGTTATAGGCACTATAACAGTAATCAAACGCAAGACAAAGCCACCCCATTCTTATCTCCCTTTCAGATCGCAATCAGTGCCGCCATGTTGATGTCATTATGAATCAAATTCCCGCCTTTTTACTTTTTTTTCCATTCGCTAGGCACCGGCGTCAGATCTCACAGCCGATAAGTTCTTTATTATCCTGGATGATTTTTTAATCTGTACACCTACTTGGTGGTTTCGCATTAACGTATTGTTAGTGTGTTGTGGGGAAATTGCAAGGTTCTGAGAACAATGGCGTCGCTGTGATGACAGACGCTTAATGCGCTGGGTGATTAAGTGCCTTGGCTTGTAGTTTACTAAGTAATACATTAGACTTTGGGAGCTAAGAGTCTTTTAATTATGGTCATCCGTCTATAAACAACTTTGGTTATATGTATTATGGGAGACAATTAAATTTCTTGTTATCTAAATGAGCTTTTTTTTAATTCAGCATGCACCTTGTATCACGATAAAAATTAATACATTTATTCTATTAACCCGCCGCTGCTTCATAAGTTGCGACTTGACAAAACATCGAGTTTTCTTTAAACCTTTCGGAATAAATTCGCTAAACGATGGTAAATCCGTATCAAAATCCGTTACGTAGTTTAAGACCAACGTGATCACAAAGTTTACTGAATTTTACATTAAAATTAACGTTACCCTACAACTACGGGGCACGCCACGATTGCGGCGGTAAGTCCCCTCTTTAAGGAGTGGATTGATATGTGCCATGGCGTTCTCACCTTCTGCCTGACGCAGGTCCTCATCGGACACGGTTGTTTCGGGAGGTTCCTGTTTCAGATAAGGCGGGAGGAAACGCCCGAGCTTTTCCAGTGCGTAGATCGCCCTGAGGACACGGTGGAGCATACGGTGGATGTCTGCCCGGCTTGGGCGGAGCACCGCCGTGTCCTTGTGGAGGCGATCGGCGGCGGCAATCGCTCGCGTCCGGCCCTGGTCCAGGCCATGGTACGGAGCCAGAGTGCATGGATAGCCATCACCTCCTTCTGTGTAGCAGTACTTAATGCTCGCAAAGAGGGAGGCGGCGCACGTGGAGGAGAGGAATGTGAAGGTTGTTAGGAATTGTTATATGAATAAATAAATAAATAAATAATAATAATATGCGCTCTCACGGCCTTAGTCGCCGCAGGAGACACCCTGGGCGCCGGGAATCCCAGGTTGATTACCGGCCACCGTAGGCGCGGGCTTGCGGATGGCGAGTAGGTAATGTGTAGCTCGTTGTCCGGTAAGGACCAAGCGCGGGTCGACGGCGCGTTGTGTTCCAAGCGCGCCTTAAATAGATGTCAGCACCAACTGGTGGAGTCCGCAAGGGCCGATGCCTGCCAAGAGTGCGGGTTGTTCGAAAGAGATACCGCGGCCCCTGGCACACAGGCAACTGAAGGAACACGGGTAGGTTTTAGTCAGTAAAAGTCAGACACGCCCTCCTGTTCCATCCAAAGCGGGAGAAGTTATTTGATGATTAACCACCCTCAAAAAAAAACCCTACAACTACACAAGCAACACCACACGCCGCATCGGTCAGTCAAGATGCAGCCTGCATCTTGACTGACCGATGCGGCGTGTGGTCTTAAGCGTAAAATGATCGATTACATACATCAAACTATTTTTTTTTTATTGAATTAAACATACTTAGTACGCAGTGAACGGCATCAGCACCGTGTTCAGTTTCGTTTGTGAAATTCTTCCCTAGAAATGTTTTTTTGGCGACGGAATTTGTGTCAACGACATTTCTCATAAATATTGGCACAAAGATTTACGTAGAAAATTCTTAAAGTTTGCCAGGCTTACAATCAAGAGCTCAGCAGGTAAACATGTAGGTAACGAGTGTTGATTTTGCTAAAATCACAGTGCCCTTATCAAAAACCAACGATTTGTGCATGTTCTATATGGGGGAAGCGAGAAATTCATGCAAGTTTGACAATTTCTTGAAAAAGTCTAATGGGATTAAATGAATGAAATAAGAGGGTTTTATCGATGATTTTAATGATTATAATACGTCATACGGCATATCAATTGAACAACTTTGTCATTTTATTATTTTCGTAACCAAAGTAATTTTTATTTAAATAATATTTTGCATTCAGAAACAAAAAACCAACGGTAAGTAGAATAGTAACAATTTTTTTCCAATTACAAACAATTATCATACTAAATATCAGCGCATTTGTTTACGTAGCAAACTGACGTCATACCCACAGGCCACAGACCAATATGGCATCCACAGCGTCCTGCGTTTTCGTCAACAAAAAAAAATGCATTTTTACGGCACTAATCGATTAAATAAAAATAGTTAACTTTTCAAAAATGAGTGTAATACCCTATCCTGTAAAGCCATATTTTAATCAAAATACAATCTGCCACTGTCCAAATTGCAGAAAAAAACGTAAGAAAATTTGAATTTCGCGGGCTGCACCTGCATCTACTTTAGCGCATCAAAAAGTTCACTACAGAAACACTGCTTTTATAAACTAAGCTTACTTACTTCTAAGACAAAATTAAGAAAACAACAGTGGATTCCGGACCTGCAAACTTCGAAGTTCGGACTCTAAGTAGATTTTCCAATTTGAAACTCGTTACGGCGACTCTTTTTCACTTGGACTGTTCACGATTTATTGTCCAAGTTCTTCGGACCACGAGAACTTTGGCGAGGATGAACAGTGTCAGTGTTGGTTATTTATAACTTGTGTTTTCTGAGAGGTAACTTGTGTTTAGTTTGTACATAGTGGGTATATATGATTGGGTGTAATGTAAGGTTGATTTCTTGAAAACGCTCAAAAAGGTGGTTTTTTAAACCAGTGTATCTCTTTAACCGTAAATAATTTTGAAAGCTAAAAAATACATGATACTTTCAAGTCTATTTTGCATACAGTGATGGAATTCAAAACATAATTAAACATACTTTAATGCATCAAAAAAAAATCATCAAAGTCACCTCTTAATTATCTTTAAAACCAAACTGGTTTTTTTCCCTTCAATAACAATTATAGTTATAATTAAAAATATACCATAAAATTCCAAATGCCAAACTGCATCCAATGATGTATTATTTATTATTAAATAGTTAATATCTAATTTTATACGATTTTATTTGCATTTTTACGATAATGCTTGCTCATTTATTGTTCGAATTTATTACAACAGATTTTAACCCGTATCGGATAGCAATAAGAACTATTATCGCTCGTAACGAAAATATTTAAAGTTACAAGGGCCTTAACTAGCTTTTGCCAGCGGCTTCGCACGCCTTAACCAATTTACACGAAACCTACCATTTACCTACCTTTACTTTCTGAACCCCTAAATACAAGCTCCGCTTAGTTTGGGGGTCAACGTTCAACCAAACGTTGTGATGTACAAAACTTAATTGTGTTTCTGCTAGATTTCTGTCTGTGAACCATCTTTTCCTATTTGCTAATAAACTTTTTTTTATTTTTTATTATACACCCAAACGTTCCTCATGAATCAGTCAGTCGTTTTTGAGTTTATCGCGAACATACTGACAGACAGACGACTTTGTTTGAAAAGTTACGAGTATTAATGTGGATGGCTTTAAGAGTACGAGTTTATATAATAGGTCTTTACCTATGAAATTGCCGTTTTGTATGAAAAAATTTAAACGAATTTTTTTCATGTATTTTTTATTTGTATTAATCGAAGTAATCACCCATGCAATCAATGCATCTTTGCCATCGCAGTGGCAGTTTATTGATGCCCTTCTTAAAGAAATCAGCTGGACGGGAGGCAACAAATTCTTCAAAGGCATTTTGTACTGCCTCTCGGGTATTGAATTTTTTTCCCGCCAAGAAGTTATCCAAATTCTGGAAAAAGTAGCAGTCTGTAGGCGCAAGGTCTGGTGAGTAGGGCGGATGACGGAGAGCTTCCAACCCCAGTTCTTGCAACTTGGAGACCGTCTGCTGTGCAGTATGAGGTCGCGCGTTGTCGTGCAGGAGCAGCGGAGACGAGCGATTGACCAATGCTGGTTGGAGATGTGCCAGCTTCTCCATCATTGTGTTCAGTTCTTCACAGTACACATCACCCCGTTTGGTAAGAAGCTGTGATGAATCACACCGGCGCTAGACCACCAAACAGTGACCATCACTTTTCTAGGGGTAAGTTTTCGTTTAGGGCATTGTTTAGGTGCTGAACCAGGATCCAACCAACTTGCTGAGCGCTTGCGGTTATCAAACAGAATCCATTTTTCATCGCAGGTAACAATGCGGTTCAAAATTCCTTCATTTGTGTGTCTGTTGAGCAGTGCAAGGCACGTCTCGACGCGTACTTCGCGCTGACGATCATTGAGTTCGTGGGACACCCATTTGTCAAGCTTTTTTACCTTGCCAATTTGACGCAAATGGACCAATATTGTTTTGACGCTAACGTCGAAAGCTGCTGCTAATTCAGCCGTAGATTGTGTATCATCAGCTTTCACAATCGCCTTTAATTCGTCATTGTCGACCAAAGTCTTCGGACGACCGCGAGGTTCATTTTTCAGGTCGAAATTTCCAGAACGGAAGCGAGCAAACCAATAACAGGTGGTGCGTTGGTTTGTAGTGTTAGCTCCGTAAACGTCGTTGATGTTGCGTGCCGCTTGTGCCGCGTTGCTGCCACGACGGTACTCATATTCCATAATTACTCGAATTTTTAACGTATCCATGATGACGAAAAAGATTGAAATGCGATGAAAATGTAACACTAATCAATAAACAAATGACTACTTTTGGAAAAAAAATCCATGTTTTTAAAATAAAATTAATTTGAAATTAGAATTCTTACCCAAACAAAAATTATTTTGATTTGAAAAGGCCAGTACTGCAAAACGGCAATTTCATAGGTAAAGACCTAATATATGGCTATACATAGATGATATGACACTCCACGCCGATTCATCGTCATTCACCATGATCCTGAATAGAAACTACTTAATCTTCCTTGGCAGTAACTGATCTTCCTTCAATATTTAAAAGTGTCCATTTACCTCCCTCTATTTATCCAAAACTTACCTATATTGCAAAATAAACATTGTCTATGTAATTATTTGAGCAGCACTAGCGGCGTAATGGCGGCGCTTCCGCTGGGCCGCCATTAGTGGCCATTTCCTGCTAACTTCCGGACCGGCAGCGCCACCTCGTGGTGACTTCCAACAATCGCTAAGGGCGTTAATAGCTAACGTTACAATTTCATTCGAATTCGGAACGTAATGACGATATTATCGGTTTTATAGGCCAAACGCTTGTAATGCGAACACAAATTGATACGGAATGGCAGCTAAGATTTTAAATTGGATTTGAAAGGAATGTTTTTTGTTGGCTGTGTAAGTACTTAACTAAACTTCTACAAGGCACTTTTGGCGTTCGAATTACGAATGGCGGTTAGTACCGATTTTGACTACGCACGAAAATAACATTTCTGCGCTTTACCTACCCAGAAGTAGTGTAGTGGCTCAGTGGTATCGACCCCGAATAAGGTGAATCTTGTCGAAATTTTTTCCATACAAATTTCGGTAGTATTGTTACTCCACTGTTCGACAATGTACATCAAAAATTACACATGGTATGGTTTTGTCTCATTATTAATATTGTCTGTACAGAAACAATTCTACAATAAAAAGTCATTACAAAGTTATGAGCCAACAAATATTCCTTTTTTTGTTAATTTAACGTAACTTTGGGCGTGTTTAAGTAATAAAAGAAGTGTAAAATCTCCAAAACCAAGTCGGTACTGACAAAGCTTAAGTATCGAAAAATTCAATCAACTTCATTGGTCATTGATTTATGCAGTGGTTTATTCATAAAACCCGATCTTCCGAAGTACCTTTCTTAATTTTTTACCGCCTGTTTTACTATAAATGAACTTGCATCTCACTCAAAAATGTTTTGCGTCTAAACTAGCATCTAACTGCTCATCACTGATACTACCTCTGTCGGACACGATGCCTGGTGAGACAGCGTGCTTTTTAGCCAGGCCCACCAGTATGTTCAAGCCCGCGACTAGAATCCCCTTAAGAGTCCCAAGCAGGCACTTTGTGTAAATACTTTCATCATCTCTACAAACGGAAAACATCGTGAGGAAAAGGGGCAAAAATTCGAAGACATTTGACATCTACCTACCAACGAGCACTGGGCTTGAGTGATAGATAACAGCCCACTCCCTTTCGAAAAGTGGACGCCTGTAACCCAGCAGTGAGAACATTATTAGCCATAATACAATACCTACGCTACCCAATTAGAACTTTGGAAGGCTTTCCAGGTCTTTTTGGACGTCTTAAATAAAAATGGGAGCATAAGTGTTTAATAAAGAAGAGTCCTTTAAAGTGGGAACCTAGCGAAGTTTTCACAGTAAAGACATGGTACGTCCAGCGCAGGCAAGTCTAGATTTGCCTGTGCTGATGGTTTTTTTTAAAATGACTAACAATAAATTTGTACGTTATGGTCTAGAATGATGTGCTGAATTCATGGTTACAGTTTGCGCATCGATGTCCCGTCACATTGTATTTTTAGAGTTGTTTGAATATTTTTAACTACTGTTATATATGTCTGTGATTTTTAACCATCAACAATAAAGGTTCTTCTTTTGCTTGGCCTTTTTAGTCATGTCACCTCCTTTTAGGAAATCGAATGCTAAAATTAATGATGTTACCACACTAACAGTTAAGTGGCGGAAACACACCCTTGTTAAAGAGCTGGGGTAGGTAGGTACATGGGAATACCAAATAGACAGGCGTTAAGTTACAAGAATAGGGTCTAAATTATCGTTTTGTTTTCATCTGGTTAGGTCCTATGCTTCTAAAGGAACTCCAATTTAGCTGGGTTTGCCGCGAATTCTGTCAGCGCCTGCCAATAGTCTGTGCGATAGTGCTGGTACGTCAGCTTTTATTTTTGGTCATTCTTATCAAGCAAATATTTAACATGAAGGACTTTGTTAAATAAATACTTACTATTAATATTTTAATAACAATCATGCGGTTAAACGCCTTGACAATCCTACTTTCCAAGTAATTCCTTGGCTACGTTAGAGAATGAATTACTTTCAAAACTACTCATGTCCTATTTAAAGTTGGCTAATTTTCTGTCTAGCCATAAGCACTGACAACAATAGGTACCTACATCTACTAAAACATTTCTAGAGTTGCTCTGCAAAGCCCGTGATTTATTGCAAACGTAACTCATATTCCCTCTCGCAAATCTAATTAGCGAGAACATTCTCAATAAATCCACATGATACACTGTAATAACGTCGTAATCCACGCTCGAGATGATTGCCTCACCACGATATATCTTTTTTTATGCCCGTTTATCGCCCGATAATATAATAATCATATCACGCTGACAATAATGGCATGCCAAATAAAATCTACCTACCCTATATTACACCTATCAGGCAAAATTTTATAATGATGCCAGATACAATTTTAGACATGCAATTTTCTCTTTTATTGCTACATTTTTAAGCCTGAAATTGACTACACCCCTTAGAGAGTTACGCCATTCTGGCATGCTCAAAAAAACGCTTGTTCGAAAACAGAACGTGTACAAATTGGGTGAAGTTCGGTGCGCGCGGGAAAGCAATATGTTTTTATTTCTTTTTAATTTCCGGTTCATTTGAATGGCGTCGAAATCAATATAATGGTGAAGCGGCCATCGCCATTTTCGCATTTTGTGGTTTTGCTCATTTAGCGTCGTTGAGCATGATTCAACAGTTGTAGTGGCCACTTACGCTAATGAATGGTGTCGTTACATCGCGTACCTGTGCCATACTGGTTGTTTTATATTGCCCGTGTAAGTTGGTTTGCATTCTGCCCATTTTTATTACTGCTCAGCTGGTACAGTGCATAAGAATAATTTTTATCGAAAAGATTACGTATATTAGCCCTACTTATTCCGTTCGGTAAGAATGGCAACATTAGTATTCGCCTGTCAATAAAATAACCTAGCTTTTTCGCCGATTGCTGATTTTGAAAGTAAGAGAGCACCTAACACTAAAAAATAATTAACAACAATGGACATCAACGATAATGTACTCATTATTAACCTACATATTCAATTTCAGGGTATTTAAATCGAGCTGAATATTTATACCTAGCGCTAAAGGTTCTTTTGGCGCGTGGTCAATATCGGAACTAACGACGCCATATTGTTTTTTTTTTTAAATACATTACACAAAACAATTGCACAAATGTTTACCAACAGCGCCCCCCTAGCAACATCATTGGAACGCCATAAGATCCTTGTAGCATTCTCTGTCTACGCTTGTAGCAGTGCCTCCTGATTGACAATGGAGAAGGTCGATTAAAGCCAGTTGTAGATGGCGTGACGATAGCTAGGTCCCTACGGGCCTACCAATTTTAACATTTTGTTCATTCATTCCATTTTATGTTCATTCCTGAGTTTGGCTTTTCCACTGTTTCGTCATTTTCGGTGAGTTCAATATTTTAAATCAATATCTATATATTCAACAAGACAAGAGTCAGAATTAAAAACTTTTAATATTGTTTGTTTCCTCGTAATCATAATCTTCAAAATACTTTCAATATAACCTCGAAATCTAGGTATTTAATTAAAATAATTCTCTACAAATAGCTTTGAGCCACAAATCTTCTAAGTTTAGGATATTTCGAAAAATATTTGACTCCAAATTTCGAGCATTGAGGAACACAACTAGTCATTTTAACAAAATTAAATAGAAAACACCTCCAGCTTTGTACTATTTGATTGTTTTGGAAGCTACGACAGCGCCATTTTGATAGTTGCCTTCCCCTATTCCAAGTCTTTTGAAAACAGAACTCACATTGCACACTTGCACAGATAATATAATAAAATACAAGGTTCGTTGTTTAAAATTCTGCTCGTGTCTAGCCGATCCATTGGGTGATTGCGCCTCGCTCGTGTCAGACATCTTTATTTTTTTGCAGTAGGTATGCTCGTGATTTAGGTGGAAAGTCGGCGGGAAAGGGCGCGAGAATTGACACTGAAAAATGTCGCGTTGATTTTAGCGGACGATGGTGTAGTTAGCGTATAGTTTCAGTCAGTTCGTTTTTTTTTTGTTGTTTCGAAACAGAATTAAAATATCTTGAACTTTCGCTTCTCATTAGATTTAAAAATAAAATTTAATCTATACCTAACTGTTATTTCTACGGAAGTAGGTAACTTATTACATGTGAACAATTACCCTATTCAATTACCTAGTAAAATATCACACATTTAGGTCCACCACGAAACACTAAATACGTTTAGCGGTATACCTACGTACCTATATAAAACATCGTTTTGTTTCTGTCAATCGTTAGAAGATGACAAAAACAGTTTGTTGTTTTAAAATTAGTCATTTGTGGTACAAAACTTACCAATAGGTAAGTTACCGAAGCCATCTTACTTAATAACCTAAGTAATAACGTTTTCTACTTTATAATAAGTAAAAATTACTTCTAGATAAAATATTTTAATACCATTTACCTTTGTATGTGTCTAATACTTTTCAGTGGTAATATTCTCTTTAACATTATAATAGGTCAATGAACTACCTACATAGATTTAAAGTGTGGGTGTATCATTTATTTAAGTGTATAATATGGTTACTGTAAAAACCCGTAATTCTGTTAGTAAATCTTAGATTTGAATAGTAAATCTTAGATTTGAATAGTAAATCTTATGATTTACATTTAAGTTGGTTAATGTATAGATTTTATAAAAAAGACAAAAAAAACGGGTTTTTACCAATGACGGTAGGTAAATGTTGAATGTTTTTGGATTAAAAAAAAACTAACTCAACTTAATCATTTGTTTATTTTACCAATCAGTCAAAACCTTACATATCTTTAATAATAATTAACATTAAAATACAATCTTAGTAATCATTTATGTCATTAAATTCCAAAACTTATATTTACCCATCTGACAAATCTTTACATAGTTTATTAATAATATCTGTTTTTATTTTGTTTGTGATCGATTTATCGCACCCGAAACCCGCTGCATACTAAATTTAATGAAAATCGATGGTGCCGTTTCCGAGATTCAGATTATATATTCCTTTATATATACAATAATTGCTCGTTTAAAGATATTAGATTATCGTTTGGTATATTTATTAGAAACTTATAACATCATCAATACAATACAACTGTCTAGGTTAGAATTGGTTCTTAATCGGCTTGCTGGTATTGTACTAGTACGCACGGCGACATATCAAGCTATACATTTCCAGTATAAGCTGGCTTCTCATTGTACGAAAAGCCTATACAATTCGAGGTTAGCTGAAACTGGAAATATATAACTTGATATTACGCAGTGAGTATTACTTGAAACTGAAAGACGTGTGTATCCTGCTTCGGCGAAACAATTGAACAACGCTAACTATTCCTGGCGGGACCACACTGCCACAAACAGATGGTTTATTACTTCCTCTGTCCTTAGTCCTCGCGGTTTACAGTCTAGCTCTAACTACGGAAGCGCATTTTTCATGCCCTGAAATATGCAATTATTGGAGAATGGGAGAATATTCCTCAGCCTATGATGAGAAATCAGATACTCAGCATGCCAAATCATGTAGAAGCCGGACAGCACGCGGAGGCAATACAAAAGATTAAATGATTTTAAAAAATAGTTTCAATTTCGTAAACTCACTTTATAGAGTTAAGTACCTAAATGTTTTTTGTCCAAATGGCCCTTTTTTGGTTTTGCCTTCTTTAACACATTGCTTTTTTTTCTCATTTTGTTGTGTTTTTAATGCTTTATTAAATCTATTTGAATGTTGATCTTTCGTGATTTGGGAAATACCTGTTTCATTATAAGTTAGTGGCTTTATCATGCTAAAAACGCTACGTAATGGGTCCTCATCTGATGACGAATATACGTAAAGTAAGGTTTGGTGAAGTCAATTTAAATTATATTACTAATTCATAAGGCACTAGCTAATGCAATACCTTTTCCTTATTTTGTTAGGAACTTTCTCCGGCTCGCACACAACAACTTACCAAAGTTACATCCCATTTGACCCATTTTCGAGTTTTTGCGAAACTAACCGCACGGCAATTCATCACAGCTGACCGACAGTCGTCGCCCTGTCTAAATTTTTATCATTCATCCCACATTCCCATAGAAAATGCATTTTCAGTTTTCCTAATTTTTCGGCTGTTCCTTTGGGTTTTTTCAAACCGCACCATAATCAAATTGGTTTAGCCATTTTTGAACTTTAGCAAAAGTAACGAACAGCAATATTGATAATAAAGAAGAAGATATACAGAGTGTTTGGCAGAACGTGTAACATACGAAAATGGTGCATAGGTGGGGGGTCATCTGCTACTTACTCAGCCCTAATTTATTTGGCCCTGGTCCCCTGGATATTTTTTTTGCTTTCTTCGAGTTTCACCACTTTCTTAACTTTAAAGTGTATTTTTTATAAAAAATGGGTATTTTTTTTAAATGCAACTTGAAATTATGATTTATGTATTTTCTACATCTTTCTGTAAGTTTGAGGACTCATAACATTTTTTCTAGCTAACATCTGAATAAAGCAATAATTTTATAAGAATTTGCCAACATTAAAGATTAAAAAAAAACAATTACCGGTTTTACCCATTTTTAATAAAAATTGCACTTTAAAGTTAAGAAAGTGGTGAAACTAGAAGAAAGCAAAAAATAAAAAAAATATCCAGGGGGCCAGGGCCAAATTAATTAGGGCTGAGTAAGTAGCAGATGACCCCACCTATCCACCATTTTCGTATCTTCAACGTTCTGGCAAACACCCTGTAGATTAAAATTGCCCTGTTATTCCCATTAAATACCGAATTATAAGGACCCAATAGTCGAAACTTGGCTTACTCAACAAACCTACGTAGGTAGGCACTACTAATATCAAGCTACCATTTAGGGGAGACCTATGTCAAGCAGTTATTCGCGACAGCCTGACGAGATACGCAATATTGATTGGCGAACAACGCGATTAAGTACCTACACCTTATCTAAAAAGCTTTATAGTTTAATTACAAAGCTTGGCGGCTCCACTAACAATTATCTATCATTCACAATCTATACTAATATATCTTTTACCAAAATTTTATATTACCAGCTAATTGCACGCTAAGCAAATATTTGTCGTCCATTAGTTGTTATCATTAATGTATTTCGCGTGTAGTGCTCGTGCGCAGGTAATACATTACGCACTTGGTATCACAACTTATCGCACTCGGAGCCTCATTATCATATCGCACTGATTGCCACGCACTCGTGTGTTTATATTAACGTTTGATAGCTTTGTATTGAGCTGTGAAATTAATTTTGTAGTTTATTTTATTTATCATTTATAAATCCTTGTCATTATAAAATGCATCATCTCTCCGTCTGTCCGGTCTGTCCTTCCTCTTTGTCGTGTCTTTAATTCTCCATCATGCGCTGTTTTGTGATATGAAAATAGCTTCACGCTATGTGGTGTTTTCAGTAATTATACACTGAGAAATTTTAATGGTTGTTTTCCCGCAGCGAAATGTTTTGTCTTGGTAATACAATCGTTTTATAAATAAATAAAATATTAGAAACAAAAAATGGCAGACTAACCATTGTGAAAAAACACTACTTGCGAGAGTTTATTTTGCTTTGAACATTTATGCATCGCTGTTCCCTTTGTCGGCGGCGCGTGCGGTTCGAGCAGTACCTTTAAGTTATCTCTAGTGTTACTGTTGATTCTCACGTTTTCGATTTGATGATTTTTTTTTAGATTATTTTAAAACATAAACATCTTTATTTTTTTAGTTTTAGTCTATGCTTAGAAAGTACTCTTTATGGCAAGTTGTTCTGCCGCGGGAAACAACCATTAAAATTTCTCGGTGTATATTATCTTGGCTCTAACCGTTCTATAAATTAACATGTCCTATCTAAAAGACCCGGGTGATCTGTAACTCAGGATCCTCCTATCTCAGACACCTTTCTCTATTAAAGATTGTGCATTCTATTAACCAGTTCCAGTAATATGATGTTGAGATATATAAAATATTTATAATTATTAGGGATGGGCCGAAATTCGATTCGCATTCGGTTCAACCGAATTTCGGCAGCTTGAACCGAACTTCGGCATTCGGCCGAAATTCGGTTCAGATGCCGAACATTCGGCACAAGACACAATACCTGCTTGCACTATTTTGACTGAAATTTTATAGAATTACAGTATAGCATTACTGTAAAATTAAATTATGTCTTTTACTCACTCATGGTCATTTATTTTAGTTAGGAACATTATAAATGTAATCCTTAAATTAAATCCGTTCGTCCTATTATTCTTTAGAATCTCTGATTAATTAATTAGACATACTATTACAAAAATTAAATAAGCTTAGTATTCTTCTAACAAACATCTGAATACAATTCGTAAATAGAAAAAAAAAACACGTTTTTGGTTCACAAACTAAACATTCATTTACATCAAGTATTTTTTATTACAATTAAAGGGTATTGAACCGAAGTTCGGCCGAACTTGTCATTTTAACCGAATGTTCGGCCGAAGTTCGGATTCGGTTCAAACCACATTCGGCCCATCTCTGATAATTATGCATCTATTTGGAAGACCAGGAGCAATGGTGGCCCAGTGGTAACGGTCCTTACAAGCTGTAGGTCGTAGTATCGAACCCAGTCAGGCGCCTTACTTTGTGTGCATTATTTCATCACCACTGCTCTCAAAACGATGAAGGAAAACAGCGCGAGGAAACTGACATGTCCTAGAACCAATGGCGGCCAGTGTCCCAGCAGTGGGACCGTTATAGGCTGATTATGCTCTATTCAATGAGCGGGTTTTTTTTTAATTCATAGCATAATCCTTCTGTTCCGTGTATTGCCGGACGTAAAAGAATAGCACCATCTCATTTCCTCCCGTGGGTGTCGTAAAAGGCGACTAAGGGACTTACTAGAGAATGGGCAGCAGCGTTCTCTATGCATTTTATCACCATACTGCGATCGCCAACCTGCCTGCCAAGCGTGGCGATTATGGCAAATCCATAATTTTTGGGGAGGCCTATGTCCAGCAGTGGACGTGTTTAGGCTGAAGTGATGTGCTGATAATCCTTCTATAAGTATTTAGTAACTTGAGGTAACATAAGCACTGCTAGTATTTATAAAAAGACCTGCACCCTAATTGCGTAACACGCGATTAATCGTAATCGGTTTCATTTTGACAGTTAAACAGTATTCATTGCGTTATTTACGTTGTTGAGCAGGCACATTTTTCGAACTTAAGAAGCAATGGTTTAGCCATCTGTTTCAAAATGAAACAGATTATGATTAATAGTGAGTTACGCAATTAGGGTGCTGGTTTATTCAAGATCAACCACAAAGATACTGCATCTCTGTAAAAAAAAAAGCACATTCCAGTGTTAAAGTGAAGTGTGAAAGTAACTCTGGTCTGTCTGTCTGTTACGGTTTCACGCCCAAACCGCTGAACCGATCGTCATGAAATTTGGCAGAGATATAGCCTGGGATATGGAGAAGGACATACCTAGGCTTTTTTTCTGGAAAAGCGAGAGTCAACAAGCATCTTCTGGGCACGTTCGTTCCATTATACACTACATCAATCGCTTTCCATCCGGGGCGATCGAGTTCAAGAGCAGGCCAATTCAGTAATAAAAAGATTATTTTTAACATACTTTCCGTTTTTTACTAGAGAATGGGCAGCAGCGTTCTTTATGGATTTTACCACCATACTGCAATAGCAAATCCTCCCAAATTAGAGGAGGCCTATGTCTAGCAGTGGGCGTCTTTCGGCTGAAATGATGATGATGAGAATGTTCGTCGTTATTGCAGGTTTTAGGTTTTGGGTAGCAACACTTAGGTACACTTAGGTCTTCAATTGACTCTATTTCTTCTTCGCACACGCCAAGAAGAGTGGCGACACTCATGGAGCAGGTGATGTAGCTCATGAAGAAAGGACTACAAAGAGCGATCGTACGGTCTGTTCTTTTACGTTTATTGTTTATGTTTATCTAGTGTCACTGATCCACTACTAATTAGTTATTATTAAAAACTCGGAGATTCGAGTCCAAATCATATATTTATAAACTCCGTTTAAAGCGATACAGGTGCACGTTTAATAACTATCTCATCGTTTGGTACTCGCTTGCGTAAAACTTTATTATTTTTGATATCATAGCTAAGTGTTCAATTATTGGGGACAGGAAAACCATTTTCCCCTAACTTAATAGCATTTTGACTAATCTACTAGTATCTATGAACCCTCTAAAAATAGTTAAACGCCTAGATAAGTGGCCTGCGCGGTTGTTTTATCGTACGCTCGATAATTTATCCAGCACTCGAGATAAACACACAATAATTCACTTTTAGGTGAGCTTTTTGCGGCGCTTTTAATGATAATGGTGGAAAATCTACTCTAGCCTATTAATATTTATCAAACAATGCTTTTATTGTAGGTCTGTGGGTTGTGGTTTTGTTCTGATAATAGCTTTGTTTCTTCCTCGCGGTTTTGCGGGGTCCCGCAGACCGGTGCGATACAGTTCTAGTAAATCAAAAACCATAAAATTTTCATAGACATTAATTATTACATTAGAGTTCCGTCGCACCTGTCTGCGGGAGCCTTTATGTAATGGTCCTGGAAAGCAGCATCTACTTGTCCTTTATTTATTTATTAACTTTATGCACAAGTAAAGAACTACGGTAGGAAAGCGGACTTAATGCCTGAGCCATTAATTTTCTGCCAGATAACCTTAAGATGATGCAGATCAAAAAGTTACAGGTGCAAGTTATGGAATGGATAATTCGAAAATAACTAGCAAATACAAGAATAAATACTATACATAGATATGTACATATTAACAAAATAAACTTTGTCTGTAGAAATAACGATCGGTAGAGGAGAAAACGAAACCAGCTAATCAGCCAATCCTTCCACTTATATCACGGCCAAAATCTGGTTGCCTGTATCAAGAGTACCGCACATTGCCCTAATAATCTTCACAACATTGCTTCCGTCTCGTAGAACTGGAACCTGGAACTACTTAGATAACTATAAAAACCTCATGGGTGCACCCTGTTTGCTTCCTTTTTATGTTTCTTCCGTTCTAGGTTACAGAACATCAACTTCAGTTCTAGTTGTCCAGCTAAAGATTTCAGTTGACAGTCAGAAGAATTTGCTTGAAGCACATTGTTTTATAATTCCTGGAGTCCTGGCAGAGATATTTGCTATTATAACATAATTTTAATAAAAGGACCTCTTTTAGAAAAACTTAAGCGCATGGAGAAGAATGCTCATTACACTGTTCTCTTACAAACTGACAAAAGTCTGAACTATAATCCGGAAAGTCACTTTTTTGCCAACATTGGGACAGCGGAAGCATAAATAAATTAGAGTAACAATATGGATAAATTATTGAAATAATTAAATTAGTACAACTCTGTTAGTTCTGTTACACACAGAAGGAAACGATTGTTTTCCCATTTTTAAACGGATGTTAGTACTGCCATCTATTGTGAAATAGCAATACCAACTATAATCTCCGAAGTACTGCCACTCCATAATAGATGGCGCTGTATTAAAACTATTCTCGTGTCCCTAGATGTCGTGAATACCTACTTCTCGCCATTAAAGGTCATTGAACGACTGTCGCGAAAACAAGCCTTCATTCATTGCTACCTACGATCATTCACATCATTCATTCAAACTTTGACGACGCGTAAGTTTGTATTGCATCTGTGACAACAGTCCGTGTTTCACCTGAGTGAATCAGGTGTTTCTGTTATTATTTTATTACACGTAGCGACCAAACAACGTTAATTTATTTACGAATCACTAAGCAAACTGCAATAACACTGTAAATTATATTAAATTACTGTTCATAAATTATGTGAAAAAATAGTTACAGTTTTAATTAGCAAAAGTGTGAAGTGTGACAAAACTGCAAACTTTCCCAGCTTATCAATTTCGCGGTTCTAAACTGTGGCAATCTGTTCAAAATGAGTTGAACAAACTTTCGTACGCTTGTGGTGAGGTGTTTGTGCTACCAGTGCTGTGAAAAAGTGTAAAAATGACCACGGACAGGTTTCATAAGTAAGTAAAAACAGGGCAATCTAGTCTTTGGCGCGATCTCGATAAGATATCGGTATGTTGAGGTATTTCCGATAACATTCAGTGTTATTCGATAATTAGAAATTACCTGATGCGATAGGTTTTATAATAAAAACGTAGGTACCTATTATACCTACCTAGGTACCAACCATTCTAATTTAAATAATAATAATTAATTGTTTAGGTAATACTTTAGAAATTAATTACTATTTCAACCTCTTCAATTTAAATTATTATGCATTTGAAAGCGAATTTACAATCTTACTAAGATACAAAAACACCGCCTAATTAATATGGAAATGATAATTATAATGATTTATTGTCCAAAAATAATTACTTTAAGCTTTTCTAGACATTTTATGAATTCTAATTTGACGTTGCCGCAAATTGCAAATTTGATTAAAAATGTTTGCAGACTAAGTAGGTATTTGCTAGCGATTAAATTTAAAAATAAATAAATATCGTAAACATATTTTTCTGTTGGGTATTTAGCAGTGTAACTATTTACTAATAATATCGCATTAATAATCTTCATAACTTTTCTAATTATCTATTTAGGTATAATTTGCGCTTATTTCGCTTTTGCAGCGAAGATTTTCGTTAAAATTTAGTGATGCAAACTCACGATAATATGATAAGGCTTTTATCTTGTTTTATCACTGCAACAATACAGGTAAAATATTGTTTTCGAATTAATTACGTAGATTGGGAAATGGGTTGACTTTATCAGGCGTAAATCTATTTAAACTAGGTACCTAGGTTCTTCAAAGCAGGTTCTAGGCAGGCTAGTCAAACGCGCCTGCTTGGCTGAAAGTAGTTTAAATTCAGACAAACGGCTCATTGCCGCCCTTATTGTTGCTGTTCCTCACAACTTCGTTCCCCTCCATGGATGAGACTAATAATATTCCCTCGTTTGTTCCCATTAATCGCAGATTCCCATAATTTATGATTTTTGGTTAAAATGGAAGAAGCTCTTATATATAGATGATAATTATCTGATCTACCAAGCCCCCACAGGCATCATAAGTGTCCAATTTTTCGTCCATCGCACCACGTCAATGCGTCATCCCATACAAAACCAACTCGCATATCGTTTTCGCTTCCACCATGCCCACACCGTATTCGTCATCGTAATGGATTCGGCGGGACATTGAACTACATACCTACTGTTCTGACGAGCCAAGCGTGTCTCCTCTGCCACTGACTTCCACGTATTCCGACACGGAACGGGGAAGTGTCACTCAACACTGACAATGGCAATGATATAGTTGATGATCATAATAATACGTAACTTGTTTCTCTCTGCGTCTGATGTCGTAGTTGGGTTTGAGCACTCCTGAGATGTAGGTCTAGGGGCCTACTCTCTACGAAGTCCATACCTTCGGCTGAAGTTACGGGCGTTTCCTACCCCGTACCACCTACGGACATAAGATTAGTTCGAGGCCCGAACTAATAATAAATGAAAATACGATTTGAGAGTTACCCCTGCTCCTGGTGCGTTTTTGCATGTCCGAGAAATTAATTTGAGACTTATTTTGAAGGTCGGACGAATTCGTATCTTCTTTGACGGCCTTAGAGAGACACCCTGGGCAAGTAGTTCACTCTGCCGACACAGGTCCAGACCATGAGAGATACAGAAACCCGCAGGGCAGGATGTGGCGAGCTATTGGGCAGCAGCGACCCTACAGACCCTATCTTCCAGGAGAACTCTCGTGCGTCATCTCTGGCATCATATCAGTCGGTGATATTATCACGAATGTTTTAAGCACTCAATGTTTTGAGTGCATGTTATTTAAACACGTAGGTACTTCCTTCTTACACAGAAAAGCCTGAGAAAAACTGAATGTTGGATGCAAGAGCGAGCGAAATATGCTCGAAAATTTTTGCACCCTGCGTTTGTATTTGGCAGTAGCTGCTCAGCCCGCGGCTTTGCCCGAGTGGATGGTGGAAAGTATGCCACAGGAACTTGCTACCAGGACAAAACCTATGCTACTTCTTATAACATCACCTATCTGCCTGTGAAAGTCCCGTAAAAATCGGCACAGCTGTTTTTGATCTTACCCGGAACAAACAGACAACTGACAACAAAATTCAAAATGTGCTAGTTGCCTAATACGTATTTGTGTAGTTGTCGATTCGTCCACTAATAAATTAAATTCGTGCGAGTCGTTGATAGAAAATAATATATTAGGTATTTAAAAGTGTCGATTCGCCCGATTAGAATGGACTAAAAAACTTGAAGGACGCTCTTTTAATTTACATCAAAAATATTGTTGATGAAAATAATATTGAAATCCAAAAACAGTAAATTCACCATAGGTGCACCACCTTCACGCTTGCATGCACACCACTGGCGAGGGTAGCCCACATTGTGCCAAAAACACACACCCTATTGTAACACTTATATAGCTCCATCTAAAGGTCATAATCCCGTGTAGTGTTACCGTTATCATTGTATCGATTGTGGGTGACATGCAGGTGTTGGGTTGCTTGGTGACTGATCACTATGGTACCTATAGGGAAAGGTTAATGACGTGCATTTTACTCATTTTTAGATTTGAGTTGAACTGAATGAGTCTAAGTTAAATCATTTATTTCGAATAGGCACCTAAAAGGATCTTTTGAATGTCACAAAAAATTAATTGATTCTATTTGCCCCTTCCAAAAGGTAACTTAGTAGTTTCGTTTGGAGAAGAATGGAAGCCCCGGAAGCTAGCTAGTAAGCGAAAGCTAGTTAATAATACATCTTTATTCAGGACAAATGCCGTTGACGTAGGTGCGGTGGTAGTTAGTGGTAGACATGATTATTAGATCGACTTTGATTGTGAATCTGTCAATAAAAGTGCCTACAAAATTCAATAGGTTTGTTCCTCTTTTCCTCTCCTTTGTCGTCCTCTCATCTATCCTTTCGTTGAGGTAATACCTAAAATCAATTCACATTTGATTGTTTGTGTACACAGGTTTCTAAATACCTAAATATAATTTTCTACTCGAAAAAACCAATCTTAGATCTTTGCAAGGAATGTCACGCAACTATAGGTAACGGTGTTATGATTTCATTTCTGTCTTCCTCATAATGTCTAAAAACGTTATCTTGACGACGAGAAACAGATAGCTAAATACTTCGATTATCACACATCGATAATTAAAATTTTACTGTTATGATTACGGAAATGATATCGTGTGACTACAAAGAAGACGTGTAAGTACAAACCGGAGTTAAAAATTATCAGAGAAAGTCTAATTATTCAAACAGAATCAGGCTTTATCAGCTGTGTGCAAAAGTAGGCAAGTGCTGGACAGTACAGGTAAATCTTTCTGTAAAAAATGCTATTGATAAAAGCCCAGTAATGTTACCGATAACCATAGGATGCCTTAAAGGCTAAAGCTGATTGGGGCGGGTGGCGCGGCGCCTAAAAATAAAAAAATCTTCACCGCGCCATGCAAGCTTAAAGTTTTTTCAGAAGCTATGGCCCACTTCCACTGATACTGATATTTGGAAGCAGAGAATTTTTGAAATTTACGGAAGATTTGCTTTTCTTTGCGCGTGAACGTTTTTTCAGTAGGTAATACCTACATTAAAACAAAAAAATATGGTACTTTAAAATAATGAATGGTGGATCGGTGGGAGGCAGGATTTCTTAAAGGTAAGCTGATGGGAAACCATCGTCACCGCCCGGCTGCCATTCCTGGTTCTTTGACAGTCGTTACGGATCGTCAGAAGTTTGACAACTAGTTTTACCTAGGAATATCGTATTACCCAGTACCATGGTTGTGAAAGTGAAATAGATAGTCGCTCCATGTAAAATGCTGGCATCCAGCTACATCCGGTTTGACTGGAAGCTGACCCCAACATAGCTGGGGAAAGGCTTGATAGATTGATGTTGATTGGTGAACACTAACCAAAGATTACCTTTTTTATTTTCCAGAGCGGCCAAAGACGGTCTGCTGGAGGTGCTTCGAGAGGCCACCCGTAAGGAATGCAACAACAAGGACGAATCGGGCATGACACCCACTCTGTGGGCCGCCTTCGAGGGACACATAGAGGCACTACGCCTTTTATGCGGAAGAGGGTAAGTTTAGTAGTCACTATGCACTTTGAGTATGGCCGATGTAATTACAAGTACACGATGGCTCCTCTTTACAAACGGCGATGATTGTTAAACGAGTGAAGTCGAAATTCCCTTTGATGCGTGCTTGAAAAACTGACAACTCACAGATCGCCGCGATCATAATATGGCGAGCATAGACGATGATCGGCGATTACAGACGAGTAAGCCTTCCACACAATTGTGCTGACGGTTATGTAATCGTCCATTAAAGATGTCTGACGGTGACCACTGTACCATCAGATGGGCTGCCTGCATGTTTACCACTATTGCCGTTTTACATAAAAAGACGTGATAAAATCCCTCAAAGAACAAATGGCAAATCAATAAATCTGCCATCTTATTTTGTTAGGAGCTAATACGTGCAAATTCCAAATAAAAACATTGCTAGAGTAATCTACAGACGCGATAATCTAATATTACGTGTTGATAGATAAAGCATTATTTACAATGCGCCTTAATCGAACAGGTAACCATGTCATTCGCTGATTATTTTAATGGCTAACTTAAGGTTTTATTACTAAGTACACATACTTGAAAGTGGGCACGTCACGATTACTGTAAAAGAGGCTAGTCACCCTGAACAGGTACCATTATCCAGGTGTGCGGGTTGTTCGAAAGAGATACCGTCGCCCCTGATACACAGGCAACTGAGGGAACACGGGTGGGTTTTAGTCAGTAAAAGTCTGACACGCTCTCCTGCTCCACCCAGAGCGGGAGAGGTTACTTGATGATTTCCCACCCTCAAAAAAAAACTACCATTATTATGCCACTATCACCACTGCCAAAAATTGAGGATAATTTTAAGACCTCAATTTTCGTCAATAATTATTGTTGTTATTCAATCAATAATTGTTGGAAAAAGTGGTGAGATATAGGTAAAGTTGAAACCTTCTACATACAGAACTGTGTTACCAATTTCGTTTAATAAGTGATTGGGTGAACATTCAACCTGAATAGGGTTTGATATTACCTTAATTAAATGTTTTGGGAACTGACCGTAACTGCCATATCTATCCACAGACTACACGGTTGGCTAATGTGTGCTGTCGCGGGTTCCATTCCCACATGACCACGTTTTGTAAGTCACCTAAGATGTTTTTCTGTGAGAGCCCCTAAATGTTTTACATTTATCTAATAAACGCGCACTATTGGCTTTTCAGATTTTCGGCTTATTAGTCGATTCGCACGAATTTTCTCGTCCGAATCGGGCGCATCGACACTTTTTTTAAAGTGTCGTGCGAATAGCCTACAGAAAATAACATATTATTTATAATATATTATTTTCTGTTACTCGCACGAAGTTAATTTACTTGTGGGCAAATCGACAACTCAAATAATACTTAGGCGATGGCACGTTTTGAGTTTCAAGCACCCTTTTATGGATTTTAATTTGCTCCTAAATTGGGATCGAAATGTCTACATCCTATAATCTTGCACTTCGCCCGTGAACTGTCAATCGACAGTTCCAGTCACTCTTACTTTTAGCTCAATTTTCTTTTCCTCGTAACAGTTTATTAGAATAATGCTTGCTCTGAGAACAATGTGGTATCACTCACTGTCACTTTCACGCATTGTTTGCCTTCCAACTCAATGTTACACAATGTTATGGATCATATTACATAAAAAATCTGAGGAGAATCGCTTCATTAGCCTCAGAAGATATTGTTGTGGTACGCTAAGATTGCGTATGAGTGGGGTCAGTAACAGATATAATAGAGGAACTGGAAAGGTGACTGCCTTGTTGTTCTAGTGGTTGCCAACGCTACTGCTGAGCATGAGGTCTTTGGTTCGATTCCCAGGTCGGGCAAAGTGTTATTGTGTTTTCCTTCAGGAATTTCTCAGAAGCAGCCCAGAGTCTGGATATTTGTGCCCGGTTGATAGCGACAGGCTCGCTCCCTATTATATGACTAGCAAAATTTGGGTGAACGATAGATACATCTCTGCTTAACCCTTGACCTCAATGGTGGAGCTGTTAAAAGTGTCAATAGCATCAGTGGAATGATAGCTCACTTCGATCTCACTTCACCTAAGTTTTCACGGTGAGATTTTAACAGAATAGATCGGCTGTTCCAATTGAACACTCTAGACTCATACACTCAGTTTTCAGAGCTAAATACACTAGCAAGTTTAATTGCACCTGGTTTAAAAAAGAACAATTTTGAATAACAAAAGAATGTTGGTGTCGATTGGTCGATCGTTCAATATCGTGCCTCAATGTTCACACGAATATTTAATGTGACACCGCGGCAGACTGACGGTACAGTTAAATAACTGTATGCCACATTATTCCCTTTCGAAATGAGTGCAAATTCCTTTCCGAATCATGTCTTTTCACGTACACAAGTACCTACATAATATATAGATTTTATATTAATGTGTTTGATAAATAACTAGATTCAAAAATGTGATTGAGAAAAAACACACCCGAGAGCAGGGAGAACTGTCAAATCAGGTTTTCATCCAGTCCTAGTTGTGGCTCCAACGTAATCTTATGTCCGTAGGTGATATGGCGTTGGAAAAGCCCGTAACATCGGTCGAAATTACAATTTTCGTGCTTAGAAAGTAGACCCCCTGTAATATGCGCTTAGCCTTATAACTCATAAGTACACCTTTTTATTTTTTGGTTGTGAAATCATCTAACAACTTCTCCCGCTCTGGGTGGAGCAGGAGGGCGTGTCAGACTTTTACTGACTAAAACCCACACGTGTTCCCTCAGTTGCCTGTGTGCTAGGGGCCACGGTATCTCTTTCGAACAACCCGCACCCCTGATAAGTACACCGTTACTCTTTCATTCATAATTCATTTAATCAATTGTTTTGATCGATTTGTTGTGATCGTTTAAATCAAAGATCTATTTATGAGTTTTTATATTTCTATGGGTTTAATCATTAACATCATCATCCTACTCATCATTCTGAACAACTTCTACTATGGGACCAATCCTAAGTCCGTGAAAAAAATATCAGCTGATCCATACTTTTGTGTTCGCATAACTCGACATAATGTATGGCTGTATGTAGCTGATTTTTTCACGATTTCAGGTTTGGTTCCATACTAAAAGTTGTTCATGATAAAGATCACAATGACAGGGGTCATTGTGAAGAATTAAAAATGTTACGGTGTATATAATTTGAAACTTTAACACAGGGTGTTACGATAGACAGCCTTATTGCTAAGCGATCATTCACAGATGGCCTTTGGATCGATATGTGATCTTTTTGAGCTGAGGGTCTAGAAAAGATCAACATAGACTACCTACATATAATCCTACAAAAACCATAATTGTACTGCTACAAGCATATTATAAATTGACAGTGATCCACATCAACTCAACACTTTCACTTTATCCAAACCATTTTTGTGGGGCACCATCACAGTTAATTTGATGGTGAATATATCTCTACAATAATATGCGTTTCCAAACGAATGTCAATGGCGAACCGGAAATGTGATTTTCCTTTCCGTATGTATCAGGATAAATTCGATGAGCTCGTTTATAAACACTGGTCTTATACAATACAAGTTTTTAGGTTGTGTTGAATTAAGTTCGATACAATAATTGGCTCTAAGATAACCGACAAAGCCCGAAGAATTGCCAAACTTAAGTTGCAGTGGTTAGGGCACGTTGCTCGCAGAACAGATGGCCGATAGGGCCAAAAGGTTCTGGAGTGGCGACCGCATATTGAAAGACGTAGCGTTGGAAGCTGCATAACCTGGTGAGGGCCGCAGGAATCCGCTGAATGCGGGAAGCGCAGAACCGGTCAGTGCTCTTTGGGGGCGCAGCGGACGTTTGTCGGCTGAAATTATGATGATGATGACGGTTTTAGACATAGTTTTGTAAAAATATAGCATAATCAGCCTATAATGTTCCCACTGCTGGGACACAGGACTCCTTTAAGTGAGAGGGAGGGGGGGCCGTAGTGCACCAAACGGTCCCAGTGTGGATGGACATTTTCGATTTTTTAGTTGTAGGACATGCCGGTGCCCTCAGAATGAGAGCGTTGGTGATGAAATCCCAATTAAACTTCTATAATCTGTGTTTTACAGGGGAGAACCCGACAAAGCCGACTACTTCGGGAACACGGCGCTGCACCTCTCAGCAGCTCGCGGCCACAAAGAATGCGTCACATTCCTCATCAACTTCGGAGCTAATGTGTTCGCGATGGACGTGGATGGCCACACTGCCCAGGAGCTGGCGGCCATCAATGGCCGGGACGATATACTGCGGTATCTGGACCAGGCGACCGCGAAATTGGAGAATAATGATAAGTAAGCTATTTGCGTTTTTAAATACTTGATCGCAGCTTAGTATTGTTTTTCTCTTTTACCTATACCTGAGAATATGCTAGGAAATCTTTAGAAATTAGATCTAAGAAACACTAGTCTTCCCTTGAAAGTCTTTAAATACCTACCTAATAGCACTCTATCCGAGGAGTAGGTCTAGATCCTTTAGAGACCTCACCATTTCATTCAACAGGTCGTTTTGTATTGCTTCTTCAGAGATGGGATGTTTGTGCAGAGTCTTAGGCTAGGAAAAATGAAAGAAAAATGCTAGGATTATTGATTGATTGATTTGTTTATTTATAATTCAATTCGCGACTACGAGTATACGATAGGCCTCCTCCATCTCACTCCACATCTTTGTCTGTGACTGCCTATTATGGTTCACCAAATATAGGTCGTTTTGTCACTCCATATAGAGAAATCGTTTAAATGCAAATGCAGTTTTATATATCAAACTAGAAAATCATCTCATTATCTTCTCTCGTACCGTGTTTATCTCTCCAAAGGGCCGTTGCGTAAAAAGTTACATAAATAACTTAACTTTCTTCTTAAATTAAACATGATACCGTTAATTATTTCCTTAATGTTTACCATATAACTGCGTATACATTTTACGTGTAATGTCTTGTTGAAATTGCGTTCGTTGTACAGTTTTATAATTGACGTTGTATAAGAGTTCCCATCATTATTAGAATTGGGGTAGTGGAGTAATGATTGTGACATGATACTAGAAGATGGGGTTATGTAACGAAAAATGGATGGATTCTTATTAATCTAAATGTAGAGTATATTATTAAGCATTGTCTAATGAATGTCGTAGAAATACAGCGTCTAATGGTTCTCCGGAAAAATTTGGGGTCTCTCATAGGCCTGATTGTACAATTCTTAAGTGACTAATAAATTTACCTATGTTAGACTTTACCCAAGTATTTCGTGTCCTTAGAACCACACATGGGTGTAAAAGATCATCGAGCCATAGAACCTACTGGTTCGTGAGTCTATCGCCTACTTTAAAAAGAAAACTCTAACTACGATCATCTTAGCCTGTCGACAACAATCTAAATTATACAGGATAAAATTATAACCAGTGCGCAAACTGTAACGTCCTCGTTCATCTAGAATCATAATATGCTGAATTCCTATTCAGCATATGATTCTAGACCTCCTCGGGTTGAAATTTTTCATCGTATTTTTTTTTTAATCGACTCCTTAGAGAAGTGCAATACCTACGCGGTCAAAATGTATGGAACAGTCAATTTTTTGTTTGTTAACGGACAAAAAAATTCTACGCTAGAATGATATGCTGAATTCTTGGTTGCAGTTTGCGCACTGGTTAAAATGTTATGCTGTATCTGCGCAGAACTTGCTTAGCGTCCTGCACTCTGATTACGTAACACACTACCGATCACAATTTGGATCATTTTGAAGAATATTGCTAATCCATTGCTTTATATAGTAAAAAAAAATGTCAGTTCAACAACGTGAATAACGCAATGAATGTTGTTGAATTGTCAAAATGAAAACCATTCCTACTGTGAATGTGTTCTGCAATTACCCCGCTGTTCCTGTAACTTTGCTTCTTACATTTAAAATTCCTATGTCCTGTTCCAGGAAAAAAGCAAAATCGTTAAAAGAGAAAGCCAAAAAAGACTACGAGAAATCCCACAAGCAGTACCAGAAACGCCAGAGTAAGGCCGAGCTGATAGCTGAGAAAGAACTGAAGAAGCTTGCCAAGGAGTGGGACCAGGGATACGCGGAGGAAGTGCACACGATGCCGCATCGACCCAGCAATGTGCTGTGGGCACTCAAGCAGAAGATGACCAGATCTACTAGCCATGGTAAGCTTTTTTAAATCTTTATCTCTGGTTCAAATCTACAATCTTCCCTATAGATTTGGATATCGTCGTTTTGGTTGTTCTGGTCGGTTAGCATAATCAGCCAATAATGTTCCCACTGCTGCGACACAGGCCTCCTCTATGTGAGAGGGACAATTCAGTGGCCCTAGTGTGTTTCTTTTAAACTTCTCGACTAAACGCATCGACCGCGTTCGGTGCTCCGATTGGTGCGTCACCAATCCAGCGCCAATCGGAGACCCGCACCCTAATTGCGTAACACGCGATTAATCGTAATCGGTTTCATTTTGACAGCTCAACAATATTCATTGCGTTATTTACGTTGTTGAGCAGACACATTTTTCGAACATATGAAGCACTGGTTTAGCCATCTGTTTCAAAACTAAACAGATTATGATTAATCGTAAGTTACGCAATTAGGGTGCTGAACGCGGTCGATGTGTAAAGTCGAGACGGTAACTCACACTAGAGCCTCATGGTCAGTTAGAATAGGGACGTTGAATTAAAGTCGAAAATGTAGGTACGTTCGGCTTAACATAAATCGATATTATTTCATATTCTTGTCATCATTGCGATGTCATTGTTTCACCACCCTCCGAGAATTACACAACATCATCACGCCTGTTTCCGCGAACGCGTATGCAGAAGTCTACTTTACAGTATACCCACATTTCGCCAGTTATGTTATGTTGTGGGCAATCACGTAATTTTTGACATAATTATTGACAAGATTTCAAAGTTGTTGTATGTTTGCTGAATTTACGAGCCATGGCTCCGATACTTTAATGCAACATAGCCTGAAAATGTTACAGAAATAAATTCTTTGTTCTTTTATATTTTCTTGACTTACAACGTTACATTAAATTGCTGATAAACTGGATTTGATATCAGTATAATATGCTATTGTATTTCCTTTAATATTAATATCGCTGATATAATCGAACATATTTTATTTGTTCTAATCTAAAAAAACGTCATTTTATAACATCGTATAATTCGTCACACAACTTGTAAATTGCATTAAGGATCAAACAACATATTATTTATGTCCAACTGCTAAGCTCCTCCCCCAAATTCTTCCAGGCATCCTTTTGGTACAGTGTAGGGTTCATAAAAAACGAATGTACTTGTAGAAATATAAAAATATTCTACGACACTGTTGTGCTTAATAAACAAATATCGTTTTATAACTCATGTGAAGTTTGATAACTTGTTTTTTCAAAAGAGCCCTGGTATAGGTTGGAGCTCTTTGGTTGAGGGGCTGACTGATTTGACTAAAATATGCTTAAAATGATACATTATCGAATCAGAAATGAAGAGATCTGTAGGACAACTAAGGTAATCGACATAGCCCGAAGAATTGCCAACCTTAAGTGGCAGTGGGCACGTTGCTCGCATATCAAATGGCCGATAGGGCCGATACGTTCTGGAGTGGCGAACGCGTAGCGGAAGACATAGCTTTGGAAAGCCTCCCACAAGACCGATGGCCTGGTGAAGGCTGCAGGAATTCGCTAGTTGTGAGAAGCACAAAACCAGTCTAAGTAGTATTGGTTGGTCCCGGAGGGCTTAATCCAGCAGTGGACGGCTTTCGGCTGATATGATGATGTTCATGCTTGAAAAAATATCAAAAAGTTCTGCTTGACTTTCGGTAGAAAACATGCGATGTTGTTGCCTATGATGACCCCTCTTCAAGATTTCCGTTATTTAAAATACTCCTTTGTATTCAAGTATTGTACCTAGAGTATATACGTAGTAGTTACATCCATACTTAATATTATAAATTCAAAATTAACTGTTTTTTAACTTTTCACGCCTTAACTTCTGTACGGATTCCTGTACAATTTGGCAAGGAGATAGATGGCATCCTGGGGAAGGGCATAGACCACTTTTTGTCCCGGTTTGTGCTTAGTATCCACGCGGGAAAAGCCACGGACAGAACCTAGTTTATGATAAGTACATTTTAGTTTATAAATTACACAGTACAACGCCTTGGGTTTTAATCTGTAACGTTCACACTAAAACACATCAACGGATTGGTTTGTAATTTGGCACACAGATAGGCTAAGACCTGGGTAAAGACATAGACTACTTTTCGTCTTGGATTGCAGACGAAGTCGCGGGCAACAGCTAGTAAATAAATAAACCTATTACTAAAAACTCTTAAAATTACAGGCAACCTATTAGCCGACGAACAGCCCCGTCCGACGTACAGTGCGCTGGTAGGAACTGTGAACTCAGGAGTTAGGGGACGTGGAGCTGTCTACAAGAAGGCTCTCGCTAGCAAACTGAGGAACAACACTGTTGGAAGAAATAATAACATGTCTGATGATTTTAAGGTAACTCTCCTTGACTTGTAAATGACAGACTAGAACGCGTATCGCTAAAGTAGGGACTGTTGAAGTATCGCTTAACAGAAGGACAATACAAGGTGGCAGCAACTGAAACCATGAAATCAGCACATGGGTCTAGACCCCGTAGTGTAGAAATACTTCGTTGGTTTTCTAAAACAAAATCAGCTGTTTCGTAGAATGCACTTTTCTATTAAATAGCAGATTTTGATTCCTACGCGGTGAAAATTTTTAACCCACGAAAACTTTAAACGCAGGTGTGTTCAGAACCATGTACTGCCTTAGTGTGAGTTTCATTTAACCATCTCGATCAAACGCATCGAGCGTGTTTGGCGCTCCGATTGGCCCTGGATTGGTGACGGACCAATCAGAGTCAGATTACTTGCGATCGAAATGTTGATGAAAGCTTGTTGTGCAAATTTATTTACAAGTTTATATACCTACATTAAATAATATAGACACGATTACACCTAGTTTTGGTCCCAAAACATGTAGTGCCAATTATAGTTAATAAAGATAGTAATTTTGTCACTGTTTGTTTAAACAACTGTTGCAGATTACCTGCAAAGTAGTTTGTTTCTGTATTGTGTGTAATTTTTATTTGAATTTAAGTTATTTTGTGTGAATTCAGAAACAAATTATTGTTAGGTTAGACAAAAACACGACAAAAATCAATCCCAGTGAACATAGCTGCTCATATGGTCGTAGGTTCTAATTCAATATTAAAACACGAAGAAATAAAGTACCGTAAATGCTAACGGTACTATCGCCATCTCTCACTCCCCAGGTGGGAGAGATAGAAACGACAGGTCGTCGCTCAGTCACGTCGCTGAGCGGTGTGCGTCGCGACTCGGAGGTTATGTACGTTGGTACCTTCGGTGCGGGGCCGCAGCAGAGAGGCAACGTCGCCGATGTATTTACTGAACAGGCTCCTGAACAGATGCAGAAGAAACCTCTTACCAGGTAGGTCATCCCTCAAACCTCTGGGTCTGGCCCTCAAACTCATTACATTTATTTCAATTAAACCATTTACAGGCACTTTTGAACTGTCAAAAGTCGATCAGTTGGAAAGTTGAAGCTAGTTGCCCATTCCAAAACATAGATCTCTATGCAGAAGAACGAACAAGAAACTCTTAAGGACACTCTTTTAAATCAAGATATTACAAAATCCTGGGTACATAACTTTTGTTGCTTTTGTATGTAACAAGGTGAAGAAAAAATAATGAAGAATCAATTCAAAATATAAGATTTTTATAAAGCCGTGGCAGTAAAGAGATGACAAGTCTCAACCGACGACGGCGGGCGCCACTTAATAAATATGAGAAGAGAAGTCTCTTAGTCGTCATTTCGTGCCTTGATAAGTTTTTTCAATGTTTGTTCAATTTACTTTTTTTTTCAATTATTTTACACAAAAATCTTGTCTTCACTTAAATTATGGTAGTTTTAGTTTATATATGTAGTATGGTTAGATTAAAGATTATTTTATGAAATTTTGTTGATTACACATTTGGCTGTATGCTTTATTTTGTATTTTTTCCTAAAAAAATTTAATGTGTCTCTTTTTGTTTTCCCTAATAAATAAATACAATTTCAGCAGTCACGACCTCCCCCCCCCCCCTTTCTAGCCATATCATGTTTCAGACAGTCCAGTCCATCGTTTCTTCAGTCATACCCTACTCCTATGGCCAGCCACATTCACACTCAAAACATTTCTCACGATATTTTCCCCTTACCAAGTAGCTATTTTTACCCGACTACAGCGTAGCAAAACGGAGGAAATTCTCATGCTTACCTGCTTTCTGCTTACAGGTCGGCAAGTCAGCCAGATTTCGCAGCGGTGAACGAAGACAGTGGCATTGGACAAGAGGTGATGCTTCAAGAACCGGCCAGTATATTTGAAAGACCTGGCTTTGGCAGCGTCGCTTTCAGGTTGGTAACACATACCCTTAACCACCTTTCAGGTTGAGCACAATGGTTCCATCGTAGACCTCATTCATCGATTTCGTCAGGCAAGATTAGGCTTATTCATCTACACACGGGTAATTTGACGTATTCCATCCAAGGCGTGATGACCTTCCAATGCTCCTCATGATGAGCTCCCCATATAGCCTAGGCAAAAATCCATGGGAGTCGCGAAAATCGGAGATGTCTTTTTCTGAATATATAGCCTATATCTATCATTCTAATTCCGAAACATTACCACTTGCACTTTTAGTAAAAATATTTTAGAAATAGTTTATTTTTAGGCACTATAATTGTATGGGAAATTTACTACTGTTAGCTAAATGTACTCTTTTTGTATACGTTTTTGTTAAATAAATTATTATAAATTATAAATAGTCATCAATGCTATTTTATTTGGTAGTGACCGACTTACCACATCGATAAGCCTTGTTGTTGAATCGAGCATTGAGAAACCAAAAGTGTGTTTTTTGACGCGCTAGGTTTGCACTCTTTTGGATTCTCAATGCTCTGCTCAACACCGAGAGTTGAAAATCTAGTGCGCGGAAAAACCCCGCTGCGATATGCGAACGTGGATTCACTGCTACTTCAAAATGGACAAACCATAATTAGTCCACTTACAGATCATGATATGGCTTTTCCTAAGTTACGCCATACCTAATTCCCGACTCATGTCCAAGGTTCAACTAATCACTGCAGTTAGTCACGTGTTAGTTTAAAACCGTCCTTTTTTCCTGATTCCAGCATCTTATTTGCGTAACACACTATCAATCTCAATCTGATTAATTTTGAAGTAAGTACAGATACCAGCACATCAAGCTACCCTAATCTGTCAAATTTCTTTGATAGATTTTCAACTTTATCACATAAGCATAAGGTTCATGTTCAATTGGAAAAATTGGACAGTTTGGGGTAGCATGATGTGCTGGCGTCTGTACATTGCTTAACCATAGCTTCATATGTTCGAAAAAAAAATCTGCACAACAATGTAAATAACGCAATGAATGTTGTTGAACTGATAGGGTGTTACGAAATTCCCCGCTGACTTCCTAATAAATATTTTTTTATTGAAACGTGAGGTTTGATAGTTTGTCAGTAAATTTTCGTGTTGACCTGGCATTTAAGAAAACGGGAAAGTCACACGCCCTTTAAGCTGTAACAATTCTCCATTCAAACTAGGTCTAACCTTATTTTATTTTTGTCTAGACGCTCAATAACAGCGACGTTGAGTGCCATGGGCGGCGCTGCGCCCGGTGAGGACCTGTCCATCGGTTCTGCGGGGTCGTTAGCAGCCAGACATGCATACCAACCTGCTGAGTGGACTTCTGCGCAGTCAGGTAATATTATACTTTGTGTTTTATCAACGGAATCTTAGCTTTTACTTGCCATTTACTTTTGTAGTCCAGCCAATTAGACAAATGCAGGTTAGATTTATGAAACGACTAACTTTTGCCAGCGGCTTCGCCCGCGCGGAAGTTTCATCCCTTATTTAACTCCCTTAGGGGTTGAATTCCTGAAAATCCTTCCTTATTCCTTGTCTGCATTATAAAGGGAACCTCTGTGCAAAATTTCAGCTTTCTAGGTCCAAGGGTTTGGGCTGCGCGTTGAGTGAGGACTTTATAATATAGAATACTAACTATGATAGATCAAAATGTCTCAAAAAGTGCCGTTTCTTGGTCTCCAGCGTATGATATCCCAGACGTCCTAAGATGAACTAGTTAGGATAGACGTAGGGATGGTAACCGAGAGTTATTTGACTACTGTAGAAATGTGATCAAGAAAGTAATCTTCTGGTCAAATGAGACACCCAAGTCCTTCATTTTGGTTGATCTAGTTATTTTCGTCATTACATAGAATTTGGAAGAATTGAACTCCATTTTATTTTTAACTCCCCATTCATGTATGGCGTTTGATGTTCAAGTTCACTCCTCCTCTATAGAAAAGGTAGGATCCTCCGATCAGACGGATGCTGTGTCTGGTCGGCAACTGCCCGACAATGGCGACAATTGATGTCAGAACGTTGTATATGTGCTAGCTGCGCGGTTAACTCTGCTTGCACGATGTAATATTTTGCGTGACGTCAGTGTGATGCGTAGTTCGCATGTGGTGATGTAGATGTCACCACATAACTCCCCTTCGAAGACTGCAGACCGATAATAGGCAGTCTTGTGCCTTGCAATGCTTGCCAAGGCCAACTGAGGTTCCAGTGGGTCGGAACCGTCTGCAAAGATGCCCCGTTTAACGTACTTAACATTGTTCCCTTCTCATTCACAGAAAGCTCAACAATAACATCAGACGAAGAAGCCGAGGTAGAAGATTCAGGATACGCATCCCTTGAACGTTTCCTAACAGCTTGGGGTCTCTCCCAATACGTGCAAAAGTTTAAAGACGAACAAATTGACCTGGACGCCCTCATGCTACTCACAGAGAGTGACATGAAGTCACTCGGCCTCCCTCTAGGACCCTACAGGAAACTTGTGACAGCCGTGCAAGAGCGAAAACAGGCGCTGTCACACCCTGGACCTATGATAGATACGGCGATATGATTGGTCGGTTTAAATGTCGAAACGAATGGTACAAAGTGCTCAATTTTGAATTATTTAAATATCGATTTTAAGCAGTGTTTGTAGGTTTTTTGCACTTTGTTTTAAGGCCGCTACATATCACAAAGCACTACGTTTAACGTTAAACTTATTTAAAACATCGTTCCGTTCCTGTCTATCGTTTGAAGATGACCGAGACAGAATTAAGCTAAAGATGTTCAGAGATTTTTCAGCCAATACTTTTTAGTATTGGCTGATTTGTGGTAGAAGCGGGCCTTCTTGTAGAGCAGCGTCTCTGAGTGTAATTGTTAATTACAATGATTGGCGCACGCTTGTGAAATGAAAAAAAATATAATTTTTCAATGTCTTGCTGTGTGCATATTGTGTTGTATAGATGATCGTCCCATGCACTGCGTTTCTTACTGAAATTCTTGCATATTCAACCTATAATGTTCCCACTGCTGGGACTGCACAGACCTCCACTCTTTGAGATGTAGTAGGCTGTAATCTTACCACGTGGGCCCAGTGCGGGTTAATATATGTGACATGTCGCCGAATTTTCGGTTCTAGAACATGCCGGTTTCCTTCACCGTTTTGAGACCAGTGGTTATTAAATACACAACGTAAAATGCCTCCCTGGGTTCTTACCCACGACACGAATCGGCGGTCGGGGCCATTACCTCTCTCTAATTGTGGGAAAAGTAGAATAATCCTGTTTCGTTTACAGAACTTTTTTAAATAAGTATTTAAGTTTCCAGTGTGCTCTTTGATTATAAATAAATTTAATTTTTAATACAACTTGAAATCCAAATATTATTTCATATATTCGTTTCTAAGGTCAGTCCTATAAAAGATACTTAGCCCATTATTTGATATTTCACAATGTTTTGCTAGCATCAATGTTTTTTTTTGTATGTAATTATAATAATAATCGTGCCTCATTAAATGTGATAGTAATGTTCGAGATCATTCCATCCAGTGTAACGTCCAGTCGCCATATTAAATATTTTTGTACAGTTTTTGAATATACATTTGTATGAATATGTTTTTTTATTTAATTACCTGACTACACGTACTCAAAACTCAAACTCAAAGCATTTATTTCAATTAGACCATTTAAAGGTACTTTTGAATTGTCAAAAAGTCGACCAGTTGGAAAGTTGAAGCTAGTTGCCCATTCCAAAACGTAGATCTCTATGGAGAAGAACGGGCAAGAAACTCCATGGACACTCTTTTTAATCATGTTAAGTATTACAAAAACTTGGGAACAATATTCTTGTTGCTTCTATATGTGAGAACCATGTAAAAAAAAAAAAACAATTCTAAATATAAGATTTAAAATAAGCCATGGAAGTTAGGAGATGACCAGTCTCAACCGACGGCGCCCGTTCATGAACTTGACGCGTGGATCAGCACCATCCAGCTCAACCATTTTGTAGGGAACCGAATGATCCAACACACGCGCCACCATCAGCGAGACATTTAAGTGAGCATGACATACTCTCGACTGCCACGCTTTTTCAAGTCAACGTACATCAAAACAACATAATTATTATACGGATGCATAGTACTCACATTTACAAAGTTTAAACAAAATGCTTCTAAATTATATAAAAATTATAGTTTGCAATGTATTTGAGAAATTAATAAAATTTGATTTCCAAAAAGAAAGAAAAATATTTAACATCTTTTGAAATTTTAATAAATAATACTTACTAAGTAATGTCAAAAAATAAAAATAATAGGAACAGAAATGTTCATAATGTCAGAAAACATAAAAAAGGGGCGCATCTCTTCCAAATATGAAAATTTTAAATAGTAAGCCCAAGAGCCTGTGGAGTCGGACCAGCATTAAGCCAAGCATTTTTATCAACAATATAATCATCTAACTTATAATATGCTTGTCTAGATAGTGTGCGTTTAATGCATAATTTAAATTTATTTTCATTTAGTTCCAGAATATCGGCTGGTATTTTATTATAACATTTTACACAGTACCCCATAAACGAAGTGTGTACTTTAGACAATCGGAAACGTGGTTGATCTAATTTGTTCCTATTTCTAGTGTTAAAATTGTGCCTGTCACTTATCTTACTAAAAAGATGTAGATTTTTACGCACATACATAATGTTTTCAAATATATATTGACAAGGTACCGTCATGATGTTAATTGTTTTGAACAGTTCCCTAAGAGATTCGCGTCTGCGTAGGTTGTAGATGGCTCTGACAGCCCTCTTTTGCAGAATAAAGATCGACTCAATATCCGCAGCACGTCCCCATAGCAAAATACCGTAAGACATGATGCTATGAAAGTAACTAAAATAGACCAGTCTCGCGGTATCCACGTCTGTTAATTGACGGATCTTCCAAACAGCGTAAGCGGCAGAACTTAGCCGCCCTGCAAGTGATGTTAAGTGAGAACCCCACTGTAGCCTTGAGTCAAGCGTGATCCCCAGGAAAACCGTCTGTACGACGAATTCTAGAATCTCCTTATTCAATACAACGTGACATTCACTACTTCTAACATTCGGTAACGTGAATCTTATGCATTTAGTTTTCTTTCCATTTAATACCAAATTATTTGCAGTAAACCAATTATGGACCTTAACTATAGCGTTATTTACGTCGTCAAGCTCCTGTGCATGTCTCTTAACTTTAAAAATCAGTGATGTGTCATCAGCAAATAACACCATTTGTAGTCGGTTTTTAAGTAAATGAGGTAAATCATTTATATATACTAAAAAGAGGAACGGACCCAATATTGAGCCCTGCGGTACACCCATTTTGACTTTTAAGCCCAAGGAATTCACACCGTTTATTTGAACTTGCTGCAGTCTATCATCCAAGTACGATTTTACAAAGCTAAGCGCAAGTTCACCCAGTCCGTAATGCCCAAGTTTCAAGAGAAGTGTTTCGTGATTCACGCAATCAAACGCCTTGGATAGGTCGCAAAAGATACCTATTGCATCTTGCGCCTCTTCCCATGCGGTGAAGATGTGTTTTAATAAGGTGACACCGGCGTCGGTTGTGCAACGTCCTCTGGTGAAACCATACTGTTGATCGTGTAGGATGTTATTACGATTAATATGATTGAGCATTTGTACTCTGGCCATACACGATCTTGTTACCAGTGTCATTAATATAGAGGGACAGATAAAATTTGTTAGAAGAACCCCGTAGACAGGATAGCAATACATATCGTTTTTGTTTTATCGCTGGTCCTCCTATCGGTGATCTCCTACCAAGTTATGTCAACCTAATACTTCGAAGGCATAACGCGTTTTCTAGCTGACGCACCTATCTTAGGTGTACTCTTACCAAGTTATGAGAACCTGGTACTTCGAAGATATAAAGCGTTTTCTAGCTGACAAACCTGTTTTAGGTGTACTCTTACCGAGTTATGACAACCTGGTACTTCGAAGGCATAAAGCGTTGTCTAACTGACACACCTATGTTAGGTCCTACCGAGTTATATCGACTTGGTACTTCGAAGGCATAAACCGTTTTCTAGCTAACAAACCTATGTTAGGTGTAGTCTTACCAACCAAGTTATGAAAACCTGGTACTTCGAAAACGTAAAGCGTTTTCTAGCTTACATACCTACCATATCAATTTAAGATAGCGAGAGTTCTGCCAATATATAAGAAAGGATCTAGTACAGATCCAGGCAATTACAGGCCCATTTCATTACTACAGGTTTTATCAAAACTGTTTGAAAAGGTGATCAAATCAACAAATAAAATAATAAATTATGATCAGTTTGGATATCAAAAAAGTATAGGAACATTGGATGCAGACTCATTAGTTAATGATGTCGTGAATAATCTGAATATTAAACTAAAGGTCGCAGGCGTATTCCTAGACCTAAGTTCTGCATTTGATACCGTAAAACATTGCATTCTACTGAACAAGTTAGAGCATTAGAGAAAATATTTTACAACTTTTCATTTCTTACCTAACAAACAGAAAACACATATTGATGTTGAAATTAAAACAGTTGAAGAAGTGTGGAACAAATTCATAAATCAAAATGATTTACTATTAATAGAGTCGTTTCTCAAGACTCAGTGTTAGGTCCGATTTTCTTTAAAATATTTGTAGTGCATGTTATGCTATCAGATCTCTTAGGGACGTTTTATCAATAGCTCAACTTTGTACAGTTTACTTTGCCCTAGTTGAATCTAAACTTAGGTACAGTATTATGTTTTGAGGAAACAGTTACCAATATAACGTGAATGTTGCCTTCGTTATGCAAAAGAGAACATTGAGAACTATGCTTCGTTTAGACCAAACTGAATCGTGTAAGGAAAATTTTATCAAACGAAGTATTTTAACAGTACCTTGCCTTTACATTTTAATTCTCCTTACTCATTTACATAAAAATCTTAACAAGCTTGAGACCGACATTGAGAGAGAATAATTATAGAGTAAAAACTCGAAGAATGGATCCGCCTTCTAGCCTCCAAGCAAAGCTTATTGTTGTAAAACACTCATCAAGTTTGCAGTCTATTAATATGTTTAACAAATTACCAACAGAATTAAAGAATATTCCGAATTTGTATGTATTTGGAAAGACATTATTGATTCAGAAGTGTTATTATAGGATTGACGAATTTTGTAAGGATAAAAAAGTAATTATTTGTTCGCATTCGCACTGGGTGTTGGATGAGTAAGTGATCCCCCGCTTTGATAAATTGTGTCTGTAGCGGCCTACTTGGGTACGGAATCGCTTGAAAGCTTTCCATATAGGCCACTGCAGATCACGCCCGGGAGGCAAATGTTCCTGGGCTTTAACGAAGTCGGGAGGTGATGAATGCTTTTCTTCCCACAGTTTGATTATCACAATGGGTGGTTCGTCCTGGATGGCTTGCGTGAAGCGTAAGAGCTCTTACGACTTTTAAGCCTGCCCCAGATCGTTGTGTAATCGTAGAGGGGATGTCGGGAATCGTATTCTTGGATCTATTTTTCCAGCCCGCATGCGACATCCCTTCGTACGGCAGGTGGTGCGATTCCTGCCAGCGGGTAGAGCTTGTGCAGTGAGTCGGTTTTAAGCAGCCCGATATTATCAGGCACGTTTCATTAATGGCAATGTCGACTTCATTGGCGTGAGTTGATCGGTGCCACACTAGACGCGCAAATTCGCCAGCAGAGAAGCACAAAGACATGGCAGTTCTGCGAAGGACATCGGGTGCTGCTCCTCAGTTAGTAGCGATTAGACGAAGTAGCAGTTTATAACGGGTCCTAACTTTCTGTTTCGTTTTGTAGCAATGTGACTTATATGTTAGTGCCCTATCTAACATTACTCCCAGGTATTTTGGGTTTGAGCAATGTCCAACGGTAGTTCCTCGCCACGTGATTTAAGGGCCCGACTTGAGTATCTGTTACGGAGATGGAATGCGCATGATTCTGCCTTGGACGGGTTTGGTCGGAGTGCATTGCTGTCGTAGTATTTTCCTAGTAAGTCGAGTGCCAACTTCCACGTCAGTGAAAGTCGCCGATTGAGCCGCTAGAGCCAAGTCATCCGCGTAAAGGAAGCGTTCAGTGTGTTGGGTAATAGGCTGGCCATTTGTGTAGATGTTAAAAAGCGTTGGCGCCAACACACTACCCTGAGGAAGACCGTTCTTTTGCCGTCGCCATCAACTCTTACCAGACTGAAAACAAACCTGAAAGTGACGGTTGAGTAAAAGTTCGCTTAAGATGCTTACGAAACCCTGGTCGTTAGTAAGGGTGCTCACTGTGGCAAGCAGTCTTTTGATATAAATGGTATGCTGCTAAGAAGTCAACAAATGGAATGAAATTACCTATGTTGTTCCGTGTGGTGCCGGACGTAAAAGAATAGCAGCATCCCATTTCCTCCCGTGGGTGTCATAGAAGGCGATTAAGGGACTTACTAGAGAATGGGCAGCAGCGTTGTCTATGCATTTTACCACCATACTGCGATCGCCAACCCGCCTGCCAAGTGTGGCGATTATGGCAAATTTCCCCCTTTTGGGGGAGGCCTATGTCCAGCAGTGGACGTCTTTCGGCTGAAATGATGACTTTGAAAGCAAAAGCATTTTCTAGCTGACGCATCCATGTTAGGTGCGCTTTTACAGCTTTATGACAACAAGGCATTCTCGTTCGCGAAATATTATGTTAAAATCTGTTTATTTGCTGACCAATTTTAACTTTACACGACTGCCTTGATGGATAATTTTAGAATAATATTAGAGACCTCGTCTCTTGTAGGTACATTAGAAATCATGTAGATACCTAATTAAGTTCCTGTACAAAAATGGGAATTATTTTGCCAAAAGCGTTTTGCACTTCTATTTTTTTTTAATTTTAGTTCTTCGTAGGGTCGTGGCGTGTCTTCTCAAAGAGATACATAAGAAAAACAACATCTTTTCAATATTGTTTTATTAAGGAAGTTTTAAATACAATTAAATATAATCTACCATTTATTGTAATGCATAACCTACACTGATTAATGTACAAATAGTTCTGAGCTAACTAATTGGTACGATCATATCTCGACGATTTTGACTAAGAAAATTAAATACAAAATTCCATAGAAACACCATTATGCTACGTTTATCCATATAAAGGACGGTTTTCATGATTTGACAATCAAAACATACAAACAAAATACTAAAATTGATCTAGGTACATAAAAGAAATTAAGATATATCTAAGAGAAATATACCATATTTCTTTCAACTATTCAGAGTTACCTACCTTGCATTATAAAGTATTGTGTACAAAAATACCTTTATTTACTACGATACCTATATTAAATTAGATTAAGATATGTTTAAACAGTACAAATGAGCAATATTTATAAGATAGAAGGCACTATACTTTCGGATATATTTATTTGATCAGAGTAAATAAGTCGAATTTCATAAAAACTATAATTACGAATCCAAAAATCTTTAAATTCTTAGATTTTAACTTAGGTACTACAAGAATTTGTTTCATTTCTGTATATTATGGCGGAGTCTTTACTAACTTACTCCTAATTACAGCGTCTCTCCCGATACATTGTTACAATACAGTTTTATCATTATCTAAAATTCGTAGCAGAGATTGTTCGTAAAATTGTCGCATGGAAACGTTAAGATTCAGTGGCGTCAGAGTTTCGTACAGCCGTGCACAGATCTGCGGCGCGAGTTCGATGTCGTTACTTGCTCATCTACGTGCATACCTTATCGATCGATAAACTCGCGCCACAGCAAAAATAAATAAAAGTGCCAATAGTCTAAAGAATATTCTCTCAACCAGATTCGGGCCACCCATTTATAAAAACAGTGTATGAATGTTTTAAAGACGAGAACTAAAACTTTCAAAATTAAATTCATGGATGGGTTGTGTGTGGCGTCATACACTGTACGGCAATAATCGAAACTCGTAACCATTGCTTTTCAATTATGTTTCGTGATACACCTACACCCGCGCAGGATTCAATACATGAATGCTAAATATAAATTACTATGTTTGGGGGAGTATTTCTTTGATTTCTTGTTGTACTGCCTGTAGCGAGCGAGCCGGCAGCCGTCGTCGTGATAGTACGTGTACTCCGGGTAGGGGATGTACGCGCCCGTGGCGGGGTCCAGCGGGACCATGATGGGCAGGTCGGTCATGGACGCGGGCCGCTCGTACGACGACGACGAGGAGCGGGTCGGCTCGGCGTACTGCGGACTGCCGCTCTCGACCTGGGTCTCCACGTCCTGGCTCTGGTTGCACACGGGCACGCTGCGGCTCGTGTCGGCCGAGATGTTGGAGCGCGAGCGCAGGATGGGCCGCGTCGACGAGAAGTCCGTGGAGTGCTGCAGGCTCTTGGACCGTGGCCGCAGGGAGTTGGGAGGCGTCTCGTCGATCCGCGACAGCGTGTGGCGCCGTACGGGCCGGTACACCTTCCTATCACCCAGCTTGGGCCGCTTGATCTTGCGGTGGGAGTTGTACGTCTCGAGGGAGGAGGGCAGGGATGGGGGCGGGTGGTGGGGTGGGGAGGGGTTGCGCGCGGGTGCCTGCGGGGCGGGGGCGTTGGCGAAGTGCGCCGCCACGAGGTCCCTCATCTGGTCACATGCTCAGTAGTTGTAGGGGCCGTACTGCGACCCGTGGTAGTAGGGGCCCGGGTACGCCTGAGGCGGCGGATATCCGGCGTAAGCGTATTGCTGTTTTTGTGGGTACACTGTGAAACACACGAAAAATAGGTTAGAATTCGTTGTTGTTTTTAATATACTCATTAATGTATAACCATATTTTTCACAACTATTGGTTTGGTAATACCCTCAGATGCTGGTAAAACATCTTCGGTATCGTATCGAGGTCAACGGCTAGAACATCATTGTTTCACGAAATAGGCTTAGCATGATCGAGCTAATTCAGCTATGGCAATAGCTACAGAAGCTTTAATTTGTTGTTTGCTTAGCTTTGGTTTTTGAAAGCCGGTACAAATATTTCTGTCAGATTGTCCATCTTCAAATCAAAGAATTACTTAAGTGTCAACAAATGGCAAACGGGATCGTAGTAAAATATGTTATTATGTATTAAAATATCCACAAACCACTCATGCATCCAGCATTCACCCTGTTTTATACGAAGAAAATATTTACAAAAGAAAACATTGTTATGTTGGTGTTGCCACAAGCGCAAAAATGTTCAATGTTGCCATTTATGAGTTTGAGTAATGAGGTTGTTTGAAAATAAAACGATGAATCTGTCGTTACACGATGCATTCACTTTCTTCTGGTGTTTTAAATAGCATATAATTTTATAGTTGATAACTTGATAACTATTTAGATAAAAAATGTGTGCACTTGTGATGAGCCTAATGGGGTGTGTGTTTGTAATCTACAGGTAGTTAAGCTGTATTTCATGTCACTGACATTTACGAGATAATAATGAAAAAATCCAGCGGGTTTTTTAAGTGTGATTCAAGAACAATGTGTTTTTCACAAGGCGCGCTTAATTTTAACTAAATATAAATAAATATTTTTTGATGAAATAAATGTACGATTCATAATGGCTTTTACGTAATGATGGGTTTATATAAGCATACCGGGCATGAGGTACTGCATGTTAAGCGCCTCCTCCCGCTCCCGCTCGCCGCGCAAGCAAATGGCCGCCGACGAGAACAAGATGGCGGACAGCAGTGACAGGCCCACGCCGCACCACGCGACCATGTATGACCAGTCGTACCACACGCGAGAGTTTTCACGTAATATCTGGTTTATACCGCGGAGTTCACGCATGTTTTGTAATGTGGAGGTGTGTTTTTCAGGGTGGTGTGTAGGTGTGTGTGAGAGAAAGAGAGACGAGTCAGTGTTTTGTGTAATGTGTGTAGGGTGTGAGTGTAATTGTGTGTTATAAACAGTTGTGATTTATGAAAATTGTATATACGTGAATAATCGGCTTGTTTCATATGTGTGTGAGGGTCAATTGTGTGTATCGGGTGTGTATAGGCGTGTAGTGTTTGTAATTTAAGGTTGTCACAAAGAGGTTATGTACAGTATCAGTTTTGAAATTAATTTAGTTCGTTCAGACAAAGTTATTTTCAATATTTACAGCACCAATGTTAATAAATTCGTCCGTAAGCGAGTTAGTATTGCGTTTGGCATAAACCAGATATTATGAGATAGCCAGTTACATTTATATGCGTTAAACGACCGGTCGCAGTCGCGAAGTTATACGCAGTAGCCAAGTTTCATAGAAACATGAAAAAAAAGAGAAAAAGCTTTTTGTTAGTATGAGATACTTACATGATTGTTCTTACAAACTAAGTTATTGATGATTTATTGTCTAGTGAAGAGTAATATGTATGAGAAGGTACGTACCAAAATTAATCATCTAAGTACCTACTAAATAATCATTTAGTAAACACAAAAATCTACTTATTTTTACTTTACATAAATCCAGGTACCTAAATAACACACACATTACTAAACACATACAATTTATTAAAACAAAATCATCAAGGGGAAACCGTAGAAATATACAAAAGAGTTTAAGTCTTATTCCCGCCAAGCGTAAGACAAGATGGCCGCTCAAGATGGCGGTCTAACCTGGCATTATGTACTGCACGTTATTCTGCTGTTCCCGCCTTTTCTCCTTGCTGAGGCAAATGGCGGCGGAGAAGAATAAAATGGAGCTTCCGAAGGAAACGCCGACAGCCAGCCAGGCCAGGATGTACGACCAATCGTACCAGATTGATGAGTTGTCTTTTAAAACCTGGTGTTGGGGGTGGGTCAGTTATGTGGTACAAACCTTTAACTTAACATGTAACTAACGCGCTTTAACGAAAACGATTAAAAACTTATCTGTCCAGTTCATTAAACGATCTCTGTTATTGGAAACATACTGATGAAAACCTACGCGGTACGCCAATATTTCTTAAAGTCGTTAATCACTTTCCAGGTGTCTTTTGTGCAGGAGACTATCAATATTGTATGGTGTATTAAAAGCTCGTCCACAAATTCTAACTCAAATGGTGATCTTAGTACGACAACCTGGGCAGTTAACCCCGCTGTCAAACCTGCAGATGGAGGTATTTTTTTACTTCGTCGTGATCATTTCTCGGAAAGCCAATATTTACTCTAGACTACAGAGTTTGTAAAGAAAGTAGAAAGGCAACTCGGTTTAACATACCCTGTGTTCTAAACGAAAGCAACTTTCATGCGAATACGCGATTACGCGATCGATTAAGTACATTAATTATGACGTACGCTACGATTTGATTGATAGCGCAAGTATGTCATATTCATATTAACGACAGCGATAATCGCATTCGATTAGGACATTGCCATGGGCGTGATGTCACCAATTTTTTTATTTCATCTTCATTCTAAATAGTCATAATGTGTCCCCATATGGGCACATCACTTACATTAGGCCATTGCTGGTAGTACTCCTCTCCAACGACCTTCTCTTTCTCGTAGAACTCCACTCCGTGCCATAATGCCATTGCACCCGCCGCTAGTAAACCTGAAACACCATAAAAATCTAGGTTATTCACACCATCACGAGCTTAAAAGAGACGTATTGGTCCAAAATTGGCAATCGGACCTATCCAGGATAATTTTTTAACCATTTTTTAACCATAACCATACATTTGGACCGCGTAGATATTGCACTTTTCTATTATACAGCAGATTTTTTTTTGTATAACCGACGAAAAATTTCTGCGCTGGTGGGTCTAGAATGATATGCTGAATTCATGGTTACAGTTTGCGCACTGGTTATAAACCTATCCTGTATAAACGGGATGGAAAGGTATTGAACTTTGAACTATTTTAATTTTTTTAAACTTCTGTTGTAGCGAAGTTTAGATTTTTCAATGGATGGTCTGATAAGAACCCACCATACACCACAGCCTACTGCTGAGAATTCACACTGCTTCCATGCAATGTAAAATCCCACCAACCACCGAGTTTCTGCCTACAGATATGTCATAGAATATAACTTGGAAAAATTGGTAATAGTAACAACCAGCAGCGTCTCTAATACTCTCTCATCACAAACCTCCATTCTCAGCATGGTAAGTTAGACCATTATTTCCAGCTAGACCATTCCATTAACGGTAGATTTTCTAACAGGGTATGAAAATCTTCCATCATCATTATCTGCCTAGCCTTTTCCCAACTATGTTGGGGTCAGCTTCTGGTCTAACCGCATACAAATGAATACTAATATTTTACATGGATCGACTGCCTATTTGACCACCACAACTCAGTTACTGACTTTCGGGCTTCTACCAACCTGTAACGACTGTCAAAGATCCACGAATGACAGCCGGGACCAACGGCTTAACGTGCTTTCCGAGGCACGGAGGGGTCTTAGTATGTAGAGATGGTCACCCACACACGGACAAGCCGCGGCAGATCGACCAGTATGGCTTCCTACTTAGCCACGAGACCCACTAAACAAAAACGTATGTTCGTGTAAGTAAGTATGTAAAACTTACAGGTAACCAGCATAAGGATGGCGGTGGCAGTGATGTTTCCAGGGCTTCGTTTCCAGCAGCCGACCACGCCTGTCCAGAATGCGATGAACAGAGACAGGAACGCAACGATGAACAGAGCCACCGTTGAACGTGCCATGTGCAGCCTGAAATTATGTGAAAATTGGATAAGATTGGCTGTAGAAACTAAAAAACGAATAAGAAACAAAAATAATTTATTCTGCACAAATAAGACACACAATATCTGGTATTATCGAGCTTAGGTCGGTTCTTTTTTTTTGGTTTGACGTTTTCTAAAAATGAAACCTAGCTAGATCGATTTTTCACCCCCGAAACCACCTGCATACTAAATTTCATGAAAATCGTTGGAGCCGTTTCCAAGATTCGGATTATAAAACACACACATACAAAGTCGCCAAAAGTCCATTATAAAAAGAAACGACTGACGATTGACGGAAATATTCATAACACTGATTTACGAACATGATTCATCAATAAACAAAAATAACTATTACTAGGAATAGGTACCTTAAACAGGACCCTGGAAATTCATCAAGTATCTATTTTTCAAACGATCACAAAGGCCAGACATCCGTGTGTTATAAAAATCCTGTCACAAAAGGCCACGGCCTGGCCACAATGGGTTCGGCCCTGACCCGGCAGGAATGTTTGCGGTTAGCCCTTAAAAATCTAGGGCTTACCTAAAATATACTGCGGTTTCTAAACGATTATACCTAGCTGGCTTAAATCAAGGCAGCATACCAAAGTCTTAAATAAGCCTTTAAAAATTGTTTCAAAGCTGCTCAAACGGGCAGAAAAACTTCAGCTAGGTCTTTGATTGCAATGAGTATTCAGCGGAAGAGACATTATTATTGTTTGACAAGAGTATTTCGCAAAACACTGTCATTCATTACTCCTCTCGTTAGTCATAATATTTCAGACCATAATGCTGAACAAAAGCCTCCCAACTCAAAATAATTCAGAGAATGATGTCATACAGTATTACAAAATCTCGACCAAGGAAGATGGTTGGTATAATATAAAAGTATACAAACAGCTAAGAGAAGCAAACATTGCGGTAGATTATGTTGACCACAGCGGTGTTTATAACTGTTTACGGCTATTTCATATAGCTGTGCCTATATTATTTACATAGTTGGAGATATATTGCATTTGTGTCGCTTCAAGCTACAGCTCACGCATAAATATCTTATCAAAATGATTTTTAAGTTTTTAAAATATTCAAAATTACGTGTAACTATTTCTAGATCTGCATAACCAACAAACAAGTTTCATTAAGACAAGCCCACAAATTACTCAAGAGCCTTCAAACTAGCCAAAAGATTAATAGCCAGCTCTTATAAAATATTATTTATTGTACGCCTTCTCTGAAGCAATAACTGCGAATGATTATCGACTATGATTCGAACAAGACAATAATAACGATTCGCTATCAATATCGCTCAATGGCCGTCAAGCCGTTGACCCACTTGGTTCGAGCACAAGGCCTTGAAATCGCGTAGTTTTTTGTCACTGCTCTGGTCCCAGTTAATCTCCTTGCGGGACACCATAATGGCTTGGAAATAAGAGCATGTTATATACTTCTGTTAAGCAAATGTGTTAGTCACGATGCAACTGATGCAAGTGTGAATGAAGATAGGAATATTGTAGTAAGCAAGGCCAATGCAGCTCAAGGTATTGAAGTAATGATGGATCTTGCAAAATAATGTGTAACTATGGAATGATAGACGAATTCAAATGCCGAACTGAGTTCATTCGTTATTCTGAAGAAAAAAGCTGTCATTGAGAAGAAAGAATATAACATTTTGCAATGTTAACCTTTGGCTTAATCATTTGCAAAATCTTTAACAATCGTATGCTTGCATCCGAGAAACTGAAGATGGAAATCAATTGTCAACGGTTGTCACGCTAATTGTTCATAACATATTGAAGCCATGCTGACACAGAATCGTATGCCTTGGGTCATATGGCTCCATGGAATGAGCCAATGACCCATAACAGATACGATTATGTACCTACTTATCCTATTGTTCTATTCTTTAGCGGAACATCATTTAAATACTTGTTGATTATAAGCACACCTGGTTTCTGTTGTAATTTATAAACGTAGCCATAACAAAAGGTTTTCTTGTTGGATGTACTTTGTGATTGTTTTACTTCAGTGACATCATAATAATTATTATGGTTCTCTATAATTTTTGCAATACAAGAATAATTATTTAAATAAAGTCATCTTGCAGGGTTTATAATGTTGACGATCCATGATACAATACAGATACCATTTTTAGACTCATGCACATGTTGTCCTACTTCACACCGCCATTTTCAAAAGTATTAGGATCTGCCGTCAATTCTTTAACTCGAGTACGTGACTATGAAGAAGTGCTGATGGCAAAACATTTAATTTATTTATAAAATTGCAATCATGAAATACAGTAGACAGCGTTCACAAGCGTACCAAGTGCAAATCCGTTTGCCTTCCTGTGCCTTCTGGCGTTATAAATCTGTCTTACCCACATCACACATGTAGTGTAGTGCCTTCTTGTGCCTTATTGCAAAAGGGTTCCACAGTGGGCTAATCGTTATTAGCTTATTTAACTAGTCTAGTATTCGCTGTCTTAGCCTATCCAGTCCAAGAAGTAGGTATTTACCTGTTCATCGCATCGTCCGAAAGGCCTTTCGTCTCGTTGTTCTCGTCAGGGATGAAGTAATCCACATTACTGCAGTGTGTCTCGACAGGCGATAGGTAGATCTCAACTGGAATAGATATAAAAGAGAAATTAGATTGCTGTGTGGAAATCAATTGGATCGTACGCAACATTCTGGGTGATTTTGGTGAAACCTGTGAGAGGTTTTTCGCTGGGTCAGTGATGATTAATATCACATTCTGTTAGTCAAATGAGACAGTCAATAAGTACCTACACCTATAGGAATAGGATTTTTCCAAATATATGTCATGTCACGCGTAAACTTTTCCGTACTGTGTTGGGGTCGGCTTTCAGTCTCACCGGATGCAGCTGAATACCAGTATTTCTATCTGACCTCCATAACCCAGTAACTGGGTAACACGATATCCCTTGGTAAGATTGGTTGTCAGACTTTTGGGCTTCTGCCGACCTGTAAGTACTGTAAAAGATCTACGTATGACAGCTGGGATCAACGGCTTGACGCGCTTACCAAGGTACAGAGGGGTCTCGATGTATAACGGATGGTCACCCATCCACGAACCGACCGCGCCAAGCGTACGCGGAAGTGAAATACTCTTTGTCCTATGAGTAAAGATCACCTTTGTTTACTGCAATCGCCATTGTGAAATGCCAACCGACTATTCAAAAATCAATCCGTAAAAACATCAAAAGATTCAGCTGGCATTTATTTACTATCAAACCAACGTATACTCATAAACAGAATATCAATAAGATCATTCAGCAAATAATCATGCAAATACCAATCCTTTGAATCATCGGCCATTTTATCCGTAAGTGACGAAACTCAAGAATGTCGTCTGTTTTAGCAGCTTTTACACCTATAAACTGGTGAAGAGTTTCTTTCATACGTTATTGTAACCTTGTAGGTATGTACAAGAAAATGTAAATTGTGACTTGAATTATAACGAGTCACGATTCATCTAATTTGATTGCAACATTTTTTTTAAGGAATCAACATTATTTGCTCTGTGACAGGACATACTAACGCCATATTGGTGAGGGCACACAGAATTGATAATATCTATAGAAAAAAAGTAGTTGCAGTCGTTTTCGTTGACGAGACAAAAATGGGATGAACAATAATGCCAAAGGCAAAAGGAGAAATGGGGAGGGAAATGTATTAATTCCCATAATTAATCATCTTCTGCGTACCTACGTACGTTGTATTTTTTTAAAGTTTTTTTGCCGTATCTAAGCTGTAGATGTAAACAGCCTTATACATAAAAGTTATCGAACATCTAAACAGTTGCTAATGTCTGGTTTCTCTTTGAAAACCGGACATTAGCAACTGTTTAGATGTTCGATAACTTTTTATGAATAAGGCCGAAAGTCTATAGCCATAGATTAGTGTGTCTTAAGTCGGAGGATACATGCTTTATCCATAGGTATACCTACGACTTTATAAGTTCCGAGTTAGTACCTACAAGTAGTTAGTAGACCCACGAGTGATTATCAATAGTAGGTTGGAATTAATAATTAGTGATAGCAGAGGCTAATTTATAATGTCATAAGTATTATTATAGTATTATTATGTGCATCCGTAAAGTCTTCGACCATTTTAATTGATTACCTTACAAAAACTGAGTTCGTGAACTTTTTATACCAGTTTGCAGAAAAACAATGAGTCTGCTGCCAGTTTCCTTATATATTATAGTAACCGGGTTTCTCCGGAATTACCCTTTACCCTTTCGGTTATCACTTCAAGTTTCCAATAATTTAGTGATCTCATTTAAATAGCCTTTATAATTTAGCCCTAACCACCGGTAACCTGGACCCTGCTCCCGATACTGGCGGATCACTAATTTCATCATCATCATCATTTCAGCCGAAAGACGTCCACTGCTGGACATAGGCCTCCCCAAAGCTCCGCCACTTCGACCGGTTCTGTGCTTCCCGCATCCAGCGGACTCCTGCGGCCCTCACAAGGTCATCGGTCCACCTTGTGGGAGGCCTAATTAATAATATCACTAATTTATACATTTATAAATATTTTTTAAATGTTTGTTTTACTTATAAAAATATTTAAAAATATATTAGAATAAGTAGTAAAATTTATAAATGAGATATTATAATAATGAATTAATGAAGGATGTTCAACATCAAAGTATGGCTATTACCTAATTTGTTTGCCCAGCAATGAATATCGCCCGTCTGCTTACTCTGCTTCATCAATAAACTAATCGGTTGAACCTTAAAGTAGTTTTTGGTTGAGTCAAACGAAGAATCCGCTGGATGCGAGATGCACAGAACCGGTCGAAGTAGCGCGATGCTTAGGGGGGGGGGGGGGAGGGATATGACCAGCAATGGACGTCTTTCGGCTGGAAATGATGATGATTATGATAAAACGAAAACAATCATAAGCCACCAAGAAACTGTTGGTCCACTACTTATAACTACTAAGGAACATCATTCACGAATTTCATAAAAAAAATTAGGGCAAATACGCAGAGATCTTACTTACAAAACTCCAAATAAAATAACCTGCATAAAATCAAGACAAGATAACTTCCATAGATCCGTATTATTGCTTGAGCAGGAAACAGACCAGATGTATTGACTGCCTGTATTGCCTGATTATTAAGTCATCACATAATTGCAGCATCAGCTCACACACCCACGTAACATTCCACGGCCATACAGAAACAAATGATGGTATGAAACATCTAATTACAACAATTACTACCACATTCAGATACGGTACGTTACTTGAAAACTTTAAATCTTACTAATATTATAAACGCGAAAGTTTGTAAGTATGGATGGATGGATGTTTGTTACTCTTTCACGTAATAACTACTGAATGGATTTGGATGAAATTTGGCACACGGATAGATTATAACCTAGTTTAACACATAGGATACTTTTTATCCCGTCAATACGTTCTCGTGGGATAATTTCCGACTTCTACGCGGGCGATGCCGCGGGCGGAAGCTAGTAATCAATAATTTACTGTTTCATCAGAATTAACCTATTTTAAGGTTATCTACTAACTTCGGGAGTGCATTACTCTACTATTCGACAATGTATGAACATCAAAAATTAAACATTCTATTTTAGGTTTTGTCTCATTATTAATATTGTCTGTGCGGAAACAGAATACTAAAACAAAAAGCCACTAATAAGTTGGGAGCCAACAAAGATTCGTTTTTCTTGCTAATTTAACCTAACTTTGGGCGTGTTTAAGTAATAAAGAAGTGTAAAATCTCCAAAACCAAGTAGGTACCGCCAAAGCTCAAATAACGAAAAGTTCAATAAACTTTATTGGTCATTGATTTATGCAGTAGTTTTGTCATAAAACCCGATCTTCCGAAGGACTTTTCTTAATTTTTTACGCGCCTGTTTTACTATAAATGATCCTGCATCTCACTCAATAACGTTGTGCGTACAAACTAGCGTCTAACTGCTCATCACTGATACTACCTCTGTCGGACACGATACCTAGTGAGATAGCGTGCTTTTTAGCCAGGCTCACCAGTGAGTTCGAGCTCGCGACTACATTCCCCTTAATGTGCGGTACACAGAAATCGGAACTATACCACTTTTACCAACTAAGTTGGGTTCAGCTTCTTTTCTAACCGTAAGCAGCAGAATACAAGTCGTAAAAACTCTACCAATTGAAGTTAATGAATGATTATTTTCAAGTAACGTCTCTGAGTGAACTGTACCTCGTATAAATAGGTACTTATGTTAATAAAAAAGACGTATTTAAACTTAGTGCACACCAGACTAAGCGATGTGCGTTCTTGTGTCGATGTTTAGTTTTGTAGTTTATGATTATGACTTTGTGATGACGTGACGGATGATGAATGCCTACAGCCGTGAACCGCTGTACATAATTCTCTGCATGGTTTATCCCACCAAAGATAAACTAGATGTCCAAGAAATAGGTTGGCTCTAATATCAGTCGTTTAAGACCTTTCTGTATTATTTCTTGGGTTTGGGTTTTGCCCAGAAGTCTTTTAAAGGCAGTTCTACTTATATCAGCTTATTTACGTCCCATTTCTCTTTTGCTATGAACCAGGAACAAAGTCATCTCGTCATCTAATCGTGCGCACTCATTCTTATTTCACAATCTATTGTCTCACACGCACAAAGAGTATAAAGACTAAAGACACAATAGAGTGCTAATATTATTATGTAAATACACTCGGCAAATGTCATACACGGTACCCTCTTTTTTAATGTAGTCTGTTCAATATAAAAAGTAAGAATTGTTGAATCAGAAGGAGGTTACAACTTACAAGCATCAATTTGCTTTATCAGTAGATGGGAAAGTGTTTTGACAAAAAAAAATTCAACGTTTTTTTTTATAGAAATAAAATGTTTATTTATGGAAGTAGATCTTTTATTACACTTTTACACGTCAAATTTTTTGTTGGTCAATATTTTAAAATTAGATGGCACCACAAACTCAGAGCTCATGGTATCTTTTAAAGTCCAAACAAATTATACTGCCTTAGAGGCGGCTTTTGAAGAAAAAGCCGTTACAGCTTCGATCTGACCTATCCTAACAGACGGTATGTATGCATGCATCAGTCATCGTAAAGCTCAACTCTATTTTAGGGACCTCAACGACCCGTCACAAGACGCTACCAGATCTGCAGGACGTTAGCGTTGGCCATAAACATAATACTCAAAACCGCCAAACAGTTATAAAGTCATGTTATTGTTAATCTATATAGCCAACATGGTAATCACATTCACACTCAGTTTTCTCTTTATCTTACTGCCATGCCGGTGGAATCCTAACTGTCAACTTGCTTCCTCAATAAATTAGCAATCGTCTAATAGATTTAATCGTATCCCAAAAACCTACTTTATTTTGTACTTATAATTAAGAGATAAAGCCGCAAAAACTGCTCCATTGTAATCCACGCTAGTTCGCACAACATTCTCTTAACTAAGATCTATCGCACCTCTCTTTCTAGCTGCAGCATTTTTCTTAAGAAGGAAAGTGATAGATTAGATAAGCATGTTGCGTTTGAAACGCGACCGCATTTCGATTTCAGTAGGAAAATGTGCTTATTTTGTAACCGCTGATGTTATGTCTGCACTCATTTCTAATTTCCTTAATTCAGATAACTGGATTCTGCATAACATCACGGCTTGCTTTCCCCAGAGGGCAGAGTGGGCAGAGGTGTAACTATAGTTTACACTCGCGTTTCGCCAGTCACGTATAATTCCCATCTTACAGGGGACGAGAGTTTGGCAAGAACAGGCCATACATCCAGACTACGGGCGGCTAATGAGAAATTCCAGATAGAAAAAACCAATTAACACTTTGCCCAATCTGGGACCAAGACCTCATGCTCAACAGTAGCGCTTGCGACTACTAGCTAGCTAGACCAACGAGGCAGTCTAGATTCTGCCTACTTCGGAATTGCATATTCCTTATACAGGGTGTCCCGAAACTCAACGTCAAGCGGGTATGGGGCAATAAGCTAGGTTGTACCAGTTCTAGCAAAAATAAAAAAATATAGTACATTTTTTTTTAAAGACAAGGCGTCAAAGTTTCGTGATAAAACGTTTTTAACCATGACTTAATTAAACTTAATTTTTTGTACTAGATTCACAATATTAATTATTGGTTTTGTGACTGCAATCAATAGCATAGTTATTTAGGATTACATTAAAAAAAAAACACTGAACAATTTAGAAATTTGTGATCACAGTACCTAAATATCTGATCTAGGGTGTTGATTTTCAACATTTTCAAAAGAATACCTATTATCACTTAACCAAGTAACATGGATTTTATTTTTTATTTCTTGCTAGAACTGGTACAACCTAGCTTATTACCCCGTACCCGCTTGACGTTGAGTTTCGGGACACCTGTATACGTATATGATTTCTAAAGGTATAGGGAGTGCCGGAAGAGATTCCTTTAGAAATAAGCAATGCCTACCTAAGTTCAGTCTCCAATTTGCACTGTTGAGGTTGCAATGCGGAGTGCAGTCAGATCAGTATTAACGTACCAGCGAAAGAAACCTACCCTTATAATTATGATATATGCATTAACTGTACTACCACATCTATATGACAACAAACACCAAAAAAATCAGGAAATTGATATGGTGAAACCAGCATCCTAATTGCGTAACACACTATCAATCACAATCTGAATCATTCTGAAGAATATTGCTAATCCATTGCTTTATTTGTTCTAAAACGTTGTCTGCTCAACAACTTAACTAACGCAATGAATATTGTTTAACTGTCAAAATGAATGACGTTTCTACTCTTAGTGTGGCACGTACTACGTATTACCGCATTCCCGCGCATCTACGTTACTAATAACAAATTCAAACAAGAAGATACAAACGTCCTTACTGCTAATGTCAAATATTTTGACAGTTCACGTCTTCAGCCAACACAAGGTCAGCAACAAATTGGTACATAGTACCTATTGTATATTATATGTATGTAAACATTCGCATATTCAATAGGCATCAATATTAATATTATGGCAATCGGTCGCATTGTTCTGCCTACATAACGATGGTATGCACTTAGCTACCAGGCTGCGGTGTAAGGTATAAGATTTCCGAGTAATTTTTAGACCCCTTCCCCGCAGACTTCACTGATAAGACTGTCCTACAAGAGGACTTTCAGTTATTATTATGGTAAAACGGACACACCTTTTTATTGGTAAAAACACACACACCCCACACCTAAGTACTTCACACAACACAGACACACTACATGTACTTACATCACAAAACACACACACCTACTAAAAATTTGTATAAGTTAACCATAAAAGCACCATAAAAGTGCATAGCAGTCTCTATTAAAACGTTTATACTCCTTTAGGAACCTTAATACTGAGGGGCAATTACGAAATACACTATCAGTAAGAATCGCTTTCATTTTACCAGTTCCACGACATAGATACATGGCGTTGTTTACGTTGTTAGCGGACAATTTTTTCAAACATATGATAGAATGGATTAGCGATAACTTTCAAAATAATTCAGATTCTGATTAATAGTGCGTTACGCAATTAGGGTGCGGGTTACTATGTAACCTAGCTAGGACGCCAGATTCAACTATGTTAATTGTTACATACTTTTTTTCGACTTATCCCTAAATTGTAAAATTATATTTATTACACGTTAAAAAAAAAAAACATCGTCGCTTGAGTTAGAGAACTAGATCGGTCTTGATAACACAAGGACGGCCGTATTCATTATCTTATCAGGCTTTTAAAGTTTTAGAGACATAACGATAATTGGGGTATAATCTATTTATTTCATTGGTGCAAAACCATGTTTCCAAATGCACGTACAGCGGTGCTTCTACTAAGTATTATTTTTTTAATTAATACATTCCGATACAATGTAAAAATTGTTAATGAAATAAATAAAAAATCCTAGCATTGTTTGCGCTGGCGCCTGGGGGCCGATTCTACTAATTTGCAACGTTACACGTTAAACTGTGTTTCCACAACAGTTCGATTTCGATCGCCGTTCGATAGTTACATAAAAAGTCATTCTACTATTTTATAAGCAAAATGGAAACTAAACTTAAAACGAATTGCAACTGAACTGTAGCGGGAACACAGCGCACGTACGGGCAATTCTACGAATTAGGCGGCCAAAAATACAATTTCTAAAATTTGTCTCAGGTAAAAAAAAAGACTTCCCGCGAATGGTAAATAACCGTAGAACAATGGGTAACCCCACCCGCTTACCCACTAGGAGCGCGCGCCAGAATGTGCCAGTCTAAACTTGATCGTCGCTCTGAGTGTTCGTATTGCTTTTCGACATTTCGTGCAAAACTGTTATTTTAAAAGTGAATAATTTTATTTTGGAGTGTGTTGTGAAGAAAATTATGATGGATTCAAGTATAACAGGTAAGCGTACATACATATTAATACGTTTTAGGCAAATGGTAAAGTAAAATTTGGCGTACTGGTAGATTTAAAAACATGCTCGTGATTGTTGTTTATAATTCTCATTTTTTAAATTTAAAATGGTTTTTGTTGTACTTCAGGGTTCGTCCCATTGGTTTTGGCTGTTGTAGTATAAATAAGAGTATTTAAGCTAATTGAAAACGATGAAATTGGCCGTGATCTTCCGTGAAATCGAAGTTTTTAACATCAATGAATTACATAGTAAAAATTCATCGGATTTGCAATTTTTATTTTTTTATTATTAAATGTGTTCTCATTTTGTTCCAGATACTGAGGGTACTTCAGGGATGCGGGTAGTAACGCGTAGATACCTTTTTGATAAAATGCAGGAACAAGACTTGCATAATTTTGACGAAAAGTTGAATTATCTCGAGCGATATGTTTTATCACAAGATGAGTATTGTAAAGAACAAAAGAAGGAAGTGAAGCATAAATTATCCTATTTGAAGTCTCAATTCAAGAAAAAGTGGATAGAAGCTCATAAAAAATCAACACTTTTCCTTCAAAAGAATGATAAGTGGTTACAAGGAACATTGGAAATACCGAGAGCTAAAAGGCGTTCTTCTGGTCGACCAACAAAGTCATTTGTAGAATCATTTTTTTTATAATAAACCTTTATTTTGTCATTAACAATTGTCTTTTACTTGAATATATGCTCACCAAGAGCTTATAAAATTGAAATATAATAATAATAAACCATTTAGAATACATAAAAAGAAGAAAATAATTTTGACTGCCTAATTCGTAGATTTGCCCGTACGTGCAGCGGGTAACCCGCGTTACCAACATGCCAAAATAATATGTTTTATTAATACCAAAAAGAAAAAAGTTGAATCTAAAAATGTTACTAAACACGAATATGTGGCACTAAAAGTATTTTCTATAATTAAAAGACATAATGATCATAATTTTATCATTAACTTTGTCCTATAGTAAACGTCACGCTCATGTTCGATTTTGTTAGTAGAATAGGTTTTGACATTGTTTCAATCGATCGTTGCCGTAACTAAAACGTAACCGCAGCTGTGTCGCAGCTGGACCGTTGTTCATTTTAGTAGAATGCGAAAACGCTTAAAAGTGGTGATTCGGTTGCGGTTCTATTGCGTTTTTTTAACAAATTTGTTAGTAGAATCGGCCCCCTGACCCCGGCAACCTAATCTCACCTTCACACAACATTCCATCACATTACTCATTAAAAATCGCTCCACGCACATCGCTTGGCCCACACCCAAACATGATAAGTGCGTTCTAAATGGGTGACCGGGTTTGGGCGACATTTGGTAGGCAATGCGATCCGTAGGCGAGCTGCCTAGCGGCCTGGCTGCCTAGCAGCCTAGCTGCGTAAGGAGAAAGTTAACCAGTGTGTCCTTGTTGCAGGTGTGTGTCATAATTACTAAGAATATGTTAGTGGTTTTTCAAGTTCTTGAAAGCAATAAAACTGATCGAAGTTCGGCGATGAGTCTGAATCGGTATCTGTTTTTCTTATAATTGCCGAAATATTACAATATACCTACATGAGTAAGGATTAAGACATGATGGCAGAAAAATATATAGGTAGGTACTAAAGTTTCGCAAACAGGCGCGACCCGACTCTCGTATAACAATTTTTACGAAAACTGCATGGAAATTGTTCCACAAAAGTCGCGTCGCGCTGTCCTCAGCCAGAGCCTTAAAACGGCAAATTGTTCTTAGTCAATTTTAATTTATAATTAGACTTAATAGGAGTTGGTCAGTCGATGGTCGAAACTAGTGTGCATGATCGATAATTGGGAAACTGAACACTAATTATAATTAACTATAATTTCAATTTATTCAATAACGATACTAAATGCTAATGGCCCAACCAATCTTCAACTTGAACGCGATAATAGAAAAAATCAAACAATTAAAATGTTGCAATGTCAATAATGAATATCGATCAAAACTTCGGATACAGTAATTGTGAGCGAGAAGGATGTTGGGGCGTGGATGTTGCTTAATCCTGAACATTAAACAAAGATATAAACTTACTAATTTGCGGTATTTTGCAAAACTGTTTTTACCATTATCCGTCTGACTGACTCAGAATCTATCTACATATATGTATAGAAAAAATGCAATGCTATTCATTGGTAAGTACTATCGAGGAAACTTACATTTGACCAATTTGAAAACAAAATCCCGTGCACACAATGACCAAATCTGTTAGCAAGCGTTACTATAGCGGCTGAGCGCTGCAAGCAATAATAGTCCTTACGGTGTATAGATGTTAGTTTCCTCGAGGCGGCTGGCCCGATTCAGATTTATATGTTTTTTGTTTTAAATTTTCATAATGGTGCCGATTCTGTTGTCACAAAATTCTCTAAACTAAACTAAAAATCACCAAAATTTAGTTTATTCCTGTCAAACGACGATTTCCTATTCTGAAATTGACTAAAGTGACACAACTTAACTATATTTTAGTTTGACAGCACTAAGATTGTACTGAATTATTAATTTAGTGAAGATGGTAATTTTGCTATTCTGAGTTTGCCGTTTTTCACCAAAAATTTTGACTTATATTAGTTTTTCTAACTAAATCTGACTATTTTTAATCGCGATTAAAAAAGTGTGGAATAAAACTAGTGGTCATGAACTAAAATTCATACCAACACTTCGACTTCAGTTGCAAAAACACTTTTTTTTTTCTTTTCTTTTGCTTATATCTCGAAAACGGTGTGTCCTATCGCAAAAATGATGATAATTTCGACCCCCTTTTATAAACCCGTAAGCCCCATAATCTCTGGGCACGCCACGATAGCGGCGGTAAGTCCCCTCTTTGAGGAGTGGCTTGAGAGGCGGCATGGCGTCCTCACCTTCCGCCTGACGCAGGTCCTCACCGGACACGGTTGTTTCGGGAGGTTCCTGTTTCGTATAAGGCGGGAGGAAACGCCCGGGTGCTTCCATTGCGAAGATCGCCCTGAGGACACGGTGGAGCATACGGTGGCGGTCTGCCCGGCTTGGGCGGAGCACCGCCGTGTCCTCGTGGAGGCGATCGGCGGCGGCGATCTCTCGCGTCCGGCCCTGGTGCAGGCCATGGTACGGAGCGAGAGTGAATGGTTAGCCGTCACCTCCTTCTGCGAAGCAGTAATGCTCGCAAAGAGGGAGGCGGCGCACGTGAGGGAGAGGCAGTATATGCGCCCTCACGGCCGTAGTCGCCGCGGGAGAAGCCCTGGGCGTCGGGAATCCCAGGCTGATTCCCGGCCACCGTAGGCGCGGGCTTGCGGACGGCGAGTAATGGGTAGCTCGCTGTCCGGTAAGGACCAAGCCCGGGTCGACGGCGCGTTGTGTTCCACGCGCGCCTCAAAGAGTTGTCAGCACCAATAGGTGGGGTTCGCAAGGACCGATGCCTGCCAGGGGTGCGGGTTGTTCGAAAGAGATACCGCGGCCCCTGGCACACAGGCAACTGAGGGAACACGGGTGGGTTTTAGTCAGTAAAAGTCTGACACGCCCTCCCGCTCCACCCAGAGCGGGAGAAGTTATTTGATGATTTCCCACCCAAAAAAAAAAAAAAAAAGCCCCATAATCTCAACATGTATGTAATATATTTTTTTTATTTTCCAAACAAAAAGTGAAAAATTCCATATAAAAAACGTCGAGGCTGCCCCCCTGCGCACGCTTCATTCAACTCTTAAAAAAATCATTGCGTGGGGCACACAAGTACCTACCACGTTGCGAAGCCAAAAGAAAAAAAAATACCACCTGCAGGCTTGGCACGACAACCGTAGAGAAGCGTTTTGTCGACGGAAGACTAGACAAAAATTACGTTTCCGTGTAGACAGTTGTCAGTTTTCACCGAGAAATGTAGACAAGCGATTTCTATCTATTCTACAGTAGAGTAGAAATAGAAAGCGTCATGCTAAGCCTGCAGGAGTCACGATTGTCAAATTCGATTTTAGTTGTGTCAAAATAATTTTTAAGTTTAGAGATTTTATTTTGCAGAATAGCTTTAAGATTCTCATAGCCAAAAGTAAGGAATTTTAGTGATAGTTTAGTTAGTTTAGTTCGGTGTACAACAGAATCGACACCATTGTCCGAATTAGCACTCTAATTGCATAACACACTATTAATCAAAATCTGAATCATTTGTTATTATTGCTAATCCATTGCTACATATGTTCGAAAAATGTATCTGCTCAACAACGTAAATAACGCAATGAATGTTGTTGATATGACACAATGAAAGCCATTCCTACTGTTAGTGTGTGACGCAAATGGTTCTTACGGAAAGAAAACATTGAAAAGTTGCCGGGAAATTTGGAAAATTAGGGAAACTGAAAGTGCGTTTTCTATTAGAATTTTGTACCTATGAATGATTTAAATTTGGACAGGACAACGTCAGTCAGCTAGTAAGTAAAAAATACATGTAGGTAAGACCAGGGCCTCAAGTCTGCTATTACAATAGTGTCAGAATGGTCTATCATTGATTTCATAATTGTTGATTTTGACAAGTTTGGTAATCTACTAATATAATGGCGTCATTGTGACTTTCCAATGGTCAGCCACTGACACTCCATTGAAAGAAATGGCATTTATTGGTAATCTCGTACATAATGACAAGTGAATGACTGACTTAATTTACGAACTTCCAACTACTTTAGATTGCATAAAACACTAATAAATAATATGTAAAAATATATATAAATGAAATCTGGCATGAATAAATGTTCAAATTTAGTAGTAGTTTTTCGAAAAACGTTTCTACTAACGAGTTTTATAATAATGGCAATACGAAAATGCCATTATGACACAATTCTATTACGAGACCATTGACTGACCAATGATCGACCATTATGAATTTAGCAGATTACGAACTTTTAGCAAAATTACAAATGAATGACAATGGGATCGTGTCGGAATGACGAATTTATAAAAATAGCAGACTAAGGCCCCAGGTAGGTACCATAGCATTAAGAAGTTTGGCACAATATGACATGGTTTTTTATTTGTCAGGTTATATCATAAAACAAACTTTACTTCTGCCTAGGTATAGACTTTTTAGAACAGTGTCTTATATAGAATCAATTTAGAGTCAGTATTAAATACCATCTACAGCAGAATCAAAATAATGCGCAGTAGTTCCGACTTAATAAAAAAATATAAATCACTTAAGGCATTGACCGTACCTACTACAATTATTATTACTGTTATGTGCGGACCAGCCTTTGTTCCTGCAATAACCATTCGCACAATTTAACACCCAAGTCATTTAGCATTTCAAATAGCACTAAAAGTATTAATAAACTTCCTCATTTTACAAGTTACGCAACCAAGTATTACGTAAAGTTCACGATCTCTAAAACAATAGAGAAACATTAAAACGAACTTGCATTAAAATGCGAATAAATACCTTGGTACTAACTTACATAAAACTTGCTGTAAAACCATTGATTTTTTTTATGGTACTTTGTTATACATTACATCTTCTCTAGTGCAAAATCTACTGATGAGATGCAGTAAAAAGTCGTCAGCCATAAAAGTTTTCAATTACCTATTAATCCAATTTATTTGAAAGACCTTCGCTCAAGTATCAAGATACACTTAATTAAATATTATATTATATCTATTGTTTCCGCCTACCAATGAATTGCCTACTTGCAATAAATAATTAAATTGAAGAAATATGAATCATGAACGCAATGATTGAAATCGATTCAATTTATATATGTAATGTAATTAGGCTGCATGCGTTATGCTAATTGCATGTTACGTTACGGCCATGGCCTTGATGACAACAAATAAATTAAAAAAAAAACACCTCGACAGCTAAAGAAAATTACAGGAAAGAAAACATGGCGGCTCAGTATATCCACGGCTCACTTTTCCCGCCAATTATCTATGGCCAGTTTCACTTTCTTATTTTCTGTACTTAGAAAGGCCGGTGGTGGCTAATTTACAGAACATCTGTTTCTTCGGTATGTTAATCATGACCTCTGCGACGGGCCAAGGTGTGTTCGCAAATGAAAAATGTTTAAATATATTGGCTAGTGGAACAAAGAAAGTTGAGGCGTGCTGTACTTCGTCCATCTTTAGTAAGTACCTTGCCTCGTTTATTCTTGTAATGGCGTCATTAAAAACAGTTCTCACAGAACATGTATCTTTAACTAGAGGCTGTTAATATATTATAACATTAAAATGGTAATTGGTTTTAATAAAACTTTGCGGAGTGCCTTCACTTTTCTAAAGTATTTTTATTGCGAAGAGGATAGGAAACACAGCTATCAAATTCAACTGACATTGACAGAAACTTGCCAATCTATTTTTGACACAAATATAGGCTAAATCAATTGACATTTTAAACACTTACGATTATGTTGGGTTAGGTAATTGGCACATCAATTCCAACAAAATATTCAAGGAACGTTTTAAGCCCTGATATACGACGATTAGCCAATTCTAAAAAGCAATAATCGTAACGTCGAATACAAAATACCTGTTTATAAATTACAAGTTCGTTTTGCGAAATAACGTAATACTTATGAGCACAGCAGCTAGTAGCGCATTCAATTTGAATGTTATTTGGTCCATAACCATTTGTTTTTACACCTCAAGAACGGTCGTTAAGTATCGTTCGAGGTTGGTTGTTTCCAAGTTACTGAGGTTTTAAAACGGATCGTTTAGCTAACCAATCATAAATGTTTCAAATGGGTATAAGTCGAGCGACAGAGCAGTTAAAATTACGCGACGGAAAGTCGGCGTGCTTTCGTCTACCAATGCAATTTACGCGACGTAATTTCGGCCGATATGTCGCAGCTTGCAGGTAGTTTAAAAAGTATGGCAAGTCGGATGTTCCGTCACGTATTTTCTGTAGAAAATGTGTCATTTGGATAAGCTAGTTCGTTTTTCAAACCCAGTTGCTCATTTGACAGGTGTAATATCAAACTCATGTCAAACTGATAAGCAAACACAAAAGACTTGAAATGTCAGATTAGGATTAAAAAACGAACTTTAATAAGAACTTAGGACTAAGGACTAGTGACAGCAACAAAGCTTCTAAAGAAGATATGAACGAGTAGTTACCATTTTAGTTATATGCATATTATATCCATCGATATTAGCTTAGATGAGATGATGAGAGAGTTGATATTGACTGACATTAGAAATCGGTTTTATGTTTTGGCAATGCCAACTTGTAAGCAAAATATGCTGTTACTTAGATGAAAGCTTACAAATAATATGTCTAGGGCTAGGTTGTAAGGGCACATCAAGTACTTACTTAAAGTACTGAAGTGTAGGTTAAATAGAATTGTAGATATTTATTTATTTATTTATTTACTATAAGGTATCTTCACAGCTGACAAAAAGTAAACATTATTAAAAGGCCTAAGGGGGTATTATTTAAAGGCTATATATTGAAAGGCCTCTGTGAAATCCGATTAGGAAAGCGTATTTGTTTACATTTAAAAACAGACGATTTCTCTCAGGAAAAGAGAAGAGCTAGCTGTATTGACGACAGATAGCTTAGCTTTCAAAGCCACAGATTGTCACAGTATTGCATTTTACAACCTGTCACTGCATATAAGCCAATCGGATTCAGAACTTAACGATTTAGAACCGAATAGACTACAATTCCTATGGTAAGACATGAATTTCGATTCAACGTCGACAAAATTACGACTGGTTGACAATTCTCACGATTATTGTGACAAAGTGCGATATAGAATCGAATCAAACGTCAAATGAATGAATGATCGTGAGGTTCCGAAACGGGGGTAAGGTAGACCTTCGAATATAAATGACTTATTATATCTAGCACGTTCGGAAACTAAAACACCTATATTATAGTTATATACGACAACGCTACTAACGAAAATAGGAACAGTTTTCTATTAACACGAATCCAAGAACAAGTGAATCGTGATTTCGTGTGGTGATAATTGGTCAATGGCTATTGCCATCCGGTGTCACGCATCCATTGATACGTAATCGGGTTAGCGTGATCACTTACGGACATGCAGATCGGTGCTCGACTTATTTACATGGACTATTGAGTTTTGTGAACGTTTAATTGTGTATATGCATCTGTTTTTTGTTAAGATGTTCTGTCTAGTTCGTGTTTAAGCGCCGCGGAAAGAAAAATAATTGGAGCAAGTAACACTACTTGACTGGATCGGCAAATTAATGTGTTGTGCCGTATCGAGAAAAACAATACTTATATCTACAATTACATATGGGCATTAAAACTATTAAAAGCCGTGCTAAATTACTAACAAAAAGCGCAGCGTAGGTTCTTAATACTTTCCCAGAAAAGAAACTCTCAACCCTCGGTGTTGAATCGAGCGTTGGGAACCAACAGACTGCATCCCAGCGAATCGAAAAAACACACCGTTGGATTTGTAACACTAGGCGCTAGTACAGATGCCAGGACATCAAGCTACCCCAATCTGTTAAATTTCTTTGATAGATTTTCAACATTATAACATAAGCATAAGGTTCATGTTCAATTGAGAAAATTTGACAGTTTGGGGTAGCTTGATGTGCTGGCGTCTGTAAGGCGGCGTCCATTAATTACGTGAGGCAATTTTGGCGATTGTTCGACCCCCGCCCCCGCTCTGGTGAGATATCGTGAGATTTGGCTCGACTCTCCCCCCTCCCCATAATCTCACGTGAGATATTTAATATACGTGGTTTTAGTGTAAAAACGTTATTCTGTGCTTATTTGCGTTGGATTTATGCGTTGCATTTGGCTGGCTTGACTGGCCGGTGGCGGTTTTAACCATCGAGGAGCTACTCTGTGGCGTTCGCATAACCGCGATAAATAATATTTTGTAGGATTTAGTCCTGTTGGCGGAAAAACATGTTTAACATAATTTAACCCAGTTTTCTCGTAATGTTACATTGTTTATTTGCGGAAAAAAATAAATTTACGTGATATTTGCCGATACTCCCCCTTTCCCCCACGTGAGATTCGACTCGACCCCGTCCCCTCCTAAATGCCTCACGTAATTAATGGACGCCCCCTAAGTTGAAGAACCAGTGTGTGAAAAAATCTCGCGGCGATATTTTTACGTCCATGCGAATGTGCACTAAAACCCGCCCTTGACAAATTCCTTAAACCCTTAACACACTAACCCTATAAATCCACATACCTAATATTAAATTCCCCTGCATCTGACGTGCCTACGCGCACGGTCAAGCAACGGTATTGATCCCTAGTCTGAATATGAAACCGTCGCATCATTCGGATTCGTCCGCATCCGTCCGCAACTCCGCAACTGACCGCACAGTGATCGTTGCATGTGGTCTACTGCGTTCGCACCGCTGCTGATTTTCCGTAATAAAACGATAGCTTCCTCATGCAAATCTCAGGTAATTTGCATCTCTGCGATAAAACTGGGATGTTCAACGCACGTTTCTTGAGTTAACTGATTTTGCGAGATTTCGAAGGGTTTTTTTGATAACTGTAAGGCGAGATTTAACAACAGATCCGATAACCGTTTGTTTGTATGACAAACATGAAATAACATCATAATAAAACATTTTTTTTTTTAAAGGAAGTGTTTGGGTCGTTGGGTCTTCCTGTTTACGCATTTGAAAGAATGCATTAATTGACAAGAACAAATCAACTTCTTCAATCCATTAGAATAATTATAAGTGTTGCAGTTTCTTTAATTTTCCCAGGCCGAATATTTGCAGTGAAAACTTTAGCCGCAAGACCACCGACCGAAACGTTTACAATCAACGGTAAGGCTCAGTCCCTTTCTCTTGAACACATAATATATGTATATGTAAATAAAAAGCCGCCTTATTGACAACATGCTTCGCTGGGGATATATTCTAGGAAGCACTGGGTTTTTCAGAAGTCAATATACATAATACTAGGCGATAAGTACTGTTTTGAACTATTAAAGAGAAACATCTCTAGTTTACCTCATAAAAGTGTAGCCATGACTTCATAATATTTTATAATATAAATATGGAGCCTGAAGGTCATATTACCCAGTTACTGGGTTTTGGAGCAGATGGGCAGTCGCTCCATGTAAAATACTGGTAGGTATTCACCTTCAACCGGTTAGATTGTAAGTTGACTGAAATATAGTTGGGATAAGGCTAGGCAGATGAAATATGGAGGTCCAATAAACAATGAACCCTTCAATAGCTACACCGACAAAAGTGCTAGCCTCTATTACACAGGACAGCGCTAATGTAGTCATCAGCAAATTACCGTGCGAAACGAAAGTGTAATAGACGTAAGCCCAATACTTCTAGCACCACAGGCGTAACGGCTGCGTATAAAAAACTGTTATAAGCTGACATATTAACAATATGAAGGTTCGACGCTTGCACATCGCCGTGCATTCCTTCACGGAACGGTGGCTTCTTGCAAAACTCTTGATATGGGCTTAGATTTGCCGGGGTTTGCGAAATGGCTATTAGTTCCATATGACCAGCAGTTTTCTACTTCGATTAGTCGGAAGATTGTCAATCGTTACAAAATAATATGTGCCACGGAAGACTAGCGTGTAATTGAACGTTTACTTTCGAAATCAGGAATTGGAAGAATGATATCGTTACTAATTTGGAGTATGATGTAGTGGTATGCAGTCAGGATATAGCCCGTGACTGCGAAACTAACAAACAGGTAATGCGATACTAGGATTTTCATAGATTAGAAAGGAAATCGCTTCCAAAATAAAGACACGCGTGTTATTTATTGATATACATTTAGGTTCCGTAATCAAAGTAGCCTAAAATAACTTCCGTTTACAAAAACAAGGATATGAACAATGTAGTGTGTTTTCAATCAAACAGTTTTATATTACAAAGCAACGTCCCTCAATAATCATAAGTAATTGTGTGACGATATAAACATATGCAGTGCGGAAGTGCACCCGTGCATATATAACAATCATAAAAACAATGCAGGAAGGAAAGTCTATGATAACCTGCTTTTGATTTATCAGTTTGTGAACGTAAATGCTTAAAAAATCTACATTACAGGTAGAAGGAACGGACCATTTCACAAACAATGATATTATATTATGCCCAATGCTGTATCCCTCCAAATAAACAATAAGCATTAATCCAATGAAACAAGAAATGGTGAGTCAAAGTTTAATGACCGATCCCTATAATATACTGACCGTTATTGGTTAAAATGATCTTTACTGATCTCATCAATAAATTGAGGCGTGGTGGTCCAGTGGTAACGACCGCGACTTACGAGTTGTAGGCTGTAGGTTCGAACCCAGATAGGTGCTTTACGATGTGTAAATTATTTCATCACCACTGCTCTCAAAACGGTGAAGGAAAACATCGTGAGGAAAGCGGCATGTCCTAGAAGCAAAAATTCGAAGACATGTGACATCTACCAACCCGCACTGGGCCCGCGTGGTGGATTACGGCCCACTCCCTCTCACAGAGAGGAGGCCTGTTTCCCAGCAGTGGAAAATGTATAGGGTGATTATGATGATCTCATAGCTTTGTACCCTCCCATATGTAAAATTAGCTTACTAATCTATTTAAATGCCCAATTTGGTAATAAAAATGCTACTACGGTAAACTAAAGGATTTGTTTTTGTTTATATGAAACAACATTCTGTCCATCGTTGATAGCTTACCAATTTTTGCAACAGTTATAGGTAATCATATTTAAATATTGTAGAACCGAAAACATTTCAGACACTGATGCAACAGCAGACAGGATTACCAAAACAGGCAGGGTGCTAAATCCTGTGCATGTTTTCACGGAATCTTTAAAGCAGATAGTTTCAACATCCATGAGTCCATCAGTGCATTTAAAATATTTCCAATTCAACACACGAAAATCTTTTAGGTTTTCCTCAATGACAAGGACAAGGACTCAATAATTAATATTATCTTCTTCTTCTTCGTCGTCACACTCTTGGCAGAGTGGTCGTGGTCGTCACATCAGGGGTGGTGGCAAGCTTCACAATCCGTCGCCATTCTTCCCGTACTGAGGCTTTTCTTGAACATTCGTGGAGTGGACCATTGAGTGCAGTTTTGACTTGGTCGGTCCACCGCACTGGAGACCTGCCGCGTGCTCTTGTACCTTCAACCTTTCCCTGTACTACAAGTCGTTCCACAGATGTGTCTTCTAGACGTGTGATATGTCCAAAGAAAGTTAGAATACGACATTGGACGATGGAAGAAAGACGCTGTTTGACACGAAGCTCTTGGAGGATTGAGACGTTGGTTCGAAACTGTGTCCAGGTTATGCCAAGCATTCTTCTCCAGCACCACATTTCCAGGGCGTCTATCTTCTTTTTCTCGCTTTCCCTTAAAGTCCATGTCTCAGCACCGTAAAGAAATATGGGAAACACTAATGCTCTGACAAGTCGCATTTTAGTGGCCTTTGTGATATTTCTGCTTCTCCATATTTTTCTAAGCCGATCCATGGAGGACCTGGTGATAGCCATGCGCCGTTTGATCTCGTCCGCGCATCCACCGCTGTTCGATATTAGTGCCCCAAGGTAAATGTATGATTGTATATTATCTACCGCACCGTTAATTACTAGGCACTAAATCTGTTTGCAAACCGTCACCTCGGCTCAACATAATGAAGACAAACAAACCATGTGACCTCATTGTATCATCATTTGAGTTATAAGTACGTATGTACTTGGCACGTTAACCACCATTTAGATTGAAGGTACTTTATAGTAACAGGAAATTGTAACAGGTGTAATTACGAACGGATTTATTAAAGAAGATTTAATTAATAAAAACAATTACTATGTTTTCAAGTTTTAAAAGGTTATGCTTGTAGGTTCAAACCCTGAAAGTCGCCGTACTTTGTGTAAATTATTTCATCACCACTGCTCTCAAAACGGTGAAGGAAAATATCGTGACGAAACTGGCATATCCTAGAGCAAAAATTTCGACAGGTGATATCTACAAACCCGCACTGGGCCCGCGTGGTGGATTATGGCCCACTCCCTCTCACAGAGAGGAGGCCTGTGTTCCAGCAGTGGGAACATTATAGACTGTTATGCTTATGCTAGATTTTAAGATTGTTATCAGCCTACAGACAGACAAACTCAAAATTCGTGATTCATGGGCATTGTTATTGACGGTAATGTTACCTACCAACATACAATGAAATAACATCACGCCTGTATTCAAGCTTGGGCAGAGATGTTCCAATAGTACATGCATCCACATTTCGCCAGTTATGTTTGTCTCATATAATAGGGGATGAGCCTAGTACCTACCAATTCTCGAATTACAGCTTTTGAAGTACTTATTTTGGCACAATTAGCCAATTATTTTTTGTTACTAATCTTTACGTAGTATAAAATAAAGTCGCTTTTCGTGTATTTACGCTTAGATCTTTTAAACTTTGCAACGGATTTTGATGCGGTTTTCAACAATAGACAGTATTATTCAATAGGAAGTATTATATGTATAATACACCGACATCTACGCAGGCGAAGCCGCTAGCAAAGCTAGTAAGTAATAAGCAACGATGTCAAACTACGTTATTAAATCTGTGGAGTAGTTATTTTTCTTATCGTATCGTCATACATGACGATACTCAATTATTATCACGAGTTGAAACATCCTTGAAGACTTGAAGTCATCCTCATAATCATCATTAAATCCAATGATGTTCTGACTCTTAAGAGTATTTTAAGCGTTTAACACAAACATCTATATAATAGACTCTATTAACACTTTCCAAAATTAAATGTTATCGTAGCATAAAACTCAGGAGAGTTTCTATTTAATCATTTGGTTGCGAAATATCAATATAGCTGTAAGCTATTATAAACAAATCTGAATTTCTAAAAAGATTCATGGGGAACTTTAAAAATGCCTTCGGGGAATCCAAATTCACATCGTTTGTAGTTAATTTGTGACTATGCTTGGAGTTCTTCAGGGCACGCTCGATGGATCGAGCGTGCCCTGAAGAACATAGACCATAGATCATAGACTTCATCCATCGCTTTCCATCGTGCATGATCGAGGTCATACGCAGGCCCATTCCACAATAAAAAATAAATAAAAAGTTAAGTAAATGATAAATCTTATTCATATTGGAGTTTTGTGTTTATGTAAATTAACATGCGTCAGATTCCTATGTTGATCTTCACTGGGGTTTTTGTATTGTTTTTAATCACGTAAATAGGTACTTTTGTCAAGTTTGTTTTCAACATTGTTTTATTAATATGTTGTCTTTTCTGTGGCTGTGTTTTTACAAACAGTATCGAGTGCTTCTTCTTAAAAAGATGATCTAATAATAAATAAGATCATCATCAAAGGACTATTATGTAATTTTGTTTGCTTGTATTGCCCGTGAAAACCGAAAACAAATAATCTCGACGCGTTTATTTATTTTTTTGGTGGGAAATCTTCAAATAACTTCTCCCGCTCTGGGTGGAGCAGAAGGGTGTGTCAGACTTTTACTAACTAAAACCCACCCGTGTTCCCTCAGTTGCCGGTGTGCCAGGGGTCGCGGTATCTCTTTCGAACAACCCGCACCCCTGGCAGACATCGGCCCTTGCGGACCCCAACAGTTGGTGCTGACATCTCATTTGAGGCGCGCGTGGAACACACCGCGCCGTCGACCCGGGCTTGGTCCTTACCGGACAGCGAGCTACCCATTACTCGCCGTCCGCAAGCCCGCGCATACGGTGGTCGGGAATCAGCCTGGGATTCCCGACGCCCAGGGGGTCTCCCGCAGCGACTACGGCCGTGAGGGCGCCAAAACACAGATCATACCAGCATATACCGCCTATCTCGACCCGTGGCATCAAAATAGTTGCCAATCTAATCCAAAAGCTTCTTCTGAGATAAGTGATCACTGATCATCTTCCAGCTTAACACAATATGGTACAAACAAGATAAGTATCTAAATTTAAAAGCAAAAGCTTTGTACCCTTTTTAAGAAAATTATACGTGGACGGAGGCGTGGCTCAGGGGAGAAAGAATGTTGAAAGCTTACATTTTTATATATTATATTAGATATGCATTAGGTTTTAAATGAATTGTGGTGGAATTTCGACAACTGGGCGGGCGACCACTAACGTGTCCCAATTCAGTAGATTCGTCATTTCCTCCAATCACACGTTGAGACTGTGAAGGCCAAAGCACGAGCAACATCACCTACAGAACGACACGGAAAGCGTGGACGGTATTGAATACAATTATAATGACGGAATAATCGTTAATTTTACTAAGAACAAAGGACACACATAATAACATATAATAACACATAATAATATCGCGCTACTTCTGAGACCGATCGTTGTGACAATGGCGGTGTTTAAATGTTGTGACTGTCTGTGCGATAAAGGCGTTAAATTGTTAGTAATCAGCATCTGATGCTTGGTTTCTAAAGCTTCATTATCAGATGGATATTGAACAATCGACAACTTGGAAAAGACAATGTGACCATTGAAAGGATTTTAGAAAAGAGTCTGAAAATCAAAAGCATGTTAATGTATCAAAATATAAGAAGTTCTCACCTTCTCACCCATAGAAAAATTTTATACTGTTCAAGATTTTATAAATGATATTTTTTTTTTTTTAGTTTTTTGGTTTTGTTTTTATTGTTTTTTTATTTTTTTTATTTAGTTTTGTAAGTATTTTAGTTTCTTTAATTACATTTTATTGATTCTGAAATGTAATAAATAAACTCATATCTTTTTCCACAAGGGTTGGCAGACACTACACACTACTACAAAATATCGCCGCGAAGAACCGCCCTGTTTTATAATTTTTCGTCAAATAACTTCTCCTGATCTGGGTGGAGCGGGAGCGCGTGTCAGAATTTTACTGACTAAAACACACCCGTGTTCCTTCAGTTGCCTGTGTGTCCGGGGCCACGGTTTCTCTTTCGAACAACCGGCACCCCTGGCAAAGAGGTCGGCGCATCAGGCTTTGCTTCCATACTTCTCTGTAAGTCGGCAACGTTACAAAAAACGAACACCTAGCATTTGCACCCACAACTGTTGCAGTAATATTTTAAGTTTAATAGTAAAAAAACTTAACAGACCGAGAGGATCGAAAACTTTACATGGATCATATAATATGGGTCTTTTAACAGGGCTGTCAGTTCTATTTTCATAATTTGTGGGAAAAAGAATGAAATCCTCAATATCCTTATCAGGATTTCACCTTACTCCTAGCGTGTGACGATGAGCTGATTTTATTAGATTGCATTGTGATTCTGAAATTGAGGAGCGTGAATTCGACCTATATTTACGCAATGCAAAACAACCAGCTGACAAAGCATTTTATATTGCGTCCCTAATTTTATGTCCCCATGTCAAAGTATAGTAGGTATGCTCAGAGAAATGAGGACGAGCACATCGAGCATTCCAACCCATTTGGTCAAATACTTACTTCCATCAAAAGCAGTCTGCAATATTTAGTCAAACAAGAGTAAAATTAAAGAAACTTGTATAACATAAGCTTAAAGTAAGTTAAACTTACGGCTTTTTTTTCATACGGAACACTCATATTAACGGAAACCAAACACGTTTAACAGTTAAGTATTAAAAGGAGACAACTTTTTGTTAATCCAACGCAAAATATAGCATATCGTCGGCCTAATTCGTTAACCTGCTAAGTTCATTTTGACATAGTTTACAAGACAAAGAAAAATCTGAATAATATCTCTATTAATTTAGCAATCAAAATTCTGAAAATCCCGTTGGTTTCCATAATTTTTCTTGATATTTTAACAATATATGTAGCAGCATAACTTATACACATTTTATAAAATTTAGAAAAACAATTATTTAGCAGTTTGTCGAAAAATGGACTTAGCAGGTTAACGAATTAGGCCGACGATATACGCAATACTAGTATTTTTATTATTTATATGAATGGACGTTTTTAATTTAATTTCAGTAACAAACGAATTCCACTTTTCAGAACTTTATAAAAAATAACTAGATATTAACTTTTCCAGGGGTTAACCTTTCAGCGAACAATTGGCAAAATACCAGGTCACTCAGAAAGTATTGCGAAAAAAAGTTTTTAAGTGTGAGAGACTGGCCAGTTATAATCTATTTTGAAAATATGATTGTTTGTAAGTAAAAATAGGTACGTTCCAATTTCCAAATTTCCCTCCACATTATTTGCAAGCTAATTTAAATTATCATGACTCATAAAAAAATGGACCTGTGCTGGGAACATTTTCGCGCTATGATTTTTTACGATTTCAAGTGTCGCCTGAAACCGGACGAATCGTACTATAGACTTCAAATGGTATTCATGGATGAAGGTCCTTCAAAGGCAACCGTGTATCGTTGGTATATCGAATTCAAGCGCGGTCGACTAACTTTGGGGGATGATGGAAGAAGTAGTCGCCCTTTGACGGCTGTTCCGGAAGAAAACGTGCTAGCAGTGAAAAATGTAATCCATGACAATAGACGAGTGACGTATCAAGAGATTTAGCACATACTGCAGGTTGGATCGACCAAACACAAGGCTCCGCGGGCTACTTCTCCACCAGGACACGCGCCTTCGCACACCGCGCTCAAAACGCGGGACTTCCTGGACAGCACGCCGGTCAAACTCCAGGGTCACCCTCCTTACAGCCCCGACCCTAGCACCGTGTGACTTCTTTTTATTCCGAAAATAAAAAATCAGCTCAAAGGGATACAATTTTCGTCACCGAAAGATGCGCTGTCAGCGTTCGAGCAGGCTGTAAACGAGGTGACTGGAAAAAGTGTTTCGAAAACTGGTTCAGACGCATAAAACTTTGTATAGAAGCTAGTGGAGGGTACTTTGCAAAGATTTCATAAAAATATATTTACATAAAGAACATTTTCTTTTTTTTCGCAAAACTTTCCGAGTGTCCCGCGTAAATAAGGTGACTTTCATTATTTTACAGGTAAAAGTTATATATTAACAATTATACTAATAGCTTGAACACTTTCTTTAATTTAAGCTTTTCAATTACCTATACAGTTTACGACTTACTGAATACTAGATTTAACGAAAACTAATCACCTAACAGATTAGAAAGACGCTGAATGAAAACGAAAGTAACATAACAAATAAGTTGTTAATAGCTATTTCAGCGCTAAGAGATAAATCTAAAGCTTAATTTAACTTGTAACATTTCAAAGACTGAATTTCTTTAATCAAATGATACACACACATCAACATCTACCTAGCCTTTTCCCAACTGTTGGGGTCGGCTTCCAGTCTGACCGGATGCAGATAAATCCCAGAGTTTTACGTGGAACTACCCATTTGACCTCCACAACCCAGTTACTGGATAACACGGTACGACTTGTCCAACTTTCGGGGTTCTGAGGGCTCATAACGACTGTCAAAGGTTCACGAATGACAGCCGGGGCTTTTTGAGGCACGGGTCTTGGTATGTAAAGATGGTTACCCATTCATGGACCGACCGCGGCGAGTTAACGTAGCTGTTTTTACTTAACCACCAGCCCCTCAACTGAATAATAATATTTACAGTTGCACAAAATAATTATACCAACTATTTTATTCACAGGAAGAGAAGTGACTGCGTCGTTAGTCTAGTCGCTACTGCTGAGCATGTATTTGGTTCGATTCCCGTGTCGGGTAAAGTTCTATCGGGGTTTTCCGTCTATAATTTCTTAGTAGCAGCCCAGATTATTTTTGGCCGTTTGATGGCAATAGACTCGCCCCTTGTTACACGGCACTTAAATATAAATGACGAAATGAGTGTACAATAGGTACCTACACCTATGCTTAACCCTTCAGCGTGATGTGGTGGAGTATAGTAAAATCTAAAATAAGAAGGATAGTCATACTTATACCAATGACAAAAGCTTTAAATTAAAATAAGCTAAAGCTATGGAGCCAACGATAACTGCGAGTACACATGACATTAAGCCATCGAAAATGTTATAAACGATTCCATTCAGCTTATCTTGACACATTTCCCTGTCCAAATTAAAATAGGACATCTCTTATCGGTCGGTGACCCCTTCGACAAATACAATTAACTTATGGAGTATGTTTACATGTTGTTTTATCTCTAACATTGTACTTACATATTGTTTTGAATAAGTAAATGTTTAGATTCAAATGCAATATTAACCTTTCTTTGTTGAACTTTGTCTCTATAATTAATTTTGTAAGCAGTTCAACAGCACACGACTTTATTGTCAGACATTGTCAGGACTACAGCACCCTAATTGCGTAACTCACGATTAATCACAATGTTTCGTTTTGAAACAGATGGCTAAACCATTGCTTCATATGTTCGAAAAATGTGTCTGCTCAACAACGTATATAACGCAATGAATATTGTTGAACTGTCAAAATGAAACCGATAATGATTTATCGCGTGCTACGCAATGAGGGTGCAGGTCTACTCTCTTGTGGCCGATTCCTATAATTTACGGACCTTTATTGGTATAAATCTAAACTCTTGTATCTTTACCAATAATGAAGCAAATACCTCATAGCTTTGCATAGTAAATCCCATATGGAAGCAGCTACTTATCACAGGTAAAATTAGCTTACGAATCTATTTATATGCCCAATTTGGTCATAAGAAATGTTACCATTGATAAGCAAAACAATTCGTTATTGTTTATAGAAACCGAGCATCAGTCCGTCAAGGAAGATACGTGCCCGTCTGAAGGTAGTTAAAATTGTCGAAGCAAGTGAAGTGAAAATGAGAACGGTCATATCGAGTCGTCGTTATTCATTCTAACTTCAGGCCCTGAACCAATCTTATGTCCGAAGGTGATACGGAGTAAGGAACGCCCATAAATTCGGCCGAAACTTAGGATTTCGCACTTAGGAAGAAGACCCCCAGCAGGCTTAGCATGACGCTTTCTATTTCTACTCTACCGTAGAATAGAAATCGCTTGTCTACATTTCTCGGTACAAAACAGTCAATTGTCTACACGGAAACGTCATCTTTGTCTACTCGTCTGTCGGCAAAACGCTTCTCTTCGGTTCTCGTGCTAAGCCTGCTGACTTATAAACTTGTATGAATGCTTAAAGTTAAATATAATAGAAAATAAGAGACCAATGCATCACTATCACTACATATTATAAAACATAAACCGTCTGCCGCGTCTGTCTATCTGTCTGTTTTCACCAATAGACAGAGTGATTCATGAGGAAGGTTAAGGAGTATTATTTGTTAAGGTTTTGTGTACATTAGTAAACGCGAGCGACGCTGCGTAATCATAATACAATTTGGTATTTAGTTTAAAACTTTAAACTGTAAACTACTCTCCCTTATCAAGTCTTCAGGCATTGTCTCTTATCTCTGTACTTTCCTTAAATGAGTGACTCAAGTCTTTACGAATATCACTCTAACATAATTAGTTAATCATCATTACTCATTAAGACTCTGCCAAGTCGTGAATTAAGGTTTACAGCATCATCGTGCCATGTTAGGCATAATATTCTAATGTCATTAAAATTACAGTTCTGTTGTTAGTTTTACGGCAGTGTATTTCATTCTCAACAGGTGTTAGTGACTCAGGTCATGTCTTAAGGGAAAACAAGGCTAAGACAACAGACTTGGACAGCATTCCGCCTCATTGCGAAACCACTCTTTGTCTGCGCCTGCGCACAACCAGACGCCGATGCTATCTGTCATAACGAGCTGTTTGAATACTTTTGTAATTACTAAACGAGTATTATTAGGTACTATCGTAGATATTATGAACAAAGATAAGAATATCGTTTTAAGGATTTTTTTTAACTATACGAGCACAAAGACAACATAGTTTAGTGAGTCATGAGTAGAACGCCATGAACATCAGAAAAAATACGTTGCTGTTAAAAAAAGTCAAATTTCTCCTAAACAAGAATAAAATCCCAGAATCGCGAAGGAAACAGTACAAACAACCTTCCATTTATCGCACAATCTGCCAACCAAAATTAAGTGGATGACAGACAGAAACTGGTCCAACATAACCCAAATACATCTTCACCCAGTTCGTGAGATAAACATCCTCTGTTCGGCTACGTTCGAGTTTTTGTCCGCACAGTTCGGTCCCCTCGCGACCTTCCCAGCCATCTTATAAAAAAATAAAAACGTAGCTGCGCAAGCGCACCTCCCCGTCAGACGAGACGCGCAGGACCGGTTACTTAGTGGCACGAGAGATTTCACCTGCGACCATCGATTCTGATGTAAAACTTATATTCATTTTACTAAGAAATCGAATAGCTCTGAGTAGTAATCGAGAAAATTGGCGAGTCGATTAATCGATCGAAACGTATGATGTATGTTGATCGCCGGCGCCGCTTTCTGCACTTGCAATGACCATCAATCTAAATTGAACAAGTTTTGGCGTGACACGCGGTCTAGTTATAAACGGTTATCAATTGGCCTACATCTTGTGTCCAGTGATTAATATTGATTGAGAAGGATACCTAAGAGGCGGGAGATAGAAACTGGCTTGTTGTTACTGATGCTGAAGGCTGCTCTGAGATATGTATGCCAACTGTAGTAATCTGATAAAGAGGTATAATTTGTAAGTTTGTATTGGGAGGTAATCTTCAGAACTACTGATCCGATTACGAAAATTGTTTCATTAAGAACAGGGCGTGCGATTCTCCATACAAATGTATTCCCATTTTTTCTTCCTGAATAAAGCCTCTACAGCAATTTTTTTTTTCATAAAATCAAGTTCTGCTGTAAACACGTCTCAGTCATTTTCTTTTTTTCAGCAACTAATTAATAAAAGAAATTATGACCCTCTAAAAATTACAAAAAATGCCCTATTTTTACTGCCGTGATTAGAGAACTGCCAGAAAAATTAGAAAAGTTTTTAACATAAAAAAATACTGTAGGAACCTAAACATACTCTTTTTTTAAATGTTAATGTAAATAAATATTGAATCGGCTCAGTTTTCGAGGAGATTAAAAGGGGAATACGAAACGTCGATTTAGTCAAATTTTTTGTGATAATTTCGGTCTGAGCTGCAGCTGTCCCTATCACACACTACGGGGGCAGTCTTACTGACAGCGCGACGGCAATAGTTTCTTCAAATACCTATTTTTCAAATTCCTCGTAGGCTCCGTCCCCTCTCCTAGTGACACACTACAAGAAATTTCACACGGACGAGATCGCGTGCAGAAGCTAGTCAAGCATATTATTAGCAAGTCTAGGTGAGATTTAAGACACTTATCAAGACACAGGGCACGGGGACAGACATAATGAGTAATTGCACCTGTTTCTGCAAACGTTGTGTTCGTGTTTTGTTAAATGCCCATTTCTTGATTACTATACTACATACACACGAATATTCTATTAAAATTCAAGTAAACCGAGGCTTTCTTAAGGCCATTTTCAATGATAACTTAAGTTGTTATTGTAATGGTTTTCGTTGGATCGGACAATAAAGTAAGGTGCAATTATTAAATCTAATGATTACGTTTAATTTTCAACAAAAACAACACTGATTAGCTGCAGCAGGGCTTAATTTTTGGAGGTCGTCGGTTGAATAAGAAATTGGAGGTTTTTTTATGTACATATTTGTTTTTGATTTCCGGAGCCCTCGAGTTTTGGTAGTGGATATTTTAATGTTGATGATCAATTTATATGGATTTCTTCTCTAGAGATTCATCAAAGAAACTGCAGATTTCGATATGGAACATTACCAATTTTACCTCAAAAAATCAAAGTCACATATCAACCATGGGGAATACTCTATAGGTGGTTTTCAGTTTCGAATTGTAATTTTATACAAAAATATATACTTGTATACTCACATTAGTTTAAGAACTTAGTTATTAATGTTAAACAAAAAAGGTTTATTTATTTTTTGCTTTTCAGTTTTTTCGGCGGTTTAATTTTTTTGTTACAAAAGTTTTATAGGAACCGAGCCTTAAAGAGTAGGCCCCCATAGCCTAGCATCAGTACCTAATCAAATCTTTTTTCACACGTCTCACAGTTTGGTTACCAAATTATTTGCTCGCATGACTGCCACCCATTAACCATGCTGTGTTGCTGCTAATACGCGCATTCAGGTCGTTGCTCAACCGACTATTGTCGCGGAACCAGATATCTCAGACAATAACATGTTTGCCAACTGTTTAGTGATACATACGATGATAGATAATAGCTAGCTTGCTTTTACTTTTTGTCTACTTACTATGTAAATTAAATTAATGCACCAGGAACTACTAAAAAGTTGTATAAACCAGTTTACGTTTACATGGCGGTAGCAGCGTTGGTTTTCGTGGATAAAATCCATTACGTGATTCTGCTGTATGTAATAAGGCCGTATAGGGCTTTGTAAAATTCGCAACTTTAAAATCGAAAATACCTTCGCACTTTTACTACTTCAATAAATTATAACCTTCATTAAGCAGCAGGATTGTAGCTGGTGGCTTACTGTAGTTTCTGCCTACCCCCATGGGCCAAAGAGTTGAGTTTATGTTCTGGACAGCAAAATCTGTCGATCGACTGGGGAGTTTGTTGCACCACTTCTTCCCAGCTAAAGCAGGGCGGGCGTTTTTGGAGGACTGTCTTATGTAATTTTGACGTCCAAAAAGAGCTGACGGTCTGCCTAGTTTCATTAAATTACTTTTAATTTTTGTTTTTTTTTTGTAGCAGTGGCAAGGGCCCCTGTACCTGAAACGCCAAGTTTATTCATGCAACAAAACTGATATAATAGTCTAGAAAGGACTGATGGCAGTTATTGAAGAAAAACAATATTAAAAGTTTATGTAGGCCTAACAGGCGATGCACAGAGAGGTTTTCGGATCGGTCTTTTGAGAGGTTCCATGTGTTGATGATAACCACCGGTGTGCTTTTAGTGAAGTAAAAATCCCACACTCCCCGGTCTTATCTCCAAAGCCTTTTAAAGGTTATCCACAGAATACAAAAAAAGTACCTATGCTTGTGAGTACTCTTATTATACAACCCTAGTTTTAGTATTATATGCGAAACCCGAAATACGTGTCTAGTATTTTTATGTAAAGTATCTATGTACAAAGTTTCAAAACTGTATCATGAAAAACCAGGCCCCACGCGTCCAGCGTCGTATTGTGCTCATTGATAATAATTAGACAGGGGGTACCTAAACGTACGGCGACTGTATTGTAATTAACTGGTTATAACATTTTCCATCACACTTGTAAAACTTTTTTGGGAAATAATATAACATGGTGTACAAATTATTGGAATCAATTCAGTTACTTATATTGAACAAACTATATTCAGGTTTCGCGTACTAAAAACAATGTTGAGTTTACTATAAAACGCAAAATAAACCTGAAAAATTCTAACTACATAACTGCAGGACGATTATACCGCGAGCGTGAAGTAAATCAGAGATTAATCGAAAATTAACTTAACCGCTAAAGGTTAACCACCAAGGTTGATAATCGCACGTTCCTATACATAATGTTATTGTGTAAATAATTTTAAAATGCCCAATTGTTGCCGAAAATAACCAAGAGCACTTAGCGAAAATAATGAATGTGTGGATTTTACTTAGGCTTGAGAGCGAAGATTAAAATTAAACGAATTCCATAACTGCAGGCCTCTTTTGTTATATTTTTTTCTCTCATTACAAAACAAGGTTTATCTTTAGCTATACCCAGGTTGTAACCATCGAACAATTTTATATATATCGAACTTTACTTAGTTGTAATTTTTTTACATTTGGTATTTGTCGAACAATAAAGTTCAAAACACAATTATTGGCTTGAAGGTTTGGGGCTTGGAGTTGGTATACTTATTATGGCAATCGAAAAAAATGCTACAGACAGATCTGTGCTCTGATGAATCTATACGGTCTAAGTTGGTTTCTAATATGTAACGAGTTAGCGTGATATAAGTAGGTAATTAGGAAGACAGTAGATCCGGCCACTGTTAAACAGACTCTTGATATTAAAGACACACCTACAACTATCTACAGAATCTACAGTATTCCCGCTTCCTCCAGCCATTGTTTTAACAAATAACCAATAACAAACAGCATGGTTTGAAGGCACGGAGTCAAGGTCGTGGCCTCGGCTTGTAGGCGGGTTCCGCACCTATTGTCTTATTGGATACAGTATTGACGATTTCAACATTCACAAGTATTTATGAGTTACTTTGTCCTAAACACTCCAAGTATATAAGTAAGTATATTGCGTTGTATGACCTTCACATTGATGTGTAACATGTAATGTAACACAAATTAAATGAGCCGTCCTAATTTATGCAAAGTTGCATGGAATATAACACAAATGAGCCGTCCTAATTTATTCAAAGCTAAATGTAACACACCAATTAGGTGAATTTGTTTCAACCTGTGTTACATTTCATGTTACGTGATACCGGCCGGCGGCCATAGGTATCTTATTTACAGTTTAGTTCTTAAACAAATAAGACATAAGTGGTAATAGAGAGAGTAGAGAGACTAATAAAATAAAAGAAATATAATATGAAGAAGATACTAGTTAATAGATCATTAACACAATGTGAGGTCAACAGCCTTTAATTAATGTAACAATTAAGATAGTTAATTATTTTCTGGAAGTTAATTATTTTCTGGAAGTTAATTATTTTCTGGAAGAATAACTCTGAAATAAGATGTAAAGACAAACATTCTTAGGACTAAATCTGTAGAGAAGATTTTGAAAAAAGTTCATAAATTCTCGAATTCAGTTTTAAAAGTTATGTAGGTATGTAGTTATGCACTTCACTTCAAGGCGTTGTTGAAGTATTTGCGTCGCTCGCTACAATGCATGCCTAAAATTTATAAAGCAAGCTGTGACAGCATGAAGCTCAGCGGTACCTTATAGTTGACTTGCTATTAAGAATCCAGCCATTAGTCTATCGCATCTTTCATAGACGTGTGAGTTCGCCTTTCAATTATCAGTCTAGTGTCAGAAAACAAACGTGATGTTTCTATGAAGCAAAGCCTTGGAGAATGTATGCACATCGTCAATCACGTACCTACTAGATATATCACTTATTTTAATACCGCAATATTGAATTTTATAGATAGGATTGCTGGTAAACGTGATAGAATTCTTGAGGCTAGTGTTAATTGGTACATATGGCGATTGATTTAAGAATAATTGGGAACTATAAAATTGGAAATTCTTGGCTGAGCGCAGACAGAGGCAAGACTGCATAACACACAGATTGTATTACACTTAACGATGCGATGGTGCATGTAGTTGCTACATAACGGTCACACCCTCACAGTAATCATCTGCCCCGACTTTTCACAACTATGTTGGAGTCAGCTTCCAGTCTAACCGGATGCAGCTGAATACCAATATTTTACATGGAGCTAATTTAAACAATTGCCTATCTAAATTCCGCAACCCAGGTACTGGGTAATACGATAGCCCTTGGTAAGACTGGTTATCAGAGTTTCGGGCTCCCGCTGACGAACCGTAACGGCTGTCAATGATCCACAAATCCACCGCGGCAACCGTAGCTTAACCTGATCGATCGATCCGTGCGGCTATAAAAGCCGTACGAGTCGAGCGATCAGGTTAAGCTACTTAGTCACATGCGCCTCCTCAAGATCTTATACTTAAAGTAACTTGTGTAAATAAATATACATTAATACATGGACAAAACTGCTTGTTTCTGTAGTGTGCGCATTGTCTAAGTATGAATCTAAACAGACAATACAACACAACATTCTCAAAGATACACGAATTCCATGTTCATTCATCAACAAATCAAGACTGCAAACAAAATAACGTCTGTATTCCAATTTCGAATGTTTCTATCCAACCAGTTTTCACCAGTCGAAAGTCATCAACAATTAGGCAAAGGAACACGAATTACTGCTAATCAATATGCAATAATTTTCGTTCACGTCTGACCTAGACCTTAGGACAATAAAAATAGGATCCAAAATATTTAGCACGTCTTTATAAAGTACTGCCGTGCGTATATGGTAGGCTATATGTGTTGAATATATGAAAATTAATTAAGGCCGACAACGACACTTTCGAATGGGGCTGGGTCAACGGAAGTGACAGACGAAGATCTTGAATATAATGGTTTATGCTCTACAACTGGTACAACGTTGTTGGAGTGACATTGAAGACTGTCCGATTATATGTCGTGGTTGAAATCGCAAATTCGTCATTGCTATACTCAAGGAATTTTTGAGATGGGAGCTTTAAGGCAAATGATAATGTGCAGGTGAACATTTTAAGTCGATAACTTCAAAGAATACCCCAACTCAGAACAAAAAACAATTAACTATGTGAAGTTCGTTTTTTAATCCCAGAGATTACGTAAATGGTACCTAATGTGACATTTCAAGTCTTTTGTGTTTGCTTTTTGAGTTCATGAGTTTGACATTACACCTGCCAAATTAGTAGGTGTCCGTTTTTATAAAACTAAGAAATTTACACTAATACATTTTAATAAGTATAATATACACACACTTGCATGATCATCAAGAAATGTTTTGTCTACGAGTCATTCTGAATTCCACGTAAAAAATAAATCTTTATCCAATTACTACTCACGTTCTAAATACTGTAGAGTGTAGACAATTACAGAATTTACAGAGATTCATGAGCCAGTAACGATGCAGCTTAAACAGTAAGTAACCCACATGTTTTAGTTCTTGTTCAGAGCATAACCATTATTGTTCTTCACTCACAGTTAGATGACTACCGGCCATCTTTACCGTACGCGTACCACTGACCAGTCCACATCCCACTCAAATGTACACCTTATACTCTCACCGATAGAATCGTAAATCCATTGTCAGTACCAGGCAATCTGCGTGCCCTGAACGCTCCATAACACATGCAATTGTACACCCTACCCATTCATGAATAGAATGTATAATCCTTTGGTCATGTCCTTGGTATGTTTATTAACGCGCCAATAGATAATCATGGTTATAAAGTATGAACAATTAGGTAAAACAAAACCGTAACCGTTTGAGAGAATTTCTCGGATGCTTCGGATCATCAATACTTATGAGTAGGTGGCAAGTTATTTAGCACAGCATGTGTACGAACAATAACATCGCAGAACACGATAAGGCAGCGATACATGTGTAATTCTTTAATTAGTTATGAACATCTATCTATCTATCTATCTATCTAACATCTATCTATCCGAAGAATTGCCAAACTTAAGTGGCAGTGGGCAGGGCACATTGCACGCAGAACAGATGGCCGATGGGGTCGAAAAGTTCTGGAGTGGCGACCGCGCACCGGAAGACGTAAAGTTGGAAGGCCTCCCACAAGGTGGACCGATGACCTTGTGAGGGCCGCAGGAGTCCGCTGGATGCGGGAAGCACAGAACCGGTCGAAGTGGCGGAGCTTGGGGGAGGCCTATGTCCAGCAGTGGACGTCCTTCGGCTGAAATGATGATCTATCTGGATTATCTTTCCACGTGAATACGGCTGGAGTTCAGAATCTATTAGATGCACGTCCGATGATACAAATTCTTCGAATGATGAAGAAGATATATAACAGTGACCGAACAAAAAAGAAAGAAAAATGAAATGCTTGAGCTAACATAATATAAGACTCAAAGGACCAAAAAGTTATTAAAGTAGAATCGATCACAAAATAATCTTAAAATACATAGAGCATCATTGACATAAACTAATTAATAGATACTTGCGTGATCAGAACTATTTGCACAATATATTTTTTTTTTTCAGTTTAAAACCGTGAACAATTATTTGCTTTGTATCTTAGGTATCTTAGTTCAATCAATACACAAACAATGTGCAAGGCTTAAAGTTATTACTATGACTAATACTAATAAATAAGCGGATTTGGTTTGTGAATTAGTTAATGGTACAAAATGGGCACATGACCAACACGTTTGTAACTACAAGTATGCAGTATCCGAACGTATTTCAGATACAATCGCATTAATTTACTGATGGCCTTGTCAACGAAACAAAACACTTCTAATTGATTAATATACGATGGTCGCTAAAAGTGCAAATGGGTTTATAAACCTGTGGTCAGTGATCAGATACATTTTCTATAACAAAAGCTTTGGATATGCAGTAAGAATTAACGGTTTTCGCAAACTGGGAAGGTAAACTTTGTGGACATCACATTTTTAAGTTTTAAATGTCTTCCGTCACAACATTGAGCCTTCAATGCTTGCAAGGCCAAACAAAACGTAAGTAGTCAGTTAATGAGACCCTACATAAAGATTTTAAGGAATCGTCATCTGTCTTTGAAAGTGTAGGTTGCAAGAAGACTAAGAGACCACCCACTCAACATTAGAACATCTGTGACCACTGTATATCAGCGCTATGCTGTCCCAAAGCACAGCATCATGCTGAGTTGAAGCCTTCTTGACACAGCCACGGCGCGGCGTGCCGTTGCCGGTTATTTATGATCTGTAATCCTAAGTATAAATCTGTTTCGTTTTTACGTTTATTATGTGAACTCATCTTTTTGTATGCACGTGTTTCTGTGACAAATAAATCTATTTTTCAAACTTTCTTCCTTCATTCATAATCTTAAAAAAATATGAAGTATTACCTGAAGGCGGTCTCTCCTTGGGATAGCATATGCGGAACAGCCCCCGCGTCCTCGTGTAGAAGAAGTATTTGTTGTTGAGGCTATCCAGGATCGACTGTGGGTTGCCCGCCGAGTTATCAGCTGCGTAGTTCTAGAACAAAAGAGAAGATAGGGTTAAATTCTTCATCATGCGATCATAGGATCTGGGACATCAGATACCGTAGGTTCCGATTCAGATTTTTACAATACTTTGCTTATAGAAATATGTTTAAGCCTTCGATTCGATCGAGACATGGGCTGTACTGCAGTCTCTTCACCGTGCCAGATCGACTATAGGTACATCGAGGTACTGAAGTGTCTGTACGAAAACGCCACTATGTCAGTCCGAATCCAGGACCAGACTGCGAAACCTATCCTTCTGCAGCGAGGTGTGAGACAGGGTTTGACGTTATCTCTCCGAAACTTTTCACCGCTGCACTGGAGGATATCTTCAAGGTTCTGGACTGGAAAGTGGCTGGCATCAACATCAATGGCGAGTATATCACTCACATTCGGTTTGCCTTTGTCTTTGACCAGTGTGTGTTGCCAGTAATGACCTATGGCACAGTAACGTTGTCGCTCACAATGGGCCTTATCAGAAGACTTAAAGTCACCCAAAGGACAATGAAGAGAACCAAGGCAGCCGACATAGCCCGAAGAATTGCCAAAATTAAGTGGCAGTGGGCAGGGCACATTGCTCGCAGAACAGATGGCTAATAGGGCCGAAAGGTTCTGGAGTGGCGACCGTGTACCGGAAGACGTAGAGTGGGAAGGCCTCCCACAAGGTGGACCGATGTCCTTGTGAAGGCCGCGGGAATCCGCTGGATTTGGGAAGCACAAGACCGGTCGAAGTGGAGGAGCCTGGGGGAGGCCTATATCCAGCAGTGGACGTCTTTCGGCTGAATTGATGATGATGAGAAATATATTTTGTCATTTTCCAGAACAAGTTTTCAGATGGGTAATTGCGTAACACACTAACAGTCGCATCGACTTTCATTTTGACAGTTCAACAACATTCATTGCGTTATTTACAATGTTGAGCACACAAATTTTTCGAAAGTAATTTGAAGCAATGAATTAGCAATATCCTTCAAAATGATTCAGATTAGTGATGTACCGACTAATCGGGAAAGCAGACTAGTCGGCCATATTTGCAGTCGGCGATTAGTCAGCGAATAGTCGGCTAGAACCGCCGACTAGTCGGCCTATATTTACTCGTATTAATACGCTTAAAAATTTAAAAGACGGTGATTGAAATGAAATTGAAATCTTTACTGTTATTATTTTTATTATTGAAACAGATTTACAGTTTACTGTCAACAAACAATGATAAAATAAATGCAAAGTAAAGAAAAACATGTCCCGACAATTCTGCCTGGTCGCCGTGCGCCGCGCACTGCCTCCTACGAACTACGAGCCTAAAGCGTAGTCACGAACATTACCGATGTCACCGGAATTCAACCGAAAGCAATGAAGGGCATGGCCGACTAGTCGGCTAGTCGGCCAACGTCATTGTCGGCCAATCTCTAATTCAGATACTGATTAATAGTTCGTTCCGCAATTAAAGTGCTGGTAGGGACATCATCTTTGATTCATGCATTTCCTTATATTTGTAGCTTTAGCCTTGTGTTTACAACTTCTACGTATACTTATAAAACCACCTAAATATTTATCGATCGATCAAACAATAGATTCAGCAAAAATACTTTTCTATAGGCTTGTTCAAAAATAGTGGGTGGTCGACATTTTTTGCATGACTCAAGGTTTGATACTGTTTTTCCGTTGAATATGGTTAACCTTTTGGCTGCATGGCCATATTATCACCAATATCGCGTACTTCACTGTATTACATAATTCTGTTGCATTCTTGTATTTTTGGCCTCAATATACAAATACACACACGGTACAAACATGGAATCGATTATAGAAAAAAATCACCAAAACGCAATAACATAATCAGGATATCGTTAAGTAATTATGCTCAATGTATAATATAATTAAAGTGCAATTAGCTATGAGCATAGCCTAACGGCCACAATGCCCAATAGCCGAGCGGTAGTCGGCTATGTAATTATAAGAAACTGGTTGGGGACCGCATTCCCGACGAGGCCTCCAGGACCGAAGGCCGGAACGGATTGATTGCCTTCAAGGGCATTCAAGGACCGCGTCCGGGAATAAGCTTGGTCCTTTTATTAGGACTACATTTCTATATTAACTAGCTTTTGTCAGCGGCTTCGCCCGCGTGGGTGTCGAAAATTATACCACGGGAACGTTTTTCCGAGATATAAAGCCTATGTGTTAATCCAGGTTATAATCTATCTGTGTGCCAAATTTAATCTAAATCCGTTCTGCCATTTTTGCATGATTGAGTAAGAAACATCTGAACATACCAACTTTCACATTTATAATATTAATAGGATCGGTCCTTGTGGTTTCTTTGAATGTTGAATGTTCTTCGTAGAGGTCGGTAAAGTTTGACAGAATTAACTTGCGGATTAATACAGCGTAGTGCAATGTACAGGTGTCCAGTTTCCTTATTGATTTATAATTATGGAATAACAATTAACCATTAATATTGTAGTACTTAATTGAGTGTCATGCATGATAGGTATTTGTAACTAATTATTATGATTTAATTCAGATTTTTCCTGTTTACCCTTACTTTAGTCAATTAAGAGTTAAAAATAACTACTTAATTTGTACATTTAGTACGTTATTTCGTAACATTAAAACCCCTCCTGATTAATCATTGACACACATACATACACACATATACACTCACCCACATACACAAACATACCCTCTCATCCACATACACACACACACACACACATACACGCGCACACACACTTAGGCTCACTCTGAGACACAAACATACACACAAACACTCGCAAACTCATCAAAGGCTTCTTTTAACCGTTTTTAGTTTATTTTACTTTTTTTTTTGTTATCACCATATTCTTTTTATTTTTGTTAATCTTTTTGCATAAGATTCTGTAACATCTCCTACTGGGAGAGGACACTGGCTCTTGTAATACAGGTATATCACCTAGCACATGAGTCAGGGACTTCACACTATTTTGTAACCACTTTCTTGTGTAATAAAGATTTATTATATTATTACATTTGCCGTGTACGGCTCTTTTTTTATTTAAGTCACCTACAAAGCTAATTTATCACTTCCATGGAAATCTATCTCTTCACTATATGCTATTGTTAAGCCGATATTTAATAATAGTGTAAGCAACACCTTTGAGCACACTCTAGTAGATGATTTAAGTCATTAGAAAGTAGATATGGGCGGTCAACAAGACGCCCTGACTATCCTAACACGGTTAAACTTACACGACAAGTGTTCGAACTTAACGCCCGTTTGCCTCAAAGGCCTTAAACTTAGTTTAACTTTAAGTATTTATGTTAAACACCTTAGGCAGTTGAGTAACAACTTATTTTAAATCTAGCTTAATAACTACAATTAGGAATGTAGGTGTGAACAACAAGCCGATTAAATTTTATTTAAGTATGTCGACAATTTATTGGTGTATTTTTTTTTAAACGAGGGATTTCAAATGATGCTGAAGTCCAAAAGCTATAGAATTCTACTGCAAGTCCCTATGATTCACGACCGCAACAAAGATGGCTTCATAAAATTACTTGTAATCAATAAAATCATCAATACAACTGGGCATGTGATTCGGAGGAATGAGGAAAATGACGTGAGCAATGTTTTGAGTATAAATACTGTTAGATCACTGGTTAAAATAAGTCCACGTAGGTATAACGTATTAATGGTTTATTTCAGTGCAAATACAGTATGTATAGTCACACTTCTACTTAAGGCCCTGGTAACTTTAAATATTGTCGGTATGAGCGATAAATAAACGGCTTAAAATCTGTTGTAATAAATTCGAATAATAAATGAGCAAGCATTGTCGTAAAAATTCAAATAAAATCGTATAAAATCAGATATTAACTATTTAATAATAAATAATCCACCATTGGATGCAGTTTGGCATTTGGAATTTTATGATATATTTTTAATTATAATTATTATTGTTATTGAAGGGATAAACTGGTTTTAAAGAAAATTAAGAGGTGACTTTGATGATTTTTTTGATCCATTAAAGTATGTTTAATTATGTTTTGATTTTCATCTCCCTATGCAAAAAAGACTTGAAAATATAATTTTTTCCTTTCAAAATTATTTACGGTTAAAGAGATACACTGATTTTAAAAACCACCTTTTTGAGCGTTTCCAAGAAATCACCGCCTTAACTCAAAATAACACAAATGGATAGTTCAACCTTTGAACTGTATAGATCGAAAGCGGGAAACGTCGAGCAAAGAGCAAAAAAACATAATAGATATTGCGATTTTTATTTTATTAAGTAATATTAATTATTAAATGTTTTTGTACAAAATTGACTATTTTTCTCGCACTCAAAGTGAAAAGTACAATTTGCACCTCGAGACTAAACGCCAACTTAAGATTCCCTCGGTTTCATTGACACACGCTCGGTTGTTTTTTTTTATAAACTCTCCTTAAAGTTAAGTAATGATTAGCGACTATTTAACCATACATTTTTGACGTTTAAACATCTCTTAACTTTAATCATCCTACAAATATTATAAATGTGAAAGTTTGTATGTTTAGATGTTTGGAGGTTTGTTACTCAATCACGCAAAAACGGCTGAACGGATTTGGACGAAATTTAGCACACAGATAGTTTGTAGCCTGGAATAACACATAAGATACTTTTCATCCCGATAGTACGTTCCCGTGGGATAATTTTCAACGTTCACGCGGGCGAAACCGCTGTCAATAGCTAGTCGTTTATAAATAAACACTGAATTGTTGTACAAATAATGTTCATATTCGCATGCAACGCTTTCCTACATAGCAAAGTCAAAGTGTGGTCTGTGAAGCTTGCCCTGAGAGCCTTCCAAACGGCTTTGCTATCGACATTCTTGTTATGGAGCGGATACAAGTCGCGAGAAACGCGGATCTTAAGTTATCACAAATTCTATCCCTATTGTAAGAAACATGACTAAAATTCATTATTTGTGATTGAATTTGTACACACGGCTACACATCAAGCTATACATTTCCAGTATAAGCTGATCTCGCATTGTACAGGATTTCCGTACAGTGCAAGAGCGGCGTAAACTGGAAATGTATAGCTTGATCTGTAGCCGTGTGTACCATCTGGGCAAGTTCTTCTATAGGTTTTAAATTTTTAATCCTTTCCCATTTTAAAACCTATACTATAGAGTATTAGAGGTGTACTTATTAGTACACCTATATTTCGCCAGTTATGTTTAAGTACCATGTACGTAATAGGGGCAAACCTATTGCCATCAACTAGTCACAAATCCTGAATTCCTGACTCCGGGCTGATACTGACAAATCCCAGATGAATTGGGTTGGATGGAAGGGAACATGGTGTGTTTATTCCTTTCTCATTTCAAAAGGATATTTACGGCCTTATTCATAAAAAGTTATCGAACATCTAAACAGTTGCTAAAGTCTGGTTTTCAAAGAGAAACCAGACATTAGCAACTGTTTAGATGTTCGATAACTTTTTATGAATAAGCCCGTTAGTGTTTTACTGTAGTGTTTTTAATATCGTGAGTGGAAGTTCATTTGACACTGATAGCAATCCGGTTTTGCAGGTAAACCGGATTGCGATGTTAGTCAAGAATCATACATGAGTCATTTTTAAAAGAAAAAGTCGATGAAGTCAGGTTTCTTAGTACAAGGAGAAGCTGCAGATATCTAATTAAAATACAAAATATAGTATTAAGGAAATCGTTTTTATAATCATCATCATCTAGCTATTAAAAATCATGGCGTCAATTCAAAACAACCACTTAAGTATCGGATTGTCGACACGGAAACCTACACCTACACAGCCAGAATTAAAACCTGCGGAGTAATTGCATAACACACTTTATGTAGAAATGGATTTCATTTTGACAGTTGAACAACATTCATTGCGTTATTTACGTTGTTGAGCATACAAAATTTTCGAACATTTATGAAGCAATGGACTAGCAATATCCTTTAAATGATTCAGATTTTGATTGATTGTGTGTTACGCAATTAAGGTCCTTGTGTCTGTGTCACTATTGGAGCATATCTCAGGACAAACTTATAGACATATCCAGTTCAACAGATTCGAACACATAACTACATAATACTCCTCATAGCCCAGATGCCCTTGATAACGTTGATGGAAAAGTCAAAAAATTATTAAATTGATATAATCTATCGAAAAGCTTATGTCAATCTAGTTGAAAATCAGAAGCCATTGCCACTTGTCTGCCCTGGAACTCTCTAAAATGCACCTTCATAAAGACACCTATCACAATCAAGCAAATCAAACATAACGTCATTCAGCTCAACAAGAAACCAAACATCAAACAAGAATTACCTACATATATCTTGCTTTATCTACCGTTACTACTTTCTTTATAAAATCAAGAAACAATACCCTCAACAAAAAACATCGACAATGGATGAATACGGAGTCCATCACAGATAGCACATTCCATCAAACTGGTTGTAATAACTTCCCGGAGTAGGAGGGGTGAGGTAAATGCTGCTGACGAGTGACGTCACGGCTTGGGAAAACGACGCAATGATTATATGCTGACATTAATACGATGAGAATTGTGCACGCGTGAGATTGTTTGTCAATGTGTTGGAGTTAATCGGTTTTAGTTTGTTTAAAAATTTTTGTTGTGACCTGACGTCTTGTATTAAAGTAAATTTTATCTTTACAGGTCAGAAGAAATGTGACCCATATACATATAAGTCTCAAAAAATACTTTTTCTAACCTAACCAAACTCCTTTCAGTTTATCAATTTTAAGAAAAAACATTGGATGGCAAAGTCGTAAAAAACTTATTAATAATTTGAAAATTCGCCGACAGAATTACTTGTCGCTGGCTGTCACAGGCTTATCCGTAATCAGTTAGTTAAAAAATAGTCGTCGAAACGTTCAATCAATGAGAATTAATTCCAAACTAACTTACAGCCGGTTTGGTGATAATTGCCGAATTAGGTACACAGGTATTTTAATTATTCCTAAATTTAAACCAGTACCCTAATTGCGTAACACGCGATTAATCATAATCGGTTTCATTTTGACAGTTCAACCATATTCATTGCGTTATTTACGTTGTTGAGCAGACACATTTTTCGAACATATGAAGCAATGGTTTAGCCATTTGTTTCAAAACGAAACAAATTATGCTGAATCGTGAGTTACGCAATTAGGGTGCTGGTTAAGTAAATCCAGTTTAAAGGTTTGTTTAATCGAAATTATTTGACGAGACTAGTAGGTACGTGTTTTTCTGCTTACTTTGATAAGGCTTTGCGCAGACCTAAGTTGACAAAGACAGGCCTATAATGGGCACACTATCGTTTTGTGAAACAATGACGGCGTTCAGACTCACAAGGCTGAACATATAGTAACTACTTACTAATTCCATGCTTACAACGAAACGAGTCTCAAAATCAAAACTTTCAAAAATTACTAAAATATGCGCACTGTCTGAACAAGATGTAGTAAAGAATTATTATTCATCTATTATCCTCCCACTTCAAGTAATGAGAGATCTTTAGTTTTTTTGCGGTACAACACTAGCATCGAGATCATCAGAGCGATCAGTCAACGGACCGAGACGTTTCTTCAACTCGACTAGAGTTCATCGATCGAAGTTTTTATAGAATCGACTAAGCTATCCGATTACGATTATCGATGGGAAAGTGCAAAGAAAGTTATATTTTATTACAGTGTCAATATTAGGTGTGGTAGGTGTGACGGAGAAACTCGGTGTAAGATATCCTGTGAGGCTGTGATATTTGATCAATGGCAAAGGCACATTATTTATCATTTTAAATTATTGTTTATGGTAGCGTGTCTTTGGTTACTGCTGAATAAAAAATGTTGAGGCAGCTAAACAAAAAAGGTTTTAGTTTCCGTCATTAAAATAATACTGATGCAGACGTAATATCTATGAATTTTTATATCACCTACGGTGAAAGGAATAATTTACACAATTTTGAATTGCCGCCAATCAGATATCCCAAATTAAGCACCAACCGCCGGTTTGGAAATTATGTCATTTAAGTCAATAATAATTACCTAACATGAAAATTGCAATATTGCACGTACCTTTCACTTTACATAATATGTTAATCATTCAGTTTGACCGTTTGACCACATTTCACAAGCTATCGACAATTACTGGAATACAATATACTTAGTCCGGTTTCAACGCAATCGAGACTGCGACAGTTAACCATAGATTTATCACTCATTTATCTAACCGAAGGTATTTCCTCATCTATTTGAGGTATTTGTAAATAAGCACGTAGGTATCTAATACCTACTGGATTTTACGTTTTTCAACAATTATTGTTACAGAAATCATAATAAACTAAAGTAAGACGTAGGTGACCGCATCCTGGTGTTTTCCTTGTTTTTGTTCGAGTTCTATAATTAAACACCTGTACTGTCCACCAAGTTCAAATACAATAGCCAGGATAAATAACCAAAAAGGTAAGTAGGCTATGTGGGCAATCTAGGTACGTAGGTACTCTATATTAAGAACAATATTTTTAACGTAGAAACCAATTTTTCGATAACACTTATTAATAAAGACCCTATCCTACTCTCTGTGCCCCAAAACATGCAGCCAAAGTGCACTGGTCCAATAACGCAGTGGAAGTGGCAAAGTTATAAGCCAGCAAAATTTGAATAACCGTCGCACTAGCGACACACCGAAAAAGATTAAGAAAAGAGCCCGTTGGTAGACCATGGAGTTGCCAGTAGTAGGATACAATAAATAGGAGGGGTTTGTGGTTAAGTAACACCAGCAGCATGGGTCGATCGTTCAAGTTAAGCTACGCTTGTTGCGGTAGGTCAACCCTTGGAAGACCACTTAAGTGTCTCGGAAAGCACGTTAAGCCGTTGGTCCCGGCTGTCATTCGTGGATCTTTGACAGCCCTAACGGCTCGTCAGAGCCTGACAGTCTGACAACCAGTCTTGCCAAGGGATATTACCCAGTAACAGGGTTGTGGAGGGCTGTCTCTCTTTGTAAAAATATACTGGTAGTTAGCTGCATCCGGTAAGACTGGAAGACAACCCCGACATAGTTGGTAAAAGGCTAGGTAGAAGATGAGGACAGAACCAATACGACTTGTGATTGACACGAAATAAGGGCCAAGAAAGAATCGGATGACCACCTGCCATTGCAACCTTGCGTGACCAGACGACACGAAGGCAAGACCTTTTCGATTTTAATCGATTTGAACCGAATCGATCCGATTGTTCGACGCCCACGCGATGTTAACACATTCCTCAAATCACTATAAAGTTAAGCAATACATGCTTGAACCTATACGATTGATCAATTTATATTTCAACCGAGGATCGTTCAATTGACTTATAGATGACACTCGACCTGAGTTATTGAATGATAATAATATATTGAATCAGCCATCGTTATGGATGCTTGTCATATAAAGTTAGCAGTAATTATCCCATAAATGTTCCTTAATTAATTGGTTTACAAGGAACGATTAATTCTTAAAATATTGATGTTAATAGAACTTTGTCACAGAGAGGACGAAAATAATGAATAGGATAAAAAAAATGGTCATAATAGATTCCTGTCTACAAAATGCACCTCTCGGCTAATTTCTGAAATGAAAGGCTCAAGTCGCTAACTAAGCATACTTTTAAAGCATAATTACGAACGTTGACAAGCCACACGTTTCCACCACATATGGTCAATATCGGTCACTTTCGCCACCTTTCGGAGCACACTCGGTAATGATTATAATACCCGAGCATTGTCTACAAACTTTCGCTCAACCTGTACCTCTGCAGTTTGGACGCCAAACAACGAATCATTAATGCTTAAAACACGTAGTTAGAGAGTTTATTACTACGTTTGAAGTTAATGCACCAAGAAACATTATGCTGTGCATTAAGTGAAAATAATAATGTTTAGTTTTTATTATGATTTGTTTACGCACGCGCATAGTAAATAGTGGCCAGTTAAAATTAAGACGCTGGAGATTTATGAAGCCTAATACTAGAGCAATTTGTCCGTGGATAATTGCTGTACCTACAATTTTAGTGTCAGTCATAAATAACTGCCTAATTTACGTCATTTTATACAACAATCAACAAAATACTTTTTTTTTTGAAAATTGTATTTTCTTTTTCAGCATTTGTGTGCGCTCGTTGATATCTTTTGTATTGCGAAAACAGTACCAAATTCTTCGCAAAACTTTCAAACATTATGTCCTCATATTTTTCAATTAATATTAAGTACAGACCTACGATTAATATCACAAAAGGTTGGCTAGTTTCAAATGCTAATATATACAGTTTCGCTTGGCGAGGCGCGCAAACGAATGCGCACGTCGTGCATACGTCAATGTATGATCGAGCACGTTCGGAATGTGGTACGAACTACGAATGGACCGCGTACGATGATTTCACATAAAAAACCGGTCAACTACGCGACTAGAGATTCCACCGCTAGCACTGCCGCTGTGGATGTGGGCTTCCTCTTTGGAACATTTACGTGTTGACATATAAATGAAACTCTGAGCAGTTTTTAATGGCTCTGTCTCGTCCGTCTTATCAGGGGCGTGCAAATGGCGCCTAGGGCACGCATCACAGTTGCACCCCTGCGTAAAGTCTCTTAATATAAATGTCAGTAAAACCATTACCTTAACAAATGCACCTTCCTGGCCTTCTGCGACGCAAAACATATAGATAATGTTTTCGAAATTAGTTTTATCCGTCTCTTCTCGCTCTATACTGAGTGGAAGCTGGTCTACGAAACGTCCAAATGCGACTCCAGGACCCAAGTACATCGTTCCAAAACCAACGTCAGAAAATCGTAGGATCGGGAAGGGTCCTACGATTGTCCTCGCTCAATCTCGACCGAGAATGTTTGATATGAAATTTGGAAGCAAATACAACAGTGTGAAATGGTTTATTGTATGTTTATCTAGTGTTTTGGAAGTTTAAATTGAATAATTGACGCGCCCCCCTTCGGTAGGCGCCCAGGGCTCGTGCCCTGCCTGCCCCACCCTAGTTATGCCTCTGCGCCATATGCGTTGGTGTTAGGTGCAGTCCGTCTTTTGTCTTCACCTGCTTATATTTTAGTTCAGTTGTAGTCCCTAAGGGTCACGCAGCTAATTCGTTTTCCAAAGCTCAAATCCCAGACTCTCTATACGCAGTATTCGCTACGACCCGCTTAAACATCTCCACACAATTCTCGTGGCTGAGCATTGTGTCTCAGACCGGTGCACGGAGCATACAAGACGCTCAGCTGTACAAAGAGGACGTTTTTGCGCAGGAGTGAGGACGCACGCGGGTCATGTACTCGCCCGGGCCCGTTCACCTTGCAATGCCGAGCACCCCAGACATACGTATAAGTGAGGCTGGGTAGAATAGATGTTAACACAATGCAAGCTGAGAAACAGCGCCTTAAGTTTGTAGATGCTTGTTCTAGAGAAAACTTAAGATGTAAGGACCAAAGTATATCTATAAGAAATATTCTTTATAGCACTGTGTGACCTAAACCCGCACTTAAGTCACGCTTTTGTGTGACTTAAGTAGTCCATTTTTACACAGAAAAGGTGTGAGTTTAGGTCACATGTATCGTAATGTATTTTTTGCCATGGTCTGTGATTATTATTGATACAGTAGAAAGATAGGTGCAATATTATTAGCTTCGGTTTCAAAGAAAATTATCGATCCAGGCTTCAATTTTATTCACGAGCAGCTTTTTTTTACAAATGCATATAAATAACAATCTCAAATTATAGTAGGTAAGTAAACATATCTATTACCTTTAAACGAGAAATTAAAAAAACGAAACGAACCAACTGAATCTCAGAAACGGCTCCAACGATTTTCATGAAATTTAGTATGCAGGGGGTTTCGGGAGCGATAAATCGATCTAGCTAGGTTCCATTTTTAGAAAACGTCAAACAAAAAAAATACCAAGCAAAGCTAGATATTATGCTTTATGAGAATAAAGTGAGATCAGTGCAAAATGAATCGTCAGAGGAACTTGTATTTTCTGTGGTCATATAGTTATGAACTAAACCGATTATATTATATTTCTTATACCAACTCTATGAATTCGATTTCAGGTTCCATGATTAGTCACATCGAATTCCGTCAGAACATAATGTCCACTTAGTATTTGTCTAATATTGAATGCGTAAATATAAATGCATGGTCAAACATCTCAAATTGCACTTCACAACTATCCAAATAAAAAATCGCACGGCAGCCACACGGTATTCTTAATAGTCTTAACAGGGCAGATGCTGCGGCAATGGGCAATAAACCTGCCAACCTTGAAGATACAACATTACTATACAATAGCACCACTTGTTACTATAATTGTCTGATTTTTTACCAGCCAGTGTAACGTGTCTGACTATCGAAATAAGAACTTTATAAATAAAACTTTTTGGTTGTACCTACTTATGCTTGATTTTTGATTCCTTGTTAGAATAATTCAGTTCGATTTTTAACTTCAAATAAGGAACTGTGGTTTGACAGCTTTCGTATAGAAAAACGTCAAACTATTTTTATTTTTCATTTAAGTTATCTAATAATTGAAAAAATTACCCTAAATAACTACAATTTATGAATGACAAAAAACATTTACGCATTCATGAAAGTAGAATAATGACTGCTGAATCTAGAAATTCCAATGCATGAGTGGAGAGTCATCAACTCGTCATACTTTATGTATTGAGCAGAAATAATATTTAGAATTGCTCATGTATTTCTTTGTAAACAGTAATGACAGTTTCCATCTCCACCAGACTTGAAAATATGACCACAATAAAATTGTCTCAATTTCGGTTACGTTTCCTTCAGTTTAATGGTTTTATAATAAAATGGGTCGATTGACCTGGGACAACTAGACAAATCCAAGCTTCAGACAGTCATCGAAAGATACAATGGTAGTATCATTGTTATTCCTTAAGCACACAACGTCAAAGTGTCCGCTTTCTGAACTCAGGGTCATACGTTCGATGTCGCGTTGAAAACCTGCCTGACCTACAAGATTTGCTGTCTGCACGTAAAATTGGTCAATTCGTATTATCACATGCTGCTATCACTTGCAGTTATTTTATGTCTTTTTTTATAATGTGCGTTTTGTTTGTGCAGAATAAACAATTTTTCTTTCTTTCTTTCAGTTTTTAACACGCTTGGACCTTATTTTATAATTAGAAGTTACAGTTATATTGTTTGGTAAGGTGTGTTTGCTAAGCCCACGTTTCTGTAATAAAATCGCTGCGGGAATTTTTCGCCGAGAACTGAAAATCGAACAGTGTGTTTATTCACGCGCTGCGATTCAGTCACGCTGCACTCTGTTAGATTGTCAATGCTCAGTTCAACACAGTGAGGTGAACATCCTCATCCAGTGCACGACAAAATCCCGCCGTGATTTTATTACGTCCGTGTGAATGACGACTGCTGCCCTGGTAACTTTAAATATTGTCGTTATGAGCGATAATAGTTCTTATTGCAATCCGATACGCGCTAAAATCTGTTGTTATAAATTCGAATAATAAATGAGCAAGCATTGTCATAAAAATGCAAATAAAATCGTATAAAATCAGATATTAACTATTTAATAATAAATAATTCATCACTGGATGCAGTTTGGCATTTGGAATTTTATGGTATATTTTTAATGATAACTATAATTGTCATTGAAGGGATAAACTGGTTTTAAAGATACTTTGATGATTTGTTTGATGCATTAAGTATGTTTAATTATGTTATGAGTACCAGCACTCTATGCAAAAAAGACTTGAAAATATCATATATTTTTTTGCTTTCAAAATTATTTACGGTTAAAGAGATACACTGGTTTAAAAAACCACCTTTATGAGCATTTTCAAGAAATCACCGCCTTAAGTGGGAAAAAGTGCTAAACCATTTCTGTTGCAAAATAAGGACGGCCCGTGTAACATGACAGTCATGACTGTCATCTCTCGTCTTTGTCAGTTAACAATAAAAATCTGCTGTTTCATAGAAGAAAGCTATACCTACGCGGTCAAAATGTATGGATGGCAAATTATTTTTTTAATAACCGACGCAAAATTTCAAAGATAACGAAAGCCCCTCAAGTTCGGAATCATGTACTGATGAATCTATGGAAACAGAATGAGCGTCGTCACCAAAAAAAGATAGAAGTAATTGTTATCAGGGCTTTACACGATCAAGTTTATCGATTATAGGTAGTAAACACGGCTAGACATCAAGCTACACATTTCCAGTTTACGCTGACCTCGCTCTGTACGGAAATCCTACACAATGCGAGATCAGCTTATACTGGAAAATTATAGCTTGATGTGATACCAATTAAGTCAAGAACATTCTCTTACCAAGAATAGACGTATTATCTTGGTACCAAAGCATCTCGTTACAAAAATAGTGGACCACCGCTTGGGATCGTGTATCAATATCATCTGCCACTATAGCACGGTCATTTTATGTTGGATTCACAATAGGAAAGAATTAATGGAGAAATTGTTCAAATATAAATGGATTTTACCTACGCATCTATTTATATACAAACAAATGTCTAGAAGTCGCAAGCACTACTGTCGCGCATGAGGTCCTTGGTTCGATTCCCGGGTCGGGTCGGGTTTTTGCCCAGTTGATGGCGAAAGGCTCGCCCCCTACTGCAAGGAACTTAAACATAACTGGCGAAATGTAGGCGTACTTCAGATACACTTTTGCCTAACCGTTCGGGGAAACAAGGCGTGATATTATGATACAACAAACAATTCAATGAGTGCAATAGAACTTCGTTGTAGGGACTTTCTCATACCGCATCCTTTTCTAAAATGTCTATGGTTTTACGTCATTCGTACATTCCATTTGAATTATTTGTTAGGTCGTTAGTACGTAAATTATGTAAAACCTGATTATTGATCTCCATTTATACTATTTATTAATATGTATTATGGTAAAATTTACGTAGTTTATAATAATAAAAGTTGTATCACAAGATATTTTAATGTTTATATTATGCAAAACAGCGTAAAAGTTATTTCTTATTTGTATTTTAATCCGACTTGAGGTGAAAGACAATGGTGCCGATTTTCTTGTAGGTACACCGAACGAAACAAACTAAACTAACACTAAAATTCCTTACTTTTATCAAAAATCGTCGTTTGACAGGTATAAACTAAATTTTGGTGATTTAGTTGGTACAACATCGTAATTTTAATACTTCTACCATATTATTGTATGATTTAAATTATATCTATTTTTATTGAACAAGAACTTGAATGAGATTCAATAATTTTAGCTTACTTTATTCTTTACCTCTGTCTAACCCTTTAGGAAAAGAGGCAATAGTAATAATAACGGATACTGTATGGTGTTTGTTACTTTATTACGGTAAATGGACTGAATAATTTTGCCACCAGAAAAAATCTTTACAGATTGAAATCTTTTTTTTTAAATCCTTTATTTAACTAAGGACTTTTATAACCGCAATGCGTATGACAGTCCCATCGTACCCTAAATACAATGCTTCTAATTACATTTGGGCCATGAACCTGAACAGACTCTTCACATTATCAGGTTGGCACAGAGTTTTATGAAAAGTGCCCATATCAAGTCGGTTCAACCTCAAGGCCCCAAACAGATCCTTTCTTTGAGACTCACAACAACAACACAATCCATCAACAAGTGATTTAGGTCTACCACAACTCCACACTCCACACAATTAGGCGAATTAGTCTTTCTCATCATGAACGCAAATATTGAAAACTTAAGCTTTAGTAAACGAATACATCACGCACATGAAGTAATGTCTCAATTGAAATGGATCTCGTTAACTGCGTGTGGGCATCCATCAGCGTCAACGTCAAGTTTCACTGCACCGAGGTAGACGCACTGGATACTGCAGTGTCCATGAACATTGGACACGCAACGGCCGTGTGTTTAGACTGGCCGGAAATGGTTCTCACACTTTTATCGTTTTCCTCGAAAACTGGTATTGAGAAGGTACTAGTACGTAACAGGTTAGACACGCCCTTAGCAGGTTTTTCCATTAATCCACGACGTTTTAACCACATTTACACGAAGTAAGTGCCTTGCCTGTTAAGCCTGTGGCATACGAAGACAGAAAATTGAATTAAAGTTAATACTATGAACAATATCATGCATTCGGAGGCAATTAAGGTTTTTATTGTTAAAAATAAAGATACCACACCTTACCTCATTTTCAAAGAACTATTCAATGTTACCCAACTTGACTTAGTTCGTCAACTTTTTTTTTTCTTTTTCACAATACATCGTCTGGTTCTTCGCCATATTGAATTGTAATTATTCTCATATATTTAGTGACACTCGCAAGACAAATCGAATAATGTAAGAATCATCAAAATCAGCCCGCGCGTTTAGTCAAACATAAATACATAGGCTTTTTTTTTTTTTTTTTTTTTTATTCTAAATTTTTGTTGGAGGCTTTTATCCACAATGGCATGTCAGCCTCATCATAACTTAAACTTTTCGATACATTATTAATTTTTAAACAAATCAGAAAGTAGGTTTGCTATCTCAGATGAAGGTTGCGCTAAAACTTTAACATACGGACCAATATCCGATTCGTTTACTTTTATTCTGCTCCACAGTGTCTCTCTTTCTTTCTTAGTCTTGGTACACTCCATAAGTAGATGGTGAACATCTTCAACCGTTCCGCATGTTTCACAATTGGGAGAAGTCACTTTCTTCATCAAAAAACCAAACCTGCGGGATGGGTAGTGACCAGAGCGTAATCTATGGAGCAGAACAATATGATACCTACTCATTTCCTTGATAGCAAACCACGGTATTCGAGGAGGCTGATATTGTATAGTTTTATACCAGATACCCTTTTCCCTACTTCGTTCGTCAAAATACTCCTTAAACTTATCATAACAAATTGTTTTGCACTTACATAGTTGTTCTAAATAATTAGGTATTATACAATATTCCTGACCTTGAGTAACCGCTAATTTCGCTAGTCTATCAGCCATATACATAGGCTGATAAACACATTATCACCCTTTGCGTCGCGCAGTCCGGTAAATTGTGTACATGCTGTTGATTTTAATCATAATATCACCTTCGTACCCAATGCTTACGGTGTATTTGTTTATTTTTTGTTGTATGTTTGTTCGGTTTACAATGAAGAATACTCGTTTATCTAGTTGGTAGCCTCTATCAAATAGATTACGTCTGGCTAACATGCTAGCAAAGGTATCTTCATTACTTTTAAGCACTAATCGGTTATAACATAAACCATCCAGTTAAAATAATTTTAATTTTGTAGTCTTTATAACGTTCCAAACATTAACTTTTATAAGCTCAATGATACCAGTTTACAATCTGCGCAATTTTTTAATTGGTCATATTTTACTCGACTATTAATTTGATTATTGCACTATACTCTGCATAAAAGTATGAAAAACCTATAGCTAGGTACCAACTGGTTATGATGCTGACTATAAAAATAATGAAAAGATAAGAACAGCACCCTAATTGCGTAACACGCGATTAATCATAATCGGTTTCATTTTGACAGTTCAACAATATTCATTGCATTATTTACGTTGCTAAGCAGACACATTTTTCGAACATAATAATATGAAGCAATGGTTTAGCCATCCGTTTCAAAACGAAACAGATTACGATTAATCGTAAGTTACGCAATTAGGGTGCTGGATGATACTTGCTTGCTTGATAAGAACTGTTATGAACCTGTTACTACAATTAAGTATTTTATTCCTGTTTATGCAAAGGAATATTATTATAAGTTTGTATCTATACTAACCTATCTTCAAGCTATCTAACTTCTGTGATAGAAGCGAAACTAATTTATTCAAAACTAGCTTTGACTAGAGGCTTCGCCCGCGTGGAGGTCGGTGTATTATTGCATATAAACCTTCTTCTTGAATCACTCTGTCTATTGATGGAAAAATCATTAAAATCTGTTCTGTAATTTAAAAGATATAAGGGTACAAACACGAAAAGCGACTTTGTTTTATACTATGTAAAGATTTAGGATCTGTAAAGATATTTAGGTACATCAATTTGGATAAGTGGATAATGAGAGCATAGGGAAGACAAGAAGAAACAATAGATGGTTTTTGTAAACCTAATATTAATACCTATGTTCAGAAAGGGGCCACCTACTGAGATGGCAGTTATAGACGGAGATAATTATGCTGTACCGACTGTACCTACACTAAATAAATTCGAATAAGGGCTGGTAGATGAAACACCTAAAGGAAAAACTTCTGAGAAGATAAATCGTAATCACAATTAGTAGCAGACTGTTGTCTTACTTAAATATGTATTTTTTTCAGTGGCTATTTAACCTGTCAGCTGGTTCAATTATCACAGCTCCCGATTAGTAAGTAGACCAATTGTACGACATAAAGACCCCATTTAATTTACTAAAATTACTAAACCGCATACTAAATCATCAAAGACGCAAGGTCGCACCAGTTCAGTAAAGAAATTAACCAATTCTAAATTGGAGCGAGAAAAGTCTTTATTTCGATATTATGATCGTTACGGACAATACGGCTTTTATTCGCTTGGCAAAGATTCCAGCAAGTGCCAGCTACGACAGGTTAGGTCTTTGTAAGAACGTTACATCCGAAAAGTTAGCAAAACTACTAACTTTTGGGCCATAACGAGAATGTGTGGCCCAGTGGTAACGGACGACTTAAGAGTCGTGGATTCGAAACCAGGCAGACAGGCAGGCGCGCTTTACTCAGTGTAAATAATGTCATCACCACTGCTCGCAAAACGGTGAAGAAAAAACATCGAGAGGAAACCCGCATGTCATAGAACCAAAAAATTAGAAGACATGTGACATCTACCAACCCGCACGGGACCGCGTATTAGATTACACCCCACTTCCTCTCGATGAGAGCAAGCCTATTCACAGGTATGTACAGGATTATGCTTGGATTATAAAGCACTCCAACGATAGAAGGATAATGCTGATAAGGGATAATTGGTTAAAACTTTAAACCCAAAAAGGGACAAAGAACAGTTTAGAAACCTTTAGTAACAATGAGGGCTATTAATTAGAAGTGCCTTTAAAGCACGAGCATCTTTCTGTAGAACCTTAAAGGTTGCAACCAATTAACGGGTGAATCAAAAACTAGCTTTTATAACGTAACATCACGTCTGTATTCCCCAAGGGCCAGGCAGGGGTAACTGTGAGTTTAATCCCAAAACCCGGAAACAAGGCCAGACTCCAAGCTGCTACTTGAAATAGCAGGCTTGACAAAAACGACCTTACATAAGCAACATTGCCATAACGTACAGCCTCAAATTGGTACACTATGTCATACTTATGACACTAATTAAAGGAAAAAATTTCTTTATATGTGCATAGTTGCAAAATCAATGAACAAACCGTGACACAATGGGGCAACAATAATGAGAGTATGCTGTGCGAAACTGAGCAGTTTGGCAACGAACGTCGGCCATCTTACATTTCAATAAAATTAGTTAGTGTTATGATATGAAGGATGTGAGATGGTAGCTGTTTTGGAGAAGTGGACTTTGAGTCTAAAGATAATTGATAAGCCGTGTGCCCAATGGGATTTCCCATCGGCAAAAACTTCTTCCATAGAAATTTTCTTCCCTTTTTGAATTTTCAAAAATCCTTCTTTTGTGCTTACCTTTGTTAAAAAAGGAAGCCTTGTGCAAAATTTCATGCGTCTAGATCCAGCTGTTGAGCCTGCGATAGTATCGGTCTTTAAGTATGGAACAAAAACTTTGCAATAGAAAGAGGAGTCCTCTAAAAATATCTATGCTTTTCCTGAAAACTGTATTCAGCACTAGTAAATGACGCTGATGACGAATGATTTTTGTTCAGGTTAGATTTTCTAAGCATCCACTATCTAATGCGTTTTGCAAAGCGGTTTGTAGGTGATACCTATCTATATAATTCAAAAATGTAATTATTATGTATGTAGTCTTTCAATGTACGTAGAAAATACCAGCTTTGACCATTCTGCATGAGCCATTAACCGTCTCCAGTTCAGTGAAAGGCCGGAAAACTATAAGCCATGGAAAGAATTGTGAAAGGCAACCATAATAGCGATGAAATGATCTGAGAACCAGATGGATTATCTACACTTTCCAAGATTTTAGTTATTTATTTATTTTCGGACAATCAATTAATATCGGTTATGTCATATTTAAAAAAAGAAGGCCATACAAATATGGCGGCATGTAATGACGGCTATTTTTTTTTTATAAGCGGCACCGTTGTTCTCATATACAGTCTCGTATACGTTCACATGGCCCTTTACTACATGTCGTACGTAATTATGTAGTTGGTAATCAAGTGACATAATGACCAAATTGTATCAATCCGGTTAATTAAGTACAAATGCTTTTAAATACTTACTTCTGGTTTGTAGCAGGTAATATTTTTATTTTACATAATGTGACCGCAAATTCAGTAAGTTGCCAAACTTTGTAAATATCACAATATTTTTATTCGAGATCACACGATTATTTTGTCAACTTTTGTTAAGGTAGACTGATGCTGCTTGGTTCCACGTATTTGTAGAAGAAATCCTATCGTGTAGCACAAACATAGGTGTTCAGTTTGTTGGTTTTTATAATAATAAAATCTGCCATTTCTAACCACAGGTTGGTCCCACCCTTAGTGGGTAAGGTACGATTACCGGTGATTAAACCGACCATTAGAAGCTGCAATCACGCTTGACCGTGCAATATCCGTGTGCATGCAATCTTGAGCAAGTAATTTCAAAACGCACAATACAGTTTGTAGAATACCTAATACTTATCTATGTTTTGTATGGACGCAAGTATCAATTGAAATGAGTGTCTATTTCGTCCTATAATATTTTGGATAAGATATTAGACATTTTGATTTTTCTTCTAAACGATTAAGGAAAAGAAATATACGCAAACTTGATATGTATTGCATGCAGCTGTAAAAAGCTGAGATTGACTTGGATTAATCTGATCGAATCGTGATTGATTAAAACTGTTAAATCCTTTTTCATTATCTTTTTAAATGTCTGAAATTAAAAACTTTCTCGGTAACATTTAAACGGGTAATAAAATAATGCTTAGATAATATGTGATTTAAGTTTCATTAATTTTCAGTTTACAAATTATTGTATTTTCTAAATTAAATATTTGTTTATTTATATTAAGAATTTTACATGACTGGCCTCTAGTGTCTGAAAAACTTAAGGACGATTTAAACTAGAAAGAAAAAAAACGCTTTTTTTTTTGTTTATTTAACGACCGGCTGCTTTTTTTAGGACAACAGCCAGTCACCTGTTTTACTCATAGGTATTGTGACTTTTTAGATGTGAAGAATGAATGACCATAAATGTATTTTTTGGTATTCAAGAGGCCTCAAAGAAAAAGAGAAAGATTTTTTTTTTTGTAAATAGAATAGATGTCTTTATTCTACAACTATTTTACTTAGATGATAATTCAATTGGTTTTTACCGCGATACACGTAACCAAACATAACTGAACTTTCAATTGGCTTTTCTATGAAACCAAGAAAGCGGAATAGTATAAAAGAATTGTAGTCGGAAGTCGTGAGAAGTGGGTGTCGTCGTGCAGGAAAGCGGGTTGCCGTGATAATCACCCATTGTCGATGACGTGAAGATGTAGACATGTATTTAGGAATTTTTGTCAACGAAGTAGGCAATGTTTGTTAAACAAAAAGTACATTATCTTCGACTTTGGCCTGGGTTCTTTCAGTACCTTAAGTATAACATAATATATATTTTTATAATTATGGCAACGCACAGAAGGATTCATCTACAAACTTCTTTAAACCTAGGGTGTTTTCTGATTTAAGCAATGCAATCCCCTTAAGAAAAGACAAGGTATATACCATCTATGGCGTGTACCTAGCTTTACTTTTCGTAAGAGGATTGCTGTTGACTCAACAGTCAACAGCTCGACAGCCTGAGGACCAATGTAGCTGCCCAAAGACCCAACATTTACTGGCTTAGAATCGGACAGAAACCGATCAATGTCCAGCAACCTAATAGCGTAACACGAATAATTTTCAAGGTTATTGCTAATCCATTGCTTCATTTGTACTGAAAAAATTGTCTGCTCAACACCGCAAATAACGCAATGAATGTTGTTGAACTGTCAAAATTAAAGCCATTCCTACTGCTACTGTGTTACGCAATTACCCCGCAGACACAATAACACCCCGCCATAGAACGTATAGGAACAGTCAGTTTAACAATTTTCCTGGCACGAAGCTAACCAAACACGTGTCCGTTTTACAAGAAGCAAGCTTGAACAGACCACCTGTCAGTGGAGCCGGGCTTATAGGTATTAAGTATGTGTATGATTAACACAACGTTGAACAATAGCCTTTCTACCTGGCATGTAGATACTTTGTCGCCGTTTTTAGGGATCCATTCGTACCCAAAAGGGTGCCAACAGGAACCCATACAAGAAACGTGTTTTCTTTTACTAAATAATTTTCAAATAATATTATACGGTGGTACGGAACCCTGCGTGTGCAAGTGTTTTACAAATGCCGTTTATTTGTTTGGATAAGCAAACATTGCATCCGGTCCCTCGCCAGGTAAGCCAATAAACAAACTATTCGTGTTCATCCCTTAGTTCCCAGATGTTTTTCTGCTTCCGTAAATAGAAATCATTTTCTAGTTTCTCTGTTGGTTCTTTCGACTTTTGGAGTCAATGAATAGGAGAGTTTGGTGTCTGGTCCGTTGTTGTTCACTAATATTAAAAATAGACACAGACCTTTTCATTCGTAGCTTGTGCATTTTATCACCATCACGGTAAGAAATGGACAGGAATGATCGTAAACAAAACGTATTACAAATAGTAACAGGCGACTTGTGCCCGTCCACGATATTACTTCGTTTTCTCTTAGCGATCTTTTTATGTTTTTTTTCTTTCACTCGTCTCCGTAGGAACGTAGCGTGATGTTTAATAGCCTATAATCTTTCTCAAGAATTGGGCTATCAAATATTTTTTTCTAATCCAACTAATGGTTAAGCCCCTACATACAAACAAACCAATTTTATCTCTTTGTAGTATTAGTAGTTACTAGCTGCCCGTCCCGGCTTCGCACGGGTGGTATCCCTATTTTTTTTCGTTCAACCGTTTTTTCACCGACTTACTTTGCAAATCCGACTACCACGAAAAAGTATTTAAGTTTTTCGGGTTAGTATATAGCCTGTGGCACTCACAAATAACGTGGCTTTCTATTGGTAAAAGAATTTTCAAAATCAGTTTAGAAGATCCAGAGATTACCCCCTACAACCTCACTAACTTTACCTCTTTATAATATTGGTATAGATAGATAAGCATTAGGCACACTAGAAAGCCTTCGTAATTCGTCTCACATTACATAAAACGTATGCTCGTTGCATAAAACCAAAACCATCTCGCACTCACAGAATATTTAGTTATTTGCATAAACCACTTTCTTTGGCCTTTGCATAACTTGAAAACTGACCAAACGTAGAAAACCGACGCATCAGCAATATGAAAGTCTCTCATAACGTTCATTCACGCGGATATTTTAAGTTCATTTAAAATCATTTCTATTGACTAATAAAATCTTTATGCTAATGTAAATCAGGATTTATAATCTATGACCGTGCATTATGCTTATTGCCAAGTAGGTATGCCTACTTGAATAATACCATTTTACCTACCTACATATATAGTGAGTATTCCACCTAACTCAACACTCGTGAGTCGTGACTTTCATATCACTGTGTATTATAGCTGTACGTAGTATTTAGCTCTACGGAGCAGAAACATCACGAACTTCATTTATTTGCTTATTTAATGATAATTTTCTTATGGCAGTAGTGAGCTGTTGGGCGCCAAATACAAATTAAGAGCGATCTCCCCACGCGGGCTGGCAACGGCGCATTTATGGTGGTTTTTCGTGATTATTTCATTAAATACAAACAAAACTAAACATATTTTTCAGCCATGCATTAGATCAATGGTATTTTCAAGTTTGTATGCTATTTTTTACAGTTATTTTGGTATTTACTTATAAAAATCGATTATTATTATTATTAAAAGTCTATTATTTTCTATTTGCATTACTTAGTACGATTAAATGTTTTTATTAAAGAGTAAATGCTAAAAATAGTTATAAATACCAACGATCTAGTGCTTGGCTGAAAAACAGAAGTAATTTTTTTTTCAGCCATGCACTAGATCCATGGTGTTTTCAAGTTTTTATGGTATTTTTTTAGTTATTTTGGTATTTACATATAAAAATCGACATACCGTCACTTATTTTCTATTTGCATTACTTAGTACAATTAAATGTTTTTATTAAAGAGTAAATGTTTAAAATAAATACCAAATATCTAGTGTCATGCAATAAAAAAAATGTACTTTTGTTTGTTAATGAAATAATCACGCAAAACTACTATAAATGCGTTGTTGCCAGCTCTTAAACAATAAAAAAATGTAGGTACACGAAAATACAGAACTAAAATCATTTTCTGCTAATATATAATTAAATGTTCTTTTCCTAACAGACAAGTACAATTTCTGGGTAGTACCGAGCACCGTTTTGCAGACATTTGAAGTTGCTCGACTGAAAACACAAGACAATCGTACGTAACAGCACGTAATCCAACATTTTCTATTCGCCAATGTTAGTTTCAGCATAGATAAATCTGTAATGATAACAATGACGTAAGTTAAATGTTACGGTTATCGTAACGCGGTAACTAACTATGCAGTTACTATGCATGTTCAGAGAGATGTTCACACAGATTTCGTCACTTTCACGATCGATTTCTCCCAAGCTTTCCACTGTTTGTCTTTACAAGATCTAATAGACTTGGATATGTAGATAGTAAGTCATTCGCTACACGTCTCTGGGACGCCTCGTAAACAACAATTAGGCATTATGCTAAGTAATTTTCTTCTTGAAGACCTCATTGAACATGCTGGTAAGTGATAAATGTGATAATACAGAGAGATTCGATTTTCTGTATGTAATTTTGTGCGCAAAGTAATGGTAGATTGGAATTTGCAAAATTATCTTATTCCAAAACATGTTCCTTTCCTTGAAAGAGTTCTAGTTGAGTTTCAGTTAGCTAGAAGTATCCAATCTGAATAGTTTTTAAGTACCATGATTGTGCAGGTAAATAGTTTTTGCAGAGGTAAACCTGAATGATCAGTGATTAATTTTGATTTTTGTTTCATCATTTTAAAACCGTGACTCTAAAATGCACACATCATAATCGATGTGATCTTTAGTAGAGTGTTTACTGTGTTGCTATAAAAACCTAAGAAACGTATCTTCCGTACCTATCCTCTTAGATGTTCAGCACATCTTTGTACCTATCGGCTGTGATAGAATGTATTTTTGATGACTTTTGCTCCACATCATACCCATCACCATCATCATGCTCCGATGTTACAGTATCTATGTAGGTAGCAAAAACCGATAAAAATATATGAGGAAACTTTGTTCCAATGAATGAACGCACTAGTGAGGAACTTGTAGTTCGCTTAAAACAATCTATTTTTAGTTAAGAAAAGATTGAAGATATTTCCCATTGGGCTTAAAAAAAGGTTAAAAAACCATTTCAGTTTGAGATAAAGAAAAGATGATGAAAGTTTGGTCACGTAGGAACCTGTCTACGTGTAGCTTTTAAAGCCACCCCTATTATAGAACGAGCAAAAAATTAAGCCGTCCGTCCTCGCGAGCAGGTAGAAGACAAGGCGATACAAGTTGGCTTGGATCGCAAAAAAACCATGACCCCGACTCGAGAAAAGAAACCAGAAACTGTCGGTCTGTCGTTACAAAAAGTCCGACGCACATAACAAGCAAATTAACCGTGAGATGTTCCAGTTTTTTTCAAATTACGCGCTTTCTGCAAATGTTTAACGATTCCGAAGTTTTTGTGTATGCCGATAACTTCTTGTCGTTTTGGTCGCAAGGAGAGCCCTCGAATAAACTACACTCCTGGACTCCTAAATCGAGCTATCGTGCATAACATCAAAATACTAACGAGTCAAAAAAGTTTATATGGACTTTTGAAGCTGACATACTGGCCATCATTTACCTACTTACCAAATAATTGTTACGAACTTTAATTAACCACCCTTTAAAAAGTTTCTATTTCTATACAAAAAAGTGCATGCTGTCTTGGTTTAGGAGTCCGGGAGTATTTTAAAACGTGGTTTGGAGTGTATCGTTATCGGTCGTAGTTTCTTTATCTCTACGTCTGGGTGCACAGGAGTAGCACGGAACAGTACAGTTACCCACACATCGGTTCGTGCCATTAATACGTGCATATTTATGCGTAACGTGTCTGCTCTAACGGTGCCTCAGCAAGGACTCGAAAGAATACGTGCGACGATGATTTTTATTGAGTCCATTCCACTACCATTTGTAGCTACTTCGTAATGAAACAAGGGAAATGTCGTAAGTCTAAGATTTATTGATGATCAAGATTGTATGCGCTGGCGCTGCCGCTCGATGCTAAACAATCGACAATGAAAAATTCTAAGATCTTAATCCATTGTTTGTTTGATGGAAGGTGTTAGCTGCAGCAACAGCAGCAGCTGTTCTCCAAGTTTCTTAATAGGTAGTTTCATGATTTCGTTGACTTCGACCTTGTAACTTGTTAGTGCTCTATAAGACAACTGAAAAGATGCTGTTATGCTAAATTTGAAGACTTCGTAGTGACTCTGATAAATAAAAAGGTAGTTAGTTTAAAAATAATTTGACCTCAATCTACCTACTAATATTATGAGGGTAACTATTAGCTAACTAAAAACAACAGTTTTTAAACTACTTCTTTAACTTTTCTTCTAAACTGTCAGGCACAAAAAATTGCAGGTAAACAAGGATTAAATAGGTATATAACATAATAGTTAAAGCATGAATATTTATTTTTTATTAATTCCTTACCTGTATGCTCGTGCGCTTTACTTCAATATAAAGCCAGTTATCCGTCGAAAATGCTATAGCCATTAAAGCAGCAGCCACGATTGCTGTAATGGTCGCTATGGACAAAGTTACCGCTGAGCAAGGCATTTTTACAACCTTCAAGAGACAGTAAGAGATAGAAGAGGGTTAAGGGGATATTATCACAATCACAACACTTTGTATCCTACAAGTTCACCTATACAGCATTTTCGTAAGCACTTAGCGGATCGGAGAACACGACAGCACACACACAATATAATAAAAACTCATACGAATGCGGTCATCGCCTGCAGCGTACCGAGTTCGCGCGCGAGACTTCTTTGCCTACTTCACTTCGCCTTGCCTTGCCGCTCTCTTGCGGATGTGAAACTTTCGAAAGCGAAGTAACTCCGCCAAGTGGCGGGAATGCAAATTAAAAAACAGGTTTTGGGATGCCAACGCTAAAAAAACTTTGACGTGTGGTAGTAATTTTAACAAATTGAGTTCAGTCGTGAAAGTAAAAAGGTTATCAAATATATTTTTTCTTCGATTGTTTTAAGTTTTATTAATTTTCCAGACTGAATAAAATATTTTTTAGACAAGTATTGTTCGTTTCATGTATCTTCAGAGATTCTGGTGAAATTAAACGCCAATTCCAAAATGAATGAAGTTATTACTATTCATGCCGCTGTCGTTCATTCATTATCATTCGCTCAATGTCAATCAAAACATGAACAAGACAACAAGGCAGAGAAAAATTGAAAATCAATAAATTGTAGATTTACGCAATATATTCCAACAATATGTCTGATTCTCCCGACATAACAAAATATGACGACGTTTTAACGTCAATCTTAGTCAACGAAAAATCAGTATTAGGTTTCCTCTCATCCATATTCGGCTTTTTAGCCCGAAGGTGAGTTTCACTGTTTTTGTTTACTTTTTACTCTTGTGGAACTCTGATGGCAAACTCTAATGAAACTATTTAAACTATTCATGCGCACTACATAACGCACTTTAATATTCTTTAGCATAATTTTATGTAACAATGCTGAGCGTAAAACAATCCAATTTGTGTTTTGCGACACCATTTTGTGCCTCAATACTCAGTCCTCCGCCTTCCGAATCTTTTGAATTATTTATTTATTTATTAAAACTTAATGCACAAGTAAAAAATACTGTACAAAGGCAGACTTAATGCCTGAGGCATTTTCTACCAGTCAACCTTGGGGTGATCCAGAGAGAAAACATGGCAGGTGCAACATAGGGGATAGGTTACTCGAAAAATAATATATTATATACTAATACATAGATACATACATACATATTATATATAACGAAAATAAACTTTGTCTTGAGAAATAACGTTATGTAGAGGAGAAAATGAATCCAGCAATTCAGCGCTGGGATCAAATTTAAATTTCCTTTTTTTTCGAAATCCTTATGAACACTATTATTTGTTGCAAAGACTAAATAGGCTTCTACGCATATTTTATTGTAAATATGTTCCAGGACCGATTTCTACTATGTACCTCAAGGTCCGTACGAAAACATGGGATTCCCACCGGGAGTCGCTGAGGAGCTGGTGATCAAAGTGCTCAGGACTTGTGACCCTAAAAGCTGGAAAGGGCCCAACGGTGCACAGAAACCTTTCGACCTTAACAATGAGATCATGTGCTCCACTGTCGCCCAGGAGGTGGAGGTTGTTGCTGACGATGATGGTGTAGATAATGAAGCATCTACCACAGAATCTGTTGAACAAGTTGAAACCACTGAAAAGTCTTCTAAAGGCCAACCAATACCAAAGACTCAGTGTGAGTCTCCTAGTAATGTGACCAGTACTTCGAAGGCCTTCCCAGAAGACTACAAACCTCCTGAGATACCAATACAGAAGAACTCTGACACTTATAATGGTGCAGAGAGGGAGAATTATTTGTGGTCTCAGAATATTATGGAACTAGGTAGGTAACAATGTCTTGTTTGTAGTATTTATTTTATTTACTTGTGCTGATAAAGTTTTGCAGAGACACAAATATGCAAAATATTGAGGTTGGAGCTCTATTTGATGTGAAAGCCACAATGTCACAAGTATAATGTAGCAAACCAACACTTGCTTCATTAGAAATTAAGTTATTTGTAGGCAGTAGTCTGGGTAGCATATAGCACATCGCGTTGGACGCTCCCCAGTTAGAGGGACCGACAACCTAAAGTAAGTGGCAGTATTGTAGCACAACATGGGCGAGGCCTAAGTCCAGTAGTGGACTGTTATAGGCTGAGTTGATTGATTGATTGAGTAGTCCTGTTGTTGAATAAATCTTCACCATCCTTAGTTCATGTATTTGTTTGTTTAGCTTTCAGAATTCAGTTCAGTTATTACAAAACTGTGAAACAGAATTTGCATCCAATGGACTTCCAAAACTAGAATACCAATTGTTTTTCCAATTACAGATGTAACTGTCAAGCTTCCACCAGACACAAAATCTTCGAAGGACTTGAACGTCACAATAAACCCTAGTGACATATGTGTGACGTTTCGAACTGGTGACATCATCATTAAAGACTCCTTGCCATACAAGATTAAGCCTATGGATAGCTTCTGGAGCATCAGTGAAGGAAAACTGTTGATGCATTTGGGTAATAATTTAGTTTATAGTATTAGTTTTAACACAGTCATAGGTATTATATTCATAGATATGGCTGGCTTGGTTTCAGCAGATAAAAGTCCACTCAAACTGAGCAGTAGCATAGCTATTTTTTTTAAACAAACTGTGTGGCTGATTGCATTTCCCATTGATAACTTCTTAGGAGCCTTAGGTCATGAGTTTAAAAAAAAATCTCACATCCTACTTTACTCATAAACAGACGTCTAAGTATCTTCTCCATGTCTCTTAGTTAAAAAATTAAGAACTTTGATACAAAGTTTCATCCTATTTAATCCACAGGGGATGAATTTTCAAAAAGCCTTCCTGTTTTCTCACTTTCATTATAAAAGGAACTCTTGTGCAAAATGTCATGCTTCTAGACCGGGAGAGAGATTTAGGCTGTGTGTTGCCTGTTGGCAGGAGCAGTGGTGGCCTAGTGGTAACGGCTGCGACTTACGAGTTGTAGGTCTTAAGTTCGAACCCCAGCAGGCGCTTTACTTTGTGTAAATTATTTTCATCACCACTGCTCTCAAAACGTTAAAGGAAAACATTCTGAGGAAACCGGCATGTCCTAGAACCAAAAATTCGAAGACATGTGACATCTACCAACCCGCACTGGGCCCGCGTAGTAGATTACGGCCCACTCCCTCTCACAGAGAGGAGGCCAGCGTCACAGCAGTGGGAACGTTATAGGCTGATTGTGATGCCTGTTAGTGAGTCAATTTAAGATTTTTATTAACATGTTTTTTTATGATTTCCAGAAAAAGTTCAAGAAAGATGGTGGAATAAACTTTTAAACAGTGAGGAAGCTATAGACCTGGATAAAATAGACTGTTCTAGACCTCTGGATGATTTGCCAGAAGACCATGTTGCCAAGGTACAGTTACACATCCAACCAAAATTATCTGCTTTATAAAACTTGCATACCCTAACATCCGATGCCGGACGTGTTCCGTGTGGTGCCGGACTTAAAAGAATAGCACCATCCCATTTCTTCTCGTGGGTGTCGTAGAAGGTGACTAAGGGACTTACTAGAGAATGGACAGCAGCGTTCTCTATGCATTTGACCACCATACTGCGATCGCCAACCCGCCTGCCCAGCGTGGCGATTATGGCAAATCCCCCCCTTTTGGGGGAGGTTTATGTCCAGCAGTGGACGTCTTTCGGCTGATATGATGATGATGATGACCCTAACATCATGCCTGTACTCCCCAAAGGGTTGGGCAGCAGTGTACCTTTAGTACACCCATATTCCGCTAGTTATGTTTAAATCCCATGGGGGCGAATCTATTGCCATCAATCCGGCACTAGGGGTTATTATAAATCTCTTCTAGTAAGGAGTGATTTATGCAAGATTTAGTTGCCCCCAAGCTGTGGCATATATGAGGCATGGACGACCCACGACTCTTCATGATATTATTGTTTGAAATCAATAATATAATGAACAGTCATGGCTCGTCCACTCGTGTCTATCCTGTCAGTCAGAAATATTTATCTTCCCCGTTGCACTGAAAAATCCTTATCTTTTAAAATTAATATTTTAAAACCTTGAACTCCAGACTGCCTCGATGGTTAAGAGTCCTATTACGAATCGTAAACGCTCGCTTAGCGCGCCCGCGCGCTAGTGTTCGTTTGCAATACACTAAGTTACGTTGGTGTGCGTTGCGAGTACAACTATAGTCCGCGAAACAGTTTAGATACTAGTCTGAATAGGATGATAGTTTTTTTTTTAAGTGAAAACTTCTTTATGCGTTGCGGTAAAAAATATAACAAACATTAAAACTGCTATTACTACCTACCATGCTTATGTCGAATCTTTAATACAATATGGATTCGTCATGTGGGGTAATAGTACCGATAGAAATAGGGTATTTGTTGCGCAAAAAAAGTGTATTCGTGCAATATATGGGTTTCACCCTGATGAATCTTGCAAGCCAATATTTAAAGAACTTGGTTTGTTACCGCTACCCTCACTCTATATTTATGAAGTAAGCATGTTTGTTAAAAAGCATAAAGACCTATTTAAAAAGGCAGAGGATGTATATCCTCGAAACCGGCGAGATCCTCATAGGCTTATATTAAGTGACTTACCGAGACTGGCTAAATACAATAAAAACTGTTTAGCCATGTGTGTTCGGGTGTACAATAAAATGACTTAAAAACTTTAGATCTTAGATTGTTCAAAAAAAAAAACTATATGAATGGTTAAAAACGAATAACTTTTACAGCACTAAAGAATTTAGTGACGGGAAACATTTTTAAATGCAACAATATTTGCATGCTATGATATAACCTAAACATGTATGCTCTATAATGTACCTTAAAACAACTTTATATACCATGTTTTATGCAAATAAATATTATTTCTATTAACAAAAGTCATGGAACTTGCGTAATCGACACCGAACGCTTTACATGAGCTATATGTATACTGTGTATATATGTGTACTTTTTAGGTGAATCTGTGCCTTTTAAACCTAAACCTTTAGCGGCTGATGTCGATCGGTCGTTTATCCTTTTTTACCGAGAGCAATCAGGACCCAAGGACCCAATATGAAATCTTGTATTGACGATTAAAAAAATACACACGTAATTGTTCAAGTTTTCACTTCTGTCAGCACTCCCGGAGTGTCACTGTTTTTTAATCCAGAGTCTGAACACTATTAGGCAGGTAATTAGAGGTATATTTAAATCAAAACACTCAAAAAGAGTCCACAAATTAAAAATATATTATAAACATTGAGGTTTTTTTTTTACAAAGAGGTCTCTCGTAATGGCATTGATCGTGCTTTACGAGGATCAATTAACTCAGGAAGTATACAGTTATAGTAAAATGTCTTCAACTTCGGTAACATTTTTTCACGCCAAAATACCTACATCATCTTTACAAACTTTAACGACTTTCATCGGGTAATCATCCTCAGTCCACACTGCGAACAAACAGAGATTTTTATTAGAAATATGGAGCTGGCCTTGAACTTGATAGTGCCAGTCGTGATTGCGATCTAAAATAACTTCGGAGCGATCATTCAATTTGAAGCATTTCAACTTCTTTTTTGATTTGCTTCTTCGGGATCTAATCCAAATGCGGAGAGGGGGCACTTTATTTCTACCAAACCATCTTCAAACACTCCATCCGGGTCCTCGATAAGTTTAAAAAGTTTAAATGAAATCTGACCGTTTAAAGTGGGTCGAAATCGCGCCCTAAGGAGCCGGTTACAAACATACAAACAAACAAACATACAAGTGATGCTAATATAGAGCGTGTAAAAAGAAAAATATACCTACACAAATGTTCACAATCAGAACGTAAAAAAGTAGGCATTTGTTATAATACTTCTTTTGTAATTTTTTATAACGTTACTAAATAATTACAATGATCATTAAAACAAAACCTTTTTTTACGAAAATCTTCTCTATTATTACGAAAATAAATTACGATATTTTTGACCTTGAGCATATTATAGTGGGCCCGGCCAGGTAATAGACGGGTAGCTAGGAACCTACTTTACCTGATCTACAGTAGACGATTCTTCCACTGTTGGTTCTACTACCATATTTTTACTTTCTGTAGATTTTTCAGAATTTTTATGGTTACGCGTCCTGGAAAACAAAATACTTATTTATGTTTATTTTAGTACTATTAATATAAAATGTATATTTTAGGTAGGAACTTAAGAGATAAGTCTTCTATAATACGGTTTAAATTAATAACATCGTGTCTGCGTTCACCTTTTAAGTGACATTTTAACTTGTAATGCTGTCTGTAAGCGGGCATAATCGTGTCTCTTCCTTTTTTTCATGCAGGCGTACCATGGTGTTTTTCGACCCATACCTACCTATAATTAAAAGATAAAAATTATAGTCTAATATGTAGGTACTAATATTGATTACCTTTATGAAGCACTCATACTAAAAATAATACATTTAATATGATGTAAAAAATTACTTACTGGATCAAGTTATTTCGATCGGCGTACACGAGTCGATAATAATAGCGATCTCCGGACGATTGCGCGGGAAAATTTCGTGCACAGGTCCTACCTCGTTAAGCGCTCGCGCAAGACTGAGGAGCGCGCTGAATTGACGCAGAATATATAGTACTTTAATTTTATTTATTGTAATTTTGTCTTATTATATTGATAAACGAAAACGAATGAAAAGTATTCATTGTAGATTGAAGTTTTATATCGTATTTTTTTATTTGGTAAAATTGTGTTTATTTGGAACATAATGGACTCTGAATCAAGACATTTATGGCTTAAATTAGGCTTTCTTTACGATTTTTTCTGAGAAAACTCAAGGAATTTAAAGAAATTCTAAAACTCCAATAAACAAGTAAAACATTCAACTTATCTTTTAGTAATTTTAGCTTTTATAAGAATTGAATGTAACAATGTGAATTTGAGCGTCAAAGTTCTATCGCCGACGGTTTTTCTTGCAAACTGAATTCGTAAAATATTTATAGTAAATTACACGAAAAGAAAAATGAAAATGTGTTACTCCAACTTACAAGAAAGAGAATAGCACTACCGTTATTCATAATCAAATAATTAAAATATCTTACTGTTGCTGAAAATTACAGCGTCAAAAATCATGAATTTGCGTAAAAACTGTAACAGGACTCTTAAGTAGTCGCAAGCGCTACTGCTGAGCGTTACTGTTGATTCCCAGGTTGGGAAAAGTATTATTGCGTCTCTTCATCAGGAACATCGCAGCAGTAGACCGGAATCTGAATGTGTGCTCCGTTGATGGCAATGGGCTCGCCTCATAACACTTTCACATAAGGGTCAGTTCAGCCCGAGACGCGACGCCACTCGCACTTTTTAAGATAGCAATAGAATATCTAACTTATTCACAACACGAAAAGGTATAATTTCACTACGAGCGCGAAAGCGTGTCGAAGAACGCTGACATGCACCGTGTTGTGCAGCCCGTATACCTTATTGTGAAGGAAATAAGATCTATTTTGTATCGTGTCGGTGTGTACTGAATCAGTAAGGGTCAGTACTGGCGGAATGTACGTTAGTTACACCTCTGCCTAACCCTTCGCAGATTACAGGGATGATGTTATGAATAGAAATCTACTTTATTTTTCAGGTCCGTGAAATGCAGTGGAATCAAGAGAGGAAACTGCAAGGTCTACCGACGAGTGATGAGATTCGTAACATGGATGTCTTGAAGAAAGCCTGGAACGCACCTGGATCTCCTTTCATAGGTCAAGAGTTTGATCCAAGCATTCTGAACAACTCTTCACACACATTGGGATCATTTTCTGGACAAAAGTAATGTGTTATTAAATTATTATTAACTTATTATTGAGTTTGTTTGTTTGTACAATCACTACATCAACCTAATTGGGAAGATGTAACTACAACCTCATAAAGTGGGTCTACCTTGACGGTACGAGAGCAGGGTGAGGATATGGAGCTGTGTGTCTGTAGTGTACCTTTGTTCACTGCTCTGCGGCTCTTCGCTGGCACCAACAATGCCCTGAAGTGGGGAAGCTTATGGCCAAAAAAAAATATTCACTCAGTCAAAAGAAGTCACTGCTAGACTTAGGACGCCCCCAAAAATCTGCCTGAATATCGGCCCTGCCTGCATCAAGTAGATTTCTACGACCTTCCATGAGCAGGGGACATCGTAAGGTCATTCAAAAAAAAATTTAGACGCTGCTATTTCCAATGTGTGAGTCTGTTTTAAATAATGTTAGTAAGTATTTTATTAGTCTCTCAGCTCTTATGTTACGTTATATTGACATATTTTAGAACATTAAGATACTGAATTTAGAACATAATAAGAACCCAATAAGAACTAAATTTCCTGTAAAACTAAGAACACATTGTTTATACTACTACTAATACAGGCATTGAGACAGATATCTAAGTCGTTCTCCAGTATAGGGATTGAAAATAACATGACTAAAATTTCATTAAAAACGTGAGAAACTTTTTAGTGAAAAATATTTAGGTAATTATTTTAACAATCTGTAGGTAACATCATATAAAATCAAAATCCTGATACCACTAGCTTTCCAATCAATGTTTTATCTTCTAACAGTTTGTGAGCCTTCTTTAAGTTTGCAGCGTTGATTGGGCTCATTGTTTTCGTCAGAGTGCATTTTAGCTTCCCCTCTTCCAACCACTGGGATATCTCCTGCAATAGCTCATAATGCCTGATCCTGTCTTCGGTATTATACTTTATCCTCGTAAACATCATCTCCGACACCAAAGTAATGCTCTTGTCTTTCAACGGTTTTAAATCTACCAGAGCACTGCTGTCGACAATCAAACAAATTCTACCTTGAGGTTTGATAGCTTTCATCAGTGTGTCCCAATACGGTGCAGGATCGAAATTAACAAGAATAAAGTCTACCCCTGCTCCAAAACCATTCGCTTCTAATTGCGGTACCAGATCCTGAGTATGGTTGAGAACAATGTCAGCTCCAAATTCGCGCGTAAATGCCTGTGTTTCTGGACGCGACGCAGTTCCAATGACTTTGAGTCCCAGATTCTTAGCGACCTGCGTCGCTACTGACCCCACTCCGCCGGCACTGTTGATTATCAGCAAAGACTTGCCTTTGTCCTTCTCTGAGAGCAGCAATCGATCGTAAAATGATTCGAAAGTAGTTAGCGAAATGACTGGCATAGCCGCTGCTTGTTCAAACGTCCAGTTCTTTGGTTTTCTTCCTACTAGAAATTGGTCAACAGCTATGTATTGTGCGTTAGAGCCAGTTCTCCTAATGTCGCCTGTGAAAAATACTTCGTCGCCAATATTCCATAAATTGGCTTTCGCTCCCTTGGAGACTACAATTCCGGCGCCGTCAACTCCCAAGATACGTGGTGGATTTTCTGTATTAGGTTTCGGAGCTCGTTGCTTGGCATCAATGGGATTGACTGCCGTAGCCTTAACTTCAACTAATACATCTGATTCATTAACACTTGGTAAACTCACTTGTACGTCGAGGAGACTGTCCGGGTCTTCTATTGGCAAATATTTATAGAGTCCAACAGCTCGCATTGTTTTCGGTAAACTCGCCATTGTTGTTATAAGTAACTTTGGACGCGTGTGTATCTATTGCAGACAGAAATGTAACTGAAACAAAAGTTATTTTTGTTATCATCACAATTTAATATCAATATTCATAATTACGCTTAAAAAAAACAATGACAACGCGAAAAGTATTTTTATTACCTACCCAAGTACCTCATATCGGGTTCTTATCAAAATGTGAGCGGTACTTGTCTCTGTCTCAAGATAAGTAAATTCTTACATAATAACATTGCATTTTAAACTATACAATCATATACATTACACCGTGTCTCTCTCTCCCTGTCCGTCCGCATTATTGCGCTTTGAACTCACAAACAGCTTCATTGATTTACCTATTTGTTTTTAATTCATAGCTATATTTTCTGGCTAGGTTTTCATTTATTCATTAATTTGTTGCATTAGGGAATATAGGGCACGATTCATAACGAATTCAACATAGGAACCTTTATAGGTTCCTATGTTGAATTCATTATTTAAGTTAAGTGATTGTTCTAGGTTATGGGTATTTATTACCTATAACCTAGAACAATCACATAAATTAATGGTCTCCTCTCCAGCATACTGCAAATGAAGGAGATAAACGGAACCAAATAATTGGTGGTATATTGCTCAACTAAATTCGATATAACAACTAATAAAATACTGTGGTCGTCCGTCCGTCAGCCGTACCTATAAATCGATTAGATTAAAGTAATACAACAGTGACTATCTTGTAGCAGTATTATTTTTTCATAAAACTGACTTGTTCAAATACTTTTACAATGATGGTGATTCTCGTACAGTTTTGCCACTTTCAGGCTTTTATTAAATCTACCTAACTAGCCTGTATAGTCCCACTGCATGGCAAACGCCTCCCTCTCCCCCTTTTCCACACAATTCTGTCTTTTGCTAGTGCTGGCCAGTCCTTTCGGTAGGAGTCAATCTCGTCCCGCCCGCGCCACTTTCGTCTCGGCCTGCCGCGATGACGTCTTGCATTAAGACCCAATCGGTGGTTCTATTAGCCCATTTGTCATCTGACATGCGGCAGACATGTCTGGCCCAGTCCCACTTAAGTTGAGCAGCTTTCGGTGTAATGTCCGTGACCTTGGTTTTGGCGTGCAGTGTTGTGTTTCTCATACGGTCTGAAAGTCGAACCCTCAGGATACTGCACTGCATGGCTCTCTGGAAAATCGTGAGCATTGTTACATACTCATTAATAATTAGTTAATTTAGGATTCTCATTTCAGCTGCATGGAAATGCTTTCATTCGTCCCTTTCGTTAGATCCAACCGTTCTTTTAAAGATCTTTTCCTTAAGTTTAACTGCTAACAGGTAACGACCATATTTCTTGTGAGTCTTCATCGATCTGACCGCGGGGTGCGGTTTATTTCAACAACAACAACAACAACAATCATTTTATTATCAGGCAGCTAAGGCCTATAGATAAAATACACAAAATAATCTTAAAAATAATAATAAACTAATACATATCGCACCTTCGGTAGAACAAGGGCACAAATGTATCCCTTCCTTAAAATTAAAATTAATTGAAAAAAAACTAAAAGTTCTTAATTCTTGTTAACTATACGCCTAAAAAGGATATAGTATATAGTTTATATCATGCAAAGAAGAAAAACTTTCGAGCAATATTAACAGAGCAAGACCTCACTGAATGCAATAAATATCTTAAAAACTGCAATTATGCCCTTGTTCTACCGAAGGTGCGATATTATGAAACTTATTAAAACGTAAACGTAAAGTAACGTAAAGTGGTCGGCGTCGTGTATCGCTGTGAGGTGTCGGTGTCGGTTATTTAAATAAGCATATCAGACTACGTTCCCACTGCTAAGACACAGGCTTCCACTCTTTGAGAGAGTGGGCCGTATTCCATCACGCGGGTCCGGTACCTACGGGTTGGCAAGGGGTTAGTTATGGTCCTGTTAACCTTACTTGTTGTTCACCTTACTTGAAAAATCACTCCAAGATTGAATGCCATTTTCAAATTCCTTTGGTTCCAATTGTAAAACTCCGGTTTTTCAATTTTGTGTGTTGACTTAAAGATGATGTACTTATTTAGATTTGTTTTATTAAACATTGTGTAACATTAACATACAAACGATAGCACATTTTCACTGTCTTATAAACTAAAAAATAGCTTAAGAGTATTTATTTTAAAACCTTATTATAACACTAAAATCCTGATATCACCAGCTTGCCAAACATTTTCTTTTCTTCTATCAATTTGTGTGCCTCTCGTAAGTTAGCAGCATTGATCGGGCCCATCGTTTTTGTCAGAGTACTTTTTAGCTTTCCCTCTTCCAGCCACTTCGATACTTCTTTCAAAATTTCATACTGCCTGATTTTATCTTCAGTATTATATTTCGCTCTTGTGAACATACTTCCCGCCACCACCGTTATGCTTTTATCTTTCATTGGTGTTATATCTATGCGAGAACTGCTGTCAACAAGCAAACAAATTCTGCCTTGAGGTTTGATCACTTTCATCAGTGTATCCCAATACGGTGCGGGGTCGAAATTAACTAGAATGAAGTCAACCCCTGCTCCAAAACCATTCGCTTCTAACTGTGGTATCAGATCCTGAGTATGGTTGAGAACAATGTCTGCTCCAAATTCGCGCGTAAAAGCCTGTGTTTCTGGACGCGACGCAGTTCCAATGACTTTGAGTCCCAGATTCTTAGCGACCTGCGTCGCTACTGACCCCACTCCGCCGGCACTGTTGATGATCAGCAAAGACTTGCCTTTGTCCTTCTCTGAGAGCAGCAAACGATCATAAAATGATTCAAAAGTAGTTAGCGAAATGACTGGCATAGCTGCTGCTTGTTCAAACGTCCAGTTCTTGGGTTTTCGTCCCACTAAATATTGGTCAACAGCCGCATACTGCGCGTTAGAGCCATTTCTTCCTACGCTACCAGTGAAAAATACCTCATCGCCAACGTTGAATAAATTTGCATTGTCCCCCTTGGAGACAACTATTCCAGCGCCGTCAAATCCCAAAATCCGAGGCGATGTTTCTATATTAGGCTTCGGAGCGCGTAGTTTAGCATCAATCGGATTTAACGCCGTAGCTTTGACTTCCACCAACACATCAGATGGCAGAACACTTGGTAAACTCACTTCTAAATCGACTAGACTGTTGACGTCGGTTATTGGCAAATATTTATAGAGCCCGACGGCCCGCATTGTTTTCGGTAATCTGAACATTGTGATATCTCGAGACGCGTGTGTAGTGGTTGCAAGCAGAAATGTAACTAAGATGTTTAAAGTGATAATCGTTGGTTGACAATGAATTCTCACCGCGTTATAATGATGAAAATTGTAATCGTCTTGCTTATCAGTGCGAGTATTTCATAATATTTTCACCAATAAACGTCAGCCGGCAACGCGTTGGGTGTGTTTACTAATTCTGTACTCTGAACATACTGACACACCATGACTATATAACTTCACGTTAATCAGTAAGGCCTGGTACACATCGTAGATAAAAATATATAAGCACACATTTAATTCAACACTTTGTAGTGTTGAATTGAATGTGTGCTTATATATATAAGCACACATTCAATGTAAAATGAAATCGCTATAAAGAGATAGTGCAATCATCAGCTATAAAATGCATGTCATGATCGGTATTTTTGCATAATAAAGTGGTTTTAAGCTACTCATGTTTTTTATCTAACCACCTGGGCTCTGGCTTAATTATATTTAATTTAAGACAAAAAATAATAAGATTTTCTAATGACAAATTAATGTCTGACTTAATTTATGAACTTCCTACTACTTTAGATTGCTTATAACACTAATAAATAATATGTAAAAATATATATATAAATGAAATCTGGCATGAATAAATGTTCAAATTTAGTAGTAGTTTTTCGAAAATCGTTTCTACTTACGAGTTTTATAATAATGGCAATACGAAAATGCTTATGACATAATTCTATTACGACACAATTGACCGACCAATGATCGACCATTATGAATTTAGCAGATTACGAATTTTTAGCGAAATGACAATGGGATCGTGTTGGAATGATGAATTTATAAAAATAGCAGACTTAGGCCCCGGAACGCGGGCAGACGTCACTGACGTTTGTGTTCGCTTTGCAATTTTTTAAGGCACTAGCGATTTGTTAAAAAAAGCCCTGTACCTATGTAATGTAATAGATAGGTATTGGCAGGTTTTTTTTGTGGTTAAGAGTTACTTATATCGAGTTAAAGTTTTTATTTTAATTACTTAGGTTGCCATTTGTTTTTTTTTTGTTGGTATTTATAATAATAACTACTAACAATAATACCACGAAAGCATAATTTGTTAGTGGTTCGACCTCCACGCGCGCGAAGCCGCTAGCAAAAGCAAGTTGATTAAATATGCCTGTTATTAGGACAGGAGCAATTGTGACAATGATATCTTCAAGAACTATAACGGAAATCTCCCATAAGTCTTCGGTGCTTTTTATGTTAAGACTTTTAAACGCTGTTTTAATTGTGGCAATAGAAATGGGTTTGAATTCAAAACTTGGAATGTCCTTACTGAAGTTTTCTTTAAGAAGAGATTCAGTTAATGTAGATGATGAGGGGAGAGATTTCGTAACGTCTATTGGGATGTTGGTAAATAAATTTTCAAGTGTCTCAGCAACTTTTAATTTATCTGAAATGGTTTCATTATCAATTTTTAGAGACAACTCATTCTGAAATCGCTGTTTTGTGTTTCTAGTGTATTTGTTAATTACCTGCCACACAGCTTTTATTTTATTATTAGAAATACTAATTTTGTTACTTATTAATTTAGCTTGAGCGCAGACTCTTTTGAATATCTTAGTATAGTTTCTTACACAATTATGAAGGGCTATCAGAAGTCGAATGAATCCAAACACAACAAATCTACTATTATTTTTTCAAGAATGTACTAGTGTGCTGGATATCCTGGCTGCAGCATCAGACCAAGAAATCCATAATCTTGCATAGGTAAATAGCATGCATGCGTGTTTAAAATTTTAGGCCACACGTATGTTTGAAAGTAAAGTAAATAGGTACACATTATGCGTCTAAGAACCCTACTACAGCTAACAAAACAGATGATGACCTTGACCCGGCTGAAACGATTTTGATAAAACATATAAGAACAACCGCTAGAAAACCTACGTGTACTTTTAAATAAAATAACCGCACCCAAATCGATTTACCCGTTTATGAGCCACGGTGCCACAGATAGACAGACACACATAGCGGTCAAACTAATTACACCCCTCTTTTTGCGTCGGGGGTTAAAATGAAACCAAAGCATTGGGAGTGATGCCCTATTGCTCAATTTAAATTGGACATAACGACTAATAAAATACTGCGGTCACCCGTCCGTCTGTCAGCCGTACCTATAAATCAATAAGTTTTAAATAATACAACAGTAAATAACTAACTTGTAGCAGTAACATTTTCATCAGCTAAAGCACTAGGAAGTGGTAAAGGGCGGGCGTTTTGGGGGGACTGTCTGATGTAATGTTGAACTTCAAAAAGAGCTGACTCTCAGCCTAGTTTGAATAAATGACTTTTGATTTTTTCAATAAAACTGAGTTGTTCGAGAACTTTTACATTATGGTGATGTGATTATCGCACAATTAGAGAAGTCACATTGATCAGCATCCTTCTATGTCAACATACTTTTTATAGGTAATTAGTAATTACTAATTATTGTTATTGCAATCGGCTGATTGCAGCTGGCTAGCTTGCAGAGTTCTGAAGATTATTATATCGCCATAATATGTAGCAATATTGCTCTAGTAAAATGTCTTTATGGTGTTTCGCGGGATGCTAAACAATCCGCAAATCTTAGGATCGTTGGAATTACTCGTTCCAAACAGTAGGCTACGGTTGGGGCCGAGGGAGAGTCTGTTTAAAATTCCGGTAGCCCGTACAAACCTATAAAAGTTTGCACCGGTGTGTCGGGCGGTTAAGATAATTAATATCATCTCTCAGCGGTTGGACATTTTTTCCTGCTCATAGGCGGAATTCCAGAGAGTGACAGTTAGTGTGTTGTCCTCTATGTAACTTGGGCACACGGTACACGGAGCCGTTACTTGGGACTGGTCAGTCATGGACCCTTATAGGTGTGTGATCAGTTCTTGAGTGGCGTCTCTGGGTGTCGTATTGTATATGACTACTTTTATTACCTTGGGTTCTGCCTGTAAAAATAATTGTATGTGTAAATGAATAAATACATAAATAAATAAATAAATGTTTCACCCCCTATTACATGGGACTTAAACTTATCTGGTGAAGTGGTGAAATGTGGGTGAAGGTAGTAATATAGATAGGTACACCACTGTCAAGACGTTAATCTTGTATGTCTTAATAGGGTATTACACCCATTTTTGAAAAGTGTCCTAATTAGATTCTAAAGTGCTAATAAAACACAAAATTAAAAAAAAACAACAATTACTACCGTAAAAATGCATTAAAATTTAACATTTTCAAATTTCGCGCGTAATAACAAATGAATAATTGAATCATTTTATATGATAGTAGTTTATAATAAAAAAAATGAGTTATTATTCTACTTTTGCTGTTCTGTTCTGTTTGTTGTACTATTTGGTTTGCTGTTCCTGAATGCAAAATATTATTTAAGGCCCATGTATCTTTAAATATTGTCGTTATGAGCGATAATAGTTCTTAATGCAATCCGATAGCGGTTAAAATTTTGTTGTAATAAATTCGAATAATAAATGAGCAAGCATTGTCGTAACAATGCAAATAAAATCGTATAAAATTAGATATTAACTATTTAATAATAAATAATCCCACACCGGATGCAGTTTGGCATTTAGAATTTTATGATATATTTTTAATTGTAATTATAATTGTTATTGAAGGGATAAACTGGTTTTAAAGAAAATTAAGAAGTAGCTTTGATGATTTCTTTGATACATTAAAGTATGTTTAATTATGTTTTGAGTTCCGTCACTGTATGCAAAAAAGACTTGAAAATATCATACTTACTTACATTTTTTTGCTTTCAAAATTATTTACAGTTAAAGAGATACACTGGGTTAAAAAACCACCTTTTTGAGCGTTTTCAGGAAATCACCGCCTTAAATAAAAATCACTTTGGTTACGAAAATAATAATAGTACTTAATCGTTCAATTGACTCGACGTATGACGTAATAACATGGCGGCTAGTATTTCATGGTGTTCAAAAACATTAAATAAACTGAAATTTTTGAATTTTATTTTGTTATTCCATGAACTAAAACTAACATTTTCCGACTGCATTTTGCCTAAGCTATCTCAATGATATATTTTTAGATTTTTTCTCTTATAGAGTAAAGTACCCCTCAATAGAATGAAGTATAAGTAGGTACCTATTCCTCAATAGAATGACCTCTGAGGTCATCCATGTTTAGAAACGCTAACGAACTAGCACTTTATGTTTGGATTAATTTGTTCCTCTTACAACTATCTTTACAGATCTAAGACCTAATTGGATAGTGTGATAGTGTGGCTATATCAACTATTGCCTATTATTTTACCTAACGCTATCAACTATTGGCTATTATTATTCATTTGCATCAATAGTAGAATTTCGAATAGTGCAAAACCTTTTGTCTCGACAGGTGCCTCAACAGGCCTATTCCTCAACCTACCATGACTATTGATTTTCAAATACCTTGTCGGAAACCGGCGCCACTTTCAGATTTCTATTACATAGGTACCTACTTATTCATAATTCGTTAATTTAGGATTCACATTTCAGCTGCATGTTCGTCCCTTTCGTTAGATCCAACCGTTGTTTTAAAGATTAACAGTTGGTAACAAACCCTTGTGAGAGTGGAGTCTTCGTGTATCGGACCGCGGGTTTGCATAATGAGCATATCAGCCTATAACGTTCCCACTGTTGCGACACAGACATCCTCTCTGTGACACGAAGTGGGGCCGTAATCCTCCACGCGGGCCTAGTACAGGTTGGCACGGGGATTGTATGGTCCTGTTAACTTCAGATGTTCACCTTACTTGAAAAATCACTCCAAGGTTGAATGTAATTTTCAAATTCCTTTGGTTCTAATTGTAAAACTCAGGATTCTCAATTTTGTGTGTTCAGTTAAAGACTACTACTACGGCTACTTATTTAAATTTGTTTTATTAAACATTGTGTAACTTAACATACAAACGATAGCACATTTTCACTGTCTTATAAACTAAAGAGTATTTGTTTTAAAACCTTATTAACACTAAAATCCTGATAGCACCAGCTTGCCAATCATTTTCCTTTCTTCTATCAATTTGTGTGCCTCTCGTAAGTTAGCAGCGTTGATCGGGCCCATCGTTTTTGTCAGAGTACTTTTAAGCTTTCCCTCTTCCAGCCACTTCGATACTTCTTTCAAAATTTCATACTGCCTGATTTTATCTTCAGTATTATACTTGACTCTTGTGAACATACTTTCCGCCACCAACGTTATGCTTTTATCTTTCATTGGTGTTATATCTATAAGAGAACTGCTGTCAACAATCAAACAAATTCTGCCTTGAGGTTTGATGACTTTCATCAGTGTGTCCCAATACGGTGCAGGGTCGAAATTAACTAGAATGAAGTCAACTCCTGCTCCAAAACCATTCGCTTCTAATTGTGGTATCAGATCCTGAGTATGGTTGAGAACAATGTCTGCTCCAAATTCACGCGTAAAAGCCTGTGTTTCTGGACGCGACGCAGTTCCAATGACTTTGAGTCCCAGATTCTTAGCAATCTGTGTCGCTACTGATCCCACTCCGCCAGCACTGTTAATGACCAACAAAGACTTGCCTTTGTCCTTCTCTGAAAGCTGCAAGCGATCATAAATGCACTCGGCAGCAGTAAGCGAAGTCAGAGGCATTGCGGCAGCTTGTTCAAAAGTCCAGTTATTGGGTTTTTGTCCCACTAAATATTGGTCAACAGCCGCATACTGCGCGTTAGAGCCATTTCTTCCTATGCTGCCAGTAAAAAATACCTCATCGCCAACGTTGAATAAATTTGCATTGTCCCCCTTGGAAACAACTATTCCAGCGCCGTCAAATCCCAAAATCCGAGGCGATGTTTCTATATTAGGCTTCGGAGCGCGTACTTTAGTATCAATCGGATTTAATGCTGTAGCTTTAACTTCCACCAACACATCAGATTGCAGAACACTTGGTAAACTCACTTCTAAATCGACTAGACTGTTGACGTCGGTTATTGGCAAATATTTATAGAGCCCGACGGCCCGCATTGTTTTCGGTAATCTGAACATTGTGATATCTCGAGACGCGTGTGTAGTGGTTGCAAGCAGAAATGTAACTAAGATGTTTAAAGTGATAATCATTAGTTTACAATGAATTCTCACCGCGTTATAATGATGTAAGTTGTAATCGTCTTGCTTATCAGTGCGAGTATTTCATAATATTTTCACCAATAAACGTCAAGCCGGCAACGCGATGGGTGTGTTTACTAATTCTGTACTCTGAACATACTTGCACACCATGACTATACAACTTCACGTTAATCAGTAAAGCCTGGTACACATCGTAGATAAAAATGTACAAGCACACATTTAGCACTGTGTGCGCGACATTTGTCCATACAAGTTCTGGCAATTATTTTATAATGAAATTATTGAGGTTACTATCGTTATATCTATCTACTCATAGATAACAACGCTGTCGCTGTTATATCAGCTACTCATGTGTGATGATAACTAATTACCTGGGCTCTGACATTAATTAAGTAGATTTAATACCTAATTAATGTCAGACTATACGAAAAAAATAAGATTCTCTGGAAATCCCAATTTAACGTGGACTCTTCCTTAAAACTTTCAAGACAAACACAACACACCCAAAAATAGTCAATAGGTAGGTTACTGGAGAAACCCTCAAATTACATCTTGTAGTCTCACCGTTACGCTTGTGGCTACCGAGCTTTATCTACTTCATTTACATGTGTGCCGGACCCAGACTTGACATTGAACCATGTAAAAAAAAACGATAAATTCTATTTGTGTCTCGATAGGTATAACAACGTACATGTACGAATATTTTGATACTGTAGTGTTTATATTATATCAATATTATTAGGTTATCCACTTCAAACAGCAAATAATATGCGACGCCTGTCCTTGAATTGGATCGCACTAACTTCACAGTTCACATTGTTGCATCAGCACATTCTTTACAAAATTTTGCTGAATAATGCTAATAGTATATACTCTGTGAATGCTGCTCAACTGTAGTAAAATGTTGATTAAAACGTCACTATTAGGGTGAAGTGAAAAGTCGATAGTCGGAGTTGAGCCGTTGAAGCGAGCGGTCGCCTTCTTTGAGCTCGCAGCCTCGCACCAGATGTTGACTGGGGCCTCGAATTTGAAATCAAACCGCGTGTGTTTTGTGTTTTGCCACAGTGTATTTTGTAAAATTGGTGAAAGTGTAACATAACTAACGCAAGACCTCAAATACCCCGATTAGAGCATTAAGCTATAAGCATAATACAATGAATAAAAAATTATGTTAAAGCCAACAGTGTTATAGAAAATCGTGTGGACATTTGCATTAACTTATGCAGTTAAAATTGAGTCTCATCCCCTTGGAATAAGATCCAATTCTCTTTGACTCAATTAGAGGCCTTGTATAGTTTTGATTACACTTTAACCACAAACAAGTAAGCAAAAGTGATATTGAAGTGCGCTTCAGCCTGCAGTGGAGACGGGCTGCTGGAGGACGACGGACCCCAGAGGCAGACTTGGTGAGATCGCTCCTATTATTACAGGGATTCGTTTGCAATAGGTACTGCATGCGGCGGGCCTTTATTCGCCGCGCGTGATCTCTGAAAATCAAATCACCTCCTTTGTGGACCAGTGTGCTTACACCCACTGTAATAGAGGAAAGAACTTGATACACGCCAATATTCTAGCACAAAATACGGTACCGTCCAAGACACCGTACTTAAGGATCTTACTATTGTAACAGTGTAACGAATTCCACAGTGGATTGCAAGGGGCCACGGTCAAAAAAATATTTAATCGGAAACAGATGGCCTAAATAGGTACCCCGAACTATTCCGTTGGCTTTGCACGTTTTTGCTTTACAGATAAACAAAGAATTAAAACTAACAAAAAAAAAGGTCAGCCCATAAAACAAACTTTAAGGTTAGCAAGTTTCAGCCCCTACATACATGTGTTTCTGACTACCCCTACAAACAAAAGCGCTTACAATGGATACAATTGTGCCCATTTTAAAAGATGGAAATTGTTTGTTTAGGGCACTAGCCCACCAAGTAAACATTTTAATGGGCTTAACATTTGATCACAGAAATGTCCGTCAAGACCTAGCCACCTATGTTTTGGAACATCAACAACACTTCTAAATAATATACAGGAATTTCTCCCCAACAGCATTCTCTCCCAGGAACAAAGGATAACAAATTATATAACCGCGCAATTTAACGAAACATTCTGGAGTGGCGAAGATATAATTATCGCCGTGTCTGAATTCTACCTCGTAAACGTGCATGTACACATAATCAACGGAAATACACAGGTGTATTACCCACGGGCGATCCAGTACCCGGCAACATACGAGTACACATCCTCTATCAGAATCACCACTATGGTAGCTGGGTCCGGAATAGTGAAAAACAATACAGCAACAACCCGAAACTCCTAATGCAAATACCAACATTAAAACACCACATCATATCAAACCAAGAAGTAACCGGTGCAACACACGCCAAGAACAGGAAAAACCCACGAAACCCCAGCCTCAAACGAACAGCCCCCAACAGGTAAACCCGTTATCGCCGTGTGAACAACGACAGGCAACACTATTTACACCGTTATCTGACGTAATTGCGGACGACACCGGATACACAATACTAAGACACCGGACCTCTATCGTAATTAAGTACACCTGCCCAGACTTGTGCATTGCAACCTGGAACGTCCGCGACGCCTCAAAACCCGGAAAAAATCGAATAGACGCTGAACTTTCACGCAGAGGCATTCATATAGCCAGCCTACAGGAAACGGATGAATTCAGGAGCATACAGCTCCACACGCTACAAATGGCACGCGACCGGCGAAATGGGAAGAAAACTAAAAAAATCCGAGGGCTTTCTGATACCAACGGTTAATATAACAAAACCGATAATCGAACCACACTGCGAAGGACCAACGGTGGACGAAATAACAGGAATCATCAATAAAATGCGAAACGGGACAGCCCCTGGAACGGACCAAATGGTAATCGAGCTGTACATAGCGATGCCCCAAATACTATAGGAAGCTGTTACTAAACACATGAATAACGCCTGGACACAGAACACTTTACCCGACATGTGGCTTGAGACCGTACAAGTCCCAATCCCAAAAAAAAAATCCTAAAGACGCGGACGATTTCCGCCGCATATAAACCATTTGTAACACGGGTTACAGAATTTACGCCTCATACTTACAAAAAAAAAAAAGTAAACGATACAATAACGGAGCTGGGAAATTACCAACCAGCGTTCTTAAACAATAGATCAACAGATGACCACATTTTTACGCTCAAAAGGGTTCTAGACGAAGGATGGCGTGCAGGTAAACGAATTTACGTACTCGCCCTCGACATAGAAAAAACCTTGACAACGTTGACTTCAACGCATTAAGAGATATATTACTGGAACGAACCAACAAATCGATGACCAACAGGATAATCAGGGCATGCTGGAATGAAAGAACATGCATCAAATGGTGTGGTCAGCAAAGCAGTTGGATTGTCAAAGGAAAAGGAGTTAAGCAAGGGTGCCCCCTGTCCCCTCGCCTTTTTACATTGGTCATTGACGAAGTCCTTAGAACACTAGAAGACACTATCATTTAATCAAACTAGATCAGGACCGCGAAATTTCACTTTCCATGGTATTATCATTTGCGGACGACCTTATCCATAATACAGATAATCTAGAAGGTCTAGAGCGTATCTTATACTACATTAAAGCCTTACTAAATAGCGTAGGCCTCCAAACAAACGAAACAAAAACAAAAATTCTAATTAGGGACCCCATAACATCACAGCAAACGACCAACGTGACCCTCAACGGAGTAAGTATACCAACAGTGGACGTAATCAAATACCTAGGCGCATACATAACATCCGCATTAAGCAGGAAAAGCACAATTAGAAAATGATGCCAACAGGCCACGAGAAACGCCAAATCATTACTACCATTCATACTAAACTCAAAGATGGACTGGAAGTTAGCTAGACTTATGTACCGAATGGTTATCGTATCTACCATGTATGATATAAGGCTTAAAACTATCGACCCTCACCAAGGCGAACAGATCAAGACTCCGAAAATATGAACGACTTATCATGAGAGACTTGATTAACCATGCCAGGAATAAACCAAGAACTAAGAAGATGCACCAAATCTTAGACGGAAAACCGTAACAAAACGCATCAAGAACCACAGGATGTGCTACTTGGCACACGTCTTCAGACGGGATAAACCACACCTATTGCATGCAGCAATGCAGTATAAGGCTAAATCTAAGGAGGTCGGACGACCTATTTACACATGGAACGACAACCTAAAACAGGACATGAAATACTTCAACATGGGAATCACGTATTGGAAGGACATGGCTGGAGACAGAAACAAGATCAAGAAAGCGGCTAACGATATCTACAAAAAAACAGAAGCTGATAGCAGTGAGAATTCAGAAGACGAATATGAAAACAACAACACAGAACATAGTGAAGCAACTGCATAGAAATGAGCTAAGAAAACAGTTAAACCTGCACAAGAAGCTCGACCTGAATCAACATGCCGGCGACGTCGTGAAAAGATGCCCTCCTATAAAAAATACCACCCGTCTCTCCACTAGTCCAATGCTTACTCAAGGATGCATATCCGGTAGGCTCGCAATCCTTTCCTATCCTAAGGGCCTGTCTACCTGACCATTACCGCGCCCCCCGGTCTACTTCTTGATATGCAATGGCCTCTGTAACACCATGAAGCATGAGGCTACAGGGGCTAGTGCGAATCTTGGGGTTCATTCGATTAATCGAGTCTGGTCAAACCACGCTGGGATCGGTGCATTACATTACATTACATTACATTACTATTAGGGTGAAGTGAAAAGTCATTCTTTGACTTATTTTTCTCAAAAATGCTTGTAATGTGGTCATTATTTTGACAACCTTCTTTGAGCATAGTCGACCTTTCCACGCTACTTGAATAGGCGCCAGCAAAGATGCTGGTGAGTTTTACCCACCAGCAATTTTCTTTGAAAATCTATTAGGCTGCGCGGACTTTGGACGCGAATTTGTATCGTACGTAAACGTATGACCATGGTCGTACGAATACAGTGCGCACACTGAATAGGTAAGTTCTTTCCTTCAAATAGGTGGTGTTCCGCTATTCAGCTGCACCCAGTTTGACAGGAAGCCGACCCCAACATAGTGGGGAAAATACTACTGATATAAAAACAGACAACTTTTTCGAAACTTATAAGAAACTGAAAATGCTCAAAACAAGTAATGGGAAGGCACAAAATTTGACATACTTAAACCAATCCAGAGCGATTTACAGGTCATTGTTTCCAGAGATCATCTGCCACTCTGCTTGCTGATACTGGGGCCAACCTAATAACACTCAAACGATATGGCGGATGGAAATCTGACAGAGTGGCCGAAAGTTACATAAAAGAATCGAGTCGCAAATAAAAGTAAGATCACAAATCAAATTAGCAAAAGTATATCTTGAATCCAACAACGTCTCAGCTTTCACATATGCACAAAAGCTTCTTGAATCATCAACCGCTGGAGAAATGGTTATCCGTGATGAAGAAATGAATTAAACGGAAACCAAGAGCTTTCAAAGTTATTACTTATCCCAATTTATTATCGGTTGGTGCTTTACTGCAGCATCTATTTTATGGACGGTACTAACTAAGAGCACTAGCTTCGGGAATTTATTTTTAGACATTCATTGCGCGAACTTTTAATACGCAACGAACATTCAGTAGAGAGATATTATCACACAACGGCTTGCATTTTTATTGGCATAAGCAAATTGTAAACAGTACTGGCAGCTGTTATCATAGGCTACATTTTTGGGTTGTGCTCCACCATTGTTCCAACAATTATCTGAAATTAAATAGTTAGTACTTTTATCGTATCTGCATCTGCACACACCCAGTTGGTAGTGGAGAAAACGTAGAGCCTTGAGGGACACCGTGCACCGGTGCAAATAACAAGTGTTCGATAATCCAAATAGAATGCGGACCTTCGGTAGATTCGTGAAATCACTTGTAATACATTGTAATGGACTAGTATAGCACTGTGGTAGCTGTCGTAGAGCTAAATATAAAAAGATATTGTGCCTGACCTTGTTAAAGGCTTTTGCTAATCCTTAACTGAGAGATTGAAAATGTAGTAGCTTGATGTCGCATTATACATGGAAGTCACGTTATTGAGTATAGAATAGCGTTTCGTCGACTTGTGTAGCCACATATTTTTGCTGTAAAGTAAGGGTTTACCATGATGATGAATAAAATTCGTAGGTGCATACTTACCTAGTTCATTGTGAGAAGAGATGGAAAATCTTTAACTTCTAAATAGGAAAACAAATCAGTTATTCTGAAAATTTGTTTCGTCAGGGTTTAAAAAACAAAGCCTGGATGGATGCTTGTACATTTATTTCTAATAAGATATGGCTCCTATTCCTCAATACATTACGTTCGTTACATTATAATTATTAACATTTACACAATATAATACAAGCAGATCATAATATATCACAGAGTACGCGTAACAATTCACAATATGCGAAAAAGAAACTTAAAAAAAATATTTGTAGCCTCATAATACGTCATATTTAATTTGTATAACATTATGTAGATTATTTAAAGTAAATATAAACAATTTATGTAATATCTACTAGCAAGGTGTGATCATTGATCTATTAACTATGAAAGTATTACAAGGTCATGATGGGTTCAATTTGAATAGGTACTTGAATTGGCTGAACAGTGAATGTATAACACATTCACTGTTCAGCCAATTCAAGTAACTACGTGAACTCACCATTGCATGATTTATTTTATCCATTGAATAATCAAAGAACTTTGTACAAGTGCATGTATTCTGTAAGAATGTGCCTATCTATTACTTATCTAATAAACAAGGTGAATGGGCTATTTTAAACACATCTTAGGCACTAGGTTTAACTAAATCTGTGTACTAGCTAGCTGTGAGCTATGTAGGTACCTACTAGGTAGCTAACGTACTACTCAGCTTTTAGTCGTCAATAGATTTTATATTAGTTCGCAATCAGTCGTAGGAGCACAGAGTTTATTGCGTATTGATTATTACCATAAGCCTTAAGGTCAATGAAATTCAGGCGCAGTACTATTTTTTTTTTTTAGTTATTTTATAATATCGCACCGCGGGAACAAATAAGGTTCGAAAGAGCAGCGATGTGTTTTGATGTTATTTCAATCGAATGACCACCAAAATAAAAGTAATGTTGCAGTTTTTATTAAATTAAAACTCGCACGGCTCGGTGGAATAATTTTAAGTATTTATTTAGTTCATTGAATTCCTTTCGTTACACAAAATATGATAGTTTACGCTCAAAGTTTTGAGAACTAGGTACTAGAGAAGATTTTTTTTGGGCTTTGTTTAACCATTTTTTTATTATGACAGGTACTATATAATTTTTATGAAATATTTTTATTTAAGTCTTTGCAATGTTCAACATTTAACAATACACTCAATTTAATACTTTCTGGCTCGTAAATATGTTCCAATACGCCTAACAGTGCGACAAAACACTAGGCTGACGGTCTTATTCATAAAAAAGTTATTGAAGATCTAAACAGTTGCTAAAGTCTGGTTTTCAAAGACAAACCAGAGTTTAGCAACTGTTTAGATGTTCAATAACTTTTTATGAATAAGACCGTGAGTGTTTTACGGTGTCCTAAGTGCGGGCAGCGCCCTAATGCAAAAACCTACCGTACCTAATACAAAACCAAATGATAAAGCAGTAGGTAACAAATAATAATATAAGTGTAGAACATCGACGCCGAGACGGCGCGCGTTGTGCTCCACGCGCGCCTCAAAGAGATGTCAGTACCAACTGGTGGGATCCGCAAGAGCAGATGCCTGCCAGGGGTTGTTCGAAAGAGATACTGTGGTCCCAGGCACACAGGCAATTGAAGGAACACGGGTGGGTTTTAGTCAGTAGAAGTCTGACACGCCCTTCCGCTCTGCACAGAGCGGGAGAAGTTATTTACCTAATGATTTCCCATTCTCGAAAAAAAAGTGTAGAACATTGAATTCAGATTAATTTTAGGTTGTTTTTCACATATAGTTGTATAGACATATCAAAAGTATTATTCGTGACTGTAAATATTCCTTTAAGTACTGTTCAATTCTAAAACATTAAAGGCCTTATTCATAAAAAGTTATCGAACATCTAAACAGTTGCTAATGTCCTGCTTTCAAAGAGAAACCAGACATTAGCAACTGTTTAGATGTTCGATAACTTTTTATGAATAAGGCCGTATATGAATAATATTAACTTTGTAAAATACACGAATATATCATAATATTAATAGACAAACAAGAATATAATAAGCTGCCTTGTTCAAGATATTGAATTGAACTTCGTAGTTATTCTTAATTGTAAATCACGACCTATTTTGATTAGGTACATAATAATAATACAGACGATTAATCTAAAATTATGATTATATAAGTACATCGTCAAATTAAATTAACTGGCTTTACAGAAGTTATGGGCATAGATATCTACATATATAATCAGCCTATAATGTTCCCACTGCACTGCTCCTGTGGGACACAGGGCTTTTCTGTCAGAGGAAGTGGGCTGTAATCCAACACTCGACCAGGGCCTCAAGTCTGCTATGACAATAGTGTCAGAATGGTCTATCATTGATTTCATAATTGTTGATTTTGACAAGTTTGGTAGTCTACTAATAAAATGGCGTCATTATGACTTTCCAATGGTCAGCCACTGACACTCCATTGAAAGAAATGGCATTTATTGGTAATCTCGTACATAATGACAAATGAATGACTGACTTAATTTACGAACTTCCTACTACTTTAGATTGCTTATAACACTAATAAATAATATGTAAAAATATATATAAATAAAATCTGGCATGAATAAAGGTTCAAATTTAGTAGTAGTTTTTCGAAAATCATTTCTACTAACAAGTTTTATAATAATGGCAATACAAAAATGCCATTATAACACAATTCTATTAGGTACGAGACCATTGACCGACCAATGATCGACCACTATGAATTTAGCAGATTACGAACTTTTAGCAAAATGACAAATGAATGACAATGGGATCGTGTTGGAATGACGAATTTATAAAAATAGCAGACTAAGGCCCCTGGGCCCAATGCGGGTTGGTAGATGACACAGTCATGTCTTCGAATTTGTGGTTCTAGGAAATGTCGGTTTCATCAACAACAAAAAAAAACAAAAGCCATCGCCATAACCATCACCGTTGCGATGTTTCGCTAGTTAATTTAATTCGATATCGTATAGTACAACTTACAACAACTTCATCCAGAAAGCAGAGATTTAACACCAAGCGAATATAATCTACCTACTTTTAATAAACCAGTAAAAATTTAATATTATACATAGGTAAATGTTTAGTTCACAATATCTTTGAAACAGCAGCGCAATTTTTAATTTAATTATTCAGGCGACATTAAACTTAAATAACCTCCACTCCAAATAGTTATATTTCTAAATAGTCAATCAATACCAATTTACTACAATTTATACAATATTTTTTACAAATTATGGTGTTTTTCAAACATTTTCTGATTCTTCCATGTTTGATATGAATTCTTCCTAGATTTTCTAGGTGCACAATATTTTAACCTTATCTAGGTATAAACCAGGTACAATTTGCGTAATAATTTTGATAATTTATGATGGTAATTCGTACCACAAGTTAAAGTGTTAAATAGGTAAGTAATAGAAGAAAATCATATATTTCCCAATTTGATATGTCCCGGCCATACCCAATAGTCTTTGACAGAAACCATTCCTTCTTCGGATTTAATTTTAATACTGATAATTATTATTTGTACTGATTACATTGATTTTGTACGATGACAATTATACGTATACCGTCCTTCATTTAAATAAAAATAAGTGTGCATAGGTAGCGTAGGCCACCTGAAGCACACTTCTGAAGCTTCTAGATGTAGAAATATTTTGCTTGATTTACCTACTAAATAGTGTACCTAATGAAGGTTTCTGGCATTTACGCTACCGTTTGCAACTTCTCGTTTCGAACACAACCGCCATAATCTAAAACAATGTCCTAAAAATAATGAAATAGCCTGTAAAGCGTTGGTTTCCTAAAAAAGCGTTGAACGATCATGAAATAACCACTGACCAAATACAGACACATTTTGACACTTTGATCAGGTTAAGCTATGCTTGCCACGGTTGGCCCGTGGAATGGTGACCATCTCCACATACCCCTCGGAGGTCTGTCCCGGCTGTCATTCGTATATTTTTGACAGTCATTATGGATAATCAGAAGCCGAAAAGTCTGACAACCACTCTTGCCGGGGTATCATGTTATCTACCCAGTAACTGAGTTGTGGGGGTCAGATAGGCAGTCGCTTTAGGTTCCTTCGTTGTCGTGTCAAATGTCGATGATTCCAATTGTTAGTTTGAAATAAGCTTCGACCGAAATTCGGTCATTTCGACAGCGTTATCGTTGGCCTCGCAAAGGTCTTCCATAGTGCAGGTGTTAGTGCACAGAGACCAAAGAGAGTTCGATATAAAATATTGGCATTCAGCTGCATCCGGTTAGACTGGAAGCCGACCACAACATAGTTGTGAAAAAGGCACCGCTCTTCTAGGAATCCGTTAGCTTAACTATTATTGATTCAAACAAATTTACGATATCTGTAGAAGCAATTAGCATGTTCTACACAACGGAGCGGACATGGAAAGTAGGTGACATTTTCACTCGCGTTACGTCCTGAAAATTTATCTTTTAAACAAAACGTAAGTTCGCAGAAACGTGATTGTCTCATTACTATACACTTATGTGGTGACTTTCTAACACCAATCATGATATATCACTTTATTTACCCTTCTAAAAGCGTACAAATATATATTAAACTGTTATGTTAACATTAATTTGAGACTCCATTATGCCGATTTCTCCTCGTAAACACATTATATAGAACATCTTTTATACATAGAACTGTCTTCATCTTCATACTCTTAAATTCTATCTGTTTAGTATTGTTTTCTCTAAAATGGCAAATTTTAACTTAAACTCTAGAAAGCAGAAATCAATGCACGGCACTATTATTAAAATTAACACTCTAATACTGATGTAGGAAATTAAAACCGCTTTACTGCCATAGGACGTTTCGGCTTTAGTACGATCACCAAAAGAAGTAAGTAACCAGATCGTTCCATATAGTAAAACTTTATTAAGAAACCGATGGATGTTTTCGAATAATGAATAAACATTAATGTAATTTAGTTAATAGAAAACAAACAGTTCATTTATCAAATTAAATTTCATTCAAAAATATCCATCGGTTTCTCACAAAACTTCAACTATATCCGACAACCCTGGTGACTTATCACTTTTGGTGACTGACACAAAATCCAGCTTATATAATTATTACACACATAGCATTCAAAATCATATTCAGCAAAAACCTTCCCAAAAATAGTCATTTAATTGTACTAAAGCCGTTCAGTCCTCAGGTTTACTGCACAGCGTATTTGCAGAAGTCATGGGCCCCAGTACATTCGACGCTGGGCCTGTGAGTAGAGTCCCATATGCCAGGGCCGCATCTCTGACACATCCCTACCAGGGTGCAGGGGATCCGGACTAGCTGACGGAACTGATGGAGCAGACCCCTGGCCTTGCGGAGGATTAGTCGCCCGTCCATGTACATTGCTGAAAGATGGTAAAAGAAGCTGTTAGAAACATACCAGATGTATTGGTAAGAACTATGTTCCAAAAGCCGCAGATGATCATCTGTTATTATTCTAGAACGATGCTCCTACTTGAATCTCGATTTAAAAACAAAATTGGGGCAGAAATATGCCTACAGAGTTGCAGAGATATCGGCGCGCAGCCTGTTACAATTAGGTAGATACCTAATGTGGTTTTCATTATTTTTATGAAATTATGTTACGATCTTCCGAGATCGAGTAAGATCGATTCAATACAATACGATTCATATCATGAATCGATTCACGAGGTTACGATCCATTACGATCCAAAATATCGATTCAAAGCAAAATATCGGGCATCCCTAGTTACAATGGATTCAGTACATGATTCTGGAACTTTTCAGAAAATTTTCGTCGGTTGAATGCATGGTAACAGGCAGTTTGCGCGTCGATGTCCCAACCACCCTGTATATGAAATCTGCAAGATTCGACAATTTATTCATAATAATTGGGCATCGTCCTAGGTTACGAGCCAGTCCAGCAGTGGCGTAACTACAGGGTGGCAAGTCGGCAAAATGCCACGGGCCCCCAGCCGGAAGGGGCCCCCGGTCAGAGGAGAATCCCAACTCCCAACATTTATTATTAAACTCTTTCAAGTAAACTGTTTAAATAAGTCTTATAAAATAAAAAATAATCTTATTGTTGGTTCTGCTTCTTTATATTGGGGGGGGGGGGGGGCATCCGATGAATTTGTTACGCCACTGGTCCATGACAAGGCTCTTTTGGAAGGAACACCCTACATAATTAACCATGAGCATATTATGCACCTTATTAACACAACACGTCATATATCCCAGCGAGTGTTTTAGGTGCGACGGATCAGCCGGTGTATTTAGTTTAATTGTATGTATGTGTGTGTATTTTGACAGTTCAACAACTTTCAGCAGACAAATTTTTCGAATACATGAAGCCATGGATTTTGATTGATTGTGTGTTATGCAATTAGGGTGGTGTCAAACTACTGTTGACAGCTCACTTCAACCTCACTTGTCCTGTTTTACGGTGTTTATACAGACCAAGTAGCTCGGCAGTTATTTACGTACCTAAAGAACTAAAATGCAGCAGCATCTCGTCAGTATTAAGGTCCTGTGCAATGACGTCATCAGCGTACACGGCGATGATGGCCAGGCACAGGAAGAGATGGAAGTAGTCCGTCTGGTAGTTGGCCCAGCAAGCCTCCCACATGCGAAGCGCTACGGCTTCAGTGAACTCGCGTTTGAAACATCTGGAATTACAAAGTTACCTACGTGAACGAAATGTAGAGAACTGTTAAAATAAAATGTAAATTTCAAAAACCAAAAAAATAATTACTGGGTATGATTGCCTCATTTTTTAAGGCCCAAAACGTGTCCTATCAACCTTCGTACAACAAAGTGGAAGGTTTCTAAGAAAAAAAATGAATAAAGGTTCATATTTTCTTTTTTATTTTGCAGTGCCTACTTCTCCCTTATAACACACAGAAAGCCATGTTTCCAGGTAATCACTTTCAATAACTATTTACTTAGCAACATTTTTCGGTAGGTAGGTACACTCTCAATACCAAATTCCGGGAAAGATTATCCCACGTCGAAAAATACAAAAGGATCCAACGAATAAAGCCTAACACAACAAAGGCCAGACTTGGGATAATCTGATAAAATCGGATGTAGTAGGCAAAGGCATAATGTCAAAGGATCGTACGTCTTCTAGGTATAATTAAATTCTGTCTGGCTTTGAAGCCTCCCTTCGTCAATAGTGCGGGGTTTTGCGTAGGTGGACATACAAGATGCATGAAGAATATTAAGTGAATGAGCAATGCAAAGGTTTCTAAACGACATCCTATATCTGCAACTTCAATTTAAAACGATATTTAGGTAACACGGGTAATCATAAGAAGAGATTAGATAAAACTAGAAAAATCAGTCATAGTAATGTAATTTAAAGTATGTGCGGAGGTAATAAGAATAACTGAGGAGTAACTAATCAAAAACCGTTAAATCCATATTGTATTTATTTTTTCAGAAAATGATAAAAACCTTTTAGCATAGTGTATAATGTGTGTGTATGTGTGTGTAGTGTGTGTAATATAGAAACAATTTTTTTAAATGACAAACTTATAGTAAAATTACCTATAGTTAGGGTAGTAAAATGTTTTCGAAAATGACGATTGTTATTAAGGAGATATTAGGCAAAGAAATATGGAGATAGCGGTTTTTGTTCAAGCCGTTTTGGATTTATGGGGCTTAGATCAACTCAGTCTGTATTTATCGACATTTACTCCAACTATTTTAGATCGTGTTTGAAATTGACTACTTTGGAATTAACGGGATTTCAAAAATAACAATGTGAATTAAATAGATATTTCCTATTTCTGCAGATTAAAATGGTTTGAAGCGACCAGTGTCGCGGGCGTGTAACTTTTCAACGATTGAATGGTTTTTGTTTCAACTTGATGTACCTATTTATGTCTGTGACCTATTTGTAGGATTTTGATCAAACCATCGACTAAAAAAAAATCAGTAGGAGTTACTGGTTTTTAAAGCGGTTTGTTAGTATTGGGATGTGTATTTCAACATTATGAAGCGAAAAAAAAAACATTATACTGGTCAATAAAGGCTTTTGTTCCGTCACTCCTCAACTAATAACCTATCTTCCATGAAGTCGATTGTTGGCAAAATATGTTGGATATTCTATGGCTTCCAGTCGGGAGGCTTGCTTACACGTGGTTGAATCCATTGGGCATATACATATTTTAGACTGTTGAGGGCAAGTTCCACAGACTGCACTTTACCGTTAGTAAAGTAGGTAAGCATCTCACACGGATATGAACATTATTTGCATAAATTTAATGTTCGTATTCCTATGAGACGCTTGAAGATAAGTTAACGCTCTTTAAATATTTTTACACGCTTTATATTAGCTTCACTTGTATGTTTGTTTGTTAGTTTGTTTGTTTTGTTTGTTTGTTTGTATGTAACCGACTCCTTTGAGCGCGATTTTGACCCACTTTAAACGGTCAGATTTCATTGAAACTTTATAAACTTGTCGAGGACCGATGACAATTCAATAATAAAAAAAAATGAGAAAAAAAAAACATGTTTTTGTAGTTAGCAGAACTAAAAAATAGAAAATAAATAATAGTTTAAAAAACTAAAAAACACGCTTTAAAAACCAAACTAAAAAAGGAGAAAATAATTGAATTAAATTAAAAAGCGTGGGGTGCTTGACAGTAAGTGATTATAAAAATACCTCAAAAAGCACCCCACGCTTTTTAATTTAATTCAATTATTTTCTCCTTTTTAGTTTGGTTTTTAAAACGTGTTTTTTAGTTTTTTAAACTATTATTTATTATATTAAGATCATATTTGTATAAATCGTTGCTGACTCTCCCGTTAAAATTAATGTAAAAACATAATAAATAAATAATAAATGATGATGATGTGTGTAATTAATGTGTGTGTGTGTAAAGAGTAAAACCATAGCCAACATAAACTCTAGCTCCACTTTTCAGGGAATACTTACAATAGTATCCAACGATGACAGAACAGTAATTCCATAGCGTCGACATGTTTTTCCAAATGTTTGTAAAAGTGTGGCAACATTATCCTTATTAGTTCGCGTAGGTAGCTCTGAAAGTGAAATGTTGTGCGTAGGAGTTTTCAATAACGTCATAATAATAAAAAGTATTAACATCGTTGTAATCTGTCTGATATAAATTGATGAGATAGGATTAGGTATACCTGTGACTCACAACTTTTAGAGATTATTACTAATTGGTATAGATTGAGGAATGTAATTTAAATCTAATCTATAGGTACCTACTTTATTAACAAAGAGGAACAATTTGTGTGTTTGTACTTATGTAGGGGGTAATCTTCGGAACTACTGATTCAATCCGTTTCCGAAATTTATTTCACTAATGCATTATGGGAAGATACAGTAGTACCCAGGTATTGCCGAATGTCTTTTAAGATATATATTATATTAAAACAAAAAATATCATGCCGACGCGGCAGTCCCGGGCAGAAACAGCTACCAACAATGTCCATTAAATAAATGCATTAAGAAATATTACTATCTACTCTACATTTGTTAGATAAGCATTTTGTTAAAAGCAGGTTACGAAAAGCTAACAAAGCTTTATTGATTTGGCTCCAAAGCTCGCTTAAATGATAAACTCGGGTAAACAACCGACTAGACGTAGGTACTTAAACTTCACTGAAACGATACACTAAACTGAATTTAGGAATAATGAAAATTTATGTTTTGTGGATTCCGTAATTTTTTAACTTGTGACCACAAAAGTATGTTTTATAGTTGGTTGAACTGAATACAATTGAACAAGTTATGCAAAGTAAAATTTCACACGGTACGAATACCGAACTACATAGTTGTCTTTTTTTTAGTAAGATATCTTTATTAAAAAAATATTAAACAACAAAAGGCCTTAAACATTAAGTTAGAACGAAAAAAAAATGTTACGATATAGAATAAAAGCCGACACCAATGAAGCTAGACGATAACTATTCGTTTACCTACATTATTCGAGAGTAAACAGTTGTATCTTACAAGATTGTTGTCCATATCGTTGTCTGTGGGCGTGCACACAAATATGGCCCGCTGCATCAGACCCACGAAACACCAGAACGCTTCGGCCTCACATTTGATCTCGCAGAGCACTGGGGCTAAGAGGTCACTCATTCCTTGTGTATAGCTGGAAAATAAAATTCATAAGTATCCAACTTAAAAAATATAATTATATTCCTCCACCTCCGAGTAAACACTAGGCAAGCAACCACTAAAAAAAATAGAATAGAATTGTAATGGAACTCTACGCCAGAAAATGTTGTCGGTATTTTTCCGGAGGTGTGGCACATGCTGGATCTCATTAATATCATCTCCAAACTGCGCAACTGTGCCTGTAGATGTACTAGATGCCAATAAATAGATCATCAAAAGAAAAAAAAAATGTTTGCTACGAATCTTCACGGTCGTTTATCTGTCCAACAAGATGACCTTTTCGAACAAGACAGATGGGCCTTGAATGTGAAACGGCTCCATCTATACGCAAGGGCCAGTGACGCTGCATTTCCAAGTAGGTAGCTATAGTCATTTATTTCAGTATGCTGTTGGGTGTAATTAACGCTTTGTATGGAACAATGAGCGTCGTAATACGGTACAAAAAAACCAGGTGTCCAATAACTGTCAATTAACAAAACAAACTAATGAATCATCCTTACCCTAAAATTGGATTATATACAGCGTAGTTCAACAATATATTCTTCATAATTTCTACGTTATAATTATTTTCTCCGGCAAAAAATGGGTTTCCTCGGTCCGTTCTGACCACATCTTTCTCAATGACACACTGTACATTCTTCCAGAACAGTGCGTGTTGCTCAGGAGTCATCTTTTCCAGTCTTTTTCTCGAAATTTCTTCATATTCTCTTGCCCTGATCTGGAGTATTATCTCCCTTTCATCATAAGTTGAATTGTATGGGTAGCAGTGTAAAAGGAAGGGCCACACTTCTCTCCTAAGCTCCTTGTCCAACCCTCCAAAAAAGACGCATTTCCTCAAAAAGAGATCATCTTCGATTACTCCCTTTCCATTCATTATCTTCCCGTAGAATAGTTCAGGGGAGATTTTCGGCAGTTTGCCTTCTTCAGGATGTTGTTCAGACTTTTGTACTTCTGGACGGCATACCATGAAATGACGGTAGGGCAGGTTGGGCTCTTCAGAACCTGCGGACACAGTGCCTACTTAAGTTAGAAGAGTTCCAAGCCAGAATGTATTGAAAAAACGATTAAAAACCTGTTAATCATATTACCTACCTGGAGTGAGTTTAATGTTATGTAGCAACGAGTGCCATCGATGGAGCATTTGTGCCAGGTGATCCAGTCCTCCATGGTGAAAATGAAGGATTTTGTATTGAGACTCCCGGGAAGCTACCACTAGCTGTCCACATGTGCAGTTGTCATCGTTGAAGAATAGGCGCAGTGACCGCATCTGACTCAGGTCTACTGAGAATCTGGAGAAAGAGATTGTAGTTTGAATAGGAAAGAAAATATACAAGAAGATAGACTAAGATGGTGAATCTAAACTAAACATTGTATCATCCTAGTCCCGCGCAAGTTAACTGGTGAAGTAACAGACAACTCAAGCCAATAAAATTGCCAAGTAACCATAAAGAAAATGGCTTCTTGGGTACGTAAACATTAGCAGTAAACGAGTAATGTGATGTAGATGCGTGTTTTCATGCGGCACTAATACACGTAACGTATACCGTTAACAACACTGAAGACTCCAGAAAAACGCGAAGCAAAAACGTTACAAGATGTAACATTATGTTAATGATCCTACTTATGAGTCGTGTATTTCCCACGCGAACCGCAATATTTATTACTTCGGGATAAAGATAAAGGCATTGAATAGAAATATAACTAACTTATATGTAAAACAATAAAATTGAAATTTTAATGATGATGCCTAGGGACGTCGCGGCATGCCTATGGATACCGTTGAAATTTAAATTTTACTGTTATACTATTATTTTTTATTTCTATTTGTGGCTTAAAAATTCCTTGCCGTGCCGTGCCGCTAGTGGGCGCGCACCCTTAGCCACTAGCCTCCGTCTCTGAGGAAAGTAGACTTGCTGACTTGAATAGGTAGGTACTGTGTAATGTAATGTGTACTACACGCAGTTCAGTTGAGTTCTTTACCTGCTTTATTTGATAAACAGATATGGTGAATTGAAATCTAGTTTTAGGAGAAATCCGTTATGTTATTTCGAATGTAGTTTTCGATGATCAAGACGTTTAAGAGGCATATAACAATCAGCCTATAATGTTCCCACTGCTGGGACAGAGGCCTCCTCTCTGTGAGAGGGAGTGGGCCGTAGTCCACCACGCGGCCCCTGTGCAGGTTGGCAGTTCTCACATTTCTTCGAATTTTTGGTTCTCCTCACGATGTTTTCCTTCACCGTTTTGACAGCAGAGGTGATGACTGCCTGGCCATCATTAGAATAACTAACCTAGAGTGTCTGATTGACGTGAAAGTGTTTGTTTTTTAACTGACATAAATCAATTTATCTACCTATCTACCTAATAAGTTCATAAGTTTATCACTCTATGTCATATAGAGCGATAAGCTTATGAACTTATAAGGTACTTATCATTTTCTAGTTACATAATAATGCGGTGTTGACGTCCGGAATCAGGTCATCGAATAAATAAGAAGCTGAACTTATAGTAAGTAGGTCGATAACTCGCTGCCCTATAAAGTATGTCACGCTCCTTACACGATATATTAATTAAGTTATCGAGCCATAACATGTTCACTGATCCCGTACATGGAACGCTAATAAAGGACCAATTCTAAAGGGATTTATCGACATAAGATGAGACCCTCGTTTTACAGATGAAGTCACTATAAGTGTTGCAATGTGGTTGTTATGTGTAATTGTTATGAGGTGTATCTTATCGAATTATCATGATTTAGAGGTAAGTAATATCTTCTAATAAATGGGAAATGATTGGGCAATCAGTGCAATTACCAGTTCCATCCTTAGACCGAACCAGAATAACTTAGGAGTGGTAGTACCTACTGGCCTGGCGCCAGCTACATAACTTTAGAACACGACGTACCTACCAACTGTTTGTAAAACATTTCTATTCAAAATCTATTCATAGCTCTCTGAATTTCATTAAGTCTGAATGTGACGTGCTTTATATCATTCTTATATTTTATTCATTAGACGAAATGCAAACAGACGACAAAGTATTATTTAAGTGCACGTCTCAATAACACTCAGCTCTGACCTTTGTATTTTCTCTAGAATCGAGATTGAAGAAGAGGGGTAGAATTATATGTCAAACTAGCTTTACCCGGGCCGTCGCCCGCGTATATCTGAAATAAACCCACGGGAATATTCTACCAGGATAAAAAAGTATCCTTCTTAAGTCGTAGCTTACTAGAATCCCGGTCGTGGTCTATCTGTGTGCTAGATTTAATTTAAATCCAAAGATAACTGAACAGACAGACAGACGATTACTTCCACATCTATAAAATTAGTACCTATGAATATGCCTCATTCTGTGGTCGCTTAACATTCAAGAGGGGCGAACTTTAGAGGGTGTAAATGAGTGGTGCTAGCTATAATGACATTCTTGGCTCGGCATGTGCCATGAGCCGGGGAGGAATGCAATCGACGATAGGGATAACGATGCCAGTCTGTAACCTTGACGCCTTTCGCTCAAGGATCGTGGTTAGAGCATGTAGCAGGAGTGAAAAATATAAAGGGTGTAAAAGGACACTCAACGAAGCCGCTTGTACTCCTCGTTATTGTAATATTTTTTTTGTATCGGATTATACCTGGGAACTAGGGATTAATTTTCAAAAGAAAACGTAAATAAGTTAAATTAATGGATACCCTCAAATAACATAGTTTATCGAGTAGACAGAGTCCCAGAAATAAAGTGACTCGGACGATAGTACAGACGCCAGCACATCAAGCTACCCCATTCTGTTAAATTTCTTTGGTAGATTTTCATCTTTTTAACGTAAGCTTTTAAGGTTCATGTTTAATTGGGAATATTTGACAGTTTGGAGTAGCTTGATGTGCTGGCGTCTGTACATAACAATTTCATCGTAATTCATATGGGCTCGCTAGCTAGTTCGTCAAACTGCCGGTATGAGTATGAGGACGTTCGGTGATGCGATGGTTCGAATCCAAGTCGAAACAGTGAAATCGTTTTGAAGTATTCTGTAGATTATTCGTAACTAATTCAATTTTGTAGCAGCATAACATTTTAAAACTTAGGGGTTAGCACATACTGACGCTGTGTGTACGAATGAAAAATCCGAAAACCACAGGCCTGTACACACGGCTACACATCAAGCTATACCTACATTTCCAGTTTACGCTGATCTCGCACTGTACGGAAATCCTATACAACGCGAGATCAGCTTATACTGGAAATGTATAGCTTGATGTGTAGCCGTGTGTACTCAAAACAAAATGTTAGCCAACAGGCATTATGTTTACTAACAAAAAACTCAAGAATTTATCAACGTTTTCCGGCTTGACGCAATTGTTTGGAAAGTGGGTGGATAAGCTTACGTGTACCTATTTGAAAATATAGTATGTAGTACGTCAAAATCCTCAAATGAACCGCATTAAACAATAAATGGACAAAACATAATCCCCAAACAATATCTTCTCATTTGCCTTCGTGAACGGCAACATCGACAGTGATGTGAGATTCGGACAAAAAAGCCCCTAAACTGTCAGACTTCGTCCTAATTTTCCCAGGAGCTAATATAAGAGGACTTAACGATATTTAACCAGCAGACAAACGATTGGTATTGACAGCGAGTGGGCGTCCTCGACCCGTCGCTTTCATCCCCCGAATGCCCTTGCGTGTCATGGATTTATTCAACCACTTCGCTCGACTGAAACGCTATTTATAGATAATTCTGTTCTTTTAAATATTTTGGACGTAAAGTGTCTTTAAACTATTTCTTTACTACCGTTAATTGTAAAACTCCTAAATTTACTTATATATTTGTAATTATTAGGTATTGGTACCTACACCTGATTTAGTACATCATAAAAAGTACCTACCTATATTTAATTCTATTCTGTTTGTTATGTGGGAGACATAACAAACTGCAAACCAAACAAACTGCTGCAAACTGTAGCAGTATTCAAAAGAAGACTGAAAGAACACTATCTCTCCACTTTGTCATAATTGCTTATTAATTAATTAAATTACATTATAAATAAATATATTTTAGAAGTATGTATGTTATTATGTATGTATATTCTCATATTATGTGTGTATATATTTAAATTAGAGTTTAATTTGTAATTTTATATTTTCCCTTCTACTGTTATTACACGCGTTGTCTACATCTCTGTTATCTTCTCTCCTATCGCAGGTGTGCTGGAAGAGATTTCTGTAGAAATAAGCATTACCTATGTGAGTATTTTTATGTTACTTTCTTCTTGTATGTTTATATGTGTGTGCATAAATAGTTAAATAAATAAATACATAGAATTAAATAGATATAGGTCCAACCAACCAACTCCATGCCCAAAATGTAGGTATCTCTGTGGTAGCCCTCTCTAAGTTGATTCTCCTAACGACTCTACTTCTACCTATGTTTTGGCATCTCAAGAGGAACCGTCATAGATCCACTCGTCTAAACTCTCACACTCAGAATTCCTAAAAAAATTGAAAACTCTAGCTCAGACAACGCCGAAACTGAATGACTTTATCCTAAACATCCCAAAAAAGCGAGTTCACGGTGCACCAACCAGACTTATAGGAGGGGATGATGCCCTGCGTGTTAGTTCCCTTTTGACTACTGAAACGAAAATAGGATCCATGAGAAAAGGAGCTACGTCAAACTTTTCAGTACGGTACGAAAATAATATAATACCCTCGGACCAGAAAAAACTGTTTTTTTGTTCGGAATTGAAAGTTGTGTTTTACATCCCAGAATTTGGGCTAGCAGTTAGAGCAACACGGAATTATTGTCCTTTAGCCTTTAGGGATTTGTGGATTACTTTGACATTTGACACACACTTGTCTGATTGAGAACGAAGCGATTTTTTTGCCTTAAAATGCATAGGAATCAATAATGGTAGTTAAGTAGATCAACTTCCTTATACAGGGTGTAACAGAAACCCTATTTCTATCCTTATGCACTAAAGATAACAGCTGGTAGAGAATCACTATACATAGTTTCAGCTCAAATAAAATTCTCTAAGATTTGATACCAAATTTTCGGTTTCTTAAATTAAAATCATAACAAACGTGTCACCGCACTACGTAGGTTAATAACTTTCCAGGTTACTTGCCAATATTACGATAAATCTCTTCCGAGTGATGTGTTTATTTCTATTTGAAATATCGGTTTCTGGTATCAATGTATTAAAAATTCTCATAACTTCCGAACATGTAGAGATAGGATTAAAAAACCCTTCCAGTATCGTTTGATATCATCCAAAGAAGCCGTGCCCTTGGTATGTATGTATATACCCTTTCCGTTACATGTAGTGAGAAAATAAATATAAACAGTAATAATTTTATATGTGTTTACATCAGTAGGTATTGCTAGTAGATCCGGTAGTTATGATAAGATTAAACGTCAACAGTAGTGTGAACAATGTAGCGCGACGCAATGCAAATCAATGCGAGCATCATTCATATAAAAAACCTTCATGATGTGGTTAATCGTGAGCCGAGTTCAGCCGAGCTGTTACCATGCCACGCATAATCGGCTACGCATAAAATAGTACCTAGTAGATGATCTACTATTTTACGATACAAAATTACTTATGAAAAGAGATTAATTTACTTATGAAGAGCAAAACTTCAAGAGACCGTTTTGGATGTAGGCCTTACAGCTGACACGGAATGATCGAAATTCCTAAAACTAGTAGTTAATGCTGCATGCAACCTTAATTTTATCCTTAGCCTTATTAAAACAACAAAAAACTTTCAGTTCTAAATCAGGTCATCACAAAGAGCATCAGCATAATTATTAGATTTTTTTAAATTGTTCATAATTACTACTCAGTAGGTAACAGGTAGGTAGGTAGATAGTCAAAATGTACAAGCAACAGACAGAAAGTTTCCAAATAAAATCACCAATAACGTGCGCGGGAACAGAGAGGCCTAAAACGGAAGATTTTATTTTCTGAGTTCGAACAAGTAAAGTTAACTCAAACTCTAATTTAAATAGTGGACTCACCTTCGACATTTCAAAGGAGCTCGCCGTTGTGGCACTGGTGAACTATGCACGCTGTCAGGAAACACCAAATTGTGTTTCAAAGCTAAGAACTCCGGAGTACTCATCCAATTTGGGTTGCCCTCGTCACATGAACTCATTGACAGTGACCTAATAAACCTGTCTCCCGACAGAGAGTCAGGGGTCAAATCTACGTTCTCTATTGTTGGATTAGCGATTGTTATGTTAACCGACGTCATTGACTGTGATCTCACGTGCTTGTCGTACGCAAACACCTCATCCCTGGATTCATCCTTCTCAAAACTACTGAAAACATTATCCTTTACAGAATCTATTGACTTTACAGTAGGCTTAGAGCTAGAAGACAACTCGTCCTGAGTCGTATCGTTGGGAGTGTATCTTGTATCAGACGATTTTATACTTTGTTTATCAGAGTTTGAATTTAAACTTGTGGTTTCTGAAGAATCAGAAAATGCATGTTCGTTGTTAGCGTCCACTTTAACGCTGTTCGTATTACTGCGTGATTTAGGTATTTCCTTTGGATTCGCCGGTTTACCCGTTACTACTAACTCATCGCTCGGACTGGTTTCTACGGCCGAAGGACATTTGCGCAGCGTTGAATTCGGAATCCAGTTGAGGAAAAGCGTAGGACGTTTCGCGTTATTATGCTGGTCTGTAAAAACTTTAGTGGTGACCGTGAGATATCCTGGATGGTGCACAATATCTAGTTCATGCCTGGCGACGGTCGGCGGATGCACGCACACATTGTTCTTGCAAAACAATATTTCATTGTCGACGTAATCGGGGGGTTCCTCGTTGTCGTCGAACTCCAAACCGAGGAAATAGCTCGAGGCTCGTTTCAAAAGTTCTGGCAGCGGCATTTCGCTGCGGGATATGTTCACATTTCCTTAAATATTAAAGCACGATTTATTTACTGCGACGCGTTATCACTCGCGGCAACCTCATTCAAGCGAGGCTGTGTGGGTACTACGCGCATGTAAACACCTACACAGCTATGTTGATAACGCTGTATTGATCGGCCAGCGAGAATAGAACTCACCGGCATCGGCACTCGACCAACGTCACAGCTGTGTCACTCTGCAACTTGAACGGGTAGCACGTGTGTCCACGGTTGCTTCACTGAGAATCGATTGGAGTACAAATGCTCATAACATTTAATTACGCATTATGATAAGTAAAACTGGGCGTATTCCCCTGCTGCTTCGAGCCGTCAGATTTAAGCAATAAAGAAGCCCTGTTTGTGTCTGATATTAAACAATTTGGGAAAAAATATTAAGTTTGATATAACTAGCACCAGTTACACTGTTCTTAGTTAGTACTAGAATACCTAATGCGGCACACAAGGCCTACAGCTATGCCGTATAGGTCAACTGTTATAGGTCAACATTTGCTTTAAACCTGAGAAAAAGATTGAAATGATTTTAAAAAAAACGAACTTATATCAAGGGTACAACAGTGACCTACTATTTGAACTTTATTTATTTGAAATTGATTTATAATCTTATGATTGAGTTTATACAATCCTATTGTGTAAGATACTTTGCTGTTTGGGGTAGGCTTATAGGAAAGTAGAAAATTATCGCGTCAAGAAGGTATCATACCTCAGCACGACGAGCAACACTATTCGGTACGTACACCTATGTAGATCTTAATAAGTAGGTATCTATCCTATCTCCTCTGTATCTTTCTTCCTCTAGCAACTTTCTTTTTATCTGCTGTTTAAACCTTACGTAGGTTTAGATACCAGATAAAAAGAATGTTAAATTCTAATATCCTCTCTGAAATATACCTAATGCTTTGACTCAATATAATGTTATCTTTCCTTGTTCCACATCCACGCGGACCGTCTGCCGCGGACAGACCGCGTCGTCCGCGCTGCTGCCACAGCTTTATTCACGTCTAGCGGTTCTGCACGCGAAAAAACTAGGTACCTACTGTTAAAAATGTGCAGTTGGTACAGATATAGGTATTCAATTTCCTATAATTATGAACGAGGTAAGCAAAGTATAAGTCATTTCGTTACTCTCGTCGAATGAGTGGTATAGGTATGACCAAGGAACACGGTATGACTGACATGCCCGTTCATGGGATAAGGGTTGCTTATGGTATAGAGTGTTTGGTTTAAAGGGGTAGCCCTTATAAGTTTAGCAGTTCAAGTATAGCCCTATCGAAAACGTTGAATACGGCCAGGGCCGTTTTTAATTCCTTGGAAGCCCTGGGTACTAATAGGGCCCCTATGGAGAATGCAGGATGTAGGTACGTATGAACGAGCGAAGCGGGCTCGATTTTAGCACCCCATCTAGGGTATACTTAGCTTTTCTTTTGACAGCCTTTCTTTAATCGGCTAACCACATTGATTCATATATCCTAGTTCTAAAATATCTTCCAGTGCCTCATAAACCACAATAAACACAGAGTCGTCACAACTTTATCTATGATACAAGCTATTTAAGGTAGTTCATTGTAGTTGCTGCCTAAATTTAACTTACAGCGATAAAACGGATTGTGGTATGTGAGGGATTATCGGTGAATTTATTATCTAAAAATTATAAAAATAAATAAACAATTTCAGATATCATTTGAAAAACATTATCCTGTAAAACGGAACGCAATTTATTTTACTAAAAGACCCGCAAGATGGCGTTTTCCTTGCATAATTTATTGACGCATGCGCCACACATTGCAATCAGCTGTCAGAAAGAACATAATCACGTAAAAAACAAAATTATTTGTGTCTTTAGATAATTCCCGTCAATATGGCGGGGCAAAATCCAGGTTCGCCGACTGACTTTCAATATTTTTACGAGGATGAAGTGTATAAAATCAACAATCGCGGTCAAGTGGTCTTCGGTCTGGTACTCGAGAACTATGAAGCCAACTCCAGCGATCAAGAGAGCGACATTGAAACACCTATACAAAAAGGCGAAATTCGTGTTGTCTGGCATCCTTCCGGCACCGAGCGAGTCATATCCGAGAAGTCGGTAAGCGAGGATAATTAAAATCATGTTTGATCTCACGCGGTGTTTGGCACTTGCGCACCGTAGTAGTTACTGGAAATATAATATCGCCTGTACTACAAGCACAACTACTCCTTAGCCCGGGGCTAGTGCGAATTTCTTGAATAACACATGATTTGCCCTTGAGTTCTAAAAGGGTAAAACGAATTATGAACTTCACTATGCCTACCCTCAAGATTTAATGTAATTATAAACTAAGTACCTATTACAGTATTTGTACAAGAATTAGACTTTATAGGAATTAAAGGACATTAGAAAAGCTTTCAAAACATTGTTAAAATTCCATTAAAGAAAATAACTTGGCTTCAATATTTTGACCCTGAACCTGGCATGATACTCAGGTTTATTATACTATAAATCATTGACATGCACATGTTGGTACTTAGTAAAAAACATGCTGCTTCAAAGTTCAAAAACCAATGATTATATGGAATACTATTAGATGTTTGAATTAAAAATACTTAGAATGGAATAACTTAATTTTCCATAAAATATGTTACCTACATAAATGGTATAAAATGTAAATAGTTTCTTATAAGTACCTATTTTGCTTACTTATTTCTGCATGCAAGAAATAGCTGCTATTAAACTTAAAACAAAAACACTTCAATAATTACTGCTTAGAGCATGTGTTAAAAAAATACTTTAAAATTAAATTATATTACTAGTGAGATCGAAATGATATTAGACTTCGCATATTTTAATTTTTTTTCTGTCCTTAATGTATTTTTATAATAATTTATTATCCAGCCTATTACCGATTTTCTCAAAGGCTAACGGACCATGGAACAACTGCTACAATGAATGGACATACTTATTGTTATAATGAATTAACACAGTGGATTCCTACCAACCAATACGCGGTTGAAACTAACCATTCCACATTCTTATAAAACTCACTAAATATGATCATAAAATGTTCTTCTATGGTATCCTTAAGTAAAGAGGGTGTAGTCTTTACGGAATAGGAATATCAAATAACTAAAACATATTATTTATACATCTGCCTGCATGCATGAATGGATTTTATAAATTTTTTACACGGTCTTATGATGATGGGACTCCCTTTTTTGCACTTAGACTCCCATTTGGTCCATTGTTCATGGCTAAATACGGTCTTATAATGTCATCATATTTTTTTTTTTACTTCTGACATTCAAACCAGTAACTAAGATACATAATGCATTAATTTTGTTTTATATCCTAGGTTGGCTTAGCAGACCGCTCGTTGATGCCAGGCGATGTTGTCCGCCGCCTCATTGCTGGCAAGGATACGCAGAGAGGATACTGTAGGGACATCATAATGAATGCAGCCCTGCAGATCGTGGGCACCAAGCATGTGATACCAAGTGTTGCTAGTGAGAGGCTTCAGCCACTTGAGGAGTTTACTCCGGATTTAGCTGTATGCCTTGATTCTTGGGTTGGAACTTCTAAGGTGAGCATAAAAACATTCTGAGGACCAAGATCAGATCAGATCTGGGGGCCAAGTCTACTAAATTACAAATGTTGCAATGTTATAAATCTCACCATTGTGGGGTTTTGACAGATCTTGCATGGCAAACCTGTAAAAAATGTACAATGGAGACTTTTACGACGTGGCTGCAGTTGCCTCTGCTGTTGTGTATGTCTCGCTCGTGTGTATGGACACTTAGGCCCCTGGGGTCTAAGAGCATGTCAAAATGTCCACCCAATGTGAAAAATAAAAGCTTGTAAAATAATGATCGAAGATGCACTATAAAACATAATGGTGACTGTTATTTTTCATTTTGAAGCAGTCCTTGACTTTTATCATTGATATCTCAAGTGTCAGCCATTAAAAAGGGATTGGGACAGGGTAATCTCTAATGTTCTTAGGCCCATATTGATAACATACTCTTACTTGAACGTCAGTTTGATATGGCCCCAAATTAGTGGCGAAATTATAATTCGTTATTTTAAATTGTATGAAATGTTATCATTCTGCATCTCTAGAGATTCTTCTAAGACAAAAAAATGTTTTTATTTATAATCTCTACTTCCAAGTTTTCTAGTTCTATGTGCAGGAATGTAATTTTTCAAAAGTATGCTTTGCATAACTTATTTTTACCATTTGGCAGTGAAAGACTTTCAGTGGCGTACTATTATGATTATTGAATGGTCTGCATTATGCATCCCGTAGGGGCAAATATGTTTGTGTATAAGCAAATGTATTTTCGATGTATATCGCTATTGTTAACAATGATGGTGTACCAAAGCAACTGGACACCATAAATAGTTTGATACACAAAACATGGTGCAGTATTGAATAAAACATCGCATTGTGTTGTATTTAAATATTAAAAGTTCTCAAAATTATCATGTTACATTTTAGCAGTTCATTTGTAGGTACATACATAACCATCTTACCTTTTGTGATTAGAAATATAACAGATTAAGGCTAAGGTAGTCCTTTTGGGGGCTATCCAGGCTCTTCCCTTTTAAGTGACATGTATTACAACCAATCACCTACGGTGCAGTCATGAGAATAAGTAACTTACAATTACGAGAAATTCCAAAGTGTTTTTCTCCTAATAAATTTATGGAAATTTTATAGTATTACGAATATAGTATTTTCGAAATCATACTAATATGAAATCATGTCTTGACTCAAAGTTGCAATCGTCATTTTACTAGAAAATCTCCTTATAATTTTGTGTAAGTGTAAGGTACCTATTTAAGATGACCCTCATGATAATTGACAGTAACTGATCAAGGATTGTACAGAGAGAAGTTATAGAGAACATTCTGGACACTAAAATTAACCTGTCAAAAACCATTTGTATCGACTTTACTTCAGTGTAATGTCATTACCAACTAAACTCTTTGCTACACAGGCGGTCCACAGCAAACTCCGCCTGGCCTCCGCCGAGGGCTCACGTCTCGAGTACCCTGACCTGGACACTTGTCCTCTGGAGGACTACTCCATGCGACGCCGCCGCTCCACTCCTTACTCCTCGTCCGAGTTCTACCCTGGGCAGGTGGTGTACGGCCCGCTAGGCTCGCTCGACAGCGCTAATTGGCTCCACATTACCAAGGAAATGAAGGCCGCCAGGAAACATAAAATGCATGATCATAAAGTAAGTTTGGAGAGATCTATTTTTTTAAGAATGTATGGCGTGTCTGCTGCGTGCTGGACACAACTATAGTCTCTATGCCTGAAGAGCCCAGTGCTGATACCTTGAGATAGAGGCAATGGCAGGACGAACTAACTTGACAAATTCCTTGAAAACTAGAATATAGAAGCGTGGGGTCGCAAAATACAGATAAAGGGAGTTATAATAAATTTAACAAACAGGCCAAAGAATTCGGTTAAAAAGTTTACTATTGTAGGTGACCGGAACTTCCTCATGTGACGGCCGAATTTCGGCTTCGCAAAATATTTCTCACTATCAAGGAAAATTACAAAAAATATGCTGAATGGGCCTGTTCTAGACCTTGATCATGCTTGATGGAAAGCGATGGTGATGCGAATTTAATAGCGCTCTGATTTTTCGAGGGTTAAGGTCAAAAACAAAGTATGTAGATATTTCGTTGCGTGATCAAGAATCTGCTATTTATGAACCTATACGCCGAGGTATTAGCAAAACGCACGTCACGAGACACGCAAACAAGATGACACGAGACTAATAATTTATTACGAGAATTTTGTAACTCCATTTTCTAACATATTGCAAAACAAATTTATCTTACACGTTTTATACGTGACATGGCCGCGACTCGACACGACACTCTTGGTAATAGCGGCCATTAAACGCGCAAAATATGCTGCACAGCATATTTCATTGTATCGTTTGTCCCCTAGTTCACTGTGGAGGCGGTGATGACCGAGAGCGTGAGCGTTCACTGGCAGTGCCGCGCGCTGTGCACACACCCGTCCGACCCCGCAACACCGCAGCAACCTAAGTTCCTAGTCGAAGGTATTACTTTACATCTCTAACTACACTGGGCCCACGTAGTACTCTGCCCACTAGTTATCACAGAGAAGAGGCCTGTGTCCTAGCGGTAGGAATGTTAGACTGTTCTGTGAGTTGGGCTTGGTTCCCGCAATTAGTCCTTCAGTTCCTTACACCATCGTGCGTGTCGTTAAAGCCAGGTTATGTTCTGCCTGCATCTACAGGGAATACATGCTTAAAATGTTTGTGATGCAAGAACCATAAAGAAACCTCCGGGCAGTACTGGCTTTCCAGACTTTTCACTTCCTTTGATAAAGCCTTAGGCCTCTGCCTCGAATCTTGCGGGCAGCGTTGCGGCGGGAGTGGCAGGATCTAATGCGTAAAATCAAATGGACCGGCCCTCGAAAACGGCGGCGCGGGGGCGGTACACTCCAGTCAAGCGGTGACCCCCCGCGCGTCTGCATTGCAGTGTTGTGTAATTTATTATTATAGGAATAAATATGAATCAAAAAGATGTTGCGCCGTTGTTCAGACATTTCGTTCGCGAATAAAAACAAATATCTTGACGACACAACCACGAAAACAATACTACGCCGCTATAGTGCCGCGCGATCTGCCCGCTGGTTTCGAGAACGGGTCTGCGTTGCCCGCCCCCCTCCCGCGCCGCCGCTGCCCCGCTGCCCGCAAGATTCGAGGCAGAAGCCTTACTCCATAATAGAAATAGAAATTGCGTGCAGATCTTTTGAAACATGAAAATAAATACTTAAGGCTCACTCAAAAAAAATTAAATACATTTTGTATCATGCAACCTGTTCCATTCGTGCTTTGACCCTTTAAAAATATCTGAACTAAGTTTATACTGTTTTCTCCATAAACAGGTGAAGATCTAAAGAATTTGAAGTTGCTGAATGTATTCGAGCCGTGCACACTGCAAGTCGGTGACAGGAACTTCCTCACTATTGCCCCCGAAGACAGCTTTGTAAGCAAGAAGCAATGGAGAAAACAACAGAGTAAGTATCGCTTACTTTTACTCATATCAAAAAATAAAAAAAAATTGTTAAGTATAATTTTTATTTAGACTAATATAATAAAGAGGTAAATTTCAAAATATAATGAGAAACTAAAAATCTGGAGTTTTCTAGAAGTCTAGAATTGGGATGCCAAACTTATTCATCATATCATATAAACAATAAAACTTTCTATGGTTTCAAACTTTTGTGAATTTGGGATGTCTTACTGCTTTATTCACCACTAGCTTCCGCCCGCGGCTTTGCCCGCGTGGAAATCGAAAATTATCTCGCGGGAACGTACTACCGGGATAAAAGTATCCTACGTGTTAATCTAGGTTATAATTTGTGTGCTAAATTTCATCCAAATCCATTCAGTAGTTTTTACGTTTTTTTGGAATGGCTTCGAAAATTTATAATAAAATACCCGATAGTATAAAACACATGCCCCTATCAAAATTTAAGAAAGTTCTCACCTCTCTATTAATAGAAAAATGTTATTATACTGTTCAAGATTTTATAAATGATAATTTTTAATCTTTTTTAGTCTTATTTGTTTTTTTTTTAATTGTTTGTTTTATTTAGTCTTTTTAAGTATCTATTTTAATTCTTACATTATAATTAAAATTTGTATGCCTTCGCGGCAAAACATAGCGCTCAAATATGTTAACCTAACACCATTACGTAAATACCTATGTTTAACAAATAAAGATTCTGATTCTGATTCTGATACGTGATAGAGTAACAAACATCCATATATCCATACATACAAACTTTCGCATTTATAATATTAGTAAGGATTTTATTTAATTGAACCTTTTCAATTAATTAAAATCCTTACTAATATTATAAACACGAAAGTTCCAGCATTTTCAGATTTGACTCCTTAGTCAAATCTGAAAATTCTGGTTAACCTCTAATTGGGTGTAATTCCGACGCTATTGTTACCTATAATACTTAATAAATATTACAGAAGCTCACCGCATCTTTATATAAACTAGTGGTTGCCCACTGGCCGAAATTTCGGTCATAATTCATTTAAAGGAGACGGATACGCTTTCATACAATCTTGGGCCTGAATGTAAAAAGATGAAATTAGTGTCAAATGATAGCTACTATATTATCAAACCATCCTGAACATTTTGCGGATTTTGGCAATCTGAGAGCTGAGTTAAAAGAGATTTAGTAAAAGTGAGGTTATGTAACAATCTTTACTTAACAGCCGATTTTTGAAGTGCGATTGTCATTTGTTATTTAAATAGGATGTTAATTATATTTAGAGAAAGTTAGGCAACACAAAGATCTCTTAATCTTCTTTTATTAGTATTTTTTATTAATCTTAAAAGAAAAGAAAGAAAGAAGACATGTTTGTTCTGCACAAACAAAACGCCGCTAGGAATTGTGCAGGTGGTACTATATTATCTTGCCACCTAGCCTCATTACATGGGCGCAGCAGCCTACAGTCCGTTTGCAAGATGTAGTTACAATAATATTTTATTATTGCTTCCCAACCTCTGCGAGAGCTGTCTACTAAAATGTAAACAAAATAAGTTTTGCGACAAAGCACACGCACTAAACGATACGAAACGACTGAGTGAATGCACAGACTAAAAACACAATAATCGATTAACAATCATGAATCGATTTTAAGATTTATCTTTATTATGTAAATATTTAATTTGTATAAACTATACAACACGGTAATTCTAAAAGTTTTGATTATTTTAATTTAATTACTATGAGCTCTGTCACGTTAATCGATTATAATTTAATCGATTTTCATTTTATTCGTCAATTAATTTTTGAATTTCTCATTTTCCAGATTGTAAATTGGGCTGATTTTTCACATTTTTAAATAGAAAAATATAACCCATTTTTTAAACCGTACCTAAACTTATTACAATCAGGCCCAGAAATCCCCGTCTCCTTTTAAGTTTGAAATAATGCATTATTATATAAAAATATTAGCTTTCTGCAATCTTTCTCCATATAAACTTGTAACTGTGCCAATTCGTAAAAAGGAGTACAAAGTTTTTGCTTCACATATAAACATATATCCCATTCACAATAAGATTAGACATTTAAACAAACCTTTTTTACAGTCCGTTCAACCGATTTTGACTTCTATTGCGTTGGCGGCATGACAAATGGCAGCTGCAGTAAACAGTTGGTATTATAATCACGTTTTTGCCTTTAATGCCATCCTTATGCCTACGGAATAGAAGTAAAAATCGGTTGAACGGATTGTAAAAAGTTTTGTTTAAATGTCTAATCTTATTGTGAACTGGATATAGATAAATAAATCAGGTACACTTTGGGGCATAGGTAAAGGCTACAGGAGTCTCCGCAAGCAAGCTAAGCCGATAAAGAAGCCATCGAAGACCGAGACCAACTCAACTGACCACGTGCCCTCGAGACCTAAGAAGCGCGCCTCGGGCCACCGCAAACTTAAGTCTAGCGAGGTAACTTAGTTGTTTATGATATTTTACTTGATTTAATTTTGGATAATGTCTAGAATTTTATAGCAAAAACATAATTTGTTCATGTAACATCTCTTTCGTAACATAGTTGGGTTTCCTATATTCAGTCTATTAGACAATTTTAATACATTTGAAAAATTGTGTGTAAAAAAACCCTTTGCTAGCATTATTGAAACTATGGCTTATGAAGAGTATCTGTATAACTTTAAAAACGTTTTCGGAATTATTAAAAAAACAACGTTTTTCTTTAGACATAATCAGCTAGATTTTTTGAATAAGAACCTAATTGAGATCGACACAAAGTGCCTAATACAAAACTGACAACTGATTTTTGTTTCTAGGACTTGCCGCTTTCCTCACGATGTTTTCCTTCACCATTTTGAGAGCAGTGGTGATGAAATAATTAACCATGTTTTTTTTTCTAACGGCCGTGACTTTCGAGTTGTTGGTCTTTGGTTCGATTCCAAGCAGGCGCATTACTTTGTGTTAATTATTCAGTGACTCGTCAGTTTCTATACTGTCTATTTTACCCTAGTCGCCACAAAATTCTAAATAAGACGTTTATATTTTCTAGATCGACATGGATATCGACCGCAACGCGGAGAATCTAGAAGCCTTATACGATTCTCTGGATATGGTCAAGAACTATCCCAGCATTAATATCGAGAACATTGGGGACGTGTCCTTACCCATGGCTAGCAGTCAGGAAGATAACGCTGCTGAGGAGAAGAATGATTCGGGAATCAGGTAGGTATGGGGCGGGGGGGAGAGAGGTGTTAAGCTTTGCTGCTTATGGAGACGAGTCTAGTTTTATAAAAAAAAACTAACTTTTGCCCGCGGCTAAGCCCGTGCGGATGACTGAGAAAAATCCCACACTAACTTACTACCGGGATTAAAAGAGTACCCTATGTGTTATTCCAGGGTATAAACTATCTGTGTGCCAAAATTCATGCTAATCCGTTCAACCGCTTTTGCGCTAATTCGGAACATACACGCATACAAACAGACAAAAATTCTCCATTACTATTTTATTATATGTATAATACGTATAGATAATGTGAAAACATATTCTACTATTTTCGTAATATGAAAGATTTTCTATTTTTTGTTTTTATAGTAAAAGGTATCTTAACTTTGAGCTACGAATAACACCTTGAGTTAATCAAAGAAGGGAGATCGTATTCTTCTGTATTTCATTCTTTATTTTAAGACCTACATCTAACTAATTATAACTCCGTATCGTCATCATCATCATCAAAAAACTCCCATAAAATATTATCTAAACAAACTCAAATTCATTTCACTTCATCAAATACACTTTTGGATACCAAAGTGGCAATTCCTGTAATTTTTAAGAATATGTATTCACAGACTGATCTGTCTCAAGACAAATTTTTGACTTTACCGTGTCGCTAAGATGAGATCGTTTTTAATTACGAAAGTTGACCTTCTGAATAAACACACCCGCAATAATACTTCACCCTTACACAAAAAACTGCTATCGCTTATCGCTACATTTCCACACCTTAACATAACCGAGCCCTCTCATCAAGCACACTGTAACGCTAACTAGATGGCACATCCGCAGTCCTGAGCCGGCCCGAGAGGACACGCTGCTCAACGGAGACAACAAGTCTGATGCGGCACTCAATGACGATGATTCCGATAACTGGGAGAATACTAGCAGCGATGGCAGTGATACTGACAGGTAAAATAGCAATAACCTTTTTTGTTGTATACAAGGTGTAACAGAACTCCTATAAAATGTACGCAAGACCTGCAAGTGGTTTGTTCCTAAGTCACTACTGAATCGATTTCAGTAACTTTTAATATAAGTATTTTTTTTAAATTATGTATTTTGCCATACCTACCACTGATAGAGCCAAAAAAAAACAATCTTATGGCAGAAGAAATACGGCTCAATTTTAAATGTATAAAGTAATGCTTGGGTCGACACGTTTTTCTTAATAATATCAGTTAGCTTTAAAAAAAATGGTTTTGGGCATCGTATTATGCTTTTAACTCAATACTCTAATTGGGGTGTATGAGGTCTTGTGTTAATTATGTTACTCGTTGTATACACACGTAAATAACATACAAACGCAATACACGTTCCGCGATATTTTCGACAATTATTGTGGATCGATTTCGAAAATTATTTTTTTAATGGATAGGGTATGCCTTAGTCCCATATAAATTTTATTAACTTGGCTTGGGTAGTTTTTGCGTCAGCTTCGATTATACGTATTTAATCCACTTTTTGTAATGTTGTAAAACTTCCTTTCTATGTTGTTTACATAGCAAGTAGTGGTATACGAATTGATGTGGGGTATGTACCTTAAATAAAAAGTTATATAATAATAATAAAATATGTTTGAACGTGTACCAATAGGGTTGTCGTAAAAAAAATGTTCAAAGTCAAAGCATTTATTTCAAATAGGCACTTGAAAGGCACTTTTGAACGTCAACATTTACATTAAAATAGAATTGATTCTAGTCGCCCCTTCCAAAATGTAGTTTCGTATGGAGAAGAATGGGCAAGAAACTCCACCGTTACTCTTTTAAAATGTTTCAAGTACAATATTTACATTCATTATATGATTATGTGTGAAAACGATGCACCCAGAATAAAATTACCATACCAAAATGGGTAAAAAGAATCAAATTGAAGCAATCAGATAAATTAATTCTGTGATAGATACATGGTGTTCACACATTTACAAACATTGTAAAAGTAAGCATAGGTATGATTTTCCTACAATATTAACAAGTAATGAGTCAGTGTGTGAGTTAAAATAATTACTGAGTGTAAATCAATGTCATAAATATAATTAATTATATGTACAATTCAATTAGCAACCAGTTTGATTTTGTCTAGACTCTAGATTGTCCTATGGAGCAGGACCAGCATGTTTCCAAGCATTCTTATCTTGGATATAATCCTCTAATTTGTAATACGCTAGTTTACAAAGTTTACTTTTAATGTGAGCTTTAAATTTCCTTTCATTTAATTGCAATATATCACAAGGTATTTTGTTGTAACATTTAACACAGTACCCCATAAAAGATGTATGTACTTTAGCTAATCTGAAAAATGGTTGATCTATTTTGTCTTTGTTTCTAGTATTAAAATTATGTCTATCACTTATTTTATTAAAAAGATGTAGATTTTTTCTTACATACATAATATTTTCATAAATGAATTGGCAAGGTACCGTCATAATATTAATCCTTTTAAACAGTTCCCTGAGGGATTCGCGGCGACGTAGATTATAAATGGCTCTGACAGCTCTCTTTTGCAAAATAAAGATGGATTCAATGTCAGCGGCCCGACCCCACAGTAAAATGCCATACGACATAATGCTGTGGAAGTAGCTAAAATAGACCAATCGCGCGGTTTCTACATCTGTTAACTGTCTGATCTTTCTAACAGCATAAGCGGCCGAGCTTAGCCGCCCCGCAAGAGATGTTATATGATATGATGTTCATGGCTATATGGCTATGATTAATTAAAATTATAAAAAATAATTATTTTTTCAAATTTCACTGACTTGGTTGCCAAACAACTCATAGTCTAATCGAAAGTATACAACATTCGCTCTATGCGGTTGATCGGTAGCTTACTTTTTTCTGTTCCCTTTTACCTGGGAGCCACGTACAAACAGGTAAATTGATATTAGTAATTGCGCTCATCTTTTTACCATGATGAATATATATATTAAAATGTAGGTAATTTTATTGCGAGTTGTTCGTGAAAATTTGTTGTTCATAAATAACGGTAGCCAGGCTTTGAAGTTTAAAAAATTGAAGCAAGTAAATATGTGTAACAGAGAAGCGTTGCTCGGACTGTTTCATGCAATAAAGGACGACGTAGCATAGCCCTGCCTGTAAAATTGAGAGAGTGCGCATGCTTCTTATTCGTAGCATAGACAAGGAAAAAATTAGTATACTATAGAGAATCATTTTGGAGCATAATAAAAAAACGTCCTCAAAAAAAAAAAATTCTTCATTATCAAACAATATTTACATAAAAAGTGATTAAATGTTAAATAATATTGTTGTTTCATGATAAAAATTGCATAGTAAGGTAGATGTGATGTGTTAATCCGAAGTTTTTGCAATTTAATGAGTTGTTATTGTGGTTCTGTCCTGTTAGCGGCGCAACATGGTCGTCCCGCTGTTCATCAGCGGCTTCAGCGCGAGGCAAGCGCTCCCCGCAGCTAGCAGTGCGCTTGCTGCGCGGCAAGCGCCTCAAGCGCACAGTGCGGCGCGCGCCGCCCGCGCCGCCGCCGCGCCTGGGCGAGCGCGTCGTGGTCGAGACGCTGCACACCAGCAGCCGCGCCAACGTGGTGTGGCAGGTCTGTACTATACATCATTGGTCTTACCTTCCACACAGGCGCCTTGGGATTTTTTTATTGCTGGATGGTCCTTGACCTCAATCACGCTTGATGGAAATTGATTGATGAGGTCTGTAATAGAAATCAGAAATAAAAAAGTGTGTGTGTCAACGCCGACACACGACTGAAGTTTACTCCTTAAGTACGATTGTAATATAACATGCGTCAGCTGTCTCGCAGCATACCCTGTACACGTCAGCTGTATACAAGTGTACTTAGATGATTTCAAAATGAAAGGTGCGCAAAATACGTTGCCCAGAAAAACATAACGCTTTTGAGTTAACGCTTGTATTCATTTCACTCCTCATAAAATTTTCATAACCCCCATGAAAGATTTATGCGGAGAAGGCCATAAATGAAAATCTATTCTTAAGGAATAAACTTCAATAAGCAAAATTACAACATCTGATAAATCCTTTGTGGGAGACAGAGAAAAACCTGTCATAGATTACCAACCCCATGGACGGGTTATGCGCACTTCGTCCCGCTTTCGCAGTTTGTAAGGGAAGAGGTAGATTTATAGACCAAAGTAGGTTGGATTTATAAAAAAAACAACAAATATAGAAATACAACATCCGAAATCCATAAGTTAGCAATGTAATAAGTAAATTAATAAACACACTTCTCAATCTACTGAATGGTAATCATCTAATTAGTCAATCCAATCGGTAATCGAATGGGATGAACTGCGAATGGGACCAACTTCGAATGGGATCAAGTGCCAATGCGGACCAAGTGCGCATAACAATCAATGAATTTGCGACCGATAAATGCTTGCCTTTCCAATTCCCAGCTGCACAATCGAATCGAGTAAACCGTGCAGCGATCCGCTTAAGTCACTTTTCGTGTGACCGCGTCCTTCTTCTAAATGACGCAGCGAGTTTTGATGCAATTATCACCACAATTTAGATAATATATTCTGCATTTTTTTATGTGTTTAATACGTTAATATTAAACTTACATTTAAAAGAAATCGCGTTGTGTGAAGACGTTAAACCATGCGAAGTAGGGGCGGGTCGTTAGTTAAAACAAAAATCAACCTGAAAGAATCTGAAAAGTAATCTAATCATGTTGAATTTATCCACAGGACGGTACAATAGAAATGGGCATTCCATCCACACAACTGTATCCAATCCATCACTTAGATGGGCAGGAGTGTTTCCCGGGTGACTTCGTAGTCAGCGGGGCAGCTAACATCGAGGAAAATCAACAGGTACTGTCTTTCATATTTTTGTGTGAACTCGACACAATCAATACTTAGTCAGCCACTAACAATTATTAATTTTTTGGATTTCCAAAATCTTAAAATACGGATTTTATGTTATCTGAAACCAAGGTTTGCATTGCTTAGACCGTAATAATTAAAGATTAATATATTGTGCTTGGTATCTAATTAAAAATCTTAGGGAGTACCTTACTGTATGACAATATATTGGATAACTATAATTATACATAAGTACGGTCAGCAAAAGAGATAAGTAAACAGGGTCTGCGGATGTAGTTTAGTTAGGGGCCGTCCATAAGCTACGTCACACTTTAAAGGGGGGAGGAGGTCAACGAAATGTGACATGGGACTGGTGGGGTTCAGAACCTTTGTGACGTCACATGTTAAAATCTAAAATAGTAGAGTTTTAGTATTTAACTTAAAAATTTTGCTAACTGGATCTATATAAGGCTTTTTCTATGTATGAATTTTAATTTAAATACAAAATGGAAAAACTGCTGTTTAAATTTAATTACTCATTATAAATATAAAATTGTAAAATATGTGACGTCACACAAAGGGGGAGGGGGTTTCTCAAGTGTGTTCACCTGTGACATGGACGGGGGCGGGTCAAAAAACCATATAATTTGTGTGACGTAATTTATGGATGGCCTCTTAGAAAACGATGGATGTTTTCGAATAAAATTTAATTAAAAGAAATTAAACTATTCATTTATCTAATTAAATTTCATTTGAAAACATCCATCGGTTTCTTACTAAACTTTAACTAAAGCCGTTGGCCCTGGTTACTTATCTCTTTTGTTGGCTGTACATAAAGTTTCGCCCTTCTAATATCGTAGGCTGCTTAAAAAATCATGGTATCATAATTACATTTGCATGATCACTAATGTAAACGAAAGTTAAGAACTTAAACCCAATTACGACAAAATCGCGGAGAAAAAGACCGGAGTCACTCGTTATCTGTATGATTTCATCATCATCGTTAATCTGTCCTTATCCCAATTTATTTGGGATATCAGCATAGCTATTCACAACCATTCGATACGCTTCCTTGCCGAATCGATCATGAATCAGTGTTAACATAGGAGCCCAAAAAACGCTATTCACAAATTCAAAACCCGAAAATTTTGTGTGTTAAAATCAAATAGACGAAGCGTATTCTTCCGACACCAGAAGGCCCATTCTCTTAATTAGAAACGTTAAATCTAGTCGCAGTCTTATCTCGGCGACAATCAAATGTCAAAAATGTATGGAAACTCGAGGTAGTTTTGACAGATGAGACAGATCAGACTGTGAACGTTCTTAAAATTACGAGAATTGCCCCTCTGCTGTCGGGGGCAAAGCAATTCAGGTAACCGAAGTCTGCCATTGTAGATATGGGAGCCGGGTAGCCTGTCGAATGCTTGTGAACACCTATGCTGTACGATTTATGCCTTCATTACATGACACAAGTAGGTATGTACGCACAAGTGTAGTAATGACGTGTGATTCCGGTTATTCGAAAACCGATGTTATTTTGTTACGATGGTCTGGTTTAACCGTTTTGTGTCGGAGATTTTGTCGTCGTTGGGTTTTAGTTTTCAAGTTTCGTATTTTTTTACTTTAACTTTGATCCAAGTACCTCTGTAGAGAGCGGTAGTCAATATATTATTGTCATTGAACAGCTGAAACACAGGGAGTATGGTGTGGTTCAGCGTGTGGATCATCACGGCAGGACAGCTATCGTGCATTGGTACCGCACCTATACAAGCGCTGATGAGCCAGTGTGAGTTATATCTACTATTTATTGTGGCATTTCTTCAAATTAATAGTTGGGAAATTATACAGCATGTCGGGACCTCAACGAGCAAACTGTAACCATAAATTCAGCACATGACTAACTAATTTCTCGTCGATTTAAAAAAAAATCTGGTGTGTCATATAAAAGTGCAATACGTACACGGTCAAAATGTACGGAACAGTTTTTTTTTTAAATAACCGACGAGAACTTTCAACACCCCACTACGTTGAAAGTATCCAGAATCATGTACTGAATCCATGTTAACAGGTTGCACATCGATGTCGCTGTCACCCTTGCATTTAGACAAGCCGTGTGGCCGATGAGTTTCTCATCGGCAAAAATGACAAACTTCTTCGAAAATACACATTTTCATCCACTATTTAATCCCGTTAGGGGGTGAAATTTCAAAATCCTTCCTTAGTGTTCAGTTTCGTTATTTAAGGTAATTTTGTGCGACATTACGTGGTTCTGAGGCCCTAGTGTGAGTTTCATTTACCCCACCTTCTTTAATATTATTAATTTCAAGAAGAATTGTAGAAAGTGGAGCAGGAACTGGATGAACAGTATACCCCCCACTGTCATCTAATATTGCTCATGGAGGTAGTACCCATCTCGATTTAACGCATCGACCACGTTCGGCGCTCCGATTTGCCCTGGAGTAGTGAAGGACCCATCGGAACGCGGAGCGCGAAACTCACACTAAACACACAAGGGCCACTGAACACAAAAGTTTAGCTTTGCGTTGTCTGCCAGTGGATGAATTTAAGATTTTTATTAAGTAAGGCAAAATTGTCTGCGTGTATCTTCTACTTCAGCATTTTGAATACATACCTATACCCAGGATGTAAATTTGGCTATGTCCTTGTCCAGGTCGCAGGCTACCTATCTGTCTCGATAACGATCCGTTCAGTCGTTTAGATATACAGACAGAGTTAATTTCGCACTTTATCATTAGTATGGACTTTTCATAATTAAATAAGTGTAAACAAAATTATTGTATTTGTGCATTTTTCTATTTTGAAGACTAAAAATCGAAGTTAAGCTAAAAAAAACGACACCCTTTCGGAACCCGTTTAAGATCACTCGTGTGTCTGTCCGTTCGTCTGTCACTGCAGCCAATTGGTTCCGAATCTACTGGACCGATAAAGTTAAAATTTGGTACTCATAATATGAATTTCTGTGACCCAAAAACACGGACGTGTAACGTAAATAAATTAATTTTAAATATAGGGACCACTTTTGGGTGGCAAATTTGAAAAATAAAAATTGCAAACTGCACCGTGTGACCTTACAAATGAATCGGCTTGTTGTGAGGGTCTTAAATAAAAGGAAAGGAAATAAACGTATTATTATTATTAACCGGCTCTTACATTCCGTAGTCCACAAATGCTGCATGAGAGCGAAGTCAGCGTGTATGACTTGAAGGACCACCCAGACTTCCAGTACCGACCCGGGACCGTCGTCATCAGGGTCGCCAACTTTACTGGGGAAGATGCCAACTGCACTGCAGGACAGGTGAGACATAAATACCAGTAATACACATATCCTCTCCCTTGATACTCCCTTGCTGAAAAACGCAAAAATCCCATTTTTGAGACCTTTGACCTTGAATAATAAAAAAAACAGGTTGGTACGGGACCGATGGGGACTTTTCAGCATTCATTTATAATGGTGTTCCGAACATTCACAACAATTTTTAGCTCTATGCGTTTAATTTTAGCTTCAGCTTTTAGGGCTAATTTGACGGGACTAGTCAGTCGTAAACTGACTGATAAAGGACAGTTGGTTCTACTGAGCAGGGGTAAGTTTTTCACAGCACTGTATATATCAGTGGGTACCTCCTGGTTTCTATAAGATCGATCTAGTTTCTGAACTGACATTAATGTCAAACACCACTTCGGTTCTGTGTGATTGGCTGTAAACAAAAATATAAATTTTATTGACCTGGTTTTGAGTAACCGGGGGATGATTGTAGCAGAAGTTTATTTATTTGTTTACAGGTGATTGACAACTTCCCGTCTGGCCGCGTCAAAGTATGGTGGGTCGACGGACACACGAGTATGTGCTGGCCACAAGATCTATACAAGGTAAGAGTTATTAAAAAAAATAACAAACAAAAAATCTGTCAAATTAAGAAACCTTTCGGAACAAAGTCCCAAAATAAAACTGTTCTCTTTATAGTCTAATTATTATTATGTATATTTGGCATTGTACATGCTGTAAAACGGGTTTTTTTTTTCTTAATACAGGGTAAAAATAAGTAATTTTCGCAATAGGACAATAGGGCAATATTCGACACTTTGATTATCTTGCTCTATTGGCCACACCATTCTAGGCATTTAACCCTTCTCCGAATTTCACTGTTTATTATAAATAAAGTGTCATACACAGGTGGGCGAGTACGACAGTGAAGAAGGCGAGCTGTGGGGCTCGGAGGGTTCGGCGTCTGAAGACTCGTGGGAGACGCAGAGCTCCGCGCACGAGCCCGAGCCGCGCACGCCCACGCCGCACGACGCGCCGCCGCACGCCGCAGGTATGTAGCGCTGGGTATACACGCAGAGCTGCGCGCGGGATAGGTACACTGATACAATACTGTTTGGGGAGCCTGGGAGGAGCGTGAGTGAGTATCGAACGCGTGGCGGCCCACTGCATTGGTCCGACAAGTTAGGCGCTCCGTCGCCGTGTACTTGTAGCTTTATACCTAAACTTCATAACAAATTTGGAGTGTGTCTGTGCCTTAACTGAAAATTCGTATAAAAACCAAAAATATATAATTCGATTCAAACATCAATTCGTGTGAAAAGTATGGTGTTCTCTTAACCTCCCTCGCTTCACTCAGGAGTTAACCTTGAATACTGGAATCCTTCATGACCCTTCAATACAGCGCCCGTGACATAAGACACTGCTTTATACCCTTTAATATTATTGTTTTGGGCTCGTGATTAAATCTTTTTATCTCATTAATCCAGATGTTGTGGTGACCGCGTCAGTAAGCATAGCGGCAGAGTGCGGCTCGTGCGGGTCGTGCTCGGGCGCGGCCCCCGGCGTGGGCCCCGGCGGGCTGGAGATCCCGCGCCTGCTGGAGCCGCGCGTCGCCGCACACATCGAGCGCGGCCGCATCGCCATGAGGAAACTGGAAGAGATGTTCGCTAAGCACCCCACGTTACAGAGTCAAGAGGTAAAAGTACTATCTCTGTTAAGGTGGCTCCGCGTGTCCCCGGCGGACGCGTGCGACGTGGAGCTATATATGCGCGACGTGTCCGGCGTGGTAAAGCCGCACGTGGCCATGCTCGTGCAACGCGTGTCCGACATCATGCCGCGAGTGCACGTCATGTGCGCCACAACTCCGCCCTCATACATGTACGAGGTAGGTACACGTCGCCTGGCGCGTCCGGACCGACACTGCAAAAGTATCTTGTGCTTGCCTAGTTTTGTTTTCCTATGACAACAGTGGCTGCCACATAATGGCACCTGAGTTTGACTTTAGGGTGTCCAAAACGGTCTTAAGGGATACACCACTTACTTTCATTAATAAAGTTAAAATGACGTCATTCGACAGTAATTACGGACGCTATGTAGCGGCCACCGCAGTCGTAGGAAACCCCAGCTTTACTAATTACTATGTGCGTGTGTTACTCAGAGTTCAACTTATCCCGTAAGTACTGGGAACGGTGATAAAAAGGATGCTTCGGTATGCCGCCGCGACACGTGTCTCTTCGCTTGTGTCTCAGCGTGGTGGTGGCAGAACCTCGAGCAAGAATTTCTAGTGATTTATTAATCTAATTTGAGTTGCTGTTTCTCTGCAATGCTTGGCATTAGTAATCATTTCAAATGCATCACATGCATGTGCACAATCATTCGTTGGGAGCGGTGTAATAATGAAATTCAGCAGGACGGTGCAGCATTCCACAAGACGCCTCGGCATCCCGAAGCATCCTGTCATCCATGTTGAAGGATACTTTTACTGCCGCCGGTCCGGTATGCGCAAGACTTCGCGAAAAAACAGTATGATTTAATAAGTGCTCCTCTTACGCGATGCTACGAGCACATAGGGGCCGCCATTCAAGTATTACGGAAGCAGATTTTTTGCAATTTGTAACCCCCTCCCCCTCGTCAGCAAAAGTAAGCAAAAGTCTTACATTTTTTACATTTATTCAAATACAGTCTTCAGTCCACAGAACACACGAGTCCATGACTCGTAAGTCCCGTATAACAGAACCTCACTCAATACTAAAGTATTATTTAAAGTTTTTTCAACCAATCAAACGGCTCTAAACTAGTTTTAAGTGATGCTTGAGTCTTCAGTGAGGTTCTGTAATACAGGCCTAAGTCATCGATGACATTGGATGTCTGATGCTCAATTTTGTGCCTGCTCATTTTCGTGTGATTTAGGAATATCGTCATCGTTTTATTCGAGCCATTCATAGACAAGTAGCCAAAACCAAAATCGACGAAATTTTGTAGAAGATCCAAAAAAGTAAAAAAATAAATACTGCTGACGTAATCACCATCCAAACCCCCCCATCCCCCATATCAACAAAAATAAGCAAAGCAAAGACGCCCCCCGCGCCCCTTTGTAGTGCTTACGTAATACTTGAATGGCCCCAAAGCCACTATGAAATCAATGTAATCATGGGTTCGAGCACCGATTATAATTATGCAGCGTGGTATGTCTTTAAAATTGACGCCGGAGTCAATTTCAAAGTTAAACTTACTCCATGGAAACGTTGGAGGAATGAGGAAATTAAAAAAAAAATACATGTACCTCCTGATAATCCTGCCTGATCTTCAATGGCTTCTTCATTTTTGGTTCCATTAATGATTTATTTATTACATTTTCATATTGTTTCTTTTTTTATACCCGATTGTTATGAAGAAAAATTAGACATTAAATTGAATATTAAAAATTCGTGAATAAACTATCTGTTCTTTTATTTTATTTTTTTCCCTTCCCTATTTTCCTTAAACCTTTTTTTTTAATTTTAACCACTGACAATTATCATAATTATTTAAAACTATTGGAGTCTTAAACTGAAACATAGTGCGACGTGGATCTGTAAATTTACGTGATGGCCTGCTTGTAAAGGGAAGAAGGTTAAAACCTATATGACAGGTTTTCATTACTCAGGATTATTCAAATAATATAATGTTTGGGTTTTAAAAGAGACCATGACCTGAGTTTCTTTCGGCTTTTCTTCTCAGGGAACAGTCAGCGAGGTAATGCCGGCGCCATCTTATTTTTAAAATATTGATCAAGATATTAGAAGACACTTTTACACGTCAATGTTTACGTGTAAAAGTGTCTTCTAAGATACTACGTAAATAAACAGTTCTTCAGATCTACTTACATAAATAAACATTTCATTCATTTGAGTAGATTTTTCATTTTCATTCATTGCAGCACATCCCATTTTAGTTCTCAATTTCGACACATTCATTTGAATTTTTGATCCATTTCGCACATATAGTTATTTTCGCGTTTAAATAAAAATAAAAAACAAAATTTTGTGACTTATAACCATTTTGATAAACCTTCTTTATTTGACAGCTTTTATTTATAAAATTATGAAATATTGGTTGTTTTATAAATGGTCCGTCCGAATGCAACGTTTCTCCCACGATTTAATGGTTCATCCAAACTTCCTGAGTTTTTTTTTATAATCTCGTTAAGTGTCATGATATTTTGTGATACATCAAGTTATGAAGAACTCATTAATTAGTAATTCGAAAAAAAAAACTGGTGTCGATGGCCGCAGATTCCTTGAATAATCAGTTCAAAAAAAATCACAGACGTGATGGGTATCGATATATAAAAACTAAAAGCAAAGAATCATAATTTGTAATTTCTTTTATCAGTCAGCACTTTATTAATGTCAAAATCACACAAGTCGGTCCAACCTAACGCCCGCCCTTCACCACTTCTTAGTGCTTTAACTGGGAAGAAGAGATGACGCAACAAAGTCCCCATCTTAAGTTATCGAAACCCATCACATGTGTGGAGTTCGATAGCTATTTTAATTCAACCCTGTACAAAATATGTCAAACTGTCAATTATTCTTCAGATAAGAGTTATCCCGTTAAAAACTGGAAAATCCTGTTAAAATTTTCTATAATTATAATTGTTTTTTAAATTTGTGAAAAAGAATACCATTCAGTCCAAATGGTAGATTTGAATGTTAACATAAGCTTTCTAAAGATTTCTTTTATTTTCAGATAATGCGCAAGCTGCTAACCTTGTACAAAGATTGCCGATTTTTAGACCGCCTTATGGGAACGTCGTTCTTCCACGAGGATCACTTTTTGGTAAGATACTGTCGAATGCTGAACGTTAAAAACTAACTAATACATATTATGTTACCGGCCAAATCCGATTTCAGGCCAAACTGGTTTATTAAGCCGGGACACCCTGATTCAATGGGTTAGGTTAGAACTGTGACCAAAAGCGCGCGAGCCGAGCGAGCGTAGCGAGCGGTGCCGCGGTAGTGGCCAACGAGCGCTACTTCCAAAGGCTGTTAACGAAACAGCTAATTAAGCTAGTTAGCTGCGACATATCACGCGTAGGATAAGTCTGTTTGGCCTAGGACCAACCAGTTTGGCCCGAAATTGGGTTTGGCCGGTAACACATACCACTCCCGAGTATCAAGCATTTGGCCATGGTTGATTCGAGAAATTGTGTTTAGGAGACAGGTTTAATTAATTCATTCATGTTGCAATTAATGCTGAAAAAAGGTATCTGTTTTACCCGTTAGTGAATTTAATATTTATTTTATTATAAAAATAACTCATTATCTACTTAGCCTTTATCCAACTTTGTTGAGGTCGGCTTCCAGTAAAATCAGATACAGATGAATAACAGTATTTTACATGGAGCGACTGCCTATCTAAACTCCACAACTCAGTAACTGGGTAATACTATCGCTTGGTAAGGCTGGTTGTCTGATTTTCGGGCTCTGCCGACCCTGACTCACAAAGAACAACGAATGACAGCCGGGACAAACGGCTTAACGTGTTTTCCGAGGCACGGAGTGGTTTTGGTATGTAAAGGTGGTCACCCATCCATGGGCCTACGTAACGTAACCTGATCGATCGATCCGTGCGACTGTTATGCTACAAGACAAAAAAAAACTGCGTATAAAAACACAGACTTAAAATACTTTTCCATCATCGACATCAAAATGACAAAATACAGTCCCCAAAAAGCTCAGCCACAAGTTCTCTGTACTTATTCTGTGAATGTATCATTAGATACATAATTACATACATACGTGATGTTTATTATGACATCGTGAAGAAACCCGGACTTATAATTAATGTAAGTCTAAATTTGTCAAGCCGTTTTGAGCAAGCGTGGTGATCAATGCTCGTGATTTCTCTGTAGGAGAAGAGGTATTTGTCTTGCACTGGGACATTAATAGGCCGATATTAATATTATAATATAATATAATTATTATTATTAACACTAATAATTAATAATATGTCAATATTATTAATTATTAGTGTTTGGAAAGAATTTGTGACATCTTTCCTATTGAATTTATTTATTGTTTTAATTTTGTTAATTGACATTCGACACCCTATTTTGTTGCCTTGTGGCGGGACATAGTATGGACAAATATAGTTTTATCTATCATCTGTATAATTTTTACTCTATGTTCACAACATTCATAAATGAATTAGAATTTATAAATGTTCCAACCCGCAGGGCCTGCTAGAGCGCGTGCGCGAGCGCGGCGCCATGACCCCGCGCGCGGGCGAGCGGCGCGTGCACGAGCAGCTGGCGCGCCTGTTCGCGCCCAGCCAGCCGCCCGCCGCGCCCGCCGCGCCCGCCGACCCCATGCTGGTGGACGAGGACATGGACAAGCCACCGCAGTGTGAAGGAATGAAGACCGTCATCACGACGAATGTTACTGGGGAGCCTATGCAGGTGATGTATTATTTATACTTGATAAGTGCAGCGCAGACGACACACTTTTTGTGCGATCGAGTCTGTGGCGCACAAAATGTCTGCATGGCATGCAAAAAGTCCGTCGCGGATTTTACGCAGACTCAACACGACACACATCTTCAATAATTCTGTCGGCAGAACTGTAGGGACGTAGACAAAAATATACGTAGACGTGAGAGATGTCCAAACAGGAGCGGAATAAATATTACAGCACACTTCTTCCCACAATTTTCTTTATAAATGTCTATCATAAAATTCTGCCTTAGAAGTATCATAAATTGCTGGTCTGTTTTGTATTTCTTGTATTAACATCGATACATCGATCTCTAGCGCCATGGTATTATACCGCGTACGATACGTTCCCCACTAACGAGTGCGGATTCCATACTAAAAGTGTGCGTAGCCTGCGTTAGCGCGCGTTGAAGCAAACGTTAAATTTTTTTCGTGCACGTTTTGTGCAGCGCGGCGCGGCGCGTCGCGATCTGCCAGAATGACGCGGATTTTTTGTGCGCCGGACTTTTGTGCGTCGTATGCGTTACTGCATATAATAGCTTAAATTCTATTTTCACAGACTAAAAAGTGCGTCACGGATAGTCTGTCATCTGCGCTGCACCTTAGATTCGTGTTTAAGGGCTGTATCAAAGTATTCATTAATAAACTCATGTATTTCAAGTCACATACACACCCAATGCCGAATATAAATTATCATTTATGTCAAAATATTATAGTGAACACTTTTTGAATACCATCATGATTCCGTTGCGAAAATAAGATGGTGCTATTCATCCTGTATAGCGCCATCTCTCTTTCACACTGAAAAAATCATGGTTTTATAACGTCATACAAAAACCTATAGCTGTAGTGTGATCCTTTGAATGTGGAATATTTTACAAAATATTTGACATGTTTTTTTTTATCAACAAAACCATCGCTGCGCAGGTATCTTCAGGTTTTTTTTGTTTACCAATAAAATATCGTATTCAATACTTAGCGAAATAAAAAAAATCAAGAAAAGTAATATAATACATGGTTCCTTTAATCACTTTATTCATTATGTTAAATAAAGTTTATAATTCGTAGGTGGAGTGTTTTACTGTGTCGAAGAAACAATTACAGTTGGCCATAGAGACGGTGCAGGCCGCCGGCTCTGAAGCAACTGTGACACCGATAGATAGTAACGTCGCTATGGAAAATCGTGAGTACACACATATATTTTTTATGTTGACAGTTTTACTTAGGTATTTATTTCGGGTTCACCCAACTTGTTTCGATTTGGAATAGAAATCTTAGTCTTATCCTCATCTGGCGATGTCCTAATAGAACCAGATGTCGCGACCATCGCAAGTTCCCGTGAACTATTCGTATGTACATTGTCGAGAACTTATATATACGTTTTGCAAAATATTGCCCTACAAAAAGTAGCTTCGGTGTGGATGCATCTTTATATGATCAATTGTGTTGCCAGCTGCCACGGAGACAGCGGAAGATGACCCGGGCCAGGGCAAGAACGTCTGTCACAAACTGTGCTCACTCATACACGCACAGCTCATCAAAGCACACACCGAAGTTAGCCGGTAAGTCACTGGCACTAGTTCTTGAGCTAACTACAAATATTACTCAATTTTCAGGAAAACATTTTAGAAAGTTTGTCAGTTCTGCAACGGCCGGATCTTAGTCAAGATTAATATTTGTGATATTTATTTCTGTCAATTGGTAAAAAAAGAAAAAACACTAAAGTATTTTTTTTTTTAAAACACCAGGCTTAGAAAAGCCTGGTGTTTCCTTATAACCAAAATAAGACCGAAATAAAATCAGAGTTCACAGACTTTTAAAACACCAGACATAATCTTGGTCAGGCCAAAATAATCCTTTTAACAGTAAAATGGTGCCAGCCTTCATCTAACGTTTGAAAATATTGACGCCGAGAGATATTGATCTATAATTCATAGCTAAAGTATTATATTCATTGAGTAACATTTTTAGTGACGATTAAAACTTGGTTATTAACTTTGCACACTGGCACCACGGCACATTTAAAATTAAAAAGCCTAATGTAAGTTGTAATAAAGGTCACATTTATTTCGCAGGAGAAGGCCGCAAGAGTTGGCCGATTTCCTTAACGCCTTAATGAGAAAACAAATCACAAACGGCTCTGAGGAGAACTTAGTCTACCACTTTTCAGTGTGAGCCTCCTTTATTGTTTTTATTTACATTTCTTTATATATTTGGGCTTCTGTACATGTATTTTGCTTTATTCGCATATTATGTTTCTGTATCCATCCCATCCCATACATTTAAATGTTCATACAAGGTCGCATGGGTGACAACGACGCGTGAACTGTTACCATGATGAAATCAGCACACTATTATGTTACTTAAAAAATAGCTTTTCCATCTATCTTCTATCTATGTATATAAATAAAAAGAAAAGTCCTGACTGACTGACTCATCAACGCCCAGCCCAAACCCTTGGACCAAGAAATCTGAAATTTTGCACAGAGGTTCCCTTTATAATGTAGACAAGGAATAAGGAAGGATTTTTCGAAATTCAACCCCTAAGGGAGGTAAATAGGGGATGAAAGTTCCGCGCGGGCGAAGTTGCTGGCAAAAGCTAGTACCTACATATTAACCGCGTAGGTAGCTATTGCTATTTTCTATGAAACAGTAGATATTTTATTAACCGCATAGGTAGCTATTGCTATTTTCTATGAAACAGTAGATATTTTATTAACCGCATAGGTAGCTATTGCTATTTTCTATGAAACAGTAGATATTTTATTAACCGCATAGGTAGCTATTGCTATTTTCTATGAAACAGTAGATATTTTATTTGATGACCGACAAAAAGTTCTACTCGAAAGACCACCCCGGTCTAGAATCATGTGCTGAATTCATGCGTAAAGTCTTCGCGTCCATGTCACTGCCACACAGTAACCAGAGTGGTGGTTGTACTCGTCACACTCTACGACATTTCATACGAAAGCTTTAAACGATTCGTGGACACACTTTTACAGACGACATTTGTATGTTTTTTCTTTTGATTTTCAATTCCCTTAGTGGATACAGCTGACTGAATCACTATTCTATATATATTATGCTGTTTGTGCCTACTTGTATGTACATGTTAAAATTGCTTTATAGCTGGTATATATGACATACTATGTATATGGCACCGTAAAATTATGGACATCGTTAGATTCTATCTCGCGCGCTTATAAACTATCGCAAAATTGTGAACTGCAAAAACCATTTACAAATTGTGAACTGGTAAAACTTGTATGCGACGGATCCCGCCTTGCGCTAATACTAAATAGCCAAGTAACTGCCACAGACTTAGAAGGTAGGCGCTCCCGGGCGCTGCAGCGGCACCGCTCGCTCGGCTCTCGCGCGGTTGGTCACAATTTTAACATAATCGGTCAGTAACTGCAACCAATTCGGCTACCGCCAAGATCAACAAATCGGGGATGGTTCACAATTTAACGGGTGATAAAATCGGACAAATTGTAAACCCTGGCGGTAAGTGCAGGTTCGTTTACTTTGTGAGATGGGTTGATTATTAACTATCGAAAATATTCCTGCCAGGGGTGCGGGTTGTTCGAAAGAGATACCGCGGCCCCTGGCACACAGGCAACTGAGGGAACACGGGTGGGTTTTAGTCAGTAAAAGTCTGACAGGCCCTCCCGCTCCACCCAGAGCGGGAGAAGTTATTTGATGATTTCCCGTCCAAAAAATAATATTGTAAGCAGTACAGTTCACAATTTATCGACAGTTTCCAATCTCGCGAGATAGATAGAACTAACGTTGTTCACAATCATAAGGTGACATAAACACAGTTACGTTTGTCGGTTACTGGGCTATATTTCTAAAACAAATCTTAAAAAAAAAAAACATTATTATGGCCGTGTCACCTCATAAATCTGATTTTCCATACACTTTTTTTTACCACCATGTACAGACTTCCAAAAAGCTTTTTCGTTTATTATTGTTTTATTCATATGTATGTTTATGTTATTATTTTTTATTTATGCATTTCACTATGTCGTACTGTGTTGTTGGGGTCTCACCTTTATAAATGTTTCTTGTAAATACTTTCTAATAATGTCCTTCATTTGACTTTAATTAAGATTAAGTAAGTTGGTTAAGGGCTTGAATGATGCTGGTGCATAATTATGATTATTTGGATTGAGCTATGCTGATGAATACTAATAAAAAGTTACGATGAAATAGAATACAAAAAAAAATGTGTTGAAATAAGTATATCGAATTTTGACGACTTGCCGTAACTTTATGATCCACAAGCCACAGTATGATAGTCGTTTCATAGATTTTTTTGTTCTACCCTCTAACCCGTAGTTCAATACTTATATTAAACAAATGTTTAAGAATATAAAATACTTTATAATTTTGTATCATGTTTATTTGGACTTAAAGTAGTAATATATTTTTTCTCTTCACCTTCAATAGATTTGAATATTAACAAAAAAACGTTATAAGTAGCTTGCTACAATTTTTCGGTAGGTGTCCTTATTGCCCCGTTTCGAATGAACACTCTGTATACAATGCATGTAACTCCTGCAAAATTTAATGACTGCTCGATTAAAATTCAGTATTAAATTGCTGATAATATCGTTCTTCAGGAAGATTTAGTCTGCGCCGGACAATTTTGACGAGTTATGCGAAAATAGATGTAGGGAATAGCTGTTTTTTTTTTCGCAATATCAGGTTTGACCCATAGTAAAAGTTGTTCATAATGATGAGTACAATGACCCCTTCAGATATTTCGTGTATGAATAAATACACCTTATATATTTTACGTTGTCCATTTTAACGAACGAACGTTGCGCTGTAGATGTCTGTCGTTTGTGCAGACACATATTTGTGCTCATTTTTATAACTAGCTTATAATAAACCGCAGCCCCTTTTTTATATAAAAAAACCTCAACAACATTGTCTACTTATATTACAAAAAACCGTTGCGTATGAGTCTAGCAATGGTATAAGCTGTGATTAGCTCCTATCAAAATAGAACAAAATAATAGTAATTAAAGTAGTTTACCGTTTTGCTATAATATGTAGCGTTATTTAGTAATATTTTGTTTCCTCGCCAGCGTATGTAACACTTTTTCCTTTTATTTTTTTATTTACTTTTCTTTTGTTTTGTAGTTGACTCTATAAAAAGTGGTAACTTAATTTCTCTGATTTCCGATTAAACCCGATATTGTTACTTTACCGATTGTATTACCATATATTTGTTTAATGTAAGTGTTGCAAGGCCCTTAGGGGTTGATTCGCTGTGACGAAACGCATTTGCGGTTCAGGGTGGCGCTGCTTGCTAAGGAAATTTGACAATGATGTGTCAAATTCAGTACATATTAAATTAGTTCTCTATTTTGCCGCCTGCACGGCCATAACTTTGTAATCGCTTTACTCGCGTTTCGTCACAGCGAACAGACACCCAGTTTGAAACCTTGTAAACCCCTTGTATAACGATATGCATGGTACTGTAATATCATTGGTACTGTCTTATCCATTAACGGTTTATAACTATATTTATGTAATTACCCTGTTTTTTTACTAATTTTTGATTCGTGCAATGATCGTCGAAACATCGCATCTTTAGACCTGTCATAGGAATCTTAATATTGTTTATGTTTTTTGTAACTATGCAAACTTGTCCAAAGTGCAATTCCAAATATAAATATCTCATCCATTCTTCTTAGTTGGTTTTTCTATTATTTGGGAGCTTTCTCTATAAACAAATAATTCGTTGAAAACCGATCATCATTGTGCATTCAACTACAGTTCTAAAATGTTATTATATTATTATCTGACCTTACGATGTAATTATAGTCAGTACGGTGCGCTGGTTGTAAGCATGGCGGAAGCCGACACAACCAAGGAAGCTGACGTCAAGGATGCTACAACAGCCACTGCACAGAAGATGGAGGGAACTGGTGAGATATTGTGCTAGATACTATTTGTTGAGCTTGATACTACTAGGAGTATGCACATGCTAAATCAAATAATTTATTTCAAGTAGGCCATTAAAAGATGCTTTTGAACGTCAACATTTACAAGAAAATAAATGCCCTTTCTAAAAGGTGTATCATATACAAGCTCACACGTTTATTCACGGTGCGATTTAGAAAAAAAGAAAATACATTTATTAGCACAGACTAAAAAAGGCACACAATATTCAGCAAAATAATAGAATTACACAAATCAACAAAAAGTGTAAAGTGCGTCAAAGTGTGCCTTACGGCTGTGCTAAAAAGGCCCAGTTCAGCATAAATGCCAGACAACTAGTGCCTGACCTATACCTACTGTAAAGAAACTGTGGCGTGTATAAAGGAGCCTAATCCCTACTTCCCTACTAATATTATAAATGCAAAAGTAACTGTCTGTCTGTCTGTCTGTTACGCTTTCACGCCTAAACCACTGAAACGATCGTCATGAAATTTGGCAGAGATATAGCCTGGGATATGGAGAAGGACATAGGCTACTATTTTACGCGATAACCGACATCCACGCGGGCGGAGCCGCGGGCAATAGCTAGTATCAAATAAACCCAAGCTGTGTACCCAAAAATACCACAACATTTTCAGAAGAACATAGTGGATATGGACTTTATACTGTTAACTGTTCCCCTTAAAAATATGTATGGGCTGTATATACCACTGCCTTTAATAAAAGTTATTATATAACTTAGTAAGGGTGCTGGTTGAAACACCTACCTGTCTATTAACTAGCATAAGTCAAATTTACCCATATATGTTACTATTAATTGAATGATAAGATTATTATTTGATTAAATAAAATTATTATAATTATATAAAAATAGAGTTCATTCAAAGGACCATTTGGAACCGCGCATCTAGCTTCTGATGTTTCACAAGTGCCCTTGGAGGTTTATGTATAGGTCTATAGTATTTGAATTCGATGATCCTAGGTGCCCCAGACACAGCCCCCCTCGCGACAGAAGAAGGCACAGACGAAGCCGAGATGGACACTGCCAGCCCCGCAGCAGCAGTGCCCGAAGAAAACAAGGAAGGTGGGGAAGGATTCTGTATACTGGAGTCAGCGCCCGCGGCCCATCGGTTCCGACTGTCCATGCTGCAGCCATCTGAGCCCAGGACCTTCTACTCCGCCGTGAAGAGGGAGATCAAACTGCTCAAGAGTGATCTACCACCAGGGGTAAGCATTCTAACATAGTCTACTCCACAAAACCGGTATCTTGAAGTGGAGGTAAGTATACAAAAGTGAATTTCGACGGTCTGAGGTTTCGGCTGTCCATGATTCAGCTTTCTGGACCCAGGATCTTCTACTCCGCCTTGAAGAGGGATCATACTGCTCAAAAGTGATCTACCACCAAGGGAAGGTTTTGCGACTTGCCTGATTCACCACATCTGGACCTTGCAAACTCTGCCAAGGAATATAATGTTTGCGGATCAAGGATGGTTACTTACAATTTTGATTAATTATAATGGAAATCTGAAATATTTTAGTTTTTACATCAACTGTGTGCACAGGGTTTTATCGTTTTATAACGAAACCTGTATAAATAGTAGATAAGGAATCTGTTACGTATCTAAACTCATGCAAATTCATCAAAAACACTTTAAAACTAATCAATATGGCGCCCAGAACGAACAATCCACTGCTGAGGTATGCCAGCAAAACTTTGTAATTCTGTCACATTAACATACTATTTTTGATTTCGAACTAAGAACTTTACGATATGAGTGGAGATAAAAATATATTGACCAAATACCTACCAATTGGCTCTTCGACCATTTTAACGTAGTTTTATTTCTGAGAATGTTATTAATACTAATATTTCCTCATAGGTATGGGTCCGTGGCTACGAGGACCGCATCGACTTACTGTCGGTAATGATCGCGGGCCCCACCAAGACCCCCTACGAGGGCGGACTGTTCGTGTTCGACGTGCAACTGGGAGGGGAGTACCCGCGGGCCCCTCCGCTGTGTCACTATCACTCCTACTGCACTGACAGGCTCAATCCTAACCTCTATGAAGATGGCAAGGTATACCTACTGTTAACGTATATTGTAAGGCCAGCAACTAAATCTTGATTAGAATGTAGTCTACTTATAAATATTAAATTCACGACTAACTTTTTTTTTCTGGTTTTGTTAATTTATAATAAGTTACTAACACCATTAAGCATGAGGCTCCAGGAGCTAGTGCAAATCTTGGGGTTCATTCGATTAATCGAGTCTGGTCAAGCCACGCTGGGATCGGTGCATTACACTACATACATTACATTACATTACATCCTTTACGATAGACTGGAACAAATGTCTTGCTGCGCAACATTATTTTATTATTGCAGCTATCTTCGTTCCTTTTGTTCAGTGTAAACCTGAAATGTTACAAATAAACTTTTATTATTCATCCAGAGAATATTCGTACGAGCATCATGCTTAAACTTGTTCATAATAAGTATGTTTATTTTTCTCTTCACAAATGTACAATGGCAGTGCTTAAAATTAGCTTAAGATTAGATTTACATTTGTGAGAGACTGGTGCTTAAAAAAGGCATTGCAAGCGCCTTTGGTACAAGTCCCCAGGGCCCCACTACATAATATAATATACTGTTTGTTTAAAATCGTCCACTAAACAATATTTTCTACCCTCCAGGTATGCGTATCCTTACTGGGCACGTGGTCTGGTCGCGGAGTAGAGGTGTGGGGTAAGGACAGCTCCTTGCTACAGGTTATCGTCTCGCTGCAAGGACTTATACTCAACGCGGAGCCCTACTTCAACGAGGCCGGCTATGAGAAGCAGAAAGGTATGAACAATTGTTGTAAACGGTATTCTTGTTTTATTTGTGTATCTGTCATCGTAAAATTGTAAATACCGTTAGATTATAATCTTCCTCGCGAGATTCTGAACTGTCGAAAGATTGTGAACCGTAACATACTGCTTACAATTTAACCCATTATTTTTCGGTATTAAAGTGAAACTTTTATTACATCGTCTCAAACTTTTTCGTCTGTGTGTTGCATGTCGCGTGACGTGTCGCGTGACGGTCGACCGCGGAGTAGGGATAAAGTGAAAGGCGCTCGTCAGAGCAGCCGAGGCCAATATGGCGGCGCCTATAGTTCGCATCAGCTGACCGTGTAGTTTTTAGTTAAATGTCTATAATGTGAAAAAAAGTTTCACTTTTTTCGGTAGATTATAATCTATCGAAGTGACACCGACAAATTGTGAACTGGTATCTAGACGGATAGTACCTTGCCCTATTACTAAATATTCAAGTAACTGCTACTAACTTGGAAGTAGTGGTCGCTCGGCTCGCGCGCGGTCGGTCGCAATTCTAACCTAACCTATTCGGTCGGTAAACAGTATGGTGCAGTTCACAATTTATCGACAGTTTACAATATCGCGAGATAGATTATAAACTAACGGTGTTCACAATCAAACGGTGACATATCTAGTACTAGTAGCTGTAATACTGAAGACAAACTTTTATTTAATTCGAATCTACTAAAAGGTCGGAAATTTGTGTGAGACATTTTTATCCAATGTGTATATTCTGTACACTGTGCCCACGAAAAGTTAGTTGACATTTTTCCACTTCAGCTTTAATGCCACATTATGATTTAAGGATAGTAAAGTCAAGTCTTTACCCAGGTCATGGTCTATCTGTTTGTCAAATTTCATCCAAATCCGTTGACCCGTTCTATCGTGAAAGCGAAACAAACAAACTTATTTTCGCATTATAATATTAGTTTGGATTATAATCAGAGGTCAGATATTCGGATGCATATTTACCTAAAGATATTTTTTAGCTATGAAAGTATGGAAGCGGCTTTATAAATTATTTGTAATATTTATTAAAAACCCCGGGATTCTTGGATTGCATAACTATTCAGATGTGTATTAATGTAAAATTAATGTTTAACCCGATACAAATAAGTGTATGTACTGGAGGAGGGGTGGTTTGTATTAGTTAAAACAAAAAATAAACAAATTACTTACCTAAATTAAGACTTTTTCGATACAAAAGCGCATTCCATGTTAGCCAACATCTCAACTTTAGGTGAATATGCATCCGAATATCCGATCTCTGAATATGATACAGTAGAGATAATACATTTTCAATTATAATTAGTAAATTCATAAAATAAAATTTCATTTATAAATATTATAATTCAGTCAATTCACATTAAATTATATTATGTGAATACATCTAAAATTTTCTCTAAGGTTTTTGCAAATTGTAACTTAGTTTTACGTTGTATGTTATTCAAAATGCGATTTGTGCCCGTAACAGTTAATAATACAATCAGTTATCAACAATATGTTTTAGAGCAATATAATGATAATGTTTGATGATTGACATGATTTTATTAATTATTTTTAGTAATCAAATTATCGTTACGGGCGCAAACAATATTGTTCTTTAACAACATAATCATGACGTAAAACAGAAATGCGATTAGCAAAAAACTAAATAAAATTTCAATTTCGCGGCTGTATCGGATGTTCCCCCTTATTTAGATATTATTATTTATGTAAGTATAAATATAACTTCCTGAAGAAAGTCCACACTATTCGTATCCCGCTCCCCCTCCAAAAAATAAAAACGAAAACTTGCAAAACTTAAACTGATAAATTACAGTAATTTTATCGATATCGATATTCGACCTTTTGGTCACCGTAACATGTATGAGAAAATGGGCGTGTGTGTACGGTGGGCTGCATCAATTGGGTACCCCATTTGTATTAAAATTTGAATACAACTGGGGTACGCAATTGATGCAGCCCACTGTACGTCAACCGCATTGTTTTGCGTTAGTGTGACAATTAATAGCAGGTCTATTTGTGTGCGTAATGCGTGTACGTACTGGTCTCTTGCTTGTAATAGAGTTAGAGTGAGGGACATGCGGCGACACGCGTTCTAATACAAATCAGGAACTATTTCCTTTCTAATCTCTTTACTCTGTTCTGTGGATCCATATACCACTTGCCATACAAAGTCGCCCAGTCTTCTTGAGCACAGAAATGTCGATGTGTCGACATGTTGCCATTGCACCCGTGCGAAGTAGAGGGTCGATCGATAGTTATATTATAAAACGAAGGTGAATGCTAATCTATTATTAAAATTTTCCCCTCACAGGTACACAACAAGGCAAAGAGAACTCTCGCATGTACAACGAGATGGTCCTGCTCAAGCTGGTGCAGTCCATGAGCAAGATGTTGATGAACCCGCCCGAGCCGTTCCGCGAGGAGATCCTGACGCACCTGCGCGGCACGGCGCCGGCGCTGTGCACGCGGCTGGAGGCGCTGGTGGCGGGCGGCGGCGCCGTGCTGGCGGAGTACCCGCTGGCGCCGGCGTCGCGCGGCTTCTGCCTCACGCTGCGCTCGTCGCTGGAGTCGTTCCGCGCGGCGCTGCGCCGGCACGACATCGCGGCGCCGCTCAGCGCGTTATAGCCGCGCCAGTAGCGCCCGCGCACACACCTCGCGGCACACAAAAATATATTGTAGTCTATTTATTGTGATGTTCTCGAGCTATCCGCTAGCTCCGTCTGTGTCCTCCTCGCGTGTCACCGCAGTCGAGTGTCACGCTGCGCATGCGGACTTTGGGCTAGTTGCTCATATTACCGGATAATATGAAACCTACCGGTCCTCTCTAAAATTAATGATAATCAAATTCTAAATGAAATGTTCGATCTTATGCGAATGGTATGATTCTTAGATTTATTAATGCATAGATTAATATTATTTATTTGTTACAAAGTAATGTCTACTTTTAATTCAACATTCGACATTATGATGTTTAGATTATGAGTACTTATTGAAATTGCATACTTTTTACGAGGCAAAGCTTATTGCTATCATTCGAATATTTGCTACACTAATATTATTATATGATACAATAAAGACAGATAATTTTAGATGTACGTCTAGAACATTTTGTTCCCGATTCCAATATTATTTAATATTACAATTGAAGCTCCTATTTATCAATATTAGGGAATGGTGTGCGAGTATTACGAGTATCTCATCAATGTCTATTTTATGTATGTGTAATGTTGTATGTAAAAAAATGCATTCACTCATTTTTATGTAATTATAGTTTTGTTTTTATTTTATTTTTGTTTTTTATCGCGGGAAATATTAATTAGTATGGTAATAATGATGTAGTAACACAGTCGTGGTCAAATTGGCGCAGATCCGATAAACAGCAGTACATACCACTTAGCATAGTCGTAGTTGCAGTGTACAAGCTCGACACGCGACTCTTTAGATGTTCACTATGTTATCGATACCTAAATGAATGTTGTTTTCTCTCGTTACCAATGTATGAAATTAATGAAAATAATCTACACTCTTAGGTTTAGTGCAATTAGACGTTTGGATATTTCATTTCCTCACCAAATAAGAGCGTCACAAAAGTAATGTCTTACTTACCGTGACACCTACAGCTACATTATTAGTATTAATTTTACATTTCCCGAAAATTAATATTATTATTAAAATTGCAAGTGTTATCCAGTGAATCGCGCTTGAATAGTGATATTTTGGCAATTACTTTTAATTTTCTATTCACACTTGTTTTAGAAATAAAAAATTCTGCCACGTTAGTGCTTATAGTGTTAAACCATACGGCCCACGCCGCGCTGGCGGCAGCACAAATACAATGTAACTTCATGCCAAAGTCAATTGAGCTATGGAAGGCTTTTGTCGCTTGTGTACGCGAGATAAGTGACAACTATGTATAATGATAAAAAAATAAATAATTCTTCAACATTATCTGTGCTCTTTGCTTTGTTAACCAACTTAACCTTTCTCATTGTAATCGGTAAGGTACAGTGACCATTGGCAATTGGAGCGTGAAGCGGAAGCAACGTGGATCCAACAACGGTATTCTTAGATAATGATTATGGTTCGTAAAGTGATAAAGTAGGTAGTCAGGCCTGGCTATGATTTGTGCCCAGTTGATGGCAATAGGGGCGGCCCTATTACGTTCGACAAAACTGGCGAAATGCGGGATGTCAAAACCAAAATATTTTATTGTTCTTAAACCTACGTGGGCAATTGGGCACTTATGAAACATTAGAAGGTAGGTTTGGGTTGCCATAGAAGCTTAAATAGTGACCGGGACATTAGCAGTAAGTGACTGAAAATATTCAAGTAAAAGAAAAAAAAATACATATTTATTACCATTTAATTTTATTAATTTTTTTTTTCTTAACATATCAGCTTAAAATTATTAATAGAAAAATCATTTCTGTTTCACCTATAGAATACCTCATAAATACTGTCAATAAACTTCAAAAACAAATGGTCAAATATGTTTATCCAATTTTTGAGGCATTTGTCATACTGTGCGGCGCACAAAATAATATGCCCGATTTTTTTCCTTTTTATTTTTTCCTCCGGACATCTTTTGTAAGTAGTACATACCTAATATTTATCTAAAAATATTCTTCAGAACTGTACTATTAACTATTAAAAAAAATCAAATGCAAATTTATCAGGAAATCGAAGATATGATGATTCTATGGTTTTCAAAATTTTCTCCGTTATTAGGGTTAACAGTTAACACTCAGAATACAAAAAAAAAAAAAAACTATTGAGATAATATTATTTTCTAACTTGACGCGGGTCCCAGCGCCCGGTGTTGTGCAGTAATTATTGATGTCTGTACTATTTATAAAGAGATAAAATTTGTCAATTTGTATAATAAGATTTGTGGTAACACTAACAAAAATATACTGCAAGGAAAATACGAATTCCTTCGTGTTATGCATCTGATATTTTACAGGCAGGTTGACGTAACACTTAACAATAATGTGTGTGAAAATAAAATTCTACTACCCTCTAAATCCTGCGCAAAAAAATAATTTCCAAATTACGGAAAAAAATACGTAACTTGCTTTAAATTACATCTAAAAATCATTTTTGCGTTTCTAAAAATAGCAGACCATTGCGTTGGCTTTATCGCATACTATAATAAAAACACAAAAATGTTGCATACATAATAATTTTTTTTTCTATGGATAACCAGACGAAAATAATTAATACATTATAGCTCTGGTTCTAAGTTGCATTCGAATATGGGAGTTCTACTCTAGCATTCAAAATAGTGTATACTATCGATTACAAGAATAAAAAAGCGATGTCCGATTTTTGAGGCATTTATCATACTGTGCGCCGCCAGCGCTGTGCGCGTATTACACGTTATTTTAATTGAATTACCGGGACATTTTGTAGATTAACCGGGACGACCGGGACAGAAGTTCTAGACCGGTGACATGTCCCGGTATACTGGGACGGAAGGCAACCCTAAGGTAGGTGCATGATGTACCTACTTTAGGTACTGCCTAAACATTCCGGAAAACCGGCGTGATAATTTGCACGTCTATGGTAAGCACTAACCGACCACCTCCATCCCAAACCCTCCCACCTTCATCCTTAACCCATCTCCAGATCAAGTTTATGACACCATAATAATATAAGGGTAAGAAAAAGTACAAATTGAACACTCGCGGGTAATTTATTTTTATAAAAATATTTTGTACTGCTAATAAATTAACAAAGAGTCAGTCGATACAATAAACTCCATTTTATATACAATATATTTCCCTTAAATGGTTTGTCTATCACAATTTGATATTTACTAAAAAAACATGGGTACTTACGTAAAACATTTGAAATAAAAAATATGTTAATAAATCTTACGATTTGGCACCATTAGCATTCAAAATTAGAGTAGAAAAAATAGCTAACTAAATTAAAAAGAATACTTGGACAAAATATTATTATCTTCTATTATAGATTACAGAAAGTCAAAAAACTTAAAGGGTATTTTTTTTTAAATGCACATTTTATTTCTCTACACATATTTCTAATCGTATTTATTTTATTGTTATTAAAGTTTCATTCATTTATACAAATTTTAACATTGTAAAATAGAGACCAAACACTGTCATGACTGTGATAGGTACCTGCACATCATTACAAAATTAAGTACAACTCAGAATGCAAGCATTAATTTCATAGTTATTATCTATAATCACAATTTTACTAAAATTCTATACAACAGTAGTATACAAGATCACTAAATATTAAGTTGCCTTTAGGGGAACCTAGTCGCAGGCTCGAACTCACTGGTGGGCCTGGCTAAAAATCACGCTGTCTTACCAGGCTTCGTGTCCGACAGAGATAGTATCAGTGATGAGCAGTTAGATGCTAGTCTACACGCACAACGTTATGAGTGAGATGCAGGATCATTTATAGTAAAAGAATCGCGAAAGTCCTTTGGAAGATCGGTTTTTATGAAAAAGCCAATGCATAAGTCAATGACCAATAAAGTTTATTGAACTTTTCGATAATTGAACTTTGTCGGTACCGACTTGGTTTTGGAGATTTTACACTTCTTTTATTACTTAAACACGCCCAAAGTTAAGTAAAATTAGCAAGAAAAACGAATCTTTGTTGGCTCCTAACTTTTTAATGGGTTTTTATTTTAGTATTCTGTTTCCGTGCAGACAATATTAATAATGAGACAAAACGATATCAGATTTTACTTTGGATGTGCCATGTCAAACAGTGGAGTAAAACACTCCAGAAATTTGTATGTAAAAAAATTGGACTAGCTTCACCTTAAGCACATAATTGCCTGCGTGTGCTTTTTGCATTGACATAGAAAAACACTGATGGAAATATGATAGGAGATGGAAAGGCAAAAGAACCGACTTTTACTGGGCTTGTGATGATCGTAAGTAACTTTAGAGTTCGATAGTATCACAGAAGGCTAACTTATACTCAATATTCTATTGTATAATTACATATATTAAATTTACGATAATATTTGTGCTTTTTAGTTTCACAGTTGTATTCAAGCATCATTAGCAAATAAATAAGTATATTTCGTAAGCATAAAAGCACTTACGAAGAATACGAAATTCACTTCTTTCCTATTCTTTGGGAATTAGGTAACATTGAATAAAATAGTCAACATCAACAGGATCTATGCCAGAATAAATGTTCTAATGTATTGAAAACAAACGTAATAAGCCGAGCAAGTTGCCTAGGTAGTTGTTACCTAATAACAGATCTTGTTTATGTATCTAATGACAGATCGAAACTAGATCTGTTACTGAAATCATGAAAATCAACCGATTTCATAATGCAGCAGTTGAGTCATTTATTCTGATATAGATAGTAAACTATTAGGATACGATTAGCCATATTTCGTATGCAACGTTAAACGTTGATTTATTATTACATCGTTAATTGATTATAAATACAAAGGCTGTAACTGTGCCGTCGACTATTATTATAAAAGCCATGATTATTATAAAATTAAAAACAAGATTATTGACGACTGCACAGCGAGGTAGATAGGAATGAACACAAGAATATTGTCGTTTCACCAGACTTCGCAATCACTGAGTTTAGGTTAATTATTAGATTCGATATAAAATATAGTAATTTGACAATTAAAAATCTAAATGTAACATTTTTTTTTTCTTTAAAACTAATACATGTTGCCTTGAAACCTCACTCTGAATCCAAAATCATAGAAAATGGTGTAAACACTTCCATATTTCATTCACGTTGCCAAATTCTCTTACATAAATATATCATCTTAAAATAAAATTAATGTCATGAATTCTTCTCGAATATGTTTACCGACACTAATATTATGCACACGAATGACCACAGCAGAACGAAAATAGCCCACGCAACGTGGGAAAATGGACTTTTATACTTATTGACTACTCCTAACCCTAATAAGTTCGTGCAATGACGCCTCGCAGACACCACTAGAAACGTCGGTATGAAGTATTGGATACCTGTACCGGCGTATGATCCTGTGAACTCGATAAGTATACTTATATCCTCTAAGAAATACGTCAGCAATACTGGAGGAACCACTGTAACTATCGGAAATATCGCTTTCCTTAAAATAAAATTGTACGATTCAATTTTCGACATATCTAGGAACAAGCTCTGTAAATTATTTTTAAGCGTAATAGCGATAATTGGGAAACTGGTAGATAAAGTAAAAACTGGGAATAAAGCTAGGAAATACTCGACAATTTCTAGTAATACATTGTCACTGTCTGTGGGTATGAAGTTAAGTGTGTATAGGTCGTTTAGATGTGCGAAGGCGAACGCTCCAGTGAATGCTAGGAGTAAGTAGAAGATAGCTATGATTGCGTAGTCGAAGAACAGGTGTAGTCCTAGTCTCGTCTTGCCTCTAATTGGTGCGATGAGTCCGGGCAGCGAGTGGTGGCACATGAAGGAGTAGACGCAGGCGCCGAAGAGCGTGGGCATGCCGGTGACGTCGAAGGCAGGCGGGTGGCCCTGCGGACCCCGACCCACTAGCAGGTGGATCGCCATTGAGATCATTATCGTGAAAGCTGCAACCAAATAATAAATCTTAATAGATAAAAATCACGTGTCACTATGTTCGTACACGTCAATCTCCTAAACCAGCCACCGGATTTCAATGAAAATGTAAATGAGGGCGGTTGGTTCCACCTTGAAAAATAGGATCGTTTTGGACCCGATAGGTGGCGCTGTTGTGGCGATTTACGTGGGCAAAGTGCTAAAAGATATCTAATAATGTCAGTAGCGTAGACATAAAAGTAGCATTGTGGAAGTCCATTAGAGTTTTTATACTTTCTGCTACCTGAGGATATAAGTTATAAAAAATTGGGCCATGTGCGAGTCGGACTAGCACACTTAGGGTTCCGTACCACAAGGCAAAATACGTTTATGTGTGGAGACCCCCTTAATTTTTCTTTTTTTATATATTTGCTGTTATAGCGGCAACAGAAATACACATTCTGTGAAAATGTCAACTGTCTGCCCGCTGACAGACACACGGATGGACGGACAGCGGAGGCTTAGTAATAGGGTCCCGTTAACCCTTCGGGTAATCCTCTAATAAGGTTATCCGTAGGACATAATCAAAACGGTATATTCGATTTAATTTCATAGATTTGCTCAACTGAATAGAGTTTGGTATTTCATCGCTTTATTTTTGTCTTTTGTTATATTTTTATTACATACTCAGATTTACTTTGGAAAGCGGATAATTCTCATACGTAGATAGATACCCACGTATCTAAAGTAATACAATTAATTAAGTAGGTACGTAAATATTAATAGTCAAACGTAGTGACCGATTTATTTCATTTAGGTAGGTAAGTGGACCGAACTTTTCCATCCGCGATCGATAAAATTAATATGTATGTTTACATCTACCGGCGTCGATATCAACAGAATAATATTATATTTACATGTAATTTACTTTATCTGATGGGAATTAGTTATCGTTGCTACTTAAAAAAACTGACCAAGTGCGAGTCGGACTCACACACGTACTATAGGTGATCATGAGATGTGGTGTTCATGAGATACAGCCCGCTGATAGATAGACAGAATGACGGACACTGGCACCTTTTGGGTACGGAACCCTAAAAACACTAATAGTTTTTTTTAAATAAATACATAAGGTATATAATCAGCCTATAATGTTTCCACTCACTACTGGGAGTGCAGGACCAAATTCAAGCCAAAGTTGATAAAAAAAATTGAACATAGGTAAACGATTAATCTTTTCTTCGAACACTTAGAATGATGTGCTCGGTAATAAACATTATGAATTAAAAGTTGTAAGCAGTGTTGGCTCAGTGGTAACGGCCACGACTTACGAGTTGTACGTAGGTCGTAGGTTGGAACCCAGACAGTCGGTTTACTTTATGTAAATTATTTCTTCACCACTGTTCTCGGAACGGTGAAGAAAAACATCGTGAGAAAACCGGCATGTCCTAGAACCAAAAACTCAAAGAATGTGACATCTAACAACCCGCACTGGCCCGCGTGGTGGATTACGGCCCACTCCCACTGTCTGGTCTGTGTTCCAGCACTGGGAAAATTATAGGCTGCTAATGCTATGAAAGAGTAGTGATAACATTTGATAAAGATTTACCTATTAACAGACAGAACACAAAACCAAACGGAAAAATACCAATAAAATTACTCTCGTTTTTATTTTGTAGAAAATAAATCTGATGTAATGGTATAGTAGTAGCATGGGATGCGCGGAGATGAGAATGGAACATAAGGTGAGGAAAGCTTTTTGTAGAAATCTGGACGGTTACAAAAGTAGGAGCAGGCCAAAGAAATCGACGCGATGTCGACTTATGGATTGGGTGAAATATGGGCCACATTCCGAATTAGAAAAATAGCGCTGTGAGCGCTCACATGAATAATTTGCGTTCCGAGATAGATAACACGATTATGACAGCAAAGAGCTGTCATTTTTGTCAACAATACGTAACGCTTCCTATTTACACCATTTCAAACTTGGTGTGCCGGACTGGTGGGGTCCGCAAAAGCCGATGCCTGCCAGGGGTGCGGGTTGTTCGAAAGAGATACCGTCGCACCTGGCACACAGGCAACTGAGGGAACACGGGTGGGTTTCAGTCAGTAAAAGTCTGACACGCCCTCCTGCTCCACCCAGAGCGGGAGAAGTTATTTGATGATTTCCCACATTAAAAAAAAAAACATATAAAACTTGTATACACCACAAATTTCGTCTCCTTATTTGGTTATGTGGCAACTCTAGCCAGAAGCACTATATCTAAGTTAGCTAAAGATATGATACGATTCAAAACAAAACAGCACAACTGTCATTTTTGACAGCGCTCACGGTGATATTAGTATTACGCATGGTCGGCGTTATCGCAAGATGGCGCATGTCATGACGTCATCTATGACGATTAACCGGACATCGTTATCGCGCTCACGCCAATCTGGAACGGGTGTGAGCATGCTCAAATCGACATTATCGTAACTCCGAATGTAGCCATGATATAGCTAGAATGGGAGTGACTCCTATGATTAACGCTGATAGAAATGTATTGAAGCAGACATGCCTTAAATAACTTAGCAATAAGGCTAGGGATATGAATAATGTTCTTGAACAGCACATTGTGAGGTGTATATTTAAATTCAACCCAATTTTCTTCTATCATGGTATCTTGACCACTGACTAAATTGAAGTAATATTTTTAGGCTCCTTTTATGAAATAGATGTCCCCCACATATCGCCGCTATTTATGCACTTGCTCCATCAGTCATTTTCTATCAATTGGTGTGAATGCAATAAGTGGGCTATCATTGCACTTGTCCTATTGACTGAATCAGGGACGTGCAATTTATTAGTTAAACTAGTCACTAGTGTTACGTAGCAAACACGTGAGAGTTGGCTGAATGTAATGCATTGAAATGTGAACTTTATTTCGAGTGACGTTAGTCATATTTCTGTCAAGTACTGTCACTTAAATTTAGAAATGTCACGATACGTGAAATCTTATATTTGCTTTAGCTTTATTTTGAGTGAAGTAAAATTATCGGGTAGATTTAAATTATTTTAATAAGGTACAGCCATTAGACCGTAGTAGGCCTTCATTAAATTAATCAATGCTTTTATTTTTACTAACGTGTCAATTGCGATAACAGGATAGCGTTTTTTACGAGTTTAATACTTGTTGTTATAATTAATGCGATAAACTTTCCACATTTACCACAGCGTACCTACTCAGTGAGTTACTTTACGTTTAATACAGTTTTTGACAATATAAAAAAACAACCGACTTCCGGAAAAACACTACAAAGTGAAAAATAACTTTAATTTCGGAAGTCGGTGACTTTGGATATGTATTTAAATTTTCTGCCACCGCCTTCCGAAATTAAAGTTATTTCTCACTTTGTAGTGTTTTTCCGGAAGTCGGTTGTTTTTAATTTTTAATTTTACACTTTTTAGTTATAGTACCTACCCCACGCCAATTCTAAATTTCATCACCCTTGGTCAAAACTATGCATATTTATGCGATAGCAGCAATCGCGGTTGATTTGCTGTAATTTTTTTAAGAGTTCCGTTGTCTGTCTCCGAAACGCATCATCAGATCTCCTATAGGAAATTAGAATGGGACCATTTCGGAATACCTTTCGAACATAAAAATAATTTTGCAAATCCGTCTATAAATGTCGGAGTTATGCCCGAACATACATATTTTTTTTATTAAGTATAAACATGTTGAATTGATAACCTCCTTCTTTTTGAAGTCGGTAAAAAAATGGCAAGTTTCTAGCAAATTCACAAGCAACAAACAAATGATTTTAGTTTTTCGGAAAAACCATTAAATAGTGAATATTTCCCATTTTATACTCAAATATTCGATACTAGTTTCCGCCCGCAGCATCGCCCGTGTGGAAGTCGGAAATTATGCCGCGGGAACATACTACCGGGATAAAAAGTATCCTATGTGTTAATATAGGTTATAATCTATATGTGTGCCAAATTTCATCCAAATCCGTTCAGCCGTTTTTGCGTGAAAGAGTACTTAACAAACATCCATCCATTCATCCATCCATCCATACTTACAAACTTTCGCGTTTATAATATTAGTAGGAGGAAGTAGGATAGGACTCTAGGTAAATTATACGAGCGTACGTAAATTAGTCTCATAAGTTATATATTTAGTGTTATTATATAACTTATGAGATATAGCTTCTGCTTGAAAACGTTTACCACTTTTATGAAAACGAAACTCACCCAGCCACCTCATCCCAGAAGTGAACAGCTGCAAATACTTGGTCTTCTGCACATTGAAGAAGACGAAAGGTCCCATCGCTCCTACGAACGTGAGCAATGCCACCCGATAGGTGTCCAGCCGAGTGTAACCGATGTGTTCCGAAGATGACGCGTTGAAGCAAGGCAGCTCATCCCAGAGTTTCGAGTCAGTCACGTTCGGAGGGATTGGGGAGCTGTTGAGTGGAGAAACAAAGGTTCATATCATAATACAAAAACTCATAGTTACAGCATTTATTTTAATTAAACAATTAATAGGTACTTTTGAATAATGAATGAGAAAAGTTCAAGCTAGTTCCCTAATCCAAGGTCTAGGAGAGGATCTGCCAAAACCATCACATACAATTTTATTTATGTAAAGATCTTTTTTGACTGAATTTTGTATTAAAACTCCTATTTGACAGCAAAATTTGTTATTCTCTCGTGTGTCATTCGTGCGAATCGTACAAGTCTTATACAAAAATGTAATTTAAAGTGGGCTTCAAATAAAAATTTTGTATGAGATTTGCGCAATTCGCACGATTATGCGGAAATCTGGATTAATAGACTGCTGGACTGTATGCGGAAGGCGGAGGACATGGTGTCGTGGCGCAATCTGGGAGAGGCCTATGTCCAGCAGCGAACTGCGCTAGGCTGAGTTGATTGATTGATGCGGAAATCCATATTCTGTTCGTCTGACAAATCTATCCAAATCTATTCTAGATAGAATAACATGCGTTCATATTCTAGTAACTTGAAAAGTAGTTCTAATTGGGTTCTCGACAAAAAAATTGTTAATAAGTAACTAAACTTGATAACATAACATCACGCCTTGTTTCCCCGAAGGGATTGGCAGAGGTGTACCTACACCACATTTCACCAGTTATGTTTAAGTCCCAGGTAATAGGGGGTAAGCCTAATGCCATCAACGGGGCACTAATCCAGACTCCAGATTGAGAAATGCCAGATAGAAAAACCCAATAACACTTTGCCCGACCTGAAAACCGAACCCAGGACCTCATGTTTAGCAGTAGCGCTTGCGACCACTAGCCCAAAGGGTCAGAAACTAACTAAGTTTGATAAATTACGTTTAATTACACGCCCATCTTTGTTATTGCCGGGACGGCCAATTAATCAGTGTGCAATTTATATTTATAGCTGCATAGCACACGCATGAGGACACAGACATTCGATGGAATTATCTCAAGCTATTCGAAACGTTGGCTTAATATTACTGACGTATATTGCTGCAGGTAAAAAAAATATTACACCTGAACAAATATTCGGAACTATCTGCATTATTTATTGTTAGTTTATATAAACAGCTATGTTAATAAATAGCTGCTACATTATTATATTATCGTTGGTGGTATATTAAATGTCACATAGCGAATTATATAATACCAGTACCTACTAGACTTTACTATTACATGTAGATAAATAGACCAATCGTTTATTTGGTGCACATAAAAGACATAACATACAAAGCATGATGAAATAATAATGAATTACATGAATATGAGGAAATAGCGAAGTACAATGTGCCAATATGCAAAGAAAAGATAACATAGTGATGACACTTTGGGTTATGAACCTATCCCCCTTATTTATAAACGTTGCTAAAAGTTAAGTAGTGAACTGTTTAACCATACTTTTTTGACGTTAAAACATCTCTTAACTTTATGAGCGTTTATTCTGAAAGTTGGCAACGTCGCAAATAGACAGCTATATATATATAAACAGGTAATTATTGACAGCAATAATTACCTGTTTTTATTAATTTGATAATATTACTGTATGGAAGTAACGGTGGAGTTTCTTGCCCATTCTTCTCCATACGAAACTACATTTTGGAAGGGGCGACTAGAATCATTTCAATTTTAATGTAAATGTTGACGTTCAAAAGTGCCTTTTAAGTGCCTATTTGAAATAAATGCTTCGACTTTGACTTTATGAAAAATCGCTAACTAGTGACCTAAAATATGAATAATGATTTGCAATTATAACACTAAATTTGATGTTGTAACCGTTTTAGGTGTAAAAAGGGCATTTGGAAAGTTTCCAAGTTCTTTTTTACTTCTAAAACTAAATATTCGGTGCTAAGATATTAATTATTGCATTTCATAATCAATATTTTAGGTCACTACTTCACTAGTTCAGTAGTTGGTAGTTTCTAACTCAAATGAAATCTAAATGTAAAAATACACAGTTATTTTATTAGTCTTCCAAATAACGACGTTGATGTGTACTCCATGCACCTAACATTATTAAATCATAGTTTTTAGTCACGGGGTTCTTATAAATACACGCCTTTTTCCTATGTGGGTAAGCAGATTTTGCAGGAATGAGTTTACCAAAAAATTGTAAGTAAGTAGGTGTTGGTACATTTATTGCACATATTGCACATTTCTTAATTTAAGAGGCCGTATAAGAGATTTTGTCGACTTCGCTTGTTTACTTTATTTTAAAAACGTAGGTACTTTGACAGTTAAAATACTGTATTTCTATACGTTTTAAGTACATTTATTCATTGTATAGACGACTTTCACAACAATATGTACATTGTAATTTTTTCATACCGTGTAGATGTTAAAACGATTCGTAAATCGTAATGCACAAAAGAGTCGCCGGTTTAAGATCGAATGAGCTACTTTTTTATTTTCATCATTTGATTTTGAATTAATCAAAATCAAACAAAGACAATAAAAAAGTACCTCATTCATTAGATCTAAATTTAAATGATCTTTCATATGGTACATTTCAACTTATAGAAATACAGTATTTTAACTGTAAAATCGCGTCTATAAAATCACGTAAATCAGCGAAATCGAGAAAATTTCGTGTACGGCCTCATAACTTTCCTTCTTTATCTTAAAGTTCCTTTAATAGCACACTTCATAGTAATTGCGTGATCTAAGTCAACATAATGAATTAGTGATTACTGATCGTTAGCGGTTGTGCAACGCGATCGATTACACGCTTCATTTAGTGCGTGTACCTTCCTCTGATTGTCAATTCATTATTTACCGAATGATCATATCGGTCAAGGATACCTATACCTAGTATAAAATATTATAATAGTAAACGTAATCAAGAGGTGTACGACACTGACGCTTGAGTATTCTATCTTCAAAGGAATCTACTAGGCGATGAACACTTAGTCCTTAAATATTAGGTCACACCTACCAGTATTTTTTGGGGTATAGATCTCGCGATCTTAAAAGCTTACAGAGGGAATGATACGTAATTGCGAAATAATTCCGTTCGTTAGATTCCTTGCTGCATCGTTATTATTGAAACTTTTATTTTGCAATTAATATGTAAGATATTTAAGGATTAACTCTATAAATCGTACACTTGAGAAACACGATTACTTGTAGTTTCGTCGATAGAAAAAAAATCCAAAGTAGTCTCTAAAAAACAAAATAAACCTTTAGTACGCCGTAAATACTTCTCGGAAATTCAACAGCTTTTAATAATAACAAAACTACATGTTTTCTATAACGCAGATACTTATACATTTTCAAAATGTATATTTGTTTTAATAATACGAAGAAAATACATAAATTAGCGCGCGAACCGCCCATTCCAGCCAGAACCACTACGCCTCAATTAGCGCCAGCCAGTTCGGTGCGCTCTTAAACACAGCATATCAATCGCACTGCGGCGCCGATGATCATGGTAAAATCAATCGACCATCACTACTGGTGTGTAAGGTATAAACGTCAAAAGCTGATAATGTAGATGCCTATGTCCGACAGTGGCTATGGCATGATGAAAAAAAGTGTTAAATAAAAGAGTTGAAACAAACGTGTTGAAAAAAGAGCTTTGAAAAAAAGGTAAGAAGGAGAACTACCTAGACACTTTGGAAAAATAAAAGAGATTCCTTACCAAACTACATCCATAACAGACTTCGCAACAGCAGCCGAGTATATCGACAGGTCTCCATACAAATAAATACACAAAGTGCAGTAGAAGGTAGTCCTGCCAATCTTGTTGAAGAATAGGTTGGCCATCTCCCCCAACTCCACGCGACGGTCGAGGCTGTAGTATCGAGAGGGGATCGTATCTCCGCAGACCAGAGGTTCTTCAAGGTCCCCATGGTTGTTCTGCGAGGTTGATGGGTCATCGTCCGATTCGTGGTCTTGGATCTGGGAATTTATGATTAGGGTTAATTCAAATTAATGGTACACTCACAGCATTTTACAATATCTCTCTCTCTCTCTCTCTCTCTCTTTCTGTCTCTCAGGAGTAAAACTCTAGCATTTATTTCAATTAAACCATTTACAAGCACTTTTGAACTGTCAAAAGTTGTTCAGTTAGTCGAAAAGTTGAAGCTAGTTGCCCATTCCAAAACGTAGATCTCTATGGAGAAGAACGGGCAAGAAACTCCAAAGACAGTCTTTTAAATCAATATATCACAAAATCTTGGGCACACTATTTTTGTTGCATCTATAAGTAAGAACAATGTAAAAAAAATAAACATAATTGTAAACATAAGATTAAAAATAAGCCCTGGAAGTGAGGAAAGAGAAAAATTCAAGACAGGGAGACCATATGCACGTAAAAGTACTTTTAATGCGATTGAGTGCGGAAGGTTTCGAGCGGTTTTTTCTGTCTAGCGAGTGACGTCTCTAAGTGAGAAAAAGACAGTCATACAGAAAAATGCTGGCCCATGCTTGTAAGTATGATGTCCGCTTTTTTATGGCAATAGAGTCTATAGATCCCCCTTTATCTGATAGGAATGATGATAACAATGTCAAGGTATGTTAAAGTAGAATAATGTAGAAAAAATCGCAACGTGTGAGTAAACAAGAATGGCTGTCTGTTCGTAATGACAAAATAACAACTTTTTACTAAATGCTAAAGAAAATCCAACTTGGGTTCGGGAAAAACTAGTTATTTTCCGTCCAATAGTTCTTTACTTGTCGCCATAATCAACCACATGATCGCTTACGATCAGTTGCCCCCGTGTGAGATACTTTAAAATGCGTATTACACTATCCAATTTGTAGAAACTCTAACTAGGAATACTCTAATAGGGAAATTGGAAGCTAGTGACCACACTGGACTAAATTGAATTCTAAATCGGACAGATGACTCTTATATGCGCTTATGAAGTAGAACTACTTTGGGATGCAACAATTTAGTAAAAGTTGTGCGGTTGAGACCTTCCAAAAGCACTAAATCAGATCCAACTGTTCTAATTGCGATTACATCTTCCGATTTTCTAATTCGATTTCCTACAAATTGGATAGTGTAATACGCACTGGATTGGTACCTGGATTGGTGAAGGGCCAATCGGGAAGACGAACGAGATCGATGCGTTAAGTCGAGATGGTGAAAAGAAACTCACTCTAGGGCCTCAGGAGAGATAGTGGTTAAGGGCAAACATTTTTAACCGACTTCAAAAAGAAGGAGGTTATCAATTCGACATGTCAATAAATTTTTTTTATGTATGTTCGGGCACAAATGCGTCATGTATAGACGGATTTGCAAAATTCTTTTTTGTTCGAAAGGGGTTTACTCGTGTTCCGAAATAGTCCCATTAAAATTTCATATAGATCTGATGATGCGTTTCGGAGAAAGCCAACGCAGCAAATCAACCGCGATTGTTGCTATCGCACATAATTATGCATTGTGTTGAACCCAAGGATGATGAAATTTCAAATTGGTGAGGGGTCGGTACTTTAACTAAAAAGTAAAAATACAAATTTTTTCCTAAAAAAAACTACCGACTTCTGGAAAAAACACTACAAAGTGAAAAATAACTTCAATTTCGGAAGGCGGTGACAAAAAATTAAAATACATAATATCCAAAGTTTTATTCAAAAAAACTTGGTACAGCCTGCTAAGGATTGTTATTGATTTTGAACATGACTGCAATATGATAAGATGCAGGGACTGCAGACTATAAATACGGAAACATTTAACTGAACTTCTAAAAATTTAGTTGCATTTCTAGTGATGCACACTTTTTTTTAATAATTGAGTATTTTTTTTACTTTCTGGAGTTCACCTTTGGTCGCAGTAAAGCAAATGGGTCAGATTGGGTTAGAACTGTGACCGACCGTGTGCAAGCCGAGCGAGTGCTACATCCAAGTTTGTCCAAGTTACTTGGCTATTTAGTATTTTAAGGACCCCAGACTAAAAATTATTTGAGGTTCACGAATAGAGGCACAATCATCATAAATTAGAGAGTTCAATCATATTTAAGGAGCGCAAAATGGGAATTATTAGAGGTCCGATTAAATACTTGCCCTATAAATATTGCCATTGGACTCAAACTCAAACTCAAAGCATTTATTTCAAATAAACCAATTACTGGCACTTTTGAATTGTCAAGGTCGGTGAGATAGAAAGATGAAGCTAGTTGCCCATTCCAAAGCGTAGGTACCTATGGAGAAGAACGGGCAAGAAACTCCATGGACACTCTTTTAAAATCATGATTTTGTTACAATCAGTTGGTTACATCATTATGTTGAAATTATCAATGTGAGAACGATGTAAAAAGACGTGCACATTATAAGCGTCCGTAATTAAAACAAAACAAAAATAAAATAACAATTTAGAAATTAAAATAAGCCGTGGGAGCTAAGTGATGACCAGTCCCTACTGGCGGCGCCCGTTCACGAACATGACGTATGGATCAGCACCATTCAGCTCAACCATTTTGAAGGGAACTTAATGATCCAACACACACGCCACCACCAGCGAGACATTTGAGTGAGCATGACATACTCTCAGCTGCCAGGGCACATTCAAGTCAATGAAAGACGTACCCTGTAAATGTTAGCTATATAGTAAGGACATAGTGCTCACACATATCAACATATGCTATGCAATTATACAATACTAAAAGTTTGAATTTATACAATGCAAATGTATCTAGTTTTACAGTCTTCAGCAGCTCCAACAATGTTTACAAATGCTATTCAATTTAGTTTAAGGTACCTTGTGGAGCAGGACAAGCAACGTTGACGACTGATAAATAGAAAGGTGTCCTGTTACCAAATAAAGCTATAATGTTAATGTTTATAGTTGGGTATAGCAATCAGTTCAATAATTACCCATAATCAGTGTTACAAATTTTGCCTGATTAGTTTACACTAAACTTAATTTTACACAGCTTCACACATATTAACATTTTTCCATTCTTTGTGTATTTTTAGAGAAGTTAATTTTGTTGTGAGTATTATTTTAATGCTTATAATTTGCAGATTATTAAATCATATGTTTTTTTAGGTCTATTCAGTTTTAATTTACAATGACTCAATTATTGATATTACATATTTTATTACTTACAGATAAAATCAATGATTGACACAATGATTCCAAAGCATTTAAAATATATTTGTGCTGTTTTTAACTGTGATAGTAATCAATTAACTATGAAGTAATCATTTATAGATATTGAAATATGGTGAATGAAGCATCATTCAATATGAGACAGACTGAGAGGATACAAAATACAGCTTGTGGCAAAATATCACAAATTTAATTTAATTTGTTTTCTATTCATCTTATCTATTATATATAAATGAATCCCTATTTCCCTTGATCACGACATCACACGTGAACGAACAGCTGGACCAATTTTGCTAATTCTTTTTTTGTTGTGTTTGTTATTATCAGGAGAAGGTTCTTATGAAAGAAAAAAATAAGAAAGTTGCGAATACAATATTCATAGTTAAGACAGGACAATGTCTGGCGGGCCAGCTAGTAATATATAAAAATTTATCGCTATTTCCCTTGGTCACGGCATCACATGTGAACGGCTGGACCAATCTGGACCAATTTAGCTAATTCTTTTTTTGTTGTGTTTGTTATTTTCAGGAGAAGGTTTTTATATAAAAAAATAAGAAAGTGTTACAGTGTTACATTTAAATACTTATAGTTAATACAGGACAACGTCTGGCGGTGGCGGGTCAGCTAGTTTTCAATAATATTTTGGCTGAAGCAGCCATAGACTATAGAGTCTGATACTATAACATAATATCACGCCTGTATTCCCCGAAGCGTAAGCAGAGGTACACCTATAGTAAACCGACATTTCACCAGTTATGTCTAAGTCCCATGTAAAAGGACCTTCTTGATAATATCTGATGTTATCTCAACTAATATCTCAATACTTACACTCTCCCTCTTGATACTCTGCAGCCTCTTCCATTTATACACAGCGTTTGCACAGGCCATAGTCTCGATGACATACGTAGCATTCAAGAAGCTCATAAACGCAAGGAACATCAGTGATATGGTGCTCAGACCCCATCCTGCACGTGCGAAGGCTGCTGGCAGTGTTAGCGCTCCGGTCCCAACAATCAAGTTGAATATGTAGATTAATCCCACCTGGTGACATAAAAGTATAGTTTGATATTTAATGGACACGTTTGTTTACTTTACACCATTTTATAGTAAATTAGTGTTTTAATAAAATTAAAAAGTTAAACAAAAACTCTTAAGTCTAAAGTAAATAAACATGTTATTAGAAACTACTTCGTTTTTAACTATGTTCTTTTAACTGAACTTACACTAAACTTTAAGTATTGATTTCAGTTTTAGTACCTGCTTAAACAAGCTTTTAAATATTTGTTTTTAATTACATTCAGCACAAAATTTTATATTTGCAAGAAAACCGAAAGTAGGCGAGGGATAGCTTGTAACGGTATCTTATGCGAGGGAGGGAGGAACAACACTTTTATATCGTAAACAATACAGAACAGAATAAAAGAACTTCTACCTTCAATACAGAAATCCTGTTGCTACCCCAATACAAAACCACACGCTGGCCTTACATATGGTCATTAAAAAAACTACTATTCTGTTAAATCAAGTGTTAGAATCAATATTAAACAACACTTACCCATACTGAATATTGGTCCCCTGCCTCTGTTATAGGCATTCTTATCAGCCTTCTTAAACCCCAGAAGCGACGAGGCATTGCTTTCCGTTACACGACATTGCTGCCGGATATCTGACACAGCAATGAATTAATTTGCCCTAATCGATGTAATGTAGCAAATTGATGGTATCGAATAAACACAAAAGATAAGGCAAATATTGCAAATTTTGACAGTTCTACTTTTAACTGACGTAAGAAGGTACGACCCGCTGGCCCAACGAAGCGCACCAAAAAAACTGAAGCGCAACGGGTTTTTTTTTAATCGCTAGACATACGGCTTTTCATACGTACATTTTTAAATTATTAGTTAAAACTATAGGTTCTTGCGTAACGACTCGGATCTCGAAGTCACAAAACAGGAAAAATTTAAGTAGAAAAACGATCAGATGATCCGTCATCTGATAACATGGGAATCGAACGGTCAACTCCACAGAGTACTTTGTAATACACTGGAAGTCAACTCACAGGTCGACACGACAGTAGTTTTACTTGGTTCTGAGTTGTCAAACTCAAAGCATTCATTTTAATTAAACGAAACCCTGGGCAATCAGAAATATGAAGGAAATAAGCCGCCCATTCCATAGCGTAGTTGCCTCCATGACACTGTTTTAAATTAAATTGTTACATCGATAAAATTGAATTTATAATTATGTTCCCTCCCCTAATGTTCCCACTGCTGGGACACAGGCCTCCTTTCTGTGAGAGGTAGTGGGCCGTAATCCACAACGCGGGCCCAGTACGGGTTGGTAGATGTCATATATCTTTGAATTTTTGGTTCTAGCACATGCCGGTTTCCTCACGATGTTTTCCTTCATCGTTTTGAGAGCAGTGATGAACTGGTGATGCAATAATTTACACAAAGTAAAGCGCCTCTCTATGTTCGAACCTACGACCTACAATACATCTCGTAAGTCGCGTCAGTTACCACTGGGCCCACACTGCTCTATAATTACATTATAATTAATGTTACTACAGTATGTCAATAACAGCGATCAAACTGCTAATCATGAATGTGCGATGGACTGTAGGTACCGTCGTGATCCTCCTTAATTAAAATTGATGCCAGATTGATCATCGTAACATGAAAAATAAATTAAATTATTGGATAAAGTAGAGAATAGAGAAACTACACGAATTCTTTATAGGAGTGTTTCGCGTCCTGGTCTTCCGCAACGGATATCCTACTTCCTACTAATATTATAAATGTGAATGTTTGTATGTTTGGATGTTTTTTACTCAATCGCGCAAAAACGGCTGAACGGATTTGGATTAAATTTGGCACACCTGGATTAACACATAGGATAATTTTTATGCCAGTTATACGTTCCCTTAGAATAAATATCGACACCGCTGCGGGCGAAGCCTCGGCAAAAACTAGTTGTAAACAAAAACAACCAACCGTGACCTGTATAACTGAGTGAGACCAAGTTGGTTTACAGTCAGTAACATTTTACAGAGGATACTTTTGGAACAGACATGGGTATGTGTTGTCTGTACCCAAACCCTGTTCAGCACCCTAATTGCGTAACACGCCATTAATCATAATCGGTTTCATTTTGACAGTTCAACAATATTCATTGCGTTATTTACGTTGTTGAGCAGAAACATTTTTCGAACATATGAAGCAATGGTTTAGCCATCTGTTTCAAAACGAAACAGATTATGATTAATCGTGAGTTACACAATTAGGGTGCAGGTTAAATTGTTACGAAATTACTCACTAAAGGGAATAAGTAACATAATCATCATCTTTATTTAGATTTTCTCACCACTTTATTATAACCGACTTCAAAAGAGTTTCTGTATTCGACCCGTAGGTATGTATATTTGTATGTCTGCGATTTTCTTAAAAACTGCCAACTAAAAAGTGAAAAAGTAAAACGTTTTTACAGGAAAAAACTGACAAAAACACAATAAAATGAAAAATAATGTCAGATTTCTGGAGTTGGGGAATCAGAATATCAAGCTACCCCAATCTGTCAAACTTCTTTGATAGTTTTTCAACTTTATTACAAACAGTTATGGTTCTTAATCAATAAGATTTTTTTTTACAGTTTTGGGTAGCTTGATGTGCTGGCGTCTGTACACACGCCAATCTGTGAAATTTCTATGATAAATTTTCATCTCTATCATAAAGTACCTATAAGGTTCATGTTCAATTGGGAAAATTTGACACTTTGGGGTAGCTTGATGTGCTGGCGTGTGTACCTTTAATACTTGGAGTGTCGCATTATTAGAGTCTAAGCGAAAGGGAAGCGTTTACCATCGGTATAAAGCTGATTTATTAAAAATAAAGTAAGTAAATAAAATATGAACTTTTATAATTTATGTTTGTCAACTTAGTGAAGACTACTGAAGACTGGAGGCGTAAGACAGGGTATAACCTGATCGGACTTCAGACCAACTTGAGGATGATCTTCCTGACATCTTGCCCTGAAAAACCTCAGATATGTTAATTCTAGCACTGTTCAAATACAATATTAAACACACACCCATAATATACCTACACAATATTGTACCACAAGTACCTGTAGGCAGTGGCGTGCAGTCCATAAAGACAGAAAGACACTGCCTACCCTACCTAAATCAGATAAAGATTTAAAACTAATATTATTTTATCAATAAACAAAAAATCTTTATTCTTATATCAGAACCATCTGTCGAGCGTCAGTCGTATCATTAGTATCATCGATACAATACCCGTTCGTTCGTACGCAACTTCGCATTGCGAGTTTGCGATGCACTAGCGCCGCTGAGTGCTCCCTAGAGTATAAATGTTCTGTGGCTGAGTGCCTCGGGAAGACACGAACTATTCGCATCTTAATTCATAAACGATGATTCAAGTTAAATGATGTTTAAACGTCAAAAATGTATAGTTAAACCGAGTTAAACAGACGCTAATGCATAATTTTGACCCCAAGGATGATTAAATTTTATTTGTGTAGGGTAGGTACAGACGCCAGCACATCAAGCTACCCCAATCTGTCAAATTTAATTGTTAGATTTTCAACTGAAAAATCATTGACGAAAGTTGAGGTTATAAAATTAACCTCAATTGTCTAATGAAAAATCTAAGTATGTATTTAGTGATTTTGTTACTTAATTATTATCTGGTAATACACATTGGCACCCGATGGTGAGATTTCTGATCTATTTGTTTACATTTTCTTTATATACTTCTGGAATAGACCAAAGGTACAAACCCCAAAAGGCTGCAAAAGTAAGCACATCACTAATCTACAATTTTACACGATTTTACACGTATTTTACCGTATTTTACAGTACAGTACAGACAGCAATCAAGCAGTGTTGCTATATTGATCAACAATAATTTTCTCTGTCTACGATAATTTTACACTGACAAAAGAAAAGACACACAAAACATTAGTCAGCTAGGGAGGGACACAGAGTACTTTTTATTGGCTAGGGAGTAGGGAGACACACATCAATACAGTCAAGTACCTAAAAAGTATGAAGTCCGTCCACCTGCCTCCTATATTTTTATTTTTTTTTCTAGCGAAAGCAGCCTAACTTCAAATACTTACTTTACCTACTTAAATTTACTACCTCGAGCTACAAATTCTATACATTTCCAAAATACTTACAATATTACTTACTGTTACATTGTAAAAGCATAAATTTGCCTTTACTGTGCGACAAGACAAGAATGCAAAATGTTAGCTTGATCTTCCCTTCTTTGATGCTTCTTTGTAAATGTACCTACTTGGTTAAATAAGTATATAATAGTATGAACCAATTAATTTTTGTTTTTAGGTACCTTAGAAAGCTTTAGTGTTTCATAAGTTCCAATTTCTATACGTACATTTAAGAATATTACCCTCAGTTTTACACAGGCGTCCATTCCATAGTCAATTGACTATCTATAGGTATAGAGATACACGCAGTTTATAAATAGGTATGTATTCGTACGGTATTATTATAGGTACATATTTATAGATAGATACTATAGATAATACTCTCTGCATATTGAATGTTATACGTATGTATAGTAAATTGCTATAACCCGGCCATGATAAAAAACTGGGAACTTTAGAGTCGTCCAAGCGACGCTTATGTCCATCTTGTATTGGTAGCGTTTCATAGCTCTTCGTGCGAACCCCGACGACGAAATCATTCCATCCAGCCGTCGAAGCCGTGTTCTCGGGGGTTTGGGATTGTGATTTTGTATAAATCTTTAAGTTATGTGCCAACAACATTACAAAACAGAGGTAAGTGCTAAAATAAGCTAGTTTATAGAAATAGTTCTTTATGTCGTCGTTGATCGCTCTGAGCATTTATGGCATCGCTTTCTCAGGCGTATGTTTGTTCTCCCTCCAACAAACGGGATGTCAGCGACATGTTAAATTTTCTGTCTCATTCCTTCTAGTAATATAACACCGTTGTGCTCGGTCGTGTCACGTAAGATTTTTTGTATTTTTGCCTGATTAAAGTGCGATTTTTGAGGAAGTTTTGTAATATTCATGTCAATCAAGTGTTTGTGTATGTGGAGAACTAATTTGTTTCAAAAATATTTGCCTTATTCCTATGATATGGGTCGTGCTAACTTTCACTCTAGATATAGATAGGTACCGTGGATGATATAGCATAGATAGATACATGTATACGACTGTAGATATTCAACATCGAGTCGTCGAGTCTCAAGGCCGAAACACACAAATATATAAGTCTATAGTGTAAGAAAAGAATATTGGTTTTATAGGAATGTGAAAATTTAAATGGGAATTGTGATACTTTAACGTTTTACTCTTTATATTTTCGGTGCGACCGTAAACTAAGTACTTGCGTCGTATTAGATCGTATACATTTTGGAATGGCGTATTGTGAATTGTGAAACACCATCATGATTTTTGATGTAAAGATTGTCTTTATCTTTGCGGCGCAAATCTAAGAAATGTATATTTCGAGGTAGCTATTCCTTGTATTGTAGTGTCTACCTATGCTATATCAGCGATGATCAAATTGACCTTTTTTTAATCCTTGAAATAACCTCAAAAAAAGATCATGCACTTAATGTTATGACCCACGTATTGATTTTTATTGATTGTTTATGCTGATTGTGCCAATAAGAAATGTGAAATATGTATTCTTTGTCCTACAGATAATCTGAAACGTTACGAGCTGACTGCAAAGCTGCTCTGAAGGATCTGCCGAGCCCGCATTATCTGTGATATACAGCTCAGCCTCTCGTCCGTCCTAAAAGGTAAGCAAAATATGGTCAACAACTTGCATACCTACTATTTGCAAATCGACAATCTGAATTGTAGGGATGAATTCTTGCAGCATAAATGCTAGCTAAAAGAATGATAACAATTTTTTTATTCACATCAATAGCTACTTAAAAAAAAAAACACATTTTATGGAGCATTTGTGATACATTGAAATATATTTCATTACATTTTTCTACTCGGTCTAAATAAAAAATATAATTTTCACCTAGTATTATAACACTCATGGAACATATTTGGACAGGTTTCAAATATCTTGTTTGATGAACATTTTAAATAAGTAAACAATTTTATAAAGAAGTAAAAAAAGAGTATAAAAGAGCAGTACAATTTAGTCAGTGATGCAAAAATTGTTACTAAGAGAATGGGTTGTTTCTTATTAGCCTTTGTATTAAATAAATAATTTAAAATTTGATTTTGATTCAAGTCCTCATTGTAGAATTTATAGCTTATGAAAATTTGGTTTTGCTTATACTTGAATGCATTATTATTATTTATATGAGGCACAAGTTGGCTGTATGCTGATACAATGTTGTGTACTTTATAGGGCTGGGCCAATCGGGGCTAGGAGGCGAGTCCGCAGCAGCTTCCAGCGGTGATCTCACCTTGTCCTCTGCCATAGAGGCACTAAACACTGCTACCTGCTTTATTGACTGCATCACTACGAACCATTGTTACTTAGTCTATAATTGAAACAATATGCTATCTGTGAAAATAAGTATAATGTTAGGTGAAAACTGTAGAAAATTATTCTATTTATAATAATTGTCTGATGTCTAATGTTTCTGTAATATTATGTGTTCGACATCTAATTAAGGATAATTGTTACTCCAATATTAATACTGTTACCGAACCAATGCAATGTAATTACTCCACCTTCATGTTGGTGGTGAACACAAATAATTTTGGTGCTTTTAAGCGAGTCGAGAAGAATGAAAGTCATAAAGCTAGTGTAAAAATGGTAGATTTAAATATTTATAATGTAGAATTTGTTGATAGTGTCCAACAAAACCAAATGATTGGCGATACGCCTAACTACTGCATTCCTTTAACGATTAACGCCATAACAGTCCAGGGTATCTCATACAGTGACCCATATTTCAGTAGCTTTAACTTAAACTATAAGATGGCGTTCGGAGCGCCGGAGCATATGAACAAGTCTGATTACGCTTTTAAATCCTCAGTTTGTATTATACGAGATGAGCCTTGCGATACGCAACTACTAAACGACAAGTCTGCTCATAATATGATATCCAAAACGAAAACTCGAATCATTACTAACGAAGACAAGTCTGTCAAGACATACCATGACAATAATGAATTGGAAGTTGGTTACGACAAACCCGCCAATAAGACGGCTTTGCGAATGTTCGCGAACGGTGATCTCACCTTCGACGCTATGTTGGAACTCACGAAAAACGAGGATCGAATAATCAAGGATATGAAAACGCAAGAGGTTGACAGTTGGGGCGTGCCGCGCCGCCTGCGCCTGTGCGGCGGCGGCGAGAGCTCGCTCAACGCAGCCACCGGTTGGGGCAGCCCGCCCGCCTCCAACAACAGTAAGTTTACCTTTCCTTGCCTTCTTACTAACATCTCAATCAGAAACAGTAGAGTAGTTAGTTTTGATCGACTCTCAAATATTTGGCAGTAACGCGCGTGGCCGACATAAGACCTATATTTTAATCGACGTCGGTGATAAGGGAGTAAAAATAGATCTTTTTCTTTGCCAGCTGGGAATTGGGGCGGTAATTCCAGTGGCCAAACAAATAATGGGACAAACAATACTCAACAATGGAATAATACGGCTCAGCGCCCGCCCACTTCTCAAGCAGACAGTAAGTTGTTTTAATATCGTCACTAATGAAGTCATCAAAATAAAATTTGTTTCTATTGTTGGCAAATGATAATTACAGTGATTAGAAATTACGACTAACATTGTGGATATTCGCATTTTGTTTAGGTGCTTATGGTTGGGATTGTTTCTTGCAGTGAATAGCAACAAGGGGACTGGTAATCAAATGCCTCCAACCAGTGGCGCGTCTGCACAAAATTGGCAAAGCTCCCCGCCAAACATGCCAAATTCGCAGCCTAACAACAATGGTGCACCTACGAGCAACGGTTAGTTGACAATGAATATAAAATGCATGACAAAATGTGTGTTTTATTTTCAACTAGATTTTCTAATATTTCTTTCACCTAGGTACGAACAACACGGGTAACGGAAACAATGGCGGTACTAATCCTCCCAATTCAGCTGCTAGTTCGAATGGGCCCACCTCGGCCAATGGAAACAATGGCAACAACGCCAACAGCACTTCCTCTGCTAAGATTGAGCAACTCAATTCAATGAGGGAAGCTTTGTTTAGTCAAGATGGCTGGGGAGGCGTAAGTGTTCAGCTATCTTATCTAAATGCAATGCAAATTATGCCTAAATAAAGAAATATTTCTAATTCTAAGTGTTTATAATTTTTTAGCAACATGTAAATCAAGACACCAATTGGGATGTACCTGGCTCTCCTGAGCCTGGACCAGGAAAGACTGAAACCCAGCCTGCTGGAGGGCCACCAGCCTGGAAACCGAATATCAATAACGGTGCATTCCTTGGAACCGATCTATGGGAGGCTAACCTACGGAATGGAGGCCAACCGCCGCCGCAGCCAGCCGCTAAGACACCGTGGGGCCACACACCCACCACTAATATTGGCGGCACGTGGGGAGAAGACGATGACGTCGCGGACTCCGCCAACGTGTGGACCGGACCACCGCCGCCACAGCAGTGGCCCGCGGGCCCTCCGCAACACGCGCAGCAGTGGGGCGTGCCCAAGAAGGACGACTGGAACGCGTGGGGAGAACCTCACCGACCTGTCGATCCGCGTATTGACCCGCACCGTTCAAGCGACCCGCGCCAGCAAAGCTCTGACCCACGCCACGACCTGCGTGGAGGAATATCTGGCCGCCTCAACGGAGATATGTGGAGCCAGCACCACCAACACACGGCCGGTCCGAACAAGATGATGCCAGGCGGCGTCAACCAGTGGGGCTCTCAGGGGCCCAAGGACCCGATCAAAGGAGCAGGGTGGGAGGAGCCGTCGCCACCGGCGGCAAGGCGCGCTCCTGGGGGATTCGACGACGGTACATCGCTGTGGGCACAGCGCGGGATGGGTGGCATGGCAGCTCGCGGACCGCAAGGCCCGCCCGGCCCCCAACGTATGCCCCCAACGCCGACCAAGCCCGAGGGCGTATGGGGCGCGCACGGTCAACGCAACGGTTCCTGGGAAGAGCCGCACACTCCAGCCTGGCCCGAACGCGATGCGCCCGCTTGGCCCGATGCGTCCGGACCCGCTCTGTGGCCCGTGCCCAAACCTAAACCCGCAGGACCCGGAACAGCGTGGCCCGATGATATCGGCGAGTGGGGTGGGCCGAAGCCACCGCAAGGCGGCCCGCTGGGTAAGCAGCTACCCAAGGAAATGGTTTGGAACAGCAAGCAGTTCAGGTAAATATATAATTCATAGAAACGAGGAATTTATATTTGTAGTAGCAGAATTGTGAATCGTATTTGCCATCGTAGGTTCCTCGTTGAGATGGGTTTCAAGAAGGAAGAAGCGGAGGCCGCTCTGCGCAGCCGCGACATGAACGCGGAGGAGGCGCTGGAGATGCTGGCCAGCGCGCGCGGGGACGGCTGGCGCCGCGACGACCACTTCGGCGGCCACCACGGCGGGCCCTTCCAGCCGCCGCCCTCCGTGCCCGCGGTGTCGCCGGCCGTCGTGCAGAAGATCCTCAACCAGCCGCCGCCGCCCACGCAGCAGCATCACCAGTCTTACAACCCAAACAGGTAGGCTTACTACCGGCCGTTTAGGCAATTACATCTTAGTTCAGACCCCTCAGTCCTCAAGTGACCTTGAGTATATGGTCAGAATGTCACGAAAAATGATTGTTGCGAATTTTATTTGTAAACACCATGAGTTGGGAACATAGTGTTCTCGGCTCATGGTGTTTACAAATAAAAATTGCATAAGGATGTAACTTGTGTTTGTAAACAGTGACTCACAATCTTCTAAGAATACACATCTGCCTCAAACATTTAAGTTTTTTTTTGTAATTCGAAATTAAAATCGTAGCGGTACGGGCAATGGCGGACAGCCGAGCGCGGCGCAACTGCGCATGCTCGTGCAACAAATACAAATGGCAGTGTCTGCTGGATACCTCAACCATCAGATATTGAACCAGCCTCTGGCTCCGCAAACCCTCGTGCTTTTGAACCAGCTGCTGCAACAGGTAACAACACTTTCAAAAACTTTTTTTTTTTTTTAGGAACAATAACTTTTTGAATGTCTTCGTTAGAAGTTATACAGTAAGGAGGTTTTACAATGAGGTTTTCTTTTTCAGATCAAAGTGCTCCAACAGTTGTTGCAACAGAACTCCCTTGCGATGACCAAGGGTCACTCGTCTCTCGCGCTTCAATACTCTGTGCAAATCACTAAAGCTAAGCAGCAGATTACGGCACTACAAGTAAGTTTAGTAACCAATAGGCAATCATTTAATTATGTGTTACTTTTAATAGCTTTTATTTAGATTGGTCTGAATAGTGTCTTTTTCGGCGACCGTAATTGAAATGGGCGTGGTGTACAAGGTAGTGCAGCCATTTGGTATTACAAAAGATTCAACAATATTATCATACGTTGATTAGCTACACTGGTTGCCAAGCTAACTTAATCTTTATTTTATTACATCTCCATACTAATGTGTTTTTTATTGTTCAGAACCAGATAACGGCGCAGCAAGCTCTGTACATGAAGCAACAAGCTGGCAGCTCAGATTTGTTCAAACAGGGTCATGACCCCATCGCCCAGTTGCAGAACAACTTCAGTGATATGTCTATACCGAAAGATACTCAAGGGGTATGGATTTATGAAAAAAATCTTACAATAAGTTTAAAAATCAAATTGTACGCCGTTTCTTTTTATTTCTTTGTTCAAGTAAAAATGGCATCTATTATAACCGTCCGATTTTTGTCACAATTCTAATTTCGTTTTATAATCCAGGGCTACGGCAGCAGCGGCGGTAACCAACAGTCTCGTCTGAACCAATGGAAGCTGCCCTCTTTGGACAAGGACGGCGAAGGCTCTGAGTTCAGCCGCGCACCCGGCACTGCCAAGTCTACAACGAGCCCACAGCTCAACCAACTTGGACTGCAACCAGACTCGTATGTTTATTTGTTATATCTCGAAATGGCGAAATTTTACCATTATGTACAGCAAATGAAGAAAAAAGATAAAATAAGATTGATACAAGTGACATTCTTATCTCTGTTTTGAGATAACTTTATAATAGTGTTGAATCAATAGGCCCTGCTAAACAAAATCTAGTTTATAGCAAATCATGGCTCAAGTGCACTTGACATTATTGCTAATGTCAAATTAATTCCTCTCGATTGTTTCTAATAATGTAGTTCATGGTTATTATATTTGCATAAGTTCGTCTTTCACAATTATTATTCAACTTGTCCTATGGTCACAGTACTTGGGGAGTGGGCCGCGGCTCCGAAGGTTGGGGTGACAGCGGCAATGATGTGGCTGACGGCAAGGATGCCTGGCCATCCCACCCCTCGCACCAGCCCGTGTACGACCTGGTGCCAGAGTTTGAACCCGGCAAGCCCTGGAAGGTAAGAAACAACTGAATTTTAGGAGTGTACAAGACATGAAGAGCTGATGTTAATATTTATCCGTTTTTCGACGGATATTTGCATGCAGCTAAGTTTGGTGAATAACAACAACACCAACATTATCTAATTTGCAAGTTCCCATACCCCAGGTCGGTGGCTGGCAGTAGCGTTACCGATGCGCGACGGTCCGCTTTGCGGTTACCTGCCTACCCAGCGTGGTGAATAAGGTCATTGTATCCCTTTTTGGGCAAGCCTTTTTAAAACTGCACTGCGATAGGTTAAGAAGACGAGCCGACGAACTTAGGCACACGGATACAACGAACGTTTCGATCGCAGGGCAACCAAATGAAGAACGCAGAAGACGACCCGAACATGACGCCCGGCTCCGTGGTGCGGTCGCCGCTGTCGCTGGCGGTGATCAAGGACGCCGACATGCTGGGCGGCAAGACGTCGCCGCCGGGCGGCGAGCGCAGCCTGTCCTCGTCCACGTGGAGCTACGCGCCGCCCGCCGGCGCCGCCAAGGACGCCTGGGGCGCCAAGCCGCGCCCCGCGCCGCCCGGCCTCAACAAGGCCTGGCCGCAGCACCACGCGCCGCGCGCCGTGCCCGCCTGGCAGGCCTCCACCTGGCTGCTGCTCAAGAACCTCACTGCTCAGGTACGCTACTGTTCTAGCACCTTCTTCGCTTCACTTCTTTCTGACTGACCCACCTTTTGACAGTTCAGAAGTGCCTGCAATTGATTTAACCGGTACAGTACTGCTGGCCCAGTTAAGGGGCCATTACAATAGATAATTAATCGTGTCTCATTAGCCGGTAGTTGACCAGTTGTTAATTGAAATAAATGGTATGAGTTTCACTATATAAACCTACAAACAAGTACATGATCCTAGTAAACAACAAGATCACGAGCAATGCACACAGAACATAATTTAGGTTGAAAGAAATGGGTCACTGCAAACATGTTTGCCAATCACAATGTTTGATGTTGGTCAGAGTTACACACTTGTCCAAGTGTTTTATTAGTTTGTAGGACACAGCTATATGATTATTTTATGTATCGAGTCAAATTCTAACACAGTATGTATCCCACAGATCGACGGGTCCACCCTGAAGACGCTCTGCGTCCAGCATGGCCCCCTCCAGAACTTCCACCTATACTTGAACCAGGGTCTCGCCCTCGCCCGCTACTCGACGCGCGAGGAGGCTGCTAAGGTCAGTGTCTACTAGATTTAGTTTGGTCGTTATGCTATTTGCTAGCGAGCGTGCCGTGTGCTGACTGAGCGTTCGTGTGTGCAGGCCCAAATGGCCCTGAACAACTGCGTGCTGAGCAACACGACCATCTTCGCCGAGTCGCCGGCCGAGTCGGAGGTGCAGATGATCCTGCAGCACCTGGGCTCGGGCGGCGGCGGCGCGTGGCGCGGCCAGAAGGACGGCTGGGGCGGCTTCGCGGCGCTGTGGCCCGACTCGCACGACCAGCGCGCCACGCCCTCGTCGCTCAACTCCTTCCTGCCGCCCGACCTGCTGGGCGGGGAGTCCATCTAAGGCGCCGGCGGCTCTGTACAGATGCATTTGTCCGTGTCGATTGGGTTTCGGTCCTAATTTCGTTTCGGTCGCGGTCGCTCGGAAATGTCGCCTCGGTCATTCCTGAGGTGCAAATTTTTTATGGTTAGCGTAAAATCTTCGATTCGGATAGTATAAATAGTATTTATCGATCGGCCGGCATGTCGCTCGATCGTCGACGACGCGTGTTTAGGATCGAAGCCTTAGGTGTCTAGTTGTAATTACGCTTTACCGTCCCCCGTACGGGGATCGACTAATTTTATTCGCCTAGTCAGATCATGTCGAACGCGTCACGTGGCGCCGAGCGCGCGGCGCGACGCGTTCGCGGTAGCCAACTGTCCACATAACTATATTATCTTACTGTGTTTTAAGTGTTCATGTAGAATATTTAGTGTATATAAGAATTATACATATACAATGGCAAATGAAACTGTATCGAGGTTTATAAGGAAGAGTCCGGTCGCGGCGGGCGCGGGCCGCAGGGCGGTGAGACCGCGCGCGGCCCGCTCCTGCAAATCTACCAAATAATCGTAGTATCAGATAGAGTAGTGCGTCGCGGGCTACCTCAGTCACACGTCCCGTGGCCTTATTTTATAGCGTATATTTATTTTGTTGTGCTCGAGGGCTGTTGCTGTTTCGCCCGTCGAGCTGTTGCGTTCCGAGTTTCTTTCGTGTTCGTTTTTATTTTCTCGTTTTATCTGTACTTGTCGTATTTTAATTATTTATTTCTGTTTTGAATTCTCACTCGCATAGAGCCCTCGTTTTCCAGTAGTGATATTTTATTCAGCAATAAACGTGTAAGTGCATTTCGCCCACTAACAAAACTTTTACGATTAGTTGTAATTATTATAAAGGTAACAAAATTTGAAAATTATGAGATTTGAAGTGCATTCTTGTAGCGGTAAATTCCTTTTAAGCCGTATAGTCTGATGCAAACGAGTATATAGTTATATGAGTTAGGAGCGAGCAAGTACAAGGTGGACGCTCCCTTGGATCCAGTAATCCTGTGATGTAAAGTATCTTGCCTAATGTAAGGATAATCTATTTTGTTGAGAGTATCATAGAAGCGCGAGTCGCCGGCGTCGGCCCCGCCGAAGCTGACGTTTCCCCAAATTTTTTCCAGTATTTGTGATTGAAGTGCCACTTTATGTTTAATATAATGAAACGATTATCTAGATTATACGATTAACGTAAGGGTAACCTAATATAATAAATTGAAAATTGTTTTATCATTTTATATTACACATACATTTGTGAGAAATGTTATTAAAGTACTATAATTGAACAGTAATTAAATATTACACTTTTGTGTATAGGTAAGAATAAAGTTCTAACTTAAATTTAGCCATATCAATATCTATTTAAATAAAAGATTTGTGGTATTTTCTATAGGCTCAATTTGAACGTTATTCAAAGTGACATATGCTTTAGATATTCTGTTAATAATATACTTGTAGCCGTAGGTTTGTCGGTATTACATAACTGTAGGTGTAAGTTTACATTTTAAGTCCTATCGTAGAGTTCAATAAGCATACAACTGATATTTAACGGCAACGATTGCACGTGTAAGTTAAAGTTCGTTATCATAAAGTTTATTTACACTTTTATTTACTTTTTAATTTATTAATGGTGTGCCACAGAGATACTCTGCCAAAATATAAAATTACCAATTATTACGGGATTAGAATAAAAGAGCGCTCGGCTCGCGGCTTCAGCCGCGCTGGCTCCACGAGACTCGCTCCGACCCACCACGCACGAGCCGGTCACCCGACTTATAATAATGTAAATTGTATCTGTATTTCGAACATCTTCCAGTGTTTTTATGATAAAACGATTTTAGCCTTAAGTTAGATTTAAGCGATTCGCTGTACCTTGTCGAGCCTCTGGCTCGCGTACTCTTCACAAATTAATTAATTAAGTTAGGTGAACGCGACTTTGGACGTGTCAGTGCGTTTGAGCTCTGTTCGCTTCGGACCTGTAGTAGTTAGTGTTAAATGTTTCGATGTGTGATGTGTTCATTTAGAAACGATGTTAGCATTTGTCATTACTACCGTATTATCTTACTATAGGGACCGACGGCAGTTTTGCGTTTTCATCATTGCATATTCTTCGTTGCCTTTCACGATTTGTATCTGATACAGATTTAGTTTGAACGCGGATTCTCTATCGTCTTACAACACACGTCCGCTTGTATGACACGCGTCTCATCACAACCGGGTTGTTGATAGAAGGCACGGTATATGCAGCTGAACTATTTGATTCGCCTTCCCTGGGGCCATAATCGAGATTGTCACGGAGTTTAATGTTAGGTGCCAAAGAGTGATTATCAAAGATGTCCGGAACAACTGATTGCATTTCTCGCTTGATAAAGATTCTTCCAAAATTTGAAATTATATTCGCGGTACGGGTTAATGATCTGATGTTCCTATAACATTTCGTGTTACGTCTATTCAACAATAGTGCACGTATAAACAGACAAATGTCAATTCTATGTATTGTTAAAGCTCAATTTAAGTGATGAGGGTGTTTCTTTTACCGATTGATAGAATAAATAAAGAGTATAGGTATTATTTTTAACTGATATTGTTCTGTCCAATTCTACACCAATATTCGATAACGCCTAAATCTCAGTTGTTACTCTGGTGCAAATTTAAATTTTAATGATACAGCAATAAATATCATATTTAATTTTTATAAAGTTTTTTCCATTTTAAGGTTAGAAAAGCCGATCAAACGGAGAGTATAATAAACCAGTGCCCTTTAGAATACGTCACCCATAGATTAAAGACGAAAGAAGTTTATGCCTTGAAATTTTTAGTCAGTTAAAGTTATCAGTACTTAAATAATGGATATACATATATTATTATTGTAAAGTGGACGTATTTTAAATGTGTAGACGTGTCGGTAGCAGTATATTATGGTGTTAGAGGTGTATCGATAGAGGTGCGCGCGCCTCCGCGCATCACAAGGTTGTGAGTAGCGGCCATCGCGCCGCGCTAACTGAATCTCCTCTCGGTTCAATGACTGCATCATTATTTCCTGCACACAATTATTGCGCCATGTGCAATTTAGTCTGTGTTATTATTATGTTGTTGTGTATTTATATGATACATCTATACTGTAATATGTATATATTGTGGAATTTTATTCGTAAAAATTTAATACGCTTCACGCTTCACTTTTAATAACATTTTTCGTGATTTGTTTCTGTTATTTAGAGTAAATTTACGTACCTACAAGTAATTATAATAACGATCATAGATGTAAATATAAGTAAAATAATGAAAAAAATAAAAACAAAAAAAAAATGAAAAAAAATATATAAAGAAAAGCAATTAAAAGAAACCAATGATTGTGCCTCAATGAACTGTGGTACGTTACCGTAACCGATGGCAGGTGTAATCGTTTCATTTCAAAAGTGTATTATAATGAATTGTGCGCCTAGGCACCGCTCTGTGACTAGCTGTAGACAATATAAGGCTGCGAGCAGCGGGGCCCGCGCCCACGCCTTCTGTAATCATTAATGAGCTTAGCTATGTTTTACTTTTATTGTAATAAGTGTTATTTCATCAATCAACATTTTATATATATACCTACGTATATGTAAATATTTTTATCTATTTATTTTTTGGTTTTCATGAAGTTTACCCGAATTAACGTGTAACCTGAAAATTAGTTGGTTATCTTGAAGGTGAGATCACGCGCGTGTCGCGTGTTTCGAACGATCGCATCTATTCCATAACACTTGAATGCCAAAGTCGATGTCTGTAAGCCATTGGATGACCGCTTGTGTTGTTTACATAAATTGCGTGGATCTCTGACATCACAACAAACTATTGATCGTACAAATAAGAGCCATTAATTTTGACAGCCGACGCTTAGGTCGCTGTTGTCTATCCAAGCTGCTCTGGTGTTATTTTAGCTCAACTATTCAAGTAGTTTGCTCATATTGTTGTTAATTTTAATTTTTTTATTGTCTTAATTATTAAACTTCCCTTAGTGCGGAATAAAATTCTAAAGTTATTTTGTAATCTCCAAATTAGCTATTAATGTACTGGACCACAGCTGATAACTGCAGTGTGTATGGCGTAGGATTTGTGCCGCCTAAACTACGCGTAGCGCGTTTGTAATTTATTTTGTAGCTTTCCTTCGCTTGTCACTCTACCGTCCCTGTGACCTTCTTGTGTTAAAAGTATGTTATTAAATCGGTAGCTTTATTAGTTTAGCATCAAATCAAACTCGTATTTGAATAGATACGTATATTTCTTACTACGTTTTATCGTCCCTATAGTTAGTTGGCCACGCCAAGAAAAGCCAATAAATATTGCCCGGAATATTGAACAGCGCGGTTCAAGGGCGCGGGTCGGTGGCGTGACAACAGTTCGGCTTATTTCTAGCTTGACATCGCCGCGGTGAACCCATTGTCAGGTAGCACTCTCTTTCAACTGTGTACTCACATATAGGGACCAAGATATGTATGAATATTATGCAGTTTCATTTTACGCTGGTTAAACTACACTCATAAATAAGCTGAACATTGTACACTAAAAGACATTCTCATTTTTCCATTGTTAATAAATGTGTTTTGCCATCGCATATATAACTGACGATGTTACTTATACGAAATAATTAAACCTAGTGATAGTTCGTACGATATTCAGGAGGGCCTTTTAATTTAAATAAGGTTAAAGTTTTGCTTGTTGTCTTTATTTATATATATTTTTGTACGTTACGACGTTGACGTCCTAATACAATAGAGAACACATTAGGTGATATCTACAAAGAAACTAGTCTTCCTTATTTACGAGGGATCGTGTTGAGATGGCGGGGACGCGTGACGTCGACACAAGAGGCAATCATTCCTCTAGTCTTGTTATGTGGTGCGAATAAGTGAATACCAAATATAAAATAACGAAGGCTTTGACGTTAGTGTGTAGAGGTAACGATAGGTCGGCCCGAGCAGCTTGGACCCTGTCAAACTTTACAAGGGAATGGTTGGGTAGTATTATTATAATGCATTTATTTCTCTTTTTTCATAGTCACTCAATCATATATTTAATTAATTGAGCTAATGCCTAAAAATTGGAATATCAGAGTTTATTTAGGATGTTCATATTTTACATTTTAGTGTTTAAATATCTAAAATTTACCTTAATTATAGTGGATGGATTTTTGTATTATTGGAATATATAGCTGTAAGACAAAGGGTGTTCTTGATAAAACACAAACAACTGATTATAAACAAAATAATAAAAAAAATGTACTGAGTGACTTTACGTGTAAACAGAGGGCCATTGATAAAAATGTTGAACTAAGCTAAATTCTCTATGTGGTAATTTAACTAAATGTGATTGCTGAGAATATTTTAACTGCTATTATGTATAGTTGTAATAGAGCAGTAAGTCGCCATTTATCTGTTAGCTCTCCGAGCATACAAAGGACATGCACACCGGTAGATATATTGCGTTGGTCTGGAGCCCCGTCCGCGGGCGCGCGGGCTCAGCCTTACCCTGCGGATACGTCAGTGAAGTTGCATTTGATTCGACGAGCACTATGTAGCGTTTATGTATATTTATGTATGTGTATCAAGGCCAACCCCCCACCAACAGTTAATTGATGCAGTAGACTCGAGACTGCTGCTCGCTAACTACACAACACACTGCTTCTCTAGTCTCTCTCGCATTCATGTATCGCACGGAGCGACGTGCGAGTGATTATAATCGAGCATAATTTAACGATCATATCCTATATGAAACTAGTTTATATTCGTATTATTCTTTCATTAGATCTCTGTTGTACCTGTGTGAAATTGTTTATATTCAATGTTCATTTGTACTATAAGAGAAGTGTACCGGTCTCGACGACACCGTGCTTGTCATATACGTAATCGCGTAGTTCGAACGACCAAATTCGTTAATGTTCCACTAAAGTACTAATAACCTCTCAATATTTAGATATTTCTATTGGCGTCAAAAATCAATACTCTGCGGTCTTAAATTAGTCACTTTTGTACCTTGATTGTACTTGTACTTGAATAATATCCTATGTAAGTGAGGAATGACTAATCCAATTCTGAAATATACTTAATTTAAATTTTGACAGACTGATATCTGTGATTAAGAAAATATTTTTAATATTGTCCAGTGAGTCGGATGAGAATATTTATTTTATTAGAGGTCTCCTACTGCCAGCGGCACATGTTATGTGACGAGACATAATATTTAACTGCTTCGTATATTTTTTTACTTTAGTGATGTATCGAGCTGGAATACATTTGGAAGACCATTTTACGAGTGGACTACTACCGTTGTCAGTTTATGTTGTACAAAACGAACAAGCTTAATTAGTTATTAAAAAACCCACCATGTAAAGATGTAGTGTACCGATCCCAATGAATCAATGATTTACAAACTAAGTTAATTATCAGTCAGTATCATGACAGCACCGCCGCTCTAGGGCGGAGACTGATCACAAGAAATTATTTCGAGTACCACCGATGTCATCTGAAATTTGTTTCCTTAAAATAATTGATCTTTGAACGTTGCATATCGTCTACATTTCTAATTCGAATTATTTTGTTGTACTCATATCCGTGATTCCCGTAATGTGCGTTAAGTTTGATGATGTAAAACCTTAAGTTATCATAATAATGAATACTAAATTGATTGCCTTTAGTATTGAAGTGAGTGACATCTCTTTAAAATAATGAACGATTGGCGTTGTTTTATAATAAAAAAATAATATTTTTCGGTACCACCTTTGAGTTAAAGTACAATGTAGTTATATAAAGCATGTTTCAGCGACGTATTTCATTATAACAATATCAACATAACTAATTGATAAGTTTAGCGTAGACTTAAGCTGTCTCGTCTCACGTTACACCAATATTATTAATAATTAATTCTCCTTTGTATTTGTATTGGAACACTTAAGAAATAAGCAGATACTAAATTATGACATAATTATATCAATAGGCTAAATATATTTAAAAAAAAAACTAAAAGATTTTTCTGTGCAAATCTCTGTGATGGGAAAAATTAATTCTAAAGATCTAGTATTAACTGAAAGTGACACGAGGGTCGTACTATGAAGCATCTTCCTTGCGTTTGCAGGAGATATAAATGTACGCTAAACTCATAAGCACATCTTTGACGAACGCACGGAATATTAGTCTGTATTGCATTTCATGCTAGGGCCCGAGTTTCATGGTGACTTTAAAAGTTGAACTTTTCAGTCTTTTCGCGCAAAGGGTTGTGTATTATTTTTTATGTAGTACAAAATGTGTTCGCAATTTGATTGCTGCTGTAGTGTTCCTTATGTTCTTCAAATTAACTTTGTTGGGTATTTATTTGAAACTTTGTATTCTCAATGTCTAAAGTATAAAGTATATTGTGTAATAATATTATTATGGTCGTAATAATTATGAGGCATGCGTAAGAAATTTTCACGTCGTAAGTTTATGAAAGGCTGCCTTAATAGTAATATGAATTTGTATCGATCTGTACACCATCCTCTACGTATGTTCCGTCGACGATTCGCTGCGCCGAATCGTTAGTGTTCCGTCACGTCACGTACCAAATAATAGCGTAGCGGCTGCCCGGGGCGAGCGACACACCGCACTCCTGACACACTCGCGCTACACCTTTTACATGTTCTAGATCTATTTTTGCAACTGCCGTGTTTTTAGACATAGGTGTCTCCATTTATATAAGGTGTGGACAGTAGTATGGACGGCGGTGGGTCTGCTCCGTCCGAGGCGCCATCGGCAGCAGTTCTATGTTCTTTGTATCTGTATTACCTCATTCAATAACCTCACATAGTATGTCCTATATCAAACTATTTATATATCGACTCCCAGTACTTATCAAACGCACTGCACTGTTATTTGGTACACAATTTTAACAATTTCTTTAAGTTAATAATTAAGGGTTTATCATGAATTTTATCAGTGTATCAAATAGTCGATATATTTTACTGTTATTTTTCTGATACTACCTTAAAAGCAATGTATATTAACAAACAAAGCAGGAGAACAATAATTATTATGTAAGTGTAACAGTTAGTGAATTTAAGTGTGCTATTTTCCATTCCAGAACTCAACGATATCATTGTTCTTGTAATACTTATGTTCGGGTTTAAAAAATGTTATTATTGTATTTAAACTAAACCTTATGTGATTGAAATGCAATGTTTAGAAGTATTTTTATTCTTTATTTTTTACCATTAATTAATAATAGTTAGTAGAGATCTATTTGAGAGTCTAATGTATCAATTATTTGTAAAGTTGGCTGTAACTAATTAGAAGTTACAATAAGTAGACATATTTTAATATAAACATTTGGAGCAAATTTTATGTAGATGACAAATAGTTGTTTTGATCATTATGTGAAATGTTGTTTCGTAATAGGTAGAGCAATGTTACGCACAACGGTGAGGTGGGTAAGGCGACGCGCTCGCGCGGGCGTGCGGGCGCGACACGGCCACGCCCCGCGCCCGCGCGCGCGCGTCGCCCGGCCGAGACACTCACTGCACAGCACTGCTAGACTAATTCAGTTATTGCGTAAGGATATTTTTCTTACATTTCGATAAGAGTAATGTTTATAGAATAGGCAATAAATAATGTTTAACAAAAAGTCCCTATTTAATCGAACTGACGACAGAAACGCATGTTATATTTGTGGCCTCTTTATGAAGTAAGATCTAAGTTACATGTTAAAAGAAAATTAATTTTGCTATGCACATAAATGATACTCAATTAATTGCCAAAAAGTAATATATATTCATAGTTCAACAATATTTCTTTTGGGCATATTTACTTTGAATTTATGCAAAACTTAGATTATGAGTAAGTAGGTTGTAGACTATATGTAGAGTGAACGCATATTATATTATTATAATATATCTATATATATTAAAGTAAGGTGAATTTGTGAGGTATCAATTTCTTGTATTGTTCGTAAGTTTAGATAATAAATGGGTTTAGCCATACTTCGGCTGGTTTGATATGTATGTTATCTGATTAATTGTAAAAAAAAAATAAAAAAAAATCATTAAAGCTTTGTGTTTTATTTATCTCCAACTTTTAAACCTTTTTATAAATAAAATAATAGTTTAATAGTGCCGTGGTAACAGCCGCGACTTACGAGTTGGGTCCGTAGGTTCGATCCCTGACAGGAGTGACAGGCAGTTTACTTTGTGTAAATTATTTCACCACCACTGCTCTTAAAACGGTGAAGGAAAACATCGTGGAGTTAACGGCATGCCGTTAACTCCACGATTTTTGGTTCCAAGACATGTCTTGGAACCAAAAATTCGAAGACGTGACATGTCTGCCAACCCGCACTGGACTCGCGTGGTGGATTACTAGTACTACCCACTTCCTGTCACAGAAAGGCGGCCCGTTTGATTATGCTAGTGCCGTTACACATAGCGCCGCGGTACGCCATGTGTAAGAGTCCATACAAATTACACAGCCGCGGCGCCACTTGTAAGTCTAGTGGTCGCGCAGGCGCTACTACTGAACATGAGGTCCTGGGTTCGATTCGGATTTGGTCATCAAAGCTGACTTGAAACATTCACCCTGTATTTACAGACGAATAACCTCCTCTTTTTCAGAAATCGGTTACAAATAAATTTGTATCTAAGTACTGATCTTTCATTTAATAAAACGAACTATCACTAAGAATGTTGGGGCGATATTAGTAGCAATAACGGTGTGCGTTACCCCAGCCAGATGTTGTCGAAAATGGTAATTTGAATCTCATAGATAATTAGTTTTGCGGCTTCTGTAATTGTTGCGCACATTTTTAAATTTGTTGCGCTTATAGTTTTTTAATTATTTCACAAAAACAATTCCTGCTGGGGTAACGTTATCCCAGCCAGACCTTTTTCTTTCTAATGGGAATATTTAAATAAATACTAGCTATAAAATTAGTTGTCTAGATGAAGTAAATGTTGTGCCTTATTTTGTATTTGTTCTTTCATCGGTTGCGAAGTTATTCGAGATTTTGCTGGGGTAACGTTTTTGGTTTTGCTAGATCTTTGAAACGGTTAAGCGGATTCTTATCATATTTTGTACATGACTTCTTAGGAATTAGTTTAAATTTGTTCTGCAATAAAAAAAACCAAAATAATGCATAGTTTAAAGGATATTTCATTAAATAGAAAAACACTTCAATTGGTTCCAGCACTCTCAATAAGAGGTCTAAAGACTTACTTTAAACGTTATTTTAAAGCTTGTAAATGCCTTCAAATGTATGTGAAGTTTCATTAGTATCCTGTAAGGATTTAACAAGTTTTGATGATATTCAGTTCTTCACGAGCACGGTCTTGATGCGCGCGGTGTTATTTGGCCACTGGATTGGATATATGAACTGAATGTTATGTCAATTATTAGTTGTTTAGTTCAGTTGTATATCAGTAAAATTTCAGCGTAGTACATTGGATAATTAATGAGATAATACGATTAAAGTCATTAGGAAGTGAATGACCGAGGTAACCCGACCAAGTTTAGGTGGTTACGAAAAAGCGAAATCGTGTGGCTGACTCTGGCTTGGCCACCATCAGGGATTTTAATTTTGATAACACAAATATTTAGTCGCTAATTAGTCGAAATTAGTCGCCAAATATCAGATTTAGTCGGTCACTGGTTCAAAAGTTAGAAGGGTTTATAGGTGGCCGATCTGGAGGGACTCTCCCCGGCTTGGCCACATTTATATCTCAAAAACTGGGGCACCTAACGAAGATCTGTTTTCTCCCAGATTTAGTCGCTAATTAGTCGAAATTAGTCGCCAAAAATCAGAATTAGTCGATCACTGGTTCAAAAGTTAGAAGGATTTATAGGTGGCCGATCTGGAGGGACTCTCCCCGGCTTGGCCACATTTATATCTCAAAAACTGGGGCACCTAACGAAGATCTGTTTTCTCCCAGATTTACTCGCTAATTGGTCGAAATTAGTCGCCGAGTCACAGATTTAGTCGGGTCTTAGTTTAGAAGATAAAATGAGTTCAACTTTTAAGGTATAGTCCAAGAGCTAGATCGAAAAGATAACGAAAAATTGCCAAGATAAAAATATTTCTGTTAATATGTGTAATATACTTCTCGTTTTATCGGTCTAAAGTCATTAGAAATGTCAGAGAGATATAAATTCTCAATTAAATAATTTTGTTTATGTTATAAATTGCTATGTTAGAGTAGGTTAATTTTCTTTGAAAACATTACACCTGGCTCTTGGCCTATTTGGTGTCAAGATGTACAGTCGCATACAACTGTTTTACCAAATTATAATGTTAAGGCCTAAATTACGTTAGAATAATAAAACTTCTGTTTCCAAATAAGAATATATGATGTATCTACCTAATACTATGCTAGCACGGGAACCCAGCGCTCTTAAATCAAAGATGTATATACCTATCTGTATATATATATTAGGTATCTAATACCTAATATGACACCATTTGGCTCTAATTAAGGTTAGTATAATAAAACTTCTGTTGTCGAAATATAAAATTATTTATTATTTAACATTTTTTGAACTTACAGTAAAATGTTAAAAATAACGAAGGCTCGTCCCCAGCGTCCGCTGTCGCGGATAATAATAGTATAAACACAACAATAAAAACAAAAAACAATATCAAATCTTTGCACTAACCATAATAATAACCTTAACAATATTTAATAGCAGTATTATTACTTAAATCCTTACAATCCTTACATAATTTTTTATTAAAATAGTAATTTTAATCACAGTATAAATTTTAATCACAGTATACATTTTAATCACAGTAGAAATTTTAATCACAGTATCTATTATTTATTTTTATGAGTTTACTTACAACGTGTAAATTAAGTTATGCGGTATTATTTCTGTGGAAGGTAAAGAAATTAAATCTTGCAAATCGTCAAAGCATTCCCAAGTTTTTGTAGACTTTCGGTAGCACCAACTTCTGTAATGACCTATAGCACCAGGTATGTACTCAATCACCGCTAAAGCAGAAAACTTTTGTTTTTTTACTGTAATAGTCACTGGTATGTTAGTCAGATTAATTTGAGAAATACCAGTTGTTTCAATAAATAAAATAGACGATAAGTAGTAGGTAATGAAATCTCACTTGCTTGCCGCAATCAGAGCACATCCCTTTTTCTTTCTCGATTGTTAATTTAATCGATTTGGATAATGCTGAAATGCCATCTTTTTTTATTACATCGATATTAATCGGTAAATACTGACACTTTCTTAATACATTACTCTGACTAGAGCACCGCTCGTTAGTGCATTTTTTTTGGCGCATTGTGCTATAAAATAGTGGATAGAGAATGTGATCAATAATTTTGGACGTATTGCATTCGCAGTTAACAAGTTGGTGAAACGTGTCATCCTCTGTCCGAAAGTGCTTTAATAATAATTTAGTTCTGTTTCTATATAACTCGGTTTTATCCCCACTGTTCTCAACTATTTGTTGAATAATTTGACAAATTGCAACATCCTTATTCTCTAATATATGTTTTTTAACATGGGGTCGATCAACATAAGCTATAGCCAAACTTTGAAATATACTATCAAAAGCACAAGTATTAAAGGTGTCAACATTTTGTACATACGAATTAGTTACAGAGCCATTTTTTAAAATATGGATTGATTTAGGTTTTTTTGATTTAGGTTTCATCTGTCCTTTCCAATTTTCCATGGTAGATGGAACGTCCAAAAATACAGACTCTTGTTCGAAGCTTTTGCGATCATCTGTTTCTAAAGTTATAATGTTTTTTTTGACAGGTGTGTTGTCTCTATGTTGTCCTAAATCACTAATGGCTAATTTCAGGCAACCTTTTACTTGTGTTATATGCCTGATTAAAAAATCATCAATTCTTAATCTTTCCCTATTAGAATCCATTAAAAGAGTTTTTATGTCTTTGAAATAACTTTCTACATTTGTACTTGATGGATTAGGTTTGGATAAGTAAAAATATTCAGACATAACTTCACCCCATAAAGGTATTTTTTTTTAAATTCTATATAAATATGTTAGAAAAGTAGGGAAATAGTAAAGGTTTTCGTTATCAAAATCCGGTGTTATGTTTTCATTATATATTGTTTCTCGTGTCTGTACGTTTTTACAAAACCTTATCAAAGGGTTTTCATCTATATCATCATATTCTTCTATACATTCAGTTGTTATATCCTCTTTAGACATGTCACTAGGTATTGTTTCTAAATTCGTAATTATTGATTGTAATTTCAATAATGCATTACTACACCTGGATACCTTGTTTTGGTCCGTTAACCCACCATATCTGTTCAAGGCGAGTGTTATAATATCATCCAAAATATTTTTTAATTGGCTATAATTTGCAGTTTGCCTAAGTAATAAGACACATCTAACATAAAAGTTCTTTACACGATTATCTACATGTTCGAAGCATGATTGTCTATACAGATTTTTAACGAAATGAGATTTATCGAGACGAATGTAACAAGGTATCCTAATATTGTTGTCGCCTTCTAATATGTTAAAGCAATTTTGTAAATAGCTATTTGTAGAAATAAACCCTGTAAAGTTTGTTACAACAGCACCTAATATTGCAGCAGAATCATCAGAGACACATTCATTTGGTGCGGATTTACCACTCAACCACTGCTTTAAAAACATACTAATATTTTCTTGCGTATTAACTTCAGATAACATATGGCACAACGGAATACTGCTACCATCTTCACGATAGCACATCATTACGTATAAAAACACGTGTTTTTTCTGTTTGTTTGCGTTTTTTGTAAAGATATTGACTTCTGGTAATACAGTTCCTTTGACAACAGAACCAGTCGCATCTATTGACACTCTAATATATCTTTCTGATCTAGAAAATAAATTATAAAAATAATTTTGTTCCCTTGACCAGTACAGAATAAAAAAAGGAAATATGGAAATTTGTCGAATAGTTTCATTGTATGGTGGTGTAAATGCCATACACCAAACTGATAACACAGGTGAAGAGTGAAGAAAGGGAGCTTGTTTCATCCTACTTCTAATTTTTTGTAGAGCTCCTATATTTGGTATAATAGGTGGTTCTACATCACCTATTTCCATGTGTTGATTAGCTAGCAAATTTCTAGTAATTATTGGATGGTTTTTTTGCTAAAGTTTCTTCTAACTGTTGCTTATGGTACTTTGTTACCCTAACTTTTACAGATTTATCGTGTTTATAATTTTTGTTGACATTTGTTATCGAACATTTCATTTCATAAAAATTTTCGGATGATGTGCAGCAGTTTTCAGAGTAATAAATATTGAGGTTTGCTTTGCATAGTTTGCAATAGCCTTGGCAAAGAATGTGACCATTTGGTTGAACTCTGTTTTTTTTAAATATCCATATACATTCGTTCTTGCTCTGTTTCCAAATTTCTTGTCGAAGAATGGTAGTCCACTTTTGTTTTTGAAATCTTCTTGCGGACTTGTAGCGTGAATTGGGTATTTTGGGATCATTGCGGTAATAGTAATATTTTGTAGGCTCTATTTCTCGCCACTGATAAGCATCTATAACTATAGAAAATGTAATTTCACTATCTGTTTGGTTTTCCAAATCTTCATTCAATACATAATTATCTCCGGCAGATGACGTTCTGGTTGAAAATTCTGTCTCCAACACGAGTTCATTACTCGAAATCGATTGTTTTTCTCTTTCTTCCTCTTGTTTAACATTTGAACCAAAAAAAGTGCGTGGTTTTTCTTTATGCTAAGAAATATTGCATCCTTAGACATTTGTTTGTCAAATTTTTTAAACAGGAGATCATAAATTGCATCATTTCTTTTTGGCTGTATTGGGTAAAGTACATCTTTATGTTCAAGATATACGGTTTTCTGGCTATCTAAGTTAACTTTAAACCCGCGACCGCGTCTTGACATTTTAGATGGTTTCTGAAAGTAAATAAGGGACCAACTGAGTACCTATATTAACATCACTATTTAGAAGCTAAACTGGTCAAGAGGAGAATAGACGTGTGGTGTCAGGAGGAAAAGCGCGGCCGCCGCGGTGACGCTGGCCTCGCTGCCTGCTGCTGCCGGTCGCTGCTGTTCCGGTGTGAATCGTCCCTGATATACCACACACAGTTTGAACTTATAATATACTAGCTTCTGCCAGCGGCTCCGCCCGTGTGAATATCGAAAATTATCCCTAGTGAACATATTCCCGCAATAAAAAGTATCTTATGTACTAAAAAAACAAAGATAAAGAAATGCTACTAGTTAATGTACGTAGAATTTTAAGTTTTGTACTTAAATAGTCATAGAATTTATTCATACTTAGCCATGTTTACCTACGTAGATCAGCCGCAGCCCTACGTAAACATGGCTATGTACGAATGTGAGATTAATCTAGGTAAATAGCTTTTTTTAATACAAATATCTCATCCACTGGAATTTTTTCAAATTACATAATAACTGAATGTTAAATTACTAGATAATTTTGCTTACCTACTATATTGTTTGCATTAATAATATATATAATTTCAAAATTAACAAAGACTTCTCCATATTTACACAGATATAATTAGTTATGTGCAGTTTCATACACTGCTTTATCTACACTCACACATTGGTAAATAAACCGGTATTATTTGAGTTCATAACTATTCTTAACAAGTTCCACTTTATACTGGCTGACTTTAATTTACGTCACGGGCAACTCGCTCTATGTACTCGTAGTTCATCTGTACACGCGCATCTATCTCTTTCTTACTTACCATACATAAATGAAACGGAGCGCACAGGAGCGCAGCGATCTTGCTGCTAGCGACTTCCACATTTTGTTCTATAATAATAATAACTTTATTGATGCAAACAACCTTTGCTACAAAAAAAAAAATAATTGTAGATCTGTTTCTAGGTAATGCTTGCTTTCCTTTTTTGGTAGATATATAATAACAAAGAATAACTATATATTTAGGTTTATTTAGAAACAAACATTCCACCTTAAGGCGATCCCCGCGGCAAAACCGCGTTTTTTGTCGTTATTCAGAGGCTATTAACTCAGTAATGAAGCGTAATTAACTATATCTAAAAGCATTTTATTTGTTAGTTTATTGCACATTTTAATTTATTTTTATGTGTTATAAATACATTTAAAATCTCCTTGTAAAAAATGTTCTAAAATTATTGATAGCATGCTTCTTTTGCTAAAGTTGACGTTCTGTTAATTTAAGAATTACACCAATGGATAGATAATTTAAAAATCTAAATATTCCACATTTTATTTTATTTGAAAAGATCGCTTATCTTTTTTTATTAAAAGAATTCCAATTTTTTTGTGGATTTTGAGATAAATGCGCGGGCGGAGTGAGCGAGACAGAGCGAGACTTATCAACGGGACAGAGAAGGACCGAATACTCAAGGTCGTTTGGTCGGGGTAGCGTCTTAAGACATAATACGTATTGTCTAGAAACTACTTAAAGTGTTTTGTACATGCTTGTACCAATGTATGGAGAAATTTATTACTTTAATATCTTTTTAATAACACACCGACTAAATCTGTGACTCGGCGACTAAATTCGACCAATTAGCGAGTAAATCTGGGAGAAAACAGATCTTCATTAGGTGCCCCAGTTTTTGAGATATAAATGTGGCCAAGCCGGGGAGAGTCCCTCCAGATCGGCCACCTATAAATCCTTCTAACTTTTGAACCAGTGATCGACTAATTCTGATTTTTGGCGACTAATTTCGACTAATTAGCGACTAAATCTGGGAGAAAACAGATCTTCGTTAGGTATCCTAGTTTTTGAGATATAAATGTGGCCAAGCTGGGGAGACTCTCTCCAGATCGGCCACCTATAAACCCTTCTAACTTTTGAACCAGTGACCGACTAAATCTGATATTTGGCGACTAATTTCGACTAATTAGCGACTAAATATTTGTGTTATCAAAATTAAAATCCCTGATGGTGGCCAAGCCAGAGTCAGCCACACAGCGAAATCGCAGAACATTATGCTATCTTTTGAAATGTTTAGTATAATACACCTTACAATTTCGGTACAGACGCGTACACTGTTAAATACATAATAATATAATAATATCTGTACTATGAAAACATTATTATTATCTTCCAGTTGCACATACTTATCAAAAATCACCGATATAACATGTCGTTCGGTGGGACGCGGGAAAATGTGATATTTGAAATGAGACAACAAATCAGTAGGACTAACTGTGAGCATTTTACTACATTGTGATATCATTTAATATTACCTTTGATCTGTGATTTTAATTGATATAAGTAGGTATTAGTAGACATACGTAAGTTTAGAGTTAACTGAAAAAAGGCATTATATATAATTTATTGTCTGTGATCATTACACATTCCAATATGTGTATATTTAAATAAAAACTGTAACTGTGTACTGTGTATACTGAAATCTATAATTTTAATAAAAAGTAATAGAAAATTTCAAAATAGCAAAATTACTATCTGTAATTTGAATCTGTGATTGTTTTTAAGTATAAGTTTATTAATACTTTAAAAGTTCAGTTGAAATGATTATTTTACCTGTTAATAAAAATTCTTTAATAAACATGTAGTTTTTTTTTTAAACTTGTGTACATGTCTGTACTAAATTTGTAACACTATCCTACATATTTTAGAATGTACCATAATGTTCTGCGATTTCGCTTTTTCGTAACCACCTAAACTTGGTCGGGTTACCTCGGTCGTTCACTTCCTAATGACTTTAATCGTATTATCTCATTAATTATCCAATGTACTACGCTGAAATTTTACTGATATACAACTGAACTGAACAACTAATAATTGACATAACATTCAGTTCATATATCCAATCCAGTGGCCAAATAACACCGCGCGCATCAAGACCGTGCTCGTGAAGAACTGAATATCATCATAACTTGTTAAATACTTACAGGATACTAATGAAACTTCACATACATTTGAAGGCATTTACAAGCTTTAAAATAACGTTTAAAATAAGTCTTTAGACCTCTTATTGAGAGTGCTGGAACCAATTGAAGTGTTTTTCTATTTAATGAAATATCCTTTAAACTATGCAATATTTTGGTTTTTTTATTGCAGAACAAATTTAAACTAATTCCTAAGAAGTCATGTACAAAATATGATAAGAATCCGCTTAACCGTTTCAAAGATCTAGCAAAACCAAAAACGTTACCCCCGCAAAATCTCGAATAACTTCGCAACCGATGAAAGAACAAATACAAAATAAGGCACAACATTTACTTCATCTAGACAACTAATTTTATAGCTAGTATTTATTTAAATATTCCCATTAGAAAGAAAAAGGTCTGGCTGGGATAACGTTACCCCAGCAGGAATTGTTTTTGTGAAATAATTAAAAAACTATAAGCGCAACAAATTTAAAAATGTGCGCAACAATTACAGAAGCCGCAAAACTAATTATCTATGAGATTCAAATTACCATTTTCGACAACATCTGGCTGGGGTAACGCACACGCAATAACGAGCGCAGAGTTTCGTAGTTACAACCCATCAAAAATATAAATGTGAAATGAGAGCCAAGTTCAATATTATGATATAATTATTGTGTGCGTAGTCCCAGCGGAAAAGTGTCGAATTTCGTAATTTTAGTTTAGCAGATATTTAGTGTATGACGTCGTGTAATTGTGTATGGTAAATAAAAATTTGTGCATCCAGCCATTGAGGAGCTATTCAACAAAAACTGATTCCGCTGGAATTATTATGTCTTGGTTGTTGACTTCAACGACAAAAGAAGTGAGATCTAAAGGTGCCAAGTTCAATGGTCAATCCTGAAATTTATTTCTAACAACAAAATATTTAAACAAATTGTATGAGACTGATTTTTGAATAAAAATAATGAATCATGACCAATTTATTATTTTTACTAACCTGACCAACAAACTTTTGTATCTATTCAACTACCACTAACAAAACGTCCATATTATCCCGTTCATTCAAGATGGTTGGCGTTTATGTATGGCGTGATCGCTTTTACGTGACCTTTTCAATTTGGTCGGGTTATTAGAGCATTGCTAATATTTTCTTGGTTTTTGATATAACTTTCATTAAGCTGAAATTAACAGGAACGAATGTTCATGAATCTGTTAAATTTGTTTGAAGTATGACTGCGTATTCGATCGCAAAAGTACGACCAGTCTAAAATTAGGTATCAAGTTTTTATCTTCATAACGTGTAAAGTTAAAAAATCTAAAAATCCTGACGATATAAGCGTGGACGATATAAATAACGTCAGGATTTTTAGATTTAGTCATTTTTTGTTGTTTTAAAAAATACCGTTGGTAGACCACCGGTATTTTTTACAGCTGTTTGTTTGGATACAAGTGTATTGGTTTGCTTGCAAATCCGTTTTTTTGTGATTTTTTTAAACCACTTAATTACATTGGTTTACGTCAACCAAATCAAAAACGAATGTATAAATCAACTCAAATCAAATAATATATTTTTTTGGCAACATGGGTAGGGGATAGATGTTACACAAGGTTTTTATAAGTTTTTTATATATTAGTCTATGATAAAAGTCTCCATGCTCTGCCGTCAAATGGGCATGCAAAATTTACACATAAATTACAATATACTTTCAAAATACTTAATAATTAATATTACAAAATTAAATTGGAAAATCATTTTAACCGTATTTTCAATGTCAAGGAGTATTTAGTAGTCAATAGCTACTTAATTGAATAAATGTCAGAGTAAATAGTGGATAAATAAGTAGGTAAAAGAATAGACAATAGTTGATAGTTTGTCATGTAATTTCTATGATTGTAAATCTGATTATTAATTATTGGCCCTATGGATTCCCTTTTAGATATTCCTTCACACTGAAATACACTTTATCAGTTAGAAATTTCTTTAGCTTCCGCTTAAAGATGTGCGAATTGTCACTGTAATACAACACGGCGATTTATTATAAATCTTAGATGTCATGCAATATACATACATTATAGTCCATAATATAAGATTTGCAGGGTACGTCAGCATAGTCTGAAGGGTTGCGCGATGAGAAGCAAATTTGGCGCCATGGGCAAGATGCAAAGAAGTGCCGCATCTCATCCCAGTCTGCTGACCTGTACATCCATACTCGCCTCGTACCTCTAGGGCTTAAATCTGGAGGAGAGCAGGTAGACACGGATTTCACCAGACTGTGGTCAGATGATATGAGCGGAGCTCAGACCGATACAGAGTACCTGTCCGGATCTGTTGTCAGCAGTAAGTCTAAGCAGTTAGGTGTATGGCCATCAACATCTGGAACGCGGGCAGCTTGGTCAAACAGTTGGTGGAGATCTAACGATATCGCAAACTTGCGCGCCTCTCTTTCAGCATGGTCAGTTTTCTGGTACAGGAACAACCATTCCTTATGATGGGCATTAAAATCGCCCAGAAAAACAAGCTCCGCTTACGGATATTTGTGTCGGGCCAATTCAGCTGCCTCTGTTAGATGGTCAAAGAGTCTTGTCATCTCAGCCTGATCACCGTTGTGTGACCTGTAAATACCGACATAAATAGCTTTACGAAAGCCGGTGTCCCCCAGCAGCCACAAAGTGGAAAAACTCGCAACCTCATAGCAGTGGAGACGTTGACAGCATAGGTCATCACGGACGTACCTACACTCAGACTCCAGCCTGCTTCTTAAACTTATGTTCAAGTGAGTATCCTGGGTAGTAGGTACGCCACGTCTAACGGAGTCGCTATCTGTCAAAAAGAAAACAAAACGAAATGTGTGTTGGGACACATAGTAGAAGTGAAACTTCAACAGACAAGTGAAACTAGTGGAAAAACTAATCGCAACGGACAAGTGAAAAAACGAATGCCAACGGACAAGTGGAAAAACGAATCGCAACGGACAAGTGGCAAAACAAATCGCAACAAAATTTTAACTTGAAGTTTTACAGGCAGGTTTTCAAATTGGACAAGTACCTACATTAACAATTTCAGGCATCCCAAACATCGCTTACAGAGACGAATTTTCTTAATTGAAACAAGTTTTTAACATATTTATTTATTTATTTGGCATCTCCAACAAAGGCTGCACAGAAACAGTGGTAAACACAATGTTAATACTTAGATAGGTATACTTATTGTCAATTTCATAGTTATTGTCTATTTTTAGTTAAACATGTGATCTCGGTCCTGCGGGCCGGTAATTGAAACCGCGCCAGGGGTTGAGACGCTTGTATTGTTGGCAAAACAGACTTCTGTTCCCGAGAACGAACTGACGGCACCACTGCTACTATGCTTATAAGTAGGCCAGTCGATTCAGGCGATTCGATTTCATTTTACTTAATCCGTTTGGGAGGGGGGCCGTGCTACTGTGCCACCAATGGGTCCACCCTTGGTACAGACAGGCCATACAGGGGGGCTCCGGAGTGGCCAGATTTTAGGTACTCATCACACTAGTAGATAGTAGTACGGTGCATGGTATGGACCAACCCTTAGTTACCTAAATTCATTTGTCGGATTATCATATTGGTTTTTTTTTTTTTTTTTGAGGATGGGAAATTATCAAATAACTTCTCCCGCTCTGGGTGGAGCAGGAGGGCGTGTCAGACTTTTACTGACTAAAACCTACCCGTGTTCCCTCAGTTGCCTGTGTGCCAGGGGCGACGGTATCTCTTTCGAACAACCCGCACCCCTGGCAGGCATCGGCCCTTGCGGACCCCACCCTTTGGTGCTGACATCTCTTTGAGGCGCGCGTGGAACACAACGCGCCGTCGACCCGGGCTTGGTCCTTACCGGACAACGAGCTACCCATTACTCGCCGTCCGCAAGCCCGCGCCTACGGTGGCCGGGAATCAGCCTGGGATTCCCGACGCCCAGGGCTTCTCCCGCGGCGACTACGGCCGTGAGGGCGCATATACTGCCTCTCCCTCACGTGCGCCGCCTCCCTCTTCGCGAGCATTACTGCTTCGCAGAAGGAGGTGACGGCTAACCATTCACTCTCGCTCCGTACCATGGCCTGCACCAGGGCCGGACGCGGGAGCTCGCCGCCGCCGAATTATCATATTGGTTGATTTCATATCTACAAAGTTAGTCGACTTTCGTTGCCGACCGTACCCAGGTAGATTATATACCTAGTTATCATCTTTGTGCTCTGACCGTCCATATTACATTCAATACGTAGGTAGCAGTTTCTTAGTTTTTCATTATCAGCCGATATGATGATAACAGGTTAAAGTTCGCAGTATTTGATTCGTCACTAACTCGTAAACAAGAATGACTAGCAAATAAATTCATAGAACTCGATAATGAAGATCAACACATTGATCAATGCGAGTGTTAATCAAATTATAATAATAAGTTGTGACTGAATTACTACGCATCACATCAAGCAATAGTCTTAAAAACATCTTCACACTTTTTATTCCTTTTGCCTCGGCTTGGTAATGAGTTCAGTATATTCTAATGTACCTACTCTGTGGTAATGAGCTAACTAAATTACCTACATAGAGATCAACTAGTTTAAAAAAACTGCACGCCCCTCCACTGCTTGTTGCATACACATTTCAAATGCTTGTACCGTACTCATAGAAATGTTAGTGGAGGGGCGTGCAGTTTTAAATTGATTTACCTACCTGTATCAGCATTAGGAAGTAAGGGAAACATAATTATCATTATGGCTGTATTCACCTAGCCCCTAGGCTTAGGCAGAGGAATACTAGGAATTGTCACATTTATCCAGTTATTTCCAGTACCATGTGTAGTAAGGACATAGCTTATTGCCATTGCATAATTAGCCTATATGTATAATGTACAGACTCCAGCACATTAAGCTACCCCAAACTGTCAAATTTCTTTGATAGATTTTCAACTTTATGACATAAGAATAAGGTTCATGTTCAATTGGGAAAATTTGACAGTTTGGGGTAGCTTGATGTGCTGGCGTCTGTACCTACCCAATGTTGGGGCAAAGGACTCCTCTCTCTGAGAGGGAGTGGGCCATAATGCACCACGTGGGCCCAGATGTTTTCCTTCACCGTTTTGAGAGCAGTAGGGATGAAATTGGACACACGAATTAAAGTGGCTATCTGGGTTCGAAGTCGGGGCCAATCCCACTTGCCCACCACTGCTCTCCTCTAGTTCCATTGACCTGTAACAAATTTTGTCTCTGTCTGTCGAGTGGTAAGACTAGGACGTGGGGATAGAATCCAGCACCTACGCTTACCAGTTTCTCCGTTTGCGACTACTAAATCAACGAGGATCCCGATTGAGTGGCTAAATGCGGCGTGCGATGTTGAAATTAGCAAATCATTGAGTTGCTCCTCGTTCACGTGAATTAGGTACCTACCCATCTAGGTAACTGACTTTGAGATTAATGTAAACATTGAAGCTCCACTTACCGATATGTTGGTTTGGTAGATAGGTACCTTTATCTAATGTGATCAAAATGTCAAGTTTTGTGTCTCCAGTAATAAATTGATAAATTGTTTTCACGACTAAACTGTCGAATTAACTTTTATGAAGTGGTAGGACCGTAGAAACTTTATTCCGAAAAATTATGAACATTTCACGGGGTTCAAGTAACAGGCAACTAGCCCTTTGTGGATTTTATCATGATCACCAGCCTACATGGGCCTTATAAGAAGGCTAAAAGTCACCCAAAGGGTTATGGAGAGGACTATGCTTGGAGTTTCCCTACGTGATCGAATCAAAAATGAAGAGATCCGCAGGAGAACCAAGGAAACCGACATAGCCCGAAGAATTGCCAAACTTAAGAGGCAGTGGGCAGAACTGATGACCGTTAGGGCTGGCAGGTTCTGGAGTAGTGACCGGAAAATGTGGCAAAGTCAAAGTCAAAGTCAAAGCATTTATTTCAAATAGGCACTTAAAAGGCACTTTTGAACGTCAACATTTACATTAAAATAGAATTGGTTCTAGTCGCCCCTTCCAAAATGTAGTTTCGTATGGAGAAGAATGGGCAAGAAACTCCACCGTTACTCTTTTAAAATGTTTCCAGTACAATATTTAACATAGTACATTCATTATATGATTATGTGTGAAAACGATGCACCCAGAATAAAATTACCATACCAAAATAGGTAAACAGAATCAAATTGAAGCAATACAGATAAATTAATTCTGTGATAGATACATGGTGCTCACACATTTACAACAATTGTAAAAGTAAGTATACGATTTTCCTATAATATTAACAAGTAATGAGTCAGTTGTGAGTTAAAGTAATCACTGAGTGTAAATCAATGTCATAAATATAATGAATTATACAATTCAATTAGCAACCAGTTTGATTTTGTGTAGACTCTAGATTGTCCTATGGAGCAGGACCAGCATGTTTCCAAGCATTCTTATCTTGGTTATTATAATCCTCTAATTTGTAATACGCTTGTATACAAAGTTTACTTTTTAAATTTCCTTTCATTTAATTGCAATATATCACAAGGCATTTTGTTGTAACATTTAACACAGTACCCCCATAAAAGATGTACATAAGTACTTTAGGTAATCTGAAAAAAAAGCGTTGGAAAGCCTTCCACAAGGTGGACTTATGACCTTGTGAAGGCCGCAGGAATCCGCTGGATGTGACAAGCACAGAACTGGTCGCAGTGGCGGTGCTTGGGGGAGCCCTATGTCCATTAATGGACGTTTTTCGAAATCTTGATAATCAGCCTACATAATTCTACCGTTCATTTAACTCAAATCTCAGTCGATTTAGCTTCTTACCAATATAACACAACATCACGCCTGTTTTCACCAGAGGGGCTGGCAGTCAGGCAGTGTAGTAGGTTCGGTAGGCTAACTTACCTATACTATAACCACTTTTCGCCCGTTAACTCCCAGCTAACTTACTTTTACATTATATTCAGTTCTGCTTGCTCATGTTCCTACACACCAACCAGTACCAACCTTGGACTATTGTACGAGCTGTTAGCAACACTTCATTGTGTATCGTTAAGTGCCTTCAATTTATAGAAGTAGCATAGACGTTGAATCATTTATCCATTGAACGATATCACACTAAATGATTTGACGGTCCCCTTGCAAAGGCAAGGAGCTGCGGGCGGTAATAAAACATGTCTGTAAGGGTCATCGTATTGGTATTGGTAGATATTTATGTAGGAGATATACTTACTTAGCAGCACCCTAAATGCGTACCACATAATAATTTTGGAGGGTATGGCTAATCCATTGGTTCATATTATGTTTTGAAAAATTTGTCTGCTTAACAACGTATCTAAATTACGCAATTAATGTTGTTGAACTGTCAAAATGTAAGCCGGTCCTAGTGCTAGTGAGTTACGCAAATACCTACCCCATAAATCATTACTATGCCTACTTAGGCATTTCCAAACCAGTAAAATACTTAGGTTGGACTAGCGACAGCACTACTGCTGAGCATATGGTCCTTGGTTCGATACCTACAGGAATAGTTTTTATTCAGTGCGTATACTGTAACCATGAATTCAGGATACCATTCTAGACCCCCCAGCGCAGAAATTTTTCGTCGGTTATACAAAAAAAAAATCAGCTGTTCCATACATTTTGACCGCGTAGGTATTGCACTTTTCTATGAAACAGCAGATTTTTTTTTGTAAAACCGACGAAAAATTTCTGCGCTGGGGGGTCTAGAAAGGTATCCTGAATTCATGGTTATAGTTTGCGCACTGAATAAAAACTTTTTCTGTACCTATAGGTTGGGAAAGGTGTTACTGGATTTTTCCATCAGGAATGTCTCAGTACCAACCAGGATTCTAGATTTGATTACATGTGACTTATACTTAACTGGAGAAATTGGGATATTATTATAAATTCTAAATTAACTCTGTCTGACTGTCCTGTGTACGTATTAACGCCTAAGCCACTGAACGGATTTCGATAAAATTTGGCAACGAGATAGATGGTATCTTGGGGAAGGACATTGGCTACTTTTGTCCGGGTAACGCGTTCCCGTGGGATAATTCTGCCATCCACGCGGGCAATGCCGCGTGTAGGAAGTAGATACTCCTCCACGTAACATTTCGGGGATTACAAGCCTGGTGTGATGGTAATTTATATGTATTTAATGGAATAAAGGAGAATACCTACGTAACATTCCCGCATGATAGGTAGGTAAGACTAGACAATCAGGCTAAAGTTTTCTTGTTTCTGTGGATATCTTGTCCAGTGTGTCCTGCAATCTGCACGCTACATGAGTTGATGAACGCTGCTGAAAGCGTGAACCCCGTAGCCAAATTCTGGGCTGACTGTATTTAGATTGCTATCGACACCCTAAAAACATCTGCGTACCTGCTTTTCATCCAAGTTGCAGGTAGGTACGATTTCGAGAGATAATGTCTGACCTGACTGAGCAAAACCCTAGCGAAACTAAACTAGCTCTGGTTGTACCTACCTACTACCTATAAGGGCTACATCTCTGCCAGCCTTCGGGGAATAGAGGCGTGATGTTAGATAACCTGTCAATTGAAGAGCTATTTTATTATTTCCTTCTTAGTGTATAAATCATTGTAAATAAATTTCTTTTGCGTGAACCCTGTAGGACATAACGAGAGACAGGAGAGCGGCGACGGCGCGCGTTAAATATGCAGCAGGCTGAATAATGCAAGCACTCGAGTCCGCGCCGTACTCTATACTCTATGGCCGGTTTGAGAGACTAGGGAATTTTATTACACAGCCAAGTATTTACTCTTGTTTACGAACATGGACGAATCTTAACAGCGATATAGGAGAGCTCTTTTTGTTGGAAATTAATTAGATTTTGGTGATTTGTGTTACATCATGATGACAAAGTCAAAGTCAGACTTTGAGTTTGCAAAGGGTATTTATTTCGAACAGACACATAAAAGGCACTTTTGAACGTTAACGGGGTGAGTAAGAGGATGGTGGTGAGTTTGCAGGGTGGATAATAGGCATCGCAAGAGCCATGATTGAAGTGGAGTGTCTTTCGTAGATGGCACTTGTTATTGTAAATTTGACTTCATGAGTACCTAATAGGCGGCGGGCCTCCTTGCCGGATTACCGCCATGGGATCTGGAGGTAAAGGTCCTCGCGCACACTTGGGAGTGGCGCGAGGAGGCAAAACGCCGGGGTATAACTTCGCTGCCGCGAGAAATCGCGGCACAGCGGACAGAGCTCCGGCGAGATCTCATGGCGACATGGAGAATGCGATTGTCGCAATCCAGTGCTGAGCACGCCACGATTGCGGCGGTAAATCCTCTCTTTGAGGAGTGGATTGAGAGGCGCCACGGCGTCCGCACCTTCCGCCTCACGCAGTTGGTTCTCACCGGACACGGTAGTTTCGGGAGATTCCTGTTTCGTATAAGGCGGGAGAAAACGCCCGGGTGTTTCCACTGCGTGGATCGCCCTGAGGACACGGTGGAGCATACGATGGAGGTCTGCCCGGCTTGGGCGGAGCACCGCCGTGTCCTCGTGGAGGCGATCGGTGGCGGCAATCTCTCCCATCTGGCCCTGGTCCAGGCCATGGTTCGGAGCGAGAGTGCATGGGTAGACGTCACCTCTTTCTGCGAAGCAGTAATGCACGCGAAGAGGGAGGCGGCGCAAGTGAGGGAGAGGCAGTATATGCGCCCTCACGGCCCTAGTCGCCGCAGGAGACGCCCTGGGCGTCGGGAATCCCAGGCTGATTCCCGGCCACCGATGGCGCGGGCTTGCGGACGGCGGGTAATGGGTAGCTCGCTGTCCGGCAAGTACGAAGTCCGGGTCGACGGCGCGTTGTGTTCCACGCGTGCTTCAAAGATATTTCAGCACCAACTGGTGGGGTCTGCCTTTGCAGACCCCACCAGTTGGCCTTTGCCAATGCCTGCCAGGGGTGCGGGTTGTTCGAAAGAGATAGAGTGGCCCCTGGCTCACAGGCAACTGAAGGAACAGGGGTGGGTTTTAGTCAGTAAAAGTCTGACACGCCCTCCCGCTCTACCCTGTGCGGGAAGAGTTATTTGATGATTTCCCAACCAACAAAAAAAAAAAAAATGGCCACCTAATGCAAAACCGAGCATCAGTCTATTCATACGTAAAGTTACCTGAGTCATCATCTGCCAAGACATTTACTGTTTTGGTCGGCTTCTAGCTAAATGTCAGTATTTTACATGGAGCGACTGACCTCCACAACCCTGGGTAATACGATACCCCTTGGTAAGACTGGTTGTCAGATTTTCGGGCTTCTGACAACCCGAAACGAATGTCAAAGATCCACGAATGACAGCCGGGACCTGTTAGTTGTACTTGGCCCAGCATTAACGTGCTTTCCGAGACACGGGGGAGATTCGGTATGTAATTATGGTCACCCATCCACGGACCAACCGCGGCAAGCGTAGCTTAACCTGATCGATTAACCCGTCAACCCGTGCGGCTGTTATCACTTAGCCATAAGCCCTGAATACCTACCTATTTATAGTTACGTTCTATATCAATCTTGTATCAATTTGTTCAGAGAAAAACGATCCTTCAAATCGAAAATCTCAAATTGTACCCACAGCTCAGTCGTATTGTTAACTGAATTGATACATGTAATTGCGCCATTACTTGGGTCTCAATACTGCGGTCTCTTACCTATGGTAGAGAGGTAGAGAGTACCTACTATAGGTATCGATTTTTAATCGTCACTGTAAGGGCAAGTAATACACCAACATTTTAATATAAAATTTAATGAACCAATAATTAAAATCGTTGACAATATCGAATATGTATTTACATAATATATTTTTGGTTTAACAAGTGTACAATGTACAAAAATCGACAGCTTTATTTACAAATATAGCTATTTACACTACGCAATAAAATGGAAGATGTTCGAAGCATTTAAATCTAACCTACAATCTTATTAAATGCGTCTTATTATAATAAAAATAGATAACATACATTTATGACGAATCAATAATTAAGTGTGGGGAGACGCCAGCACATCAAGCTACCCCAACCTGTCAATTTTTTCCAATTTAACATGAACCTTACAATTATGTAATAAAGTTGAAAATCCATCAAAGAAATTTGACAGATTGGGGTAGCTTGATGTGCTGGCGTCTGTACATAGATTTTTGGTGTTTACGACATTGATACAGCCCAAAGGCATAAATAAAGCAGCTACATAGAAGAAGAAGAAAAGATGAACAGGTCTCATCATCTCAATGAAAAATTAAATAAAATCGTTAAAAAACACGATTACTTGTTAACAATAGCATTAACATACTAAACAACAAAATAAAATACAAGTTGTATTTCTGTCTTTTTATAAAAAATACAAACCGAATGGAAAGTTCATGAAACTAAATCGATTCTTGACTCTCAACATTAGTGGTTAACAAACATAATTATGCAATATGAATTATTCAGCCTGGTTTTAAGCAGTGAAAAGCAAACTCTATGAGAGTGACTAGTTCATTCATAATCCATTTAACAAGACCTCAATGCAAGAACATAAGTACCTATTCAAAGAAAAGATGAAAGGAAAATAAAAGATAACGAGGGCTGCTCGACTATAATCAAAAACATAAAAACGGTTAGAGACGGTTTTTAAAAGCTCAATAATTGGGGGGAAAAATCTATGGTCATTAAAGATTTCAAACACTTCAAAGAAGTTTTACGAGTTTTTGGCGGAATGGCGTTGGAACATGTCGCACGAATTTTCATGAAATTTAGTGAAATAGCGAATTAAATTGTATAATTTTGGTAGTGAATTATTCAATTTAGTTACGTGTGAGTGCACAAGCGTAGTGAAGGTGAAAATAAGTGACTAACGTGGACTTTTCGTGTTCCCCTAAAAACTCTCATTAGGTTGTTGTAAAGTTACTACCGCTTTACAATAACTTTGATTTGACTAACTAAAGTCGACTATGACTGTTTCGTAACTTCGTGCCCGATATCGGGTCATTTACTTGATCGAAAAGAAAAATGACTTGACACTGGCTAAATGCACAAACCGTGCGAAGACAAAACCAAAAAAAAAAGAAGTTTTACGTCAACTTAAACATTATTCTTAAGTCATTAATTACTTACTAAAAATAAATTAACCTTAGATGATGGTCGTGTCTTGAATTTACCAAGCACATTAATATCCAAAGCAATAATAATTTGAGCTAGCTCGCTCGGTTATTTCCCTATCATCGTACAGCAGATCAAATTGAGTTTGCCTTTCACAGCAGCCATTGTAGATACTAAACTACTCTTTATACTGTAATTGAATGACAATGTGTATGTTATCTGGTCTGTTCAGTTTTATTTAGAGTGTCGAATATGTTTTTGTACCAGAACTCGACCGTTTTGCCCCAGGCACCGAGTGTAACATCGTCGAGTTTGAGCACCTCTATGAACATCTTCACGATGACCTCTTTGAGTTGCTGGAAAAGAAAAGAAAATCAAATTAGGTATTTTAATTTTATCTATAAACAGATTTATAACAGCAAAGAAAAACAGTGGCACTCCGGGAGTGCCGGCAGAAGTAAAAACTTGAACAATTACGAGTGTATTTTTTTAATCGTCAATACAGAATTGGATTGGATCATTGGATCCTTGGGTCCTGATTGCTCTCGGTGAAAAATGATAAACGAGCAATCGACTTCAGCCATTAAAGATAACACAGATTTTTTACGACAAAAATACAAAGGGAAAGAAAGGGATAAAATAATCAGAACTTCATAATGAAAGAAAGGGACTTTTCCAAAAGACATCAACGCGCGACTCATCCGTGTGCTCAAGCGTTCGGTGACGATGACGCGAGTTCCATGATTTTTGTTCACCCAAAAAGTGCTCAACGTGCCTAAAGAAGTTTTCACTTCAAAAATCAATCATTTTGCCTAGCCTTTTCCCAACTATCTTAAGGTCAGCCTCCAGTGTATCCGGATGCAGATGAATATCAGCAATTTACATGAAGCGACTGCCTATCACAAAACGCAGCAACTGGGTAACACGATACCTCTGTGAGACTGGTTGTCAGACTTTCGGGCTTCTGACTCCCCGTAACGACAGTCAAAGATTTACGAATGACTACCGAAGCACGAAAAGCATAACGAATGGATGTTGCATTATCATAAAATTATACGCTTCAAAAAAAGAATAGGTTCATTTGAGAAACCCAACACTTTTGTATAGGACCTCCTGCGAGTATCTTCAATAATTGAATCGAATCTGTAATTAACCTTTTATGCCACAAATTCGCACAATTGAATTAAATTAGTACTAAAAAAAAACTATACAATTTGTAGTTTGATTTGCTGCAAAAACGATCATTTGATTGGTTAGTGTTGATATTATGATGACAATACATTTTTAATTTATTATTAACTATCTACGGCCGGAATTCTTTTTGTTTTTTTTTCGTTAGCACAAAACCATGAAGTACCTATCTACAAACGTAGACATATTATGTAATTTAATGTAAATAGAACCACACCCTCCGTGGTCCGTACATTAGTCTAATCCAATACATTTAACATGCAAATGAGCGTATCGCCCATATTTGCGGTTCGCAAATTGAATTTAATTCAAGCATCGAACGCGTCTCGCCGTCATTTTGGATTACGAACACGTCTACCGTATAAAGTGGTTGGGAAAGTAATATTTTTGTACAAATATCCGTACATATCGATGTGATTCAAAGCAAAAAGGTCCGTCTCCAAGCTACCAGATAAATTATTAGGTTTCCGAACCCTAACTCTGCTATTCCTAATTAGCGGAGTTTCGTAACTTCGCGCTCTTTTACATAGATGCAGTTATGTCATCAGGTATATAGCATATCATATGGGCATTGAAATGCTTTAACTAACTACTCATCTTTTACGACACCCTTGTGAACCGAGCGAATGGCCGTTTTTCGGCTTTTAATCTAACAATGTTCAATATCTTACTTGGAAATTCTTTTCCTGAATTTTTCTCTTGCGATGAGATTCTCCGAGTTTGTTCATCATAGCGGCAACCACCTCAGGCTGGTTAAGGTTCTCCACTGCAAGGTTCAGTGACGTCATCAAGTTGATGACGTGTGCCTTGAACTGTGGATTTGTCAGGTACTGGTCCTCAGGAACATTCTTGACCATTCTGAAGAAATCTTTGCTCTCCGGGAAGGCGTTGAAGAATCTGGAAAGTGGAAAGGTCTGGAGTTATTTTTCTGTTGCTTGTGGGCTATGAACATAAATAGAGACTACTCATCCTGAAACTGCTGTCATAACTACTTATCTACTAAGTGTAACTCCCGTTTTCACATAAAATTTACATTACCTTCAAAGTGGCCTGTCATGTCTTTGTGCATACTTCGATCGATATTTTGCGGTTAACGTTATCTGATGCATGGCTCTAATAGACACAAATTACAATGAACGTTTTCTGTTTTTACACTCTCGATCAATACATAAGTGAACTAACATGTTTCTTAAAGCATTATAAGAAAAACCCCCGACCCAAACAAAAACTCTAAAAAGTAATAAAATAAATGTTATTGGCCTTTTAAGTTGCAGGTAGTATTTTAATCAAGGCATTGTCAAGTCGGGGGACGGTCAATGAAAACGCCAAACAGAGGAGGCCTTGTATTTTCATTAGCCGTCCCCCGACTTGACAATGCCTTGAGCCCAAACACGATACTTCTGCTGTTTGTTGGTGAGTAACTTGAGAATCCAAGAAATTCCAGGTGATGCTCCAGCATTAGTTCAAGGTTTTTTTTTTTTTTAAAGGTTGCCCCACACTAGGAATTTCTCCTGTATTGTGGGTGCGTTTACAAACATTTAAAATCACATACACAAACAGCCACACCCGGAACAACTACTTGTAGGTCATACAAATATTTGTTCCGTGCGGGAATCGAACCCGCGACACGCAGCGCAGCAGTCAATCGCTTAACCACTGCGCCAACTCTCTAAAATAATCGTCTAAAATAATTGAAGTGATAGAATACCAAATTTCGACTTAATCAGACCCGTGGAAGATGCTCAAATCCCTTCATCAACCAGAAATGTGCTGATAATTTTCAAACGGTTGAACCGATTTTGATGAAACATGTCTAAGAACACTCCCGACTAATTCATCTTTCAAACAAAAAAAAACATAGTCAAAATCGGTTCATCGGTTCGGGAGCTACGATGCCACAGACAGACACACACACACACATTGATGCGACAAACATAACATCAGGTCGTTTCTGCGTCGGTGGTTAAAAATTACGGTCAATATTTTATGGCTTGAAGGGGGTTACTACCGAGATAACGACTAATATTTAGAGAAATGTGGAAAAAAAACATAATGTTGCAGCCAATTGCAGCCACCCAAATAAATTCGGAAAAGGGAAGCAAACTCCTGACGATGATTTTTTTCAGTGCATTATTTATTGAAAAGGTTTTTAATTCAATTGGTTTTTGTTTTCTTTTTAAATATCTTTGGAATATTAAAACGGTTTATGTGAATCTTTTATGCTTGATTTCCTGATTAAATAAGTGATGGGTTCGTAAGGAAGGTTTAGTCCAATTTTTTATTCAGTAAAGAACTCTAAAAGTCTTGTTTTTACAGCAGTGCACGTGCCAATTTGGCATCGTTTTCTTATGGTTAAATAATACCTAGTAGTAAGTATCGTATTCTTATAATGTGTGGCGTTTGGGATAAGGCCAAAGAATTTGAGTCTCGGTGGCCAGTGAAACGGAAAATAACTTCAAAGGATTGTTTTTGATTCTATTATCTTTAGCCAATTTCTACAGCGTCTTCAATTTTATCCTACCTCTAACGTCCTCTATACGTCAATGCAACATGACCTCACTGTGTCATAAATTGGTTTTAGTTTAAAAAGACAGACATTTTTAATTAACTCGTTCAGTCCCACATTGGAGTGGCGTTTAGTCACACAAACTATTCGCTGTGCTAGCGGACTGGACTACAAATCAAACACAGTGACACGTAGCTGGAACACGTTTATTAAGTCGTTCATAACCGCAGCTGTTTGTATAACGTTTTCCGACGAGAGCAGTAAAATGTGACATTTATGCTACAAAGACGTTAAACTTTTAGTACGTTACGTTTTGAATTTCGTTGATATTGCTAATACATAGTTTGAGTTTGGAACAGTTTCGTTTCAATGTATCCGCTTTATAACATCCGCTTCTGCAAAGTCAATCAATATAATCTGATGTTAGATATCGTGCTCACGTTTAAGATTAGTTGTTTTAAGTTTAGTCAACCAAATTCTGTTCATGTGACTTGGCAGTAGATTAATTGACCATTTGACCGGAGACTTGATCAGGTTTTCCGAAATAGCGAAAACTTGAGAACAGTCAATCTATTCTGTAAAATTTCACCGTGACATCTAGGTGAAGTGAGCTTGAAGTGAGCTGTCCATAGTGAAGCATCAGCTAGGGATTGACTCCATGGACGGAGAAGAGAGATATTAAAAGAATAGACCGGCTGTAGAACGTTACCGATTTCGAGCAAGCAACAACTTTGAAATATTAAAAAAAAAGTTTTAGTCGGCAGCTGCAGGCCGTGACTGTGACAAGAAGGCTTCCACTCAGCATGATGCTGTACATGGGACCCACAGCACAGCGCTGATTTTCAGTGGTCACCCGAAAACAACGTACGAAAATCAAACCAGGATTTTTACAATTTAGACAAAACAAGTAACAAAGTAAAATAATTATAATAAACAGTTGGTACATATAATTTTATATTACCCTACAACCAATGATATAAAGTGATTAAATGCGTAGCTACCCAAAAACTTAATAGGTACCTACACTAAAATGTAGCGCGTTTTGTCGCGCTTCCACAACAAAACACCATTTGTATACCTATATTATATCACTGTTTTTAATTAGTCTACACCGTCCCACTCCGGAGTAAAGACCTTCCCAAAATCCTTCAAGGCATTCTTTTGTAGAGCCACCTCGACCCAACCCATGCAATACGCCTCTAGGTTATATCACTTAACTTTAAGAATACTATCAACTTTGTAATGTATTTTACTTATCATAAAATAGTGAAATGCTCTCTACGAGTGCGACGTATGCTCATAATGTAATGATTATGACACACTTTGATATGAGTGCCTACAATATGAAAATCACGATTATGTTTGTAGAGCAGAATACTTGGAATATTTATGTTAATTAAACATAGGGTATTGATTTGTATCGTGGCCACTGTTCATTAGGTAACCTGTCTTAATCAGACATGACATAAACATGTTGCTATTTAGTTCACTCCTGCTTTGCTATTCAAAAGCATTCGCCATGCTATCGTATTGAAAATTACACATTTCGATAACCTGATTTGCCTTGCCCCCGACAGCTAACAGCTGGCGGAAGAATAGCGGACGTCTGTTATTTAATCTGTTTTGGATTTGTGAAAAGCGTTTATAGGATTCCTACAATAAAGTTGATTGATTTTCGAATCGGTACGGAGGCGTATCGAATTGTTATCAATAGCTATACCTACTGCACATGGGTTTTTGGTTTTCTCTGGGATTTATTTTGTACTAGCTGACCTACACAAGTTTTCCTGTCCAAATTTCAATAATTCATACAAAGAAGGACGTTCACTTTTTCCGAAGATGAATATTTTCCGGGAAATTCTTCCAATTTTATTTATCATAACCATCAGAGATCGGATATTCGGCTGCATATTAACCTATAGATAATTTTTAGCTATGAAAGTATGGAAGCGGCTTTATAAATTATTTGTAATATTTATTAAAAACCCCGGGATTCTTGGATTGCATAACTATTCAGATGTGTATTAATTTAAAATTAATGTTTAACCCGATACAAATATTTGGATGTACTGGAGGAGGGGTGGTTTGTATTAGTTAAAACAAAAAATAAACAAATACTTACCTAAATTAAGACTTTTTCCATACAAAAGCGCATTCCATGTTAGCCAACATCTCAACTATAGGTGAATATGCATCCGATTACCTATCCGATGTCTGATCATAACACCTGATTCGTATTAAGTTTTACAAACATTTCAAGATAAAAAAATGGCAAATCGGTCGAGCCGTTCTGAAGTGATGCGCTTAACAACGAACAGCATTTTGAGAGACTAGCTTCTGCCAGCGGTTTCGCCCGCATGGAGAGCAAAAATTATTAGTATTAATATTCAGGTTATAATCTATCTGTTTGCCATGTTTCATCCAAATCCATTCAGCCGTTTTTACGTAATTGAGTAACAAACATCCAAACATCTAATCTAAACATTCACATATATAAGTAATATTAAGTACCTGGATGACCGAGCTTCACTTGCTTTTTTTTTTTGGTTTGACGTTTTCTAAAAATGAAACCTAGCTAGATCGATTTATCGCCCCCGAAACTCGCTGCATACAAAATTTTATGAAAATCGTTGGAGCCGTTTCCGAGATTCAGATTATATACATACACATTTATACAAGAATTGCTCGTTAAAGGTATTAGATAGATATAGGGTTGCCATCCGTCCGGGTTTCCCCGGATTTGTCCTAGTTTAGAAGGCATCCGGGGAGCGTCCGGGCGGGGCTTCATCTGTAGTCCGGGTTTATTTTTAGAATATAAAAAAACTGATTATTAAAACAATTTATTCTGTTTTGTTAGGTACCTACATTTAAATTAATGATAAAAGATTACTAAATTTAATTAAGGTCTGAAAATAAATAAAAAGGTGGTTTATGACATTTTCAACTGTTTTTTGTTACACTGACTGTTTAAAAAAACCAGTTGACAGTCCGGGTTCTGGGCTCTAAAATCCGGGGTTTTCACGCGTCTTGTCCTGGTTGCCAAATTTTAGAGATGGCAACCCTAGATAGATACAGTACGATAGTAGGAAGTAGGCAGTAGGATAGATTATTTTACTACCTTGCCACAATAGGAAGTCAAAACTATTATCAAAAGACAGGAATACACGTCCTAAATAAGGAAATAGGGAGTTAGTACCTCAAGCTAAGTTAGGAAACTATCAACGGTGCAAATTGGGTTGACATATCGATTTTCCGCACAAATATAAATGCTTCGTTCCACTTCACATGCGAATATGAATTTTCAATCCAACAACGAGTTAAGTCATCATAGGCTAAACACTTTTTTGTGCAGTTTTTTCGACTAAGTTTTGTTATTTCAGCGTTATTGTTGGCATAGTAAGTTTTACTTTTTTCGTACGGTTTTTCTGACAAAGTTTTGTTATCATTAGCTAAACAAGTTTTTGTGCAGTTTTTTTGGAAGAGTACATAAGTACGTTTTTGTAATTATGTCTATATTTGCTCAAAGATACGTGTATGTTTACCATGTCATTGAATCTAATATGAAGGTAGTTAATGTAGGTGAGCACCGTAAATTCTTCTGTTACAATAGTCATTGTCTTTGTAGCTTATTGTTGCTGTAATAATTTTTAGACGTGCCTATATAAATTCGAAAGTATCTTTTGACTCTTCAGAACCTAACCTAACCTAACTTCTCTTAGGCACGCCACGATTGCGGCGGTAAGTCCCCTTTTTGAGGAGTAGATTGAGAGGTGCCATGGCGTCCTCACCTTCCGCCTGACGCAGGTCCTCACTGGATATGGCTGTTTCGGAAGGTTCCTGTTACGCATAAAGCGGGAAGAAACGCCCGGGTGTTTCCACTGCGTAAATCGCCCTGAGGACACGGTGGAGCATACGGTAGAGGTCTGCCCGGCTTGACGGCGGTGGCGATCTCTCGCGTCCCGCCCTGGTCGAGGACATGGTACCTCACCCCGGCCCTGGCTGCCACAGGAGACGTCCTGGGCGTCGGGAATCTTAAACTGTCAGGCTCAAAAAAAAAACCTAACTTCTCTTGTTAGTACCAATGACCTAGATGATTAAATATTATATAGGTTAAATTATTTAACATTAACTATCTAATATTAAATTACTAGCTTCCGCCCGCGTGGAAGTCGGAAATTATCCCGCGGAAACGTTCTACCGGGACAAAAAGTATCCTATGTGTTAATCTAGGTTATGATCTATCTGTGTGCCAAATTTCATCCAAATCCGTTCAGCCGTTTTTGCGTGAAAGAGTAACAAACATCCATACATTCAAACTTTCGCGTTTATAATTAATATTATAAACGCGAAAGTTAAACAAGGAAGGCAAGGATAAACGTCACTGAAAAACAGACTAAATAACGAGTAAGCACCTCATTCGTTAATAGTCATCCTGACAACAAAATATTTCGCGAATAAAAACACGTTGCAGCTCACAATAACACTTTATTAAATATTTATTTACATACTTCTATTAATTCACACTTTTTGTGATCATACGTAATTTAAAGTTGTGAAATTGTAAACTCCTGCGTCATGTTGATATAATTATTTATATATTAATTTTGGGCATAAATTGAATGGAGGAGTTACTACTTCAATGCTTAGGTATCTTAAGTGTGTTTTTGCATAGGTATACTTAGTTTTATTTTTGTATAATTATGTATATATTAGGAAGGTTTTTGTAAATACATTATGTATGAAGTTATTTTTAGTTTACTAGGTAGGTATAATTTGAAGTAACCTACATATTTTGATGATGTTTAGTGTTAGTTTCTTATAGGTAACACTAATACTGATGAAACTACATAGTGATATCGATCCGGCTCGAAGGACAAGGACATGATTAAATTAAAACAATCTAAAGAGATTTTCCTCTAGTAAGTCCCGTAGTCGCCTCCTACGACACCCACGGGAAGAGATGGGATGGTGCTATTCTTTACGTCCGGCACCACACGGAACTAGAGAATTACTACAGAATGGGCAGCAGCGTTCTCTATGCATTTTATCACCATACTTCGCCAACCCGCCTGCCAAGCGTGGCGATTATGGCAAATCCCCCCAAATTGGGGGAGGCCTATGTCCAGCAGTGGACGTCTTTTGGCTGTGTTAGAATATTAGTGTGTTATACACTGGCATACATTTCTATTTTTCGTTGTTGGCAACATCACCCTTTTCTTCCTGTTCCTGTCATGGCTTGCACCGAGTAAGAGTTACCAATTGCTGTAATTTCTAAAATAAAGTATTATGTTTAAGTGGAAATAAGTGTTTATTTAAATACGATCCAATAACAAAATAGGCTGAAATGATGATGATGATGAAAGATATTTTTGGCACAGTTGTCCCAACAATTGTAGCAACACAACAGATGTTAGACGTGCCAGAGGCAATAGGACTAACCTCTTACTCAAGTCTATTTCTATGTCACTAGACGCACGTTTAATAATAAAGCTTGGTTGTTTGTATGGGTAGTTTCACTTAATGCGTTCAAAAATGTGAAAGTACCCGTCGGATTTCAAAAATGGTCTAAGTAGGCCTAAACATCAAGCTAAGACCCTTAGGAGACGAGAAAAATAAAAAAAATGGAGAGAAAGCTGAGCGAGAACGAAGTTATAGCACGGGTAGGCGATGTGTTGCGACAGAGTGGGTCGGGGGAACGAAAATAAATTACACGCGGACGAAGTCGTGGGCAAAAGCTATGTAGTTTTTAATACTATTACGGTATTGGAGAACATACTTATATTGGGCAAAACTTGCCGAGATTCCTTCAAATGGCACAAATAATATAATAAATAATTCATATATTTTATTATTATTATTTTATTTATTTATTTAACCATTTATGTACACACATATAAACAGACAAGAAGAAAGGAACAGAAAAATTCGTACAAAGGTAATGCTTATTTCTACAGAAATCTCTTCCAGCACACCTGCGATAGGAGAGAAGATAACAGAGATGTAGAGATGTGTATTTTTCGTTTATTCAATTTAACTACATATTACAATACATTTTTAAATATTTTTATAAAATAACCTTATAAAAAACATTTAAAAATATAAAAAAATAGTGGTCCGCCGGTATCGGGAGCAGGGTCCAAGCTACCGGTGGTTAGGGCTCCAGAGACAGGAACCTCCTCACGATGCGAACCGTATCGAGGAGTACTGCCTTCTGAATCAGGCCTTTGACCCAACTGCCTAACGAGATTAATTATTATTTTATTTTATTATTATCGCCTTGGATGAGTCTGTAAAGCTGTCTTAATTGTTATTTAAATAAATAAAATAAAATAAGTTTCACGAGGTAAGCGGTGGGTGGGTTAGGTACTTATTATGGTCCTATTTCCATATAATTACTAACTTTTAGTTTTGTAGGTACTCGTATTTGGAGCTGAGCGCTCAGCCGACCCGATTTGGGCTAGAAAAACCCTCAAAAGAAAAAAGAAAGCCTATACCTAATTCAAATACTTCACGTGACTTGGTCATTCTTTGACCAAAGAATTAGCAATGTCGTTCAACGTGGCAAATGCTGCCAGTTTTCTGGGCACGTTTCTTGATGACAGTAATGCGGACGAATACTTCGACGTTTAAGTGTCCTTTTGTTTTTGTATTTATTTGTATAGTTAGTTCATTTAATTTATATTAAATACTTACTATTCTATTCCTAGGTTTTGAAATTCCATTTACAGAGAAATGTCAAATAAATCATAGTTTTCGTTTCCAAATAATATTGAAAAAATACGTCTAAAACCCCACTATATTAAATTCGTCATCAGTAGAAAAAACTGAACGCCATAAAAGTTGTTTCATTGACTCGAAAATTTTATTGATCAAAACAAGTTCTAAAGGATGTTTCCGGATGTCTCAAGTTCTCGACGATGAGCAAATTGGTAATGAAGCTGTTTTTGGCAATCCTTGAAGTTAATGTACTTAACACATAACACAAGGCATTTTTTTAAAGGTTTTTGATCCTTATTATTTACATTTACCTTGGCCCTGGTAATGTATTGGCAATTTTGTTCTTACGTGCACAGTATGAGATTTTTTGCTACCTGAATATAAAGTCATTTGCGTGGGTTATACTTAAATTTATTGTTTTTTTGCAAGTTATTTATTTACTTAGGTAAACAGAGGTTAACTTAACAGAGGTTTTTTGTTTACTTTTGATAACATTATTGGATATTTCATAAAAATCCCACAAATGGAATTTCAAGTAACTGTAAGTAAGTTGACATTCACACGGACATAATAAAATCGCTACGGGATTTTTACGCGCCCTGGATTTTTTTCTGTCGGTATGGAACCGATCATTGAGAATCCAACAGAGTGCATCTTAGAGCCTGTGCACACCACGTTTTTAAAATGCGTCGTTGACGCGCATTTTAGAAACGGGCTCTTTTTTTTTGTTGGGCATCTCGCAGTTGGCCTTGAGAGGCCGTGACTGCTCAACCGGGCTTTCCTGGGGCTGCCATTAAGAATTTAATCTTAACGCCTCCAGCCAGGGCTTACAACCTAAAATTTATAAACTAAGCGACTATTACACGCTGAGGGCACCCCCTGTGGGGTACGGGCCTCGGCTCAGGGCGTCACTGATAGGGGGACAGCTATCATTGGGGACAGGCTGGATCAAAATATTGGCATTATTATTGATCGGGGAATAATTAGAAACGTGCGTCTTCGGCGCGCTTTTATCCTACAGAGGGTCTACAGGCTGCGTCTGACTCGCGTGCGTATTGCGTCTGTATCGCTACAAACGCGCGTCAATGGCGCGTTTAAAAAACGTGGGCTGTACAGGACCTTAGCGCGTCGAAAATTGAAGTGTGTTTTAATGTTTTGATTTTCTACTCTCGCACTAAGCAGTGCGGTAATGAACTAGTGTGCGAAAAAATCCCACCGCGATTTAACTGAGCGCGCGAACTGGGGTTTATGGGAAGTACATACCTATCTATACATATCATAAAATTGTAACAGGCCGATGTCTGTACATTAAAAATATTGAAGAAAAAATAGTATGGGGGGTCTTTATTAGAGAAACAGAAGCCAAAACAACGGTTTTTAGAATTTTTGTCTGTCTGTATGTTTGTTATCGCATCACGTAAAAACCGCATGGAATTGAATGCAGTTTTCAATGATGTATTCCGAGAGGTCTAACTTAAAAAATAGTCTTTATATTATAAAAAAAATGATTATCTACTTGATTCTAAAGTCCACGCGTATGAAGTCGCGGGCAAAAGCTAGTTCATAATATTTGGCAAAACATTTTCTTCAATTCGATGCTTAACAAATACAAAATCAATTCATCAAAACCTTGATAGGGTTTAATTAATTAAATGAATATATCTGTTAATATTAGAATTTAATCAAACCGCAAATGATTAAACAAATCTAATTTATTTAAGGTCAATGGTTGATAACCTTTAGATAAATCAATCGCAAAACGTTTGATTTTATGAATATATCTTAGGGAAAATTTCACAATGAGAGAGCAATAATTTAAGTTAGTGAACATACGTATATGTGTTCCTGCAATGCAAGATACGATTAAGTACCTAACCAATGTGCTATAAACTTTGTGGCTACACATTGATACAGACAGTAACAAAGTTTGTAGACACTTAAATTAATACTTGTCTATAAAAGTATTTATGTCGTGGCCATGTCGTAGATTTGCTCACTTCATGAAATGTTCGAGAAGACGGTCGACATCATGGGCACCCCGAGGTTTGGTTTGGTTAGGTTCCTTTAAACTGTTTTCTTCTGTAATATACGAACCAGAAGAAGACGAGAATTTCATGAAATGCGACCATTTCATGAAATTCTTGAGCATTTCATGAAGTGAGCAAATCTACGATACGGCCACGACATCTATACTTAGGTACATATGTTCTTTTGTTTATAGTTGCAAATGCTGGAGAAGACATTAGAAGTTAACTATAGTAAGTTATTATGACTATGTACATTTTTTTTTTAACTTTAATTATTTAATCTGGATAATTAAAACTACGATATACAAAATAAATACAAAAAACAAAAGGACACTTAGGCGTCGAAGTATTCCTCCGCATCGCTGTCATCAGGAAACGTGCCCAGAAGACTGGCAGCATTGCCACGTTGAATGGCAATGCTAATTCTTTGGCCAAAGAACGACCCAGCCCTCTGGTCACGTGAAGTGTCGACCAGCCGGCGAGAAATTTCCTTAAAGAGGAGACGTGCACTCGGGCCCCATGACCCGAGCGTTTCGACCCCAAACGGCTCAAAACTGTAGTTACCTATAAGGTTACAGTATTTACGCCGCTTGAGGGTCTCAGCAACAGCAGCAGCGGCGCCAGCACAGCCCGCCGTGCTAGTGTACATATTATATTTTCCAATGAATATTCCTACATTAATACTGAATGAAATACCTACCCTCTACTGCCTTTACCATTGTAGATTATTTTATTTACCTGTAAAATTAAGGCTCCTGCAGACCGGCGCAACGCGGCTCTAGTAGATAAATTTATATGAAGCTTTCATATTTTTTTTCTATTAAAGTCATATCGCACCTGTCGGCCTGAGCCTTTATTAAAAATAGCCATAACAGAGATGAGAGTCACTTGTTCCTCCCGTTATTCTGATATTTTTTTTGACCTGAGAACCTTCTGGTTACAGAGATATTGAAGATCAAAGTTCCAACTTTTCTTTAAGTTGTTTTACGAAAACAAGTTTTAAATGTCATAACTTCACTTTAAATACTCCCACGATGCCTGTACCGTTACGTTGCGCCCTACCGAAAAAAGTTCATTTTCATACAAAATATTAAAGGCGTTTAGGTTAGCTATTATTTTTGCACCAAGTTACTAAATTTGATGTACAGACGCCAGCACATCAAGCTACCCCAATCTGTCAAATTTCTTTGATAGATTTTCAACTTTATTACATAAGCATAAGATTCATGTTCAATTGGGAAAATTTGACAGTTTGGGGTAGCTTGATGTGCTGGCTCTGTACAGAACGCGCAGATGACGGCTTCGTGAAGGGTGTTGTTACACCCTGTATTGGTTTTACTGTCTCCCAAATTATATTTCAATTGATATAAAATCCATTTACTGCATAAATAAAAAGCGAATCGGTTCCGCAGATTTATATATGTAAATACGTATTCAAGTCGATTCATGTCTCTCGCACACGTAGCCACAGATAAATACCTACATTACATAAAAGATACGTTAGCATAATTTATTCTACACGTCATTAGCATTTCAAGTGTCTTTTTAACCGACTTCAAAAAGGAGGAGGTTATCAATTCGTCGGAACCTTTTTTTTTTTTTTTTATTTTTTTTTTTATTTTTTTTTATGTATGTTCCCCGATTACTCGAAGATGGCTGGACCGATTTGAATTTTGTTTTTTTTGTTTGAAAGGGTATACTTCCCAGGTGGTCCCATGATCATCAAATCAGGATCTGATGATGGGATCCTGGAGAAATGGAGAGAACTCTTCAAATTTTATAGGCACACAAAGCGATTTAGGTATTTTTTGGAAGAGTACTTTCTCAGAGTGGTTCCATTTCAATTTGGTGAAGATCTGATGAAGAACTTCGGAGATATGCAACGGAACTCCTCAATAAATGATAGCAAATGGACTGGGATTGCTGAAATCTCATCTCTGTCTATTGCTTACACCAGTTCATAACATAACATCACGCCTGTATGCTGTGAAGGTGTAAGCACATGTGAACCACTAAAAAGTGAAAAATAAAAACTTTTTCCAAAAAAAAAACAACCGACTTCCAAAAAAACACTACAAAGTGAAAAATAACTTTAATTTCGGAAGGCGGTGACAAAAAATTCAAATACAGCTCCAAAGACACCGACTTCCGAAATTAAAGTTATTTTTCACTTTGTAGTGTTTTTTTTTCTTGTTTTGTTTTAAGAATGTAGAAGATAAAACGTTTCTGTTCGTGTTATATTATAATTGCGAATTCTCATTTTTAATTGATCTATTAAGAAGGTCCCCCGGTACGTCTATCGTGAACGCGAGCATGATTGAAAAAAATGTTGTTTCATCGAACGCAATGCAAGAGAGTGAGGACGCGATAACATCGAAAGAAAATTGGCGCGCAGAGATTTCACAAAACTTGTTCCAGGAAATGCGAGTTTTCGAAAACTTCTTATAAGTTTTTGGTTTTTTTTTGTTATTTAGAATCTCCATTACATGAGCGAGGTTTGAAAGAAGATGTTTTATTTACTTTTCAAAGTATGAGTACCTTATGAACGGCTAAAGTTCAGATAAAATTTGTGCCGAAAAGCAGACTTTCAGACTTCTTTACTGACTGAGAAATTTTTCTTTACTTCTTTAAAAAAATACTTTTTTTTATAACATACATAAAAAAAGAAATGAACCACAACATATATCTGTGTGTTCAAAATATCTGGAATAAAATGGTTATAATAACGCCTTAATATTTACGAGCATTTGTATGAGAATTATGACGGGCTAGGGTAGTTTCCTTTGAAAAGTTTTATGTAAAATCCGTAACGAGGGTAACAACTTACTAACAACTAAACTAGTAATATTTATCACATTAAACAAGCAGTGTCGCCTGAAATGCAGGCCCTTAAAGCCTAGCTTAGGCACCAGTCTCCCACAGTAAACCAAACCATATCATGTACCGTAAGTGTAATAATGTTTGCAATGTTTATTGTGGTGAGAAATAAATAATACTTATTAGTATTCTTTCTCTTCTCTCCTATTTGGTCTATGCTGTGCCCAACAGGGTCATAATTGTGACTAATATTATTTACCTACCAACTTTATACATTATGGTACGCAATAAAGAATTTAGAATTGAGGGTGAAACGGGTTTGAGAAGTTTTGGCGCGGACAAAGAAAGCAGCGGATCTAAGCCAGTTCAAATAAATATTCACAGTCTTTCAATCAAAATCACTCCAAGTAATCTATACAGCTTTCAGTATTTGCAGCTTTCTTTGTATTTCCTTTATATTCATGCGAAAAGGGCAGCTATAAAAGAGCAATTTGGGTACACATTAGCATGTTGAATACACGTGCCTTTACATACGATCCAGGGATAATGTATGGGAAATAATATCTTATGTTACCTATACGGAGTGCTTTGAGTTGTGGAAAAAGTAGGTAGGTACTTAGAGTAAATTGTTTTTTCAGTACCTACTTCTTCTAAGCGTGTCGATAGCAATCTAAATACAGTCAGCCCGGAATTAGGCTACGAGCTTGGCACTTTCAGCAGCGTCCATCAACTCCTGTAGCGTGCAGACAGCAAGGCACGCTGGACAAGATAGCACCACCTACTTACACTAGGTATGGTAGTACTATTTTTGACTAGAAAATTCATAATGACGCATAAATTATGAAGTTCGAAATGGACAGAGGATAGTTTTTGAATTAGTTGACAGTTAGGGCATGCTACTTTTCAATTATTTCCATTATTTAATAATTCATAAGCAGAATATTAATCGATAGGCGGAAAATGGGATGAAACTGATTTTTTACCCGACCAACAATAAAGTTTAAAAAAAACGAATTTTCCAAACTTTTAGATTTCAAAATGCAATTTTCTACATTGTTCATTTAAAATCGATGTGATTACTATAAGGTAATTAAACGTATCAATACGAATATCACAGGTTCCGTAGTATGATCTATTTATACCTAAATAGGAATTCGATTTAGATCTAGATTCGTCTAGATATAAAGTGTTCATAGCTGTAATAAATTGCAGATCGTTTCGATTGATCTATTAGTACGTCAATGGTTACCCATTCATATTACTATTATAGCTAATCATGACAGGACATAATTACGGTGTCATTTTGCTAATTGCATAGGTAATTAATGCCTCCTGGTTTTGGCTGCCTACACTATTTATGTGCGTAGGTTCATGAAATTTACTGATTAGATATAGGATTATTTCTGCAATGCACCAGAATACTGTGGATGTACTACCTATTGGGCACATCTCTGCTTAACCCTTCGGGGATTACAGGCGTAATGTTATGTTATGCACCAGAATATTGTTCTGTCCACTAAGAATCAAAGAATTTTCTTTATGAAATTCATGTTACTGATTAGGAAATATATTGTTTCTGCCCCTTTTCGGCGAGATACGCCTTTCTAGTGCAGGAACACACCTCAATATGACAATCCTGGTCTATTCTATTCTTAATGGCAAACAGAATCTTTAAAGATTTTCAAAAGTTACTTCTTACTAGGTATTCAGCAAGTTTGTAACAACATGTGAAATGGTAACATGTAGGTATGTATACAGTTAAAGCTCCCACAGACAGGCGCGACGGGACTTTAATAGACCAATTTTATAACAAACTTCATGGAAATTTATCTACTAGAGTCTGGTCGTGCCGTTCTGCGGGAGCCTATTCCTATTCAGATTTATCATGATTCGGCTGTAAGATGTCTGCTAGATCGCTACATTGTAGGACCAACATTAAATACAAAACTTCAATTTATATAAAACTTCACTCGACCCATATGTATGGGATTTTTTTCGCTATTACGATGTTGATCACATCTAGAAAGTTGTAAATTTTTTGATGATACACCACACCCGTAAGATGACCACACATTTCTGACACACGCTGTATAGGATGAATTCTAAGTTCTAAGTCACGTTTGCCAAAACACGCCCCTATTCCTAATGCCAGAATACTAAGTGCCGACTTGCCGAGTAGGTAGGTACGGAAGGGAATGCCATCCGTAAGGGTGCCGACACACTTGCAGTTAACAGGTGACTTAAAATTTCTGCGATGATTTTACTACTTAATTAGACTTTAGATGCGGTGCATCAGTTCACCCGTTTGTTTTTGAAAACCAAATTGGGGAAATTGCTTGGAATAAGTTTAGTCATCTTATAACAAGCTGTTTATAATAACACATAGTATTTAAATGATGACTTAGTTGTTGGACCAATAAGTATTTGTTTATGGTTTGTCATGTCTGTCTGTGGTTTTAAATGCGGTCTTATTTATTCAACATCACAGGGCAAATAATCTAATGAATAGGTATGTTTTACGTTATTTAAATAAAAAAAAAGAAATAGTCGATTAAAAAAAAAATTACATAGTTGAACTGCCGCTCCAGATAAGGGAATATTTTTGGGTACGGGTAAAACCTTCATGGTCTTTGGTGAGGGTGTAAAGGCACCCTTAGCTTTAGGGTCGACGCTCGCTAACAGGTGGCACGTCAACGATGCCGAGCCGACGGCATGACAGAGGACCAATAAAAATATACGTACCTAATGTACCGTCTATGTGGGGCACAACGGCAGAATCTTCAAGGTTACGCGTGGAATACCAACGTAAAGACTTGCCCGTAATGGAAGTGGGTACCTACATAGAGCCACTTAGCTTCCCGCATCCCTTGTAGTTAGGGTTGAGTATACTTTGTAGGAGTATTTGATATGTACTGAATTGATGCTGAATTCAACTGAGCCTGCATGTTATGGCTGGAAATGAGTATATGAGTCTTTGCAGCTAAAAATTGGTTCATAATTGTTTCAATTTAAAGATTTTCTGCATAAAAATTAAGACAGACTGAACTACACATAGCTAGGACCAGGAGGCCTACTCCCTATGCACGAAGTCGGTCGTTTCGGTCGAAGTAACGGGCGTTTCCAACTCCGTATCACTTACGGACAGAAGATTAGTTTGGAGCCCGAACTAAGAATGAATGACAACACGATTTGACAGCTGTCCCTACTCCCGATATGTTTTTGGCCGTCCAAAAAATTTGTTAATTGGCTGTATGATTCACTGAGAAGTTTCGAACTACTTTCAGACGGGCCCGTATCTTCGTTGACGGAGTTAGAGAGTAGGCCCCCTGGATTCCTAGACAAGTGGAAATCGCTAAGCTTTTCGGTAGCAAACATTTCTGACTTTTCCATGAATCGTTATCACTGATAGATTGTCACGAACGTCAACGCAGAGGGGTGCTTGCGTAACACACTAACAGTAGGAATAGCTTTCAGTTTGACACTTCAACAACGATGTTATTTATGCTGGTGAGCAGACACATTTTTCGAACATCTTATTGAAGCAATGCGTGGACAATATCCTTCAAAATGATTCATATTCTGATTGATAGTGTGTAACTAACAGCTAACAGTTGAAATATTCTGAAAGCTTGGTGACACAGAAGCACGTCGCGGATTTAAAGGTTTTTCTTATTGGTAGCCCTACCAATAATCCTATAAGGGACAAATGTATCTGGATGTTCGCCAACACCTATACCGAACAAAATCGTAAATCACATTAACATAGCTATTAAAAATGGCCGGCAATAATGTGGCTGTTGTACTATTTACCAGTGACGGGCAATACGGCCCGTTATTGCTCCGAGCGGTCACTACTTGGACTTGATTGATTTATTGGCGGGTAGGTACGTGCGTAAAGTTTGGTATTGTACTGATTGAAAATGTACGTGTAACGACGTGTTTTTTTTTTTACTCTGTTTTATACAAGGTGGAGAGGACAATACGACAGTAAATTAAACTGCATAAGTATATTTAATGATGTTCACAGTCTGCATACAAAAAGCTTATCAAATAGTCAGTATAAACAGCCAGAGATTGGAAAAACTCATAGTCGGCCCATCACTGCTATTTAGTTGGATTGAAAAAATCGTTTCTTTTTACACGCTTTATATTAGCTTCACTTGTATGTTTGTTTGTTTGTTTGTAACCGACTCCTTTGGACGCTATTTTGATCCACTTTTAATGGTCAGATTTCATTGAAACTTTGTAAACTTATCGAGGACCGATGACTATTCAATAATTTAAAAAAAAATTAGAAAAATTAAAAAAAGGAAAAACAAAACACGTTTTTGTAGTTAGCAGAACTAAAAAATAGAAAATAAATAATAGTTTAAAAAACTAAAAAACATGCTTTAAAAAACAAACTAAAAAAGGAGAAAATAATTGAATTCAATTAAAAAGCGTGGGGTGCTTGACAATAAGTGATTATAAAAATACCTCAAAAAGCACCCCACGCTTTTTAATTTAATCAAATTATTTTCTGCTTTTTTAGTTTGGTTTTTAAAGCGTGTTTTTTAGTTTTTTAAACTATTATTTATTTATTTCAATGTTAGGATTTATTTGATAGTTCCAAAATATTATATTCACAAGTATAGGTACATCATTTATAGTTCTTACTATTTTACTCGCCAAACTTTCCAGTATAATGGCGAAAACCGCTTGTAAATATTTTTTTAATTCTTTTTATCTAGTAAAAACCTTAAAACTACTAACTAACATTACTACTACTACTAGGTACTATTAATACTAGGTGTTAGTTTATTTTTCGGTAAAGTTACTTTCGTATTTTAACATTGTATACGGAGAAACGATACGGATTGTGTCGTAGAGATTGCTAATAAAACAAAGGAACTCTTCGTTTGTTGATGTTTTTTTTTCAGAAGTTATTTTAAAAGTTTTATTTTGGGAAGCAGGTGTTTTATGGGTTTTAACGGATTATTCATCTGTTCTTAAGTGTGTACGAATTTGTCACGATGAAATGTAAAATAAAACATTTTAACGTGTAAAACGTTGAACCAAAACATTAGATATTTACAGAAAGTTACATATTTTTTTTATTATACTTTTCTAGCGGTATCTAACTACCGTCCCTACCAAATTTTTCAGATCCAGTTCTAAATACCCAGGTAGCGAGGCCATGAAATCTTACCTCTTGAGTAGCTCAGCACCAGTGTTGGCCATGTCTGCGTTGACAGGCGCCCAGGACTTCTGCACCAGATTGATCTCTCGCCTCGTGAGCCCAGAGACTGGGTTCACCTCGTCGGGGTCTCCGCCCCACCAGAAGTAGCTAAGCCAACCGCCCATTGTTACCTGGAAAGAGAAAGAACGGCTTTTATTATGGGAGAAAGGTCCTGGTACTTGTACCACAACATATCAGTCTGACATCCTACATTAATTTGTCGTGGTATAGTCATTTCAGACAACTGTTAAAGAATGACTGACTCGTTCTTATAGAGGTCGCAAGCGCTACTGTCTGGCGGCGCACGTGAGGAAGAGGCAGTATATGCGCCCTCACGGCCATAATCGCCGGAGGAGACGCCCTGTGCGTCGGGAATCCCAGGCTGATTCCCGGCCACCGTAGGCGCGGGCTTGCGGATAGCGAGTAATGGGTAGCTCGCTGTCCGGTAAGGACCAAGCCCGGGTCGACGGCGTGTTGTGTTGCACGCGCGCTTCAAAGAGATGTCAGCACCAACTGGTGGGGTCCGCAAGGGCCGATGCCTGCCAGGGGTACGGGTTGTTCGAAAGAGATACCGCGGCCCCTGGCACACAGGCAACTGAAGGAACACGGGTGGGTTTTAGTCACTAAAAGTCTGATACCCTCCTGCTCCACCCAGAGTGGGAGAAGTTATTTGATGATTTCCCACCCTCAAAAAAAAAAGCGCTACTACTGAGCATGAGGTCGATTCCCCTGGTCAGACAAAGTGTTATTGGGTTTTACAATCTAGTATTTCTCAGTAGCAGCCCAAGTCTGGATTTATGCCCAACCGAGCAATATACTCGCCCCCTATTACATGGTACTTAAACATAACTGGCGAAATATGGGTGTACTATAGATACACCTTTGCCCGACCCTTCGGGGAAACAAGGCGTGATGTTATGTTAAAGAATGATACAGATAATAGTCCATTTTCCAGACTTTACTTAGAGTACTTGTGTCTTCAAAACCGATGTTAAAGTACATGGTTTTTTTTTTGTTTTTCGGGTGGGAAATCATCAAATAACTTCTCCCGCTCTGGGTGGAGCGGGAGGGCGTAACAGACTTTTACTGACTAAAACCCACCCGTGTTCCGTCAGTTACCTGTGTGCCAGGGGCCGTGGTATCTCTTTCAAACAACCCGCACCCCTGGCAGGCATCGGCCCTTGTGGACCCCACCAGTTGGTGCCAGGTGGTACATGGTGGAATGCTCATTATTATGCGCAAATGCTCATGGTGTGAGTGCACCTTTAGGACGTAAATTAATTCTTATTGGTTATGGGCTTATTTTGGTTGGATTGCAACCTGTAAGCAGTCGTTAGCATAATTCAGGTAGACATTTTTGAAGACAAAGATACTCAGTCACAGGTAGCCCGCGATCCTTAATAACTAATTAACAAGGATATCAAACCGAAGTTGTAAGTACTTATTAGGTATCTTAATTATATATTAAAGTACCAAATCAGTGAGAATGCTTTGTATGCCAACATGGCGTGTGAGCACAACCCAAATTCGATAAAAAAACTATACTTTTTGCCTATGACACATATTTGCTATAATTTGTGCAGAATGAATTGAAAAACAGTTTCGGTATTCAATTTTAAACCTAAATGACCGGATGTGCTATTCACAATGTAATTTGCAAAATGACTGTAATCTACATAATTTACTTTGGTACCCATTGAAATATGTAACTACCGAATTGAATCGTGTGAACGAATTGCATATTTTCTTGGCCGCGTCACTGGGTTTCATGTTACATCACTGACAGTTAACAACGAATAAATATACCAATTGATTAATTTACATTTGCATATGCGGGAGTCAGTTTACTGTTTAAAATAGACCTTGAGATAATCAGCTGAACTGACTACTTTATTTAATGGCTCTAATGTATTTAATAGACGCACTGTTACAAATTATGCTGTTAGCAACTCAAAATTGATAATGTGGAGCCCCGACACAGCCAGTAGGCGTCGCCGTCGTGGAAGATCTCATAGAAGATGGTGGGATGAGCTGGTGAAAACAAACGATCAGTGGTCTACATTAGCCGTGGATCAGAAGAGCTGTCATTGAGATAAGCCTTTGCCCAGCAGTGAGGGTGATGCAAGCTAACAGTAGGTAATTCAAAATTTAGTGACTAAGGTATTCACGAAAACCTGTGAAAACTCACCATCTTTATAGGTATACCTATTTGCAGTCGAGAAATCGGGATTCCCATTGAAGACGATGTTTTGAAATTGACATAGTGAATGTGATACAGTATAGAAGTGAGTTCGATTATAAAATTATATGAAAATTACATGGTTGTTCATATGAACGTGGTAGTATTAAGTGGCTGTACCAATTGTTGCTTGTTTTCTCATTGAAGGAACACATAGTTTATTGGTAAAAGCGTTTACTGTGTTGTAGGTACACACAAAGCTTTTAAATTCAATACTAACATACCTAAGATAACTAACTACATACACCAATGCAAAAAAAAAAAACAAATAAAAGCAGAAAGACAATACCCGTAATAAAATCAAATGTTGTCATATACTTTAATGCACAAAACATGGAGAGTACCAAATTACAGTAGAAGTACAGTAGAAATAAAAATGAAGAATCACAAGTGGGCTTCATTTTCAGAGAAACTGAAAACTGCCCTAATTTCGAGTATTGGGACTACGGACTTTTCATAGAAAGCTCTTAAGGTGAACCTAGTCCACACTTTTTGCATACAGACTTCGGGACTGTTTTTCTCCACTGTCTGACATGGCACATCCAAAGCAAAATATGATATCGTTTTGTCTCATTATTAATATTGTCTGTATGGAAACAGAATACTGAAATAAAAACCGATTAAAAAGTTACGAGCCAGCAAAGATTCGTTTTTCGTGCTAATTTTACTTTACTTTGGGTGTGTTTAAGTAATAAAAGAAGTGTAAAATCTGCAAAACCAAGTCGGTACCGACAAAATTCAATTATCGAAAAGGTCAATAAACTTTATAGGTCATTGATTTATGCATTGGGTTTTTCTTAAAACCCGATCTTCCAAAGGACTTTTTTTAATTTTTTCGAGATTTTTTTACAATAAATGATCCTGCATCTCACTCAATAACGTTGTGCGTGTAGACTAGCGTCTAGCTGCTCATCACTTATACTATCTCTGTCGGACACGAAGCCTGGTGAGACAGCGTGATTTTCAGCCAGGCCCACCAGTGAGTTCGAGCCCGCGACTAGGTTCCCCTTAAAGCTATACTCACAATAATTGTGAATTTAGTGAATTAAAGGAGTTCCTTTAATTTTTCCGTGTCGTATTACCCAATAACTGGGCTGTGGAGGTCAGATACTTAGGCAGTCGCTCCGTGTAAAATACTGGTATTCAGCTGCATCTTAGATTGGAAGCTGACCACATCATAGTTGGCAAACGGCTAGGCAGCTGATAAGGTGAAACATTCATATTAGATATAGGTTCCTTATATGTATACCTAATATGAATAGTCTACTGTACGCTAAACCGCAAGGCTATTCCTTGCGGTTTAGCGTACAGTAGACTATGGTAAGATCACCGGTTTTACCACAAACTTGAGGATTTTAAATGGTTTGACGTAAACAATCATGAATTCCGAGTCTCTAATGAGTATTTGGAAAATACTGGGTGGCGCAAAGGTCACAACGGAGTTCAATTAATTAAATATGCACTCGCACTGACACAAATTATAAAATATATTTTGGAATTTTATCACGGGTAATTTCACGGTTATTAAATATACCTAAGTTATAGAATTTTATTTTGTATATCATCACTCGGTTATTTAAACCCAGCGAGCATATTGTCGCCATTTCCATGCGCCATATGTTTTGGGCTTACTTAAAAGACAAGATGAACATTGATAAGCCCAGAAATTTAGGAGCTGTTTATATTCGTGTTCAAATAGAAAAAAATAAGAAATATAGACGCTGAAAGCAAAAATCCGTGCTCAAATAGAAATACAGCATGTACCTATGCAGCAGCTGGAGGCGAATATCCGTGCTCAAATATATCTACAGAGAGAAGAACTACAGAAGTTGAAGGCGAACATCCGTGCTTAAATAGAAATACAGAAGCTGAAGGCGAATATACGTGCTTAAATAGAAAGAAAAATAAATGTTTTAATGACACAGAAACACGTGCATATATGAAAAAATACAAATCCGGAAGTATAATTAAAATAAGGTTGCTCACTCCTCGTATTCTGAGGAGTAATGAGGAGCGGGTCTCAAGTAATGAGAAAAGCTCTTGAAAGAGCCCGGCCGTCTTTGTGAAGCGGCAAATGGCTTTAATTTACGTGACGTTATAATTAAAAAACGGGCTCTAAAATATCTCCATCACTTTGACCTAGCACATACTCATATACAAGGTGTTTTTTTGATATTCCATAACTCTAGGGTATGAATATGAATGAGACCATATCAAAGAACCAACTGGCTGGCATATGATTTTTTTTATCAATTATTTATTATTTTTTTGTTTTCATTTTTCGTACAAAATAATTCGACAAAGTCACGAAATGTAATTTTTATAGCTTTAAATTTGAATGATTGGTTTGAATGAAGATGAATTTACTCGTATTTATCAATGAAACTTAGACCTACACACATGGAGAGACTAGTGTTAGTATTTAATTCGGTAATTTGGCAACGTCGCAAAAGTAAAGATTCGTCATACGGGTGACAATTGTTGACCTAAATTAATTATGATTGATAATATCTTCGAAACTATGCATTTTTGGACCACATTTTATAGGACTATTTGTATAATTTTTACTCATAGAATGTAACCCTAGAGTTATGGGATATAAATAAAATCACATTGTATAAACTCACGCCCTTTTTCCATGGAAAAAGGTATAATCCCTTAAGGCCCATAGTATCCTCATCTCCCGTCTGAATGCTAAAGCACGACTGCCGCCCGCGCCCGCGCAGGGCACCTCTGAGCCTTTATCTCAAAATGGGGATATTCCTTGGCAAATGTTCATTAATTTACAATTGTGCTCTAGCGTTTCTGTGGTACCTCGAACTATCTATTTTTCAGTGTTTTTTTTTTCCAAATAACGAAGCCGTTTAGTAGGAGTATGGAATAGAAGCCACTATAGCAAAATAATATATTTTTCAAATCTTCAAGACAAGCCGTTAATGAGCAGTAGGGTTCATAAAGTGACCGTGTTACGCTACCAAACGGGACTTAGGCCCTTAAGTAGAATCGTCAGAACGCCACATACTAAGTACGATCCTTATATACTCCTTTTGTTTCGTTACGTTCGTTTAGTTTTATTTTAATATCATATAAGATTGATAATTTATAAGTTAACAAAGTAATAACTATTTGCAAGAGTTGTAACCCGTTCATGACCTATCCGCTATCCTATATTAATTAACATATAAGGTGTTTTGTGGATATATTATTTATCTTGTTTTTTTTTGCAAATTCTATAACTCTGAGTAGTCTGACTGCATTTTTATAATATGTACCTACCTATATAAATTGAAAACTCGTATAATTAAACTAAGTACCTATTACTTATTTAAATTGTAGGAGGTTTCAATTTAATAGGGAGTAGATTTAGTAAAGTTATAAGTATGATACATAACTAGCGTGCGCAGAGTTTTTAAACAGGGTAGGCAGAAATGAAAGAAAACGGCATAAAAAATTAAAATAACCTATTGTTGTGTCTACCTACACAGCATGCAACCTGTGAGGTAATTAAATGAATCATATTGTTTTGTATTGAATTTACCTTTAGTTTGTATTAATTGCAATTACGGTGTAGGTACAACTACTTTTCACGATCACTAGTTTTTTCTTTTTCACCCAAAAATAGTTTTAAAAATGCATACTTTTTTCTTTTCTCTATACACCTGAACAACTTTCACAGTGAAAATTATCTATTTTTCACACTATTATCAACGTTAAAATCTTTAATACATGCTAGGCCTAGCTCACAACCAAAACAAATAAATCAAAACAAACAATGGCGTCGGAATTACTCGTAATAATATGAAAATAAAATACGACAGCGAAGTAATGGTTGTTTAAGCAGCGACAATTCGACGAAACAATGCTCTTTTTAAAATAGTCGCTTAACCAATTTTGTTTGGAAACTTCGGTATGTTTCGTAATTCGTCGTGTGGTAAAAAAGCGTAAAAAGCCAGTGACTACCCTGTACGGTTGTGTGCGTTATTTGTTACATTGAGTGCCACGTATGTATAGGAACGCACACCCAATAAAACTGCATGACCACGAGAGCACACATATAAACATTAAGACGCGAATAGTTCGTGTCTCTCCCGAGGCACTCAGCGGCGCTAGTGTACCGCAATACGAAGTTGCGTCAAATTGTTCGAACGAATGGATAATGTATCGATGATACTAATGATAAAACCGACGCTGGACAGGTGGAGCTGATTTATGACTAAATATTTTTTTGTTTTTTTGATAAAATAATATTCGTTTTAAATATTTATTTGATTTGGGTAGGGGGCAGTGTCTTTCTGTCTCTATGGACTGCATGCCACTGCTTGTAGGTATGTTTACTTCACTAACTACTTATTAACTACTAAGTACTTATTTATTCTATGATACCTAGGCAAATACACATGCATAACACTTAAGGAGGATGCGCCAGGGTAGCTCGCGAAATTCAAATTTTCTTCCATTGTTTATGTCCCTACTAAGAACTTATTTATTCTACGATTCTTAGGCAAATTAAGAAACTACATGCATTACACAGGACTTAAGGAGGATGCGCCAGGGTAGCTCGCGAAATTCACATTTTCTTCCATTTTTTATGTCCCTATTAAAAACTTATTTATTCTACGATTCTTAGGCAAATATGAAAACACTTGCATTACACAGGACTTAAGGAGGATGCGCCAGGGTAGCTCGCGAAATTCACATTTTCTTCCATTTTTCATGTCCCTACTAAGAACTTATTTATTCTACGATTCTTAGGCAAATTATGAAACTACATGCATTACACAGGACTTAAGGAGGATGCGCCAGGGTAGCTCGCGAAATTCATATTTTCTTCCATTTTTTATGTCCCTATTAAAAACTTATTTATTCTACGATTCTTAGGCAAATTAAGAAACTACATGCATTACACAGGACTTAAGGAGGATGCGCCAGGGTAGCTCGCGACCCCCCCGGTGGGTTCCCGCATTGTCGTTGCGGGGGGGCTCAGTAGCCGTGGTTTTCCCCACCCACGGTGAAGCGAAGAGGAACCCGAGGAGGGGCCGCTCGTCAGGGCTTTGTCCGCTAAGCCGACGACGTAGCGGCCAACCAGTTGCGGTGCCGCGGGGCGGCATAGCAACTGGTGCTGGGGGTAGCGGGCCGCGGCGGGAGAGGAGTGGTGTATGGAGATCGCCACTTTCCTCACCTCCGCGGTCTGGACGGAGCTGCCATCGTTGGATGGCGGCCACGGTGGGGCCGCAGGGGAGGAGGAGTGTCGGTATTGCGTAGGCCGCTCTCCCTATCCCCTGCGGCCGAAAAGTGGTAGGCGGCGGGGCCACTGTCCTGACCCGCCGCAGGGGGACCAAGGGTGCCATACACGGGGTCGTTTGGCACCCATGCGCTGTCTGGTGCCCGGGGTGGTCCGGCGTGCTGTGTGTTCTGGTGCGCCGGTGATGGGGGTCATTCCCCTAAGAGGAGGGTCCGGTGACGGACAGCCGCGGCGGGTTCGCGGATGGCTTTCGCGTTCCCGTGTTCCCGCCATAAGCGGCACTGGAGGACACCGTGGAGTTTTAGTGGGTTAGAGTCCCACATAACTGCGCTATCTCCCCGTGGTAGCGCAGTATGCATGAGCATTTCTCCACGTAAAAAAAAAAAAAAAAAAAAAAAAAAAAATAGGGTAGCTCGCGAAATTCAAATGATCTTCCATTTTTTGTAATTTGCAGGTCAGTGTCACTTGCCTGGAGCTTCCCCCTTAACATAAATGGTGCAATGTGAGAGTACTATACGTAGGCCTGCCTAACCCTTCGGGGAACAGGCGTGGATGGAGTGATGATAAATTATAGTCAAAGATACAAAATGTTTCGGAAGTCATTTTTTTTAACTTTTAAACAAAGTGAGTGAGAAACAAAACTTGTATTGTATTGTTGCTCTAACTTAACCGGCTTTTTCGAAGTAAAAATAACTAATGAGTCATCGAGAAACTATGAAGAATCTATTAAAACGATCCTTGGAGCATAATTATTGTACAAAAAATCTACTTAGCTATTATTATCATATTTACATAAAAATGAAAAAAATAAAATAGCTATACTTAACACATTTTGTGCACTGTCTTTTTCAACATCATGTATTTTTGAATAAAACGAGACAAACATAAATGTCTCGTTTTATTAAAAAATGCAAAATTTTCTCCGCTATGCAAATTTCAAACGTTACAGCATCCGTCTTATTTCAAATTTGAAATCAAATATTAATTTTGCACACTAAAACACCGGTTTATTTAATAATTTAGCACCTTGGCTTAACCTCTGATTTGTAATTGAGAGGCCATACAAATTCTACCCTTTGAACCGTTTTTGAACTAGTAAAGTAACGCCACCACTACAAGCAAACACAGCATAAGGATATTTACCACGACCTTATACGATGCTATTACTCTGATATCAATAAAATGAGCAAATAAATCCCTGAATCCACGATTTTCCACGATGTTTTCCGATACAATTAAAGATACGTAGGTATCTTAGTAGTAAGAGCCTACCTTTCCACACTTTTCCTTCTTCAAAAACATAGACACAGCAGTTACCAATATTAAAACCGATGACAGATAAACGTACAACATTATAAATCAAAAATTCACAAACTAATAATTATAACGACCGGTCTACACGGATTTAAGTAATATACTAAAGCTGTTCCATCCAGTTGTTGACGTTTTACTAAAACTTGTTTAAATACCAAAAAGTGAAATTTATCTCGGTCACAAGACGAAAAATAAATATTACCTACGATTAGAAACAGGTTGGATTCTGCGTGACTCAGGAGCGCACGTATGACGTATTTTATTAATGAATTCTGATGGATAAATGTCTCGTGTACCGTCTCGATGGTTCCTTGAAAAATGTGTGGGGTTACCTCAAGGAAATGAGTCATAGAACGAGCCCCTGTGATGACGCTTCATTGCATCATACGTTGAAGTACGGTTGAAGACCGGCTTAGGTAGTGGGTTAGCCTTTTGTATCATGCATCGCTTTGAGATATTTGTCATACGTGCATCAGTAGGGTTAATACCAACCCCTTGTAGGTAGGTATATCTCCACTGAATTTTTTGAGTAACTTTACTTCGTAGTGATCTTTGGGATACTGGAAAGGGATTTCCTTTACATCCTAGGCACTCTGTGACTCCTGCTACTTTATCAAAGCAGTGATCTATCAGAAATACAATATTTAGTTTGCCTGCGCGCCAAGGCCAATTATCGTAACTAAAAACGTTCAAACTCTAGTTGACAATCGCGATAATCAAATATCAAAAACTTTTCAAAAATGTATGGAAACTCGAGGTGTTTTTGACAGAATGCGACTGCGACTACATTTTGAACGTTTTCATTACGAGAATTGGCCTTCTGACTGTGAACGTTCTTAAAATTACGAGAATACCTAGCTTACCTACAAATTCCCCTGCAAGATGGCGTAACTAACTCATAACATGGAATTGACAAAGGTGGTTTTTGAAATAAAGTCTTCAATTATGTGTCAGGGAAAGCTACTATAAAAGAAAACACGGTACCTACGTTTTTGGTCCAACGTTTTCGTTCTGTAATTTTTTATCTGCAAAATAAACCCATGTCTGACGGACCAGTGCCGGTATCTAGTACAGCTTTCTAAGATCTGGCCTGATGAATGCTCTAGTCCACTGCTGCTTCAGTACAACGCTAGACCACACACTGCACAACAGACGGTCACTAAATTAGAGGAGCTGCTATTGAAATGGCAAACTTACTCCAACGAGTTACCACATTTCCGGAATTTGGACAATTTCTTCCCAACTAACGTTTAGGCGCTAATACAAGAGTTACAGTGAATCTATTAGAGCGCTAACCAGCACCCTAATTGCGTAACACGCGATTGATCATAATCGGTTTCATTTTGACAGTTCAACAATATTCATTGCGTTATTTACGTTGTTGAGCAGACACATTTTTCGAACATATGAAGCAATGGTTTAGCCATCTGTTTCAAAACGAAACAAATTATGATGAATCGTGAGTTACGCAATTAGGGTGCAGATCCTAAAGTTATAAATAAGTGGTACACATTGGAGTTAGAGCGCGCTATAACTCTACTGTACCCCTTAAATGGGCACACTTTTTATCACCTTAGGTTGCTTAATGGCGGTAAAACAGAGTTACAGCATAGGTTAACAGGTATAATAGAGCAATAAGAGAGCTATAATAGCAATAACTGGAACTACAAGCAATAAAAACGTGGTAAATAGGCGAAAATTTACTCCTTTAGTTGTACAATGGAGTATAATATCGTTTATTAACTCGTTGGGTGCTAAGAAGGCTGCAAATAGGTGAATACTAACTCCTTAAGCGATACAGTAGAACTACAATGTCGCTCACTATATTTTTAAGTGATAAGAGGGTGGCAAATAGGTGACCGCAAAAACGATGTCTAACGTTAGTTTAATCAAGCCGAAGCGATTTGTATTTGAATGGCATATTTACTTAGAAGATTAGTCATTTTCTTGGTATTGATAAAGCATATTACGAAATAACTTAGCCTTTAGCCGGAAATCAGACCAAACCTAAAAAAGTCTACCGTTTATTTAGCAAACCTTATCATATTTGTTTTCCATCTGCTACTCCTAATTGACACAAACAAACACTGTGTAACTGGGTGCAATAAAATTACGTTGATTATATAAGACTTAGACACACGGCATAACACAGTGTGTCAATATTTGCGTAGGTGGAAATCACATGGTCCTAGCTAACAAACTGAACTAACATTACAGTAACCGTTGTTCACGAGAGCCTAGTTTGAAGAGACATGTAATTTATGACTTTTGCTTTCTATTTGTACGTAGGTACTGTTGGTAGGATTAGCAGAACGCCTGCGAAATAAAATAAAGAAAACATAAACTAAAAATGGCTAATATTGTAGAGAGTCGTAATAATATTAATAATATTATAAGGGTGCCGCAAAAATTGAAAAGACGTAGATTTGATGCTGCTATAGAGGTGTGAGAAACAGGGTGTAAAGTTCGCATGGCATGCTCTATAGAAAAGGGAGGATCCTCCGACCAGATGGGTGTTGTGTCTGGTGGGCAGTTGCGCGACGATTGTTTTTTTTTTGGGAATGATATCTCGCAGATCACCCTAGCAGGTTGTCGGCTGCTAAACCGGACTTGCCTGTGGGTGCCTCAATAAATTAAGGCCCCCAGGCAGGGCATAAAACTAAGTAACTACGAGCTAGGGTCATCCCAGTGGGGTACGGACCTCGGCCATAAGGCGTCGCTGTATGGCGCTAGCAAGGGACGAACTGGATCGAAGTGATGCCCGACAATTGATGTCGGGACGTTGTATATAATTTATGCTATTTGCGCGGTAAACTCTGCTTTCGCGATGCAGGATCTTGTGTGACATCAGTGTGATTTGAAGATCGTATGTGGCTATGTAGATGCGGCTACACTGCCATAAATATTTAAAAAAATCAGAAGTCGCTGGAGGCAATAGATTGCCATTTTGCACGAACAAGGAAGTGTTACTGAAATAAATCCAGCAAGAAACAAGGTGAAGATAATGTTCTTAAGCCAGAATTAACAATGACGAGGGGTATAAAGCTACAATAATGTATCTTTGAGGACTCCCATGCTAAGCAGAGAGCAGTGGTGGCCCACTGGTAATGGCCGCGAGTTACGAATTGCAGGTCGTAGGTTGGCACCCAGAAAAGCGCATTCGTTTCTGCAAATTATTTCATCAACAATGCTCTGAAAACGGTAAAGGAAAGTATCGTGAGGAAACCGGCATGTTGACATATGATAAACCAAACCGTACAGGGTCCACGTGGTGAATTACGGCCCACTCCCTCTCACAGAGATGAGGCCTGTGTCCCAGCAATGGCAACATTATAGGCTGATTATGCTATGCTAAGCAGTGCACATCTACGGATCAACCTGTAGATGTGGCATAACAAAGTCAAAAAGACGAAACGTAAAACTTATAACATCTACACACTCGTAGGCTGGTAGTTTATTTTAAAATTCAGTGAAAAGCGTTTTTAGTCCACCAAAATGTTCAAACCAAATTCCAAATTTAACAAATTTTTGTTCCCTTGGTAAACATTAAAGTTCCATGTAGTAAAACACAGCACCAGGGGTGCGGGTTGTTCGAAAGAGATACCGCAGCCCCTGGCACACAGGCAACTGAGGCAACACGTGTCAGTAAAAGTCTGATACGCCCTCCCGATCCACCTAGAGCGGGAGAAGTTATTTGATGATTTCCCACCTAAAAAAAAAGTAAAAAAAAAGAAAGTAAAACACAGCAGAATAATAATTTTAGCGATATGGCTGGTTGGTTTGAAGCCAAAAATTCTCTATACGGCTCAGGACCTTGGCGATAGGTGTCAAGTCACCTTTTATAGACGTAATGGCTTGTTTCCTTCGCCTTGGAGTAGTTACAATGAATCCAATTTCCCTACAATTGATTTTTACGAGTTGCGGGGTATCATATCACTAATACGATATTTTTTATTACTAGAGTTAGATGGAAATTATTTGAATAAGACTATCAATCAAAGATAGACTATCAGATCTATTTATTTTCTTTATAATTATGAAAGTGGAGAAAGAGAAGTTAGAGAAGTCAGGAGCTTCAACAAGACAGGTGAAATACAATTAGTAGATTCAAGAGTAAAAGACAACTATGAGGATAAGTACAGATAAAGAGAGACAAAGAAGAGAGTCGAAAAGAAAATACAGTTCACATCGAAGATAAAAATCAAGTAATTCATGTTCCTGCTTCACTTTATAAAAAGTACATAGTTTGAAAAGTTATGACGCAAGTGAAGATCTAATCAAGCAGATTAGTGTTACCTATTAGTACCCGCTTTCTAGGCAAAATAATGTGTCATTTTACAGTTACGAAAGGAAATATGAAGGTAAAACTCAAAACTGTCTGCGGTTTAACCAAAAACAATATTCCTATATCTTGATTAGTGTTTGAATTCCTCTGATGGCAAAATTTACCGTCCTTAGGTACAATAAATAAATAAATATGTAATCATTCTTTTTATCAAATAGCTGCACCCGCGGCTTTACCCGCATAAGTCTCGAACTCGTGAGACTATCGGAATAAAAAGTATTGTACGTCCTCAATCAGGTTATGGTCTATCCATGTGCCAAATTTCATCTAAATCCGTTCAGCCGTTTTGTCG